>OY804593.1:49277437-50014937 GCA_963680895.1 Fragum sueziense
TATTGGACTGCATTTGACAACAGGCTGATCTTGAAACTCAATTTTTAAAAATGCTACAAATAAAGGACGTTTTTCCAGATCCTGGCTCAAATGAATACTACATGTATTTTGGTTTGGACTTTGGACAAATGAAATTTTATAGTCGTTTGAAGTTCTTATGATTCTCCATCCTTGAGTTGACTGGAATGGAAAATGACATCATTCCTTAACCTTTTCCCAAACAAGACCTGGTTTTGACGTCCCTAGTAGGAAATGCTTTGGAAAACATTGAGGCAAAAGAAGAAACTGCTGATAACCAGCAGTTTCTCCTTTTGTCTTAATATTTTCCATGCTATTTTGTACACAAATTCTATATCAATTAACACACATTTCAGGCCCGTAGGAAGCAATTTCATATTGGGGGGGCTAAAGCCCTTTTCCTGAATATTTGGGGGGGGGGGGGGGGGGGGGGGCTAATTTGGATTTTTCGCAAAATTTTCAGTGTAAAATTAAGAAAGCAGGCCCGTAGGAACATGGGGGGCTAGGGGGGGCTAAGCCCCCCAATGTTGGCCAAAAATGCCGAATTTTCTTAATTTTACACTGAAAATTTTGGGAAAATCCAAATTAGCCCCCCCAATATTCTGGACAAGGGCTTTAGCCCTCCCAATATGAAATTGCTTCCTACGGGCCTGGAAAGTTTGACATTTTTGGCCAATTTTGGGGGGGCTTAGCCCCCCCCCCCCCCCCCTAGCCCCCCTCTGTTCAGAAGGTTTCAAATTGGAACGGTCCAAATTTTTATCGTTTGGAAAAGGTTTAAAACACTTTCCCAAAACAACAGAATTCTAGACTATTTCTATTTGAAAGCTGCTGCAGGCTACAAAGTGAAAGTTAACTTCTAATAAGTTTTGCCTCAATGTTTTGAATAATTTTCCCAAGCCTTTTCTTATAGCCTTAGGATCTGCCTCTTACTTTAGAGGTCTCATTTTCAATTCATGGCTGCAGCACACCAATTGTTTGATATTGTTAACCTATGTGGGCGTTTACCTATGTGGGCAAGCAGCTGGAGGCTCAGTTAGGGTTTTGTGGTAGTACTGGTATGAGAATCAACCAAAATCCATGGTTAGGTGTTCCATCCACCGCAATATGACCATAGCACACTGCAGTTGAAAACTATGTAAAACCCCAATAAACCAATTTAATTGCCTATGGATGTCAAAACCAGATCTTTTAAGTTGTTAGAGAAAGATTACCAAATTGATGAATACAAAAGCTGAAAAATGAAGTTATATCGTGAATAGAAAATGTTGAAGAGCTTTTTTCTTCAGACCATGAGATTGATTGCTTGCTAAATTCAAATTCAAATTATAAATAATTAAAACAGTATAAAACACAGGAAACCATCGGAGGATGTCCCAAGAACAGTTCCCTGTCCCCATAAAGGCTGTAATAAAATGTTCAGAGACAATTCAGCCATGCGTAAACACTTAAATACGCATGGTCCGCGTGTTCATGTTTGTGCTTAGTGTGGCTTTTGATACCCATCAATATATATAATAATCAAATGTTTTGTTTTTCTTTCCACAGTATTAAATAATGGAAGCCATCCGACGATGTCCCCAGAACAGTTCCCTGTCCCCATAAGGGCTGTAATAAAATGTTCAGAGACAATTCAGCCATGTGTAAACATTTACATACGTATGGTCCGCGTGTTCATGTTTGTGGCGAGTGTAAGGGCTTGGGAAAACATTGTGGAGAATGAATAAATTGCTTTGATGCCCTACAAGAAAAGGGCTTGGCAAACATTGTGGAAAATGAAGATATTGCTTGTGACCATCATGAGTTTGATTGCTTACTGAAGTGTCAATTTATAAATAATGACAAGTTTGTATGTTTCTTTCCACAGTATTAAACAGAGGAAGCCATCCGACAATGTCCCCAGAACAGTTCCGTGTCCCCATAAGGGCTGTAATAAAATGTTCAGAGACAATTCAGCCATGCGTAAACACTTACATACGCATGGTCCGCATGTTCATGTTTGTGCGGAATGTGGAAAAGCGTTTGTGGAGAATGAAGAAATTGCTTTGATGCCCTTCAGGAAAGGCCTTGGGAAAACATTGTGGAAAATGAAGAAATTGCTTGTGACCATGAGTTTGATTGCTCACTGAAGTGTCAATTTATGAATAATCGTAAGTTTGTTTGTTTCTTTCCACAGTATTAAACAGAGGAAACCATCCGACGATGTCCCCAGAACAGTTCCATGTCCCCATAAGGGCTGTAATAAAATGTTCAGAGACAATTCAGCCATGCGTAAACACTTACATACGCATGGTCCGCGTGTTCATGTTTGTGCGGAATGTGGAAAAGCGTTTGTGGAAAGTTCAAAGTTGAAACGACACCAGTTGGTGCATACGGGAGAAAAGCCGTTTCAGGTAAATTATTTAAGGTAGTCCATCCTTAAATTCATTTAACCCTTTCCCAAACGGCAAAAATTTAGGGTGATCGACTTCAAAAACTGCCAAAAATGGAAGTTATTAAAGATAGAATTTGAGTAAAATATGGCATAGAAAATATTGAGACAAAAGGTGAAACTGCTGATTATCAGCAGTTTCTTCTTTTGTTTCAATGTTTTCCCAAACCCTTTCTGTTAGGCAAGTTAAAACCAGGTCTTGTTTGGGAAAGGGTTAGGGTAGTCCACCCTTAATGAGATTCATGCGACATCGGAAGTTTTCGTTTGATTGTCGTTAACATTTGATATGTTTCCGAGCCTATTTGAGCAACGAAGTAAACATTCGGTGGTGGAATTTTCCACCCTCTAAAAATTATCATGAAACTGTCTTCAAAATGTTTATAAATGAAGATGAGATCTTAACAGGGGCATTCAGGGTCCTCATTGGGAATTTTCACCAGAGAATTGGGAAAAAAAGATACTTTTGCCATTGTGAATGGGGCCCAATAACGGCCCCAAATTTTGACAAAGGAGACCCCTGCCTGAGGGTCATTAATGACGCAAGTTTTAAAATCCAAATTTTTTTATGATACTTGAATTCTTAGGCATTTACAAAATTTGATCCACAAAGTTAGATAAATGACCCCTAACTTTGAAGACAAGAGGGTCACAATGACCCCCAAATTCTTATGCCCAGGGAAAACCCTGTTGTGTACATGTGAGGACTGATCTTTGTCTACACTGGTAAATAGCTGTTACTTGCCAAAACATATAAGGCGAGAGAAATACCTGGGGCCCGTTTTACTAACAAACTTACAAATATTTTTGAAACAACAACAAATCTGATTGGCCGAATAATTACTGTTATTATTTCTCTTTCAATCAGATGTGTTGTTACAAGGTTTTTGCAAAAATCTATGTTAGTAAAACGCGGCCCAGGAATCTAAAGTTACACTGCAGTACAACTTGCATGTTCTTAGCCTAAAACACATTATGCCCATCGCAGTAAAATTAAATTTCGAGTTGAAAATATCATTGATTGCCTACCATGACCTTGCGATATCCCATGCATAACACATTGATTCAGGTTGATCACTGCGAGTCATTGTGGTACAGGAAGGGGAATGAATATGAGTGATGAATTGCGCTAGGAAATCATGATGATTTCAAATGTTTGTGTGGAAAACTCTGCCACTCTGCGTTTTCCATCCTAAACAGCTCGAAATCAAATAGCAGTGATGCATGAAAATAAGCAAAAAATTTGCAAGCTGTAGGCCTACTGTAGATCCACTCTCTTGCACACGGTTCATTCATTACATTCACCTCTGTAGTTGCCTCAGAGGGTATTGCGTCATCGTCTGCTAGATTACGTCACTTCAAAATGGCAATAACAAATAAATTTTCTATTCCGAAGTCCAAAATATATCACATTTCATGTTGCTTAAAATTTAATATCATTTTCCAATGATAATAATTTAAAATTTTTAAATTGATGTCATTCATTCAAGGGCGCAGTAATTTTTCTGTACATTTCATTGTGATAGGGAACGATTTTATCCAGCTAACCGTGACATAATTTCGGACAAACAATACTATTTCTTAAGTGTTGTAATAAAATCCCGCAACTAGGGCTTGATTCAAGCCGTAGATACGAGATTTTATAACAACACTGACGTTTTATCAAAACAAAACAGTAAATCGAGTCTATTTTTAGCACAAAATTCATTGACATTGGTAAGGAGGCTTGAGAAAATAGTTCCAAAGTATATGGGCAAATTCATCAGTTATAATGCATTTCAAATATACCCAGAATCATAATTTCTTTGTCTACTTTATTATGTTACACATGATAAACAGTAATAATACAAGTTTTCCTCGGTTTGACAAGATTCTTGTCAAGCATGGCGTCAGCCCGTTGCAGAGATGTATGTGAGAGCAACGAACGACAAGTCTGCTCGGAGATTGCTGTAGATCCTCCAGCCCCATGGATATGACCATAGCAGTTGAGAGTGGCGTTAAACCCAATCAATCAACGGTTTTCACTTTATTTTGCTTCAATAGAAAAGTGGTCATTGTGTCAATATAAAGTGATTCTTCATATTGAGGGCTTTGTACAAAAAAAAAAAAATATGCATGCCTTTGAAAATTTGAAATAGCTTTGTTCAAATTTATAACTTAATTTCCTTTGACGATGCAATTGAAAATATGCTTCAGTATTCTTCTTGTGCCAATTAGGCAATTATGCATATATTTGCTGGATTTGAAAGTTATTGTTATTTGTTATTTGATAACCAAAAGCAATATTGAAACAAGAATGAATTAATTAGTTTGCTTCTAATATTTGTAAACAGTTAATCAATATCTCATTCTATTTCAGTGTACGTTTGAAGGGTGTGGTAAGAGATTCTCGCTGGACTTCAATTTACGGACACATGTACGAATTCACACTGGAGATCGCCCGTATGTCTGTCCGTTTGACGGATGTAACAAGAAGTTTGCACAGTCAACAAATCTAAAATCACATATACTAACACATGCCAAGGCCACAAGGTAAGGGAAATAACTCTATTTGTTATTTGAACCAATTGTCAGATTGTCAATTTGTCAAAGCTCTGTGCTGAAGATAACAAAATAGATACAGAAGGGGCTTTTTTGAAAAGTTCAAATGTTGGAAACATGCTGTTAACCATGATGTTTCCTATATTTGAACTACCTTTCATCAAATCCCTGAAATCACTAGCCAGCAACAATGAAATTAAAATCAGGGTTGAGTAGAAAATGGAGTGGTCAAAGAAATGTTTTTCTGTAAGCTATCAACCTTGCCCCCCAAAATGATTTATTTTGACTTCCCAAATGAATACAGGAAGGTTTAGAAAATACTTATAGAAAAAAAGAAGAGCTGTTGACTAGTTTGTAAGCTTAACACTTTCTACACTATCTAACCCTTTTTAAAACCTGTTTTGATATCACTGGAACATAAAATAAAAGCTTGGTAAAGGATTGAGACAAAGAAGAAAAAGCTGAATATCAGAATTCTTTGAATATTTTCTGTGCTATATTATGGTGCACAAATCCAAACTTTATCAGTATCTGTTTTGTAATCCGGAGTAGCTTTCAGATTCATCGGAACAGTTGTTTCTGGGTAATGATTAATTGGAAAACCTTGTCAAAAACATTGATGCAAAGTATGAAAATTATTATCATTAAAATGTTCTTCTTTTACCCCAGTATATTCTGTGCTGTGTCAAATACAAATCCTTTCATTATTTACATCCTATGTGTCCAGCAGCTCTTTAACCCTTTCCAAAACAAGGCCGGCTTTGGACGTCCCTTATAGAAAAGGCTTGGGAATAGATTTAAGAAGAAAACGCTGATAATAAGCATTTTCTCCTTTTGTCTCAATATTTTTTGTGCTATAAAACTCACAAATTTTACCTATAATAATGTCTATTTTGTTGTCTGCAGCAGTTGTCATATTTGGCTACCCTAAAATTTTCTGTTTGGGAAAGTGTTAATTGGAGCACTCGAAAATTTTGCTGTTTCAGAAAGGATAAAGAAAATTTTCATAACATGATGATATTGTTTATTTCAGTCAACTAGGAGCCACCTACTCAACCTCGTCCCCAGAACTTATACAAACACAGCTTGAAATAGGGTAAGAACCTTTGTCACTTTACGGATGTCAAAAGAATGGCATTCTGGGCTGTCTGTTGACCCATTACCAGACAGCAAAATTTTAGAATTTTCCATATTCAGAGATGTTGCAGATGACAATTTCCAATGAATGGAATGTTATGTTTTTGGTCTGAATGGGTTAAAAACATTGTGGGAAATGAAGAAATTGCTTGTCAGAAGCAATTTCTTCATTTTCCACTCTGTCTTCCAAAGCAATTTTCCTCTAGTGCATCAAAAAGCGTTAATGTGCAGGAATATGAGAAAATTGTGGCTTTCACTTGTAAACCAAATGTGAGTCTTTTTGTGAAATAAAAAGGTTCCAATTAAAGTTTTGACATCAATTCATGTTTTTAGGGTACTTTGCTAAATTGTCAAATTTGTGCAAAAAACTAGGGCGTTTGTAATATTGTTAGATTTCATATAAACCAATTTGAACTTGAAGTACATGCATTTTACTGCTTAAAAAGAAAAACCTGAAAAACTGTTTAATTAGCTCACCTGAGCACAAAGTGCTCAAGGTGAGCTATTGTGATCACATTTTGTCCGTCTGTCTGTCTGTCTGTCTGTCTGTCTGTCTGTTCGTCCGTCCGTCCGTCCGTCCGTCCACAATTTCGTGTTTACACTCTAGCATCTACAAATATAAGCCAATCTTGACCAAACTTGGTCAAAACATGTATGGCCATAAGATCTCGGATGAGTTCGATTATGGGTCAGATCCAACCAGAAAGTCAGGAGTTATCTGCCCTTGAATGCGAAAAATATCTAGTTTTGACATTGTTTACACTCCAGCATCTACAATTATTGATCAATCAAGACAAATCATGGACATAATGTTGCAGACCATAAGATCTCGGATTAGTTTGATTTTCAGTCTGATCTGACCTGACGAGAGTTATGTGCCCTTGAATTTGACAAAATTGCCATTTTCGGCTGTTTTTGACCTTGTTTACTCTCTAGAATCTACAATTATTCATCAATCAAGACATCAATCAAGACAAAACTTGGACACAATGTTGGGGACGATGAGATCTCAGATGTTTCTGATTTTCAGTCTTATCTGATTAGAAAGTAGAGAGTTATGAGCCCTTGAATTTGACAAAATTGCCGTTTTTGACTGTTTTTGACCTTATTTACACTCTAGAATCTACATTTTTTGACCAATCAAGACAAATCTTGGACACAATGTTGGAGACCATAAGATCTCAAATGAGTTTGAATTTCAGCCTGATCTTACCACAAAGTCGAGAGTTATGTGCCCTTGAATTTGATAAAATTGCCGTTTTCGGCTGTTTTCGACCTTGTTTATACTCTAGAATCTACAATTATTGATCAATCAAGACAACAGTTGGACACAATGTTGGGGATCATAAGTTCTGGGATGAGTTTGATTTTCAGTCTGATCTGATGAAAAAGTTGAGAGTTATGTGCCCTTGAATTTGACAAAATTGCTGTTTTCGGCTGTTTTTGATCTTGTTTATACTCCAGAATCTACAATCATTTATCAAACAAGACAAATCTTGGACACAATGTTGAGCACCATAAGATCTTGGATGAGTTCGATTTTCACGTCATTGACCATAAGTTCGTTTTCAGTCTTAAAGTCATAAATATTTATTGAATTGAACAAAAATGTTGCTCATATCATTTTGGTTCAGGTGAGCGATATAGGACCATCATGGTCCTCTTGTTCTAAATTTACATTTAAAATTACACAACAACCTATGACATTGGCTGTGGCATGTCTCGAGCAATCAGATGGCTTTTTATGTAATTTGGATTTGGACAATCATTTTAGAATCATTGAATATGGCTCCTGTGAAACCCGTGTCCGAGAGTATTTTTCATTTAGCCAACAGTCTTAACCCAATACCACACAATGATTCTTTTTGACTCCCTACAAAATCATTGTATAAAAACTATTGAAAAACATTGTGGAAAATGAAGAAATTGCTTGTAACAAGCAATTTCTTCATTTCCCTCTATTTTTTTCTACCCAGAAAGATCAAAGAATGCTAAATTTCATTCAATTCATATTGTCGTCTGCAGCACCTTTGAATTTGGACAAGTCCAATTTCTTTTCGTTTGGTAATGAGTTAATAGAGTCAGAGTTATAGAACCACACCATATAAACATGCTTGTTTGATCATTTCAGACACCAAGCTTACCAGATACCGCCACAGTAAGTTATTTTACATTTCATTAGAAATATATGTAAACCACTTCCTAAATGATAAATAGTTTGACTGATCAAAATTGAAAGCTGCGACAGACAAGCAAATAGTATTTTTTATAAAGATAAGGTTTGTTTACAATATCACATAGAAAACATTGAGGTTAATGGAGAAAATGATCATTATCATCATTTTCTTCTGTTGCCTCATTGTAAGTTTACTCATGCCTTGTCTTTTTGAGATGGTCAAATCTAGGCCTTGTTTTGAAAAGGGTTAAGAAAACCCCTAATCAAAACAATGCATTTAGGAAAGACTTTAAGTTTAAGTTCTATACTCACTTGATATAAGTTTTAGTGTGAGTAAATATTATGAGAAAGTTAGAGACTGCTGTTATCAAAAAAATTGACAGCCTCTTTTCTTGGTTTTGCATTATTATCTGGAGCACTTTAAAGGGATAATAGCTGTGGAAAAGGAAGAAATACCACAAAAAAAATATTTTTTGTGTTATCGAGGTCTAATCATCTGATATTATGAAAGAAGTCTTTTCCGCCTGTAACAGAAATGTGTATTTGCGTATTTTCCCCCTTTTACAATGTATGTCAGTAGGTAATGTTTACAATTTCAAGTGCGAGTCGGAATTATCCGAGTTCTGAACGGTAAAATACGAAAATCAACGGAATTTATTTTCAAATCGTGTGCACGCATTGAAATGACGTCAGAGAATATAAACAGTAATATTGCAAAATGTGACCTGTCTCGGTAAAAGGGATCTTCTGGTAATTGTTAAAGTACCAGTCCTTGTCAATCTATGAAGACTGCAAAGACTACCCAAGATCGGAACTTTTTACTCTAAGTTAGTTTTCTGAATCAAGATTGTTCTTCCTATCTACCTATAATATATTAAATATCCGATTTCAAAATTCGAATGAGGTTGGTGTCCGATACATGTTATCTCAAAATTCAGTTTTCAACTAACTTCATAGAAGTTAGCGTGACGGGACACGTTAATACGGATGAGCACTGACTCTTTCCCAAACATGACCTTGTTTGAATGCCCTTACTAAAAAGAGTTCAAAAAGCATTCGTGCAATCTGAGGAAACTCTGATAACCAACATTTCCCCCTATTGCCTAGATATTTCACCAGCAGTATTTTACTAAACCCTATGTTTATATACTCATTTTGTCGTCTACAAAACATTCAATATTCCAATTTATGAAAAGTTAAAATTATTGCCGCATGGGAAAGGGTTAAGTACAACAATTTACTACAATTTGAGGTTAACCCTTTCCCATACAAAACCTGATTCGGACGCCCCTATTTGCTAAAGCTGAGGAACCACCGTGGCAAAAGAAAGGAATGCTTATTATTAGCAGTTTCTCCTTTTGCCTTTATATTGTCTAAGCTATTTCTTAAATATTTTACATTTTCAATGCCATTTATTTTGCAGTTTGGATCCGATTTCAATTGGAAATGGAAACAGTTATTTTTTGTCGTTTTGGGAAAGGGTTTAACATTATTCATAAGAAAGCATGCACTGGAATCCCGTGGAAATCGAAATGTTTCAAATTTGTGACTCGTCATGTTAAAAGGGACCGTATGGGAAGCGTGGAAAGTATCAACCTTGGTCAGTCTGATCTGACTGCGCAGACTGACTAGGATCGGAACTTTTGATTCAAAGGTTATTTTCTGAATCTAGAATGGTTTATACATCTTACCTTATTTACATTTTCCAGAAGCAAAAAATGATTGACATCTGTTGAGTCTGGTTCATTTCGCGAAATTTGATTTTATAGACTTCCCATTAGGCCCTTTTCTGCGTGACGGGCAACATTCATGAAATAACGGGAACTCATTTAAATTTGTGACGCACACTTTCCTGTGTATCACATGATCAACCGACTGTATACGGATGTTCACGGCTGTGACAAGTACCCGTTATGCTATATTTAGCCACGAATGTAAACATATTTTGAGCGCCGTGGAAATGTGAGAATACCAACATTTATACGCTTGTTGTGGGTAAACCGCGCATGGTTACTCGCTTGAAATACGGTCTTTCTGCATCTTTTTGTTCATACTTTAAAAAGGTAAACCTTTTTTGAGGCAAATAGACAGTTTTTTCACAGCTATTATCCCTTTAAGAATATTGAGAGCTACAAATAAGAGCAGACAAATGCTTTTTAAATAGCTATTTGAACTATTGTTAATTAAACCCTATGTTGTAGGTACTCAATATAATAGTCTCATTTAATTGAGTTTCCATGAAATAGGACTTGGATTTCAAATAAAATTTTTAGAATGTCTTTACTTTCTCTTATCTGTTGTTCTGCATATATTGTGTGTAGCAAACATATGAGCTGGAATCTGAAAATAAGGGCTCTTATAGCATTTTGGAAAATTGAGTTTCGAGATAAAACTGTGGTTAAATGTAGTTAAAAATGAATCCAATCTACTAAATTACAATTGCTGCAAGTCATGAACAAACTATTGGAGAACAATGTGGATCTGGATCATACTTTGCATATGCACAGGCTGATCTGGATCCATGTTGTTCTCAAATGCCTTTACTTTAGGGACCTTTTTCTAGATCCCGGCTCATTTCATTTCAATTGTGAATCTGCCATTTCAGGGAGGCCATGTTGATAGGTTATACGTACGAGGAACAGTGACTAGGCAATGTAGTAGAACAGGCCGAGGAAATTGAATAGTAAGTGCTCAACTCTTTACAGTTTACTTGCATTAGTCTGGAGATAGGGCTGAAACAAGTGCCCGCGGGTAGGGCACAAAATTGCCAGTACTCATGTACAAATTTATTAGCCGTTACCCAATGATTATTTTTGGCTTCAAACATGTATTGATAATTTAGCATATCTAGACAGTCAAAATCGTATGCAATGACAAAAATCGTGCACAATGTGTTGTCAAGAATCACATTAGAAAGGGAGATAGGGGACACATTTGGAAATCCACCAATCCACCAATGGGAACATGCAATCTGCATGTTCCCATTGGTGGATTACTCCTATACTATAACATGATTTAGCCACCTAAATTCACGAATTATCCATTTGTGCAGGTAATTGTTTGATGTGAATCTGGGTACAAAAATAATCAATAATGTACCTATTTCAGCCCTAATTAGATATGATTATACCTATTATACCCGCTAACAAAGTTGGGGGGGGGGGGGCTATATAAAAACTGCCCAGTCTGGCTGTCTTTCTGTCCATCCGTCCACATTTCTCGTGAGTGCTATCCCCAAATGGCTGGAAGGATTTTGATAAAAATTACATGAATGATAAACATAACATGGGCATTGGCCACATTACGCAATTTGTTTGCTCTACCAAGTCAAATTGGTGGGGGAATGGATGGTAGAAGTCTTCTCCTCAGCTATGCTAAACACCCTGCAGGATTTTGAAAAGAAATCAATATGAATGGTTAACCTGGCCTTGAGAAAATTACTCGACTTCTAATGTCATCAAAGGGGGATAATCCAATTGTCCTTTGTTGCTCAAACAAGAGTCTTTCAGGGTAGTAGTTCGCTCCATAGCAGCTTTCATTTATGATGATTTATCATTCAAGGTCGGATCAGGCTACATTTAGGCAAATGCTAATCTAGTATAATGGTAGTATCAAATTCTGTAAGTGCCTTTTTCCAGATCCTAATTGAAATATGGCCAGTCATGCTAAAAGGGACCGTCTTGGAAGTTCACAAAATTAAATTTCGAGACACAGATCAGACTTAGCAAGCATCAACCAGATGTCAAAATTGACAGTAAAACATGCAGCAAGATAAGCAATGTAGATCAATAAAATTACTCCAGAATGAAAAGTTTCAAACCTAGTCATTCTGAGGGGACTGCACAGACTGACAAGGATGGATATTTTTCACACTTTACAGAAAGTCTCTATTAGATTGACAGGTCAATTAAGGTAGTCCACCCCTAATGAGATTCGCACGACGTCATAATTATTCGGGCATGATTGAAAACATTTGGCAGTGGAACTCTCCACCGCTGAATGTCTTCGACCACGCCTGAATAGGTTAGGATAGGTAACGATGCCCCTCGAAAAAAAATGTTTTATGAATCTCAAAATGGCGACATTACGGGTATTCTACTTTAATGTATGATTTATTTTCAGTGAGCAGAGTTTCTTTGATTCATCCATATGATGAGTGGCTCAACACACAGACTGACACAGTGTGGTCAAGTCATCACAAGTATGGTCAAGTGGTCAAGTTCACCGTCAGTACTACAGTCATCCAAGCCCTGTCAAAGCTGTTCCTTTTCTTACACAGTTCATTGTTGAAAGTTCATTTATTTCGCGAGACTGGAATTCAAGCGCTTGACTGCAAAGGAAGAACACAGAGCCATAGGAAATCCAGTTATGCACCCACTGGACTTATTCCAAGAATCCCTTGAAAATTACGTAGCAATTAATCTGATTGGCCGAGATGTATGTCTCGGCCAATCAGTTGGCTTGTAATGTAATTTAGATTCAGGCAATCAAATTAAAATTGTCAGTGAATACGGTACCAGGTTTCTCTTTCAACACTTAGTGTCCATTTCATGTGATTGTTAATGATTGATATTCTTGTTTTACAACAATTTGTACTTACAGATCTATGCTATCCCTTTCCCAAATAGATAAAATAATGACTGTCCCGATTTGAAATCTACTGAAGAGGGCAAATAGAGGTTGATAAATCAAGAATTGTGTACTGTTAACATAGCACAGAAAATATGTAGGCAAAAGGAGAAAATGATGATTACCAGTATCAGGAATTGCTGACCAACATTCTTTTGTCTTAATGGTTTCCAAAGCCTTTCCTGTTATGGATACCAAAACCAGGTCTTGTTTAGGACAGGGTTTATTATGCTCCCCGAAGGGAGAGCATATATTCGCCGCTTTGTCTGTCCGTCCGTCCGTCCTGTCCGTCCGTCATTCCGTCCGTCCGTCCGTCCGAAGTGATTTCTCCATAACCCTTGGGCCAAATCAAATGAAACTTACCATGTGAACTTCCTATGACATAATGCCGATGTACTTTTCCCGGTTTTTGGATTTGAGGCCTCGTCATGGGAAAAGGGGACTTAAGGTAAAATACAGTTTTTCTCTAATTTCTCCTAGTCTAATGGTCAGAATTTGATGAAATTTCATGTTTGAGTAGCAAATCAGATGCCCTTGACAATAAAGTGCTCTCAATGGCATACATTTATTGTGACAATGCCTTATTCGGGGAGCATTGTCCGTCTCTGACGGCCCTTGTTACTATTATTAGTGAACACAAATCTGAAATTAGTAAATACAAATCTGAAATAAGTTGTAGTCCACCATGATAATTATGGCACATATTTGATAAGTTTCCTATGTAAACAATGGAAAAATGTTCATAATCTGAATGTAATTCTGCATGCATTGGTACCAATTGGAGACACCTGCATGACTGGAACAATCGCATGTAAAGTTACAGTGTTAAGAGATTGATATTGTATTGTTTACATAGATAAATTTGTAATCATGGGTTATAATATTGTGAGCAGACTATAGTTACAAAATAAGATATCAAAGTTGAAATTTATCATAGGGTATTATTGTGCTTTTATATCAGACTTGCATTTATCCTTTTGTTATTATTGAGTACTTACATCTGCTTGCCCTGATAAATGAACAAGAATCTGTTAAAGGGCTCTAATGGTATTGGAGACTACCAAGGCTCAGATCAGCGTGTGCCTAAGTAAAGTCTGATCAAGACCCTGTTGATCTCTGTCTTTGGATAGTGAAAAAGTTATGAGAGCATTGCTGAGCAGACTACACATATAGTCGTTGTAAATGCAAAACCTCATATCTCGGTTTTGGAAAATGTTAAAGGGGAGGGAAAAAGTGTCGTAACTGTTCCAAAACTGAAATGACTTACTTGAAACTTGGACATATTGTTCACAAATAATGTGTCAATAATGCTGATCTGTAAAGATATACCAAAACCTGCAAGAATCGTCTACAGAGAGCACACAAGTTTGTACTTTGAAAATCGCACCAATCGACATACGAGGTTTTGCATTTACACCGACGATATGCATATGCTGATCTGGATCGTATCTAATGACATTTGGACCCTTTTATCAGATGCCAATTCTAATGTTGATGCTTGTAACAGAGCATATCCATTAAGTAAAACTGTGTTTTAATGAAATTTAAAATTTGTTTTCATTCAGTTGTGTCTAACCCTTTCCCATTTTGCAAAATCCTTGAATGTATCTAATTGAAAGGTGGTGCAAATGATGTTACCTTCATAAATGTAATTAAAGTAAAGAAATTTTTCATTTACTGCAGAGCTAAATATTGTCGCTTTTCAATGAAAACCTCGTAACTACGGCTTAAAACAAGCTGCAGTTGTGAGGTTTTCCTTGAAAGGGACGGTATAGTTAAAAAGGAATACTAAAGTCAGTGTAACTTTGTTCAGATCTACAGATAAGAGGATGCGATGGCTATTCAAAATGTAAAATATTGTTCAATGTCCATCAAACCCTACATTGTGGGAACTCATTGGAATCGGCTCATCTAGACGATTGAAATGGGTGCTCACAATATAAGGTTTGGAATTGAAATTACAAATTTAGAATTGCTTCACCCCTTCTTATCTGTTGGGCTAAGCTGTTTGTTATTTTAGATTCAAACCCAATGTTCTGGGTACTCATTGGAATTATCTTTGCGAGTTCCCAAAACATAGGCTTTGTTGAACAATATATTAGCTAGTATCTGGAAGGCCCCCTATTGTATTTAGAATGCCATGTTTACAGATCGCCATATATATGTCTTGGTTGACCCTGATCAGGGCTTATATTGTGTTCTCACATTTACTACAGGTCATAAAGAATCTATTAGAGAACAACAGGAATCGAGATCAGACTACATGTATACACAGGCTGATCTGAATCCATGGTGGGCTCAAATGCCTTAGGAGACCGTTTCCAGATCCCTGTCTCATAATTATATGTGACCCGTCACGCTTAAAGGGACCTTATCTGAAGTCCAAAATTCTAAATTTTGGCAAACTTGTCAGACGCAGCACAGATCAATCAGATATCGTATGTAAAAATGAACATTTAGTTACAGTAAGATAGGGAAAACATTACAGATTCAGACAATCACATAAAAGTAAAAAGTATCGGCCCTAGTCTGGCTACGCGGACTGCGCAGACTGAGGGTCGATATTTTTCACACATCCAATAAGGTCCCTTTTAGCGTGATTATGAATAAATTATTGCATTTTGAAATACTTTTATCCTCTCTTATCGGTAACGCTTTCATAGGAAAGATGACTGTGAGTGTAAATTAAGGAAATGCTGACTAGCAGCAATTCTTTAATAAATTTCTTTATTCCTTTAAAAACTGTCTCTTGTAATGCCATCATAATGTGGGAAAGGGGTTGAAGAGAATGTTTATTGTGTATATTACGTATTTACAGAGAAATGTACATAGTGTAATTTATCATCATGACTTATTTTCTGAAGTAAAAGATTGGAAAATCCATAATACCTGTTAGTTTGATGCTTATGATGAAGAAATCAAGAGAATGATTGATTGGGTTTTAACACCTCTTTCAACTGCCATATAACGCGGCGGCTAGAGCGCCTGACCACGGACTCTTGTCGTTTCTCATACCAGTACTACCACAATGTCGCAACCGAGCCTCCAGCTGCTTGCCCACTTAGGTTAACGATTATGAAACGGGTAGTGGGGGACAATTTTGTCTGAAAGGAATGCTGCCGTCATGGATCGAATCCGTGACCTCATGAGTGAGAGTCCAATGCGCTACCAACTGCGCTTTTGGCGCGACCCTCAAGAACAGGGTTGCCACGCGTCAGGGAAAAGTCAGGGAAATTTAAATTTTTTCAAGGTCAGGGAATTGTCAGGGAATTTTGTTAACTGTCAGGGAAATTTTAAAATACTGGCAAATGTCAGGGAATTGTCAGGGAATTTTGAAAAAATAAGATGTAGTATTGTGTAATTCATGATTTCAACATCTCCTTTTAAAATTGACTCGAGACATCGCGAGTTACCGCAAAATTAACACGACGAAACCTGTCAGGGAATTTTCAAATTTTGTCAGGGAAATGTCAGGGAATTTTGTTTCCGATGACTAGTGGCAACCCTGAAGAATTCAAGATAAAGAATATAAGACGCCATATTGTGTGCGTTCGTTCATCTGTCGGAGTTAATCCGTACAAGATTGTGTAATCCGAATTGCTATTCACCAACCTCCAGTCAAAATTTAAAATTGAGCATGGATATTAGAAAATGTTGCTCGTGACATTTGAGAACAACATTGATTTTGATCAGCCTGTGCATACGCACAGTCTGATCAAGACCCATGATGATCCCAAATAGCTTCTTCTTTATCGGTAGCTACTTTTAGATAGAAGTGTAGATTATGATAAGACTGCTGTTACATGCTGATCTGGACCCATTCAGGTCTGAAAAAGCCACAATTTGCCAGGATTCGGCTCTTTGTATTATGAGCAATTTGACCAAGAAATGTAATTCGTTAAGTCAAGCCATATGTAATGATAATAGAAATGCATTAGTTGGATTCAGAGAAAAGGCACTTGGGACCACGGTTCCTTATCCTGTACCCATGTGCAGTCTGATCAGGATCCAAGCTTTTCTCCTAGTTGCTGCAGGGCAAGAAGAAGTATTTTGATAACAAGATGGATCTTAATCAACCTGCGGTTATACACAAGGTGATTTGGATCCACGTTGGTATCAGAGATCACTGGTGGTGAACTCGGCCAAAGCGAGGGACGTTTTTCGCTACAAGGTACAGTTATTTTGCGTTTAAATGTGAATTTAAAGATCTGATTGGATAGTTTTTCTAATAACAATGAATTTGTTCTAAAAATAGACCTGGTTGACCGATATGTATTGACAAACCGTCTGTGTTGTTATAAAATCTCGTAACTACGGCTTTATAGCGGACGAGAATTGACCTGGCAGAGCAGCCAATGCTAATCGAATGGAATGCTCTGCCAGGTGAATTCTCGTCCGCTATATCGGAGCCGAAGTTACGATATTTTATAACAACACCGACGGAATACTATGATCGCGAAAAAACGTTCCACGCTTTGGCCGAGTTCACCACCAGTGAGATATCACTGGACATTTTCCCACATTCCGGCGCATTTATTCAATGTTATTAATGTCGATCATTAAAAAAGCAATCGATCGGAGGGAACCAATGCCCGATAACTTCAATTTAGGGGGGGGGGGGGGGGGGGGGGGGAGGGCTTCATGGTTTCAAACATGAACTGCTTATAACGCCGCTAATAGACAAAGCTTGTGAAAATATTGAGGCAAAAGAAGAAAATACTGATAACCTACACTTTCTCATTTTCCCTCATTAATTCATATACTATATTATACTGAAATTAATTATATATTTTATTAAGCAAACGTGGTTCCATCTTTTCTGTTTCAACCGTTTCCAACATGTCGTACATTAGCATAGGCCTTACTTATTAAAAATTTTCGTCAATAGTTTGTCCCGTGATTCCCCACCGTGTATCCATGAACCGAAGTTTTTTTGCAAATGAAAAAAAGTTCAAAAAACAGATTTCCTACCATCAGCACCATTTATGTCTGTAACAGCTTTCAAATTGTGAAATGCCAATGTATAGAAGCTGTTACTTCGCCTAAAGCACATTGGTCCTTTCCCAAATAAACCTCGGTTTTGAACTATCCAATAGGGTGGCTTAGGAAAACAATGCAGGAAAGCATGGTGTTGATAACCAGTATTCTCTCCACTTCCCGCAATATTTTGATTTGATATTCCCTTGCCGATTACATTTATTCTACTGTCTGCAGTCACCTTCCAAATTGGACCAGTCTAAAGTTTTGTCGTTTAGGAAAGAGTATTTCCGATATGAATTTTGTAATTACGATGTCCCCCGCAGGAACAAATACCGTTAAACATACCCCTGCCACGGGGCGTCAGATTCGATATCGGGGGATCTTTTGTAAACTTAACCCTTACCGGTAGGGCCCTAATTTTAAAGCGGGCTTTGATTGTGGCTGTTTAAACAAACCGTCGCTTTTGAAAAAAATCTGTTAATATGATTATGGCCAATTTGAAGTGGAGAAGGCGGTAAACGTAAATTTTAAGAATGTGAATCTACTTTTAAAATAGTGATTGACCAACCAAAATTCAATAACATTTATTAGCTTAATATAGCTAGATTATTTTATAAGGTAAACTATATGCAGCTTAGTCGTAGCATTACCCCACCTTATCTGCTTCAAATCGACTTCAAATTGGTAACTTATCAAAACAATTATTGACATTTTTCTGACATTGCTATGTCACGCGATTTCCCGCCATGATTCAATACAAGTCTGGTGCACATTGGAGGACTTTGTAGGTCTACTTTCTGATCAACGAAGCTTTGAAGATCGCCAGTTGAAAAGAAGACACTGAATAAAATGAAGAAATAATTGCTAATTACAAATGACACGATGACGCAAAATTACCGATTTACAGATAAAAAGACAGTGGATAATGGAAAGGTATAAAAATCACTGGAGTATGTCAATGATGTAAGAATTAAACATTTTGTCAATTTTCATCCTTACCTTATACGACAACATAAACTTACCTTTGAAACACTGAAAATGTTTGTCACGACGGAAAAAGAATTTGGTAAAAATGAAAATAAACGAAAGGTGTCCCCCTGTGGAAAACTAAAGTAATGTTAATATATACATCAGTGCCGTTGTAAGCCTGAGGTATAAAAGTGAATATTTTCACGGTGTGAATATTGAAAAGACTAGAAAAGATGATAAATTGTTAGTAAAAAGAGTAAAACTTTGACCTTTTTCTTTGAAAGTGATTTTCTTTGGGCGATTAAAATGCAGTAACTTCAGTTTAAGCAAGATTAAGTTACGACATTTTTCGCGTATATCATTTTCATGCTTGATCAGACGATCAGATATTCTTTGCATTTAGATAGCAATTTTATCACTTGTTACATTTTTATGTATCATTATAGACATACACGTAGATGCAGCATTATTTACATAAGTGAAATAGACATGTTAATGTAAAGAAATATACAAGGGAAATATACAAGTGACAAACGGAAGTCGATTGTATCAGAATACAGAAATTTACATGATAGTAGGCGGGGTATTCGATTACCGAAAATATTGTGTCGGAAATATCATTTGAAAGTTAGAGAAAGGGAGATATAGGTTGTATAGAAATCGAAACGAGGATTTGCACATTGAACAGGTAAGCATTTTATCGTATATCGTATTATTTTTACTTTATATTTACTTGTTCGTTGAATACATGCGAGACTGCATTCTTTGAAACCAAAATTCATATAGACATATATACGATAGTATTGCAGTAATCTTCTTGCTTGCCTGTAAAGGCACATTTGGAGATATAGTCTATGGAAGCAAGACCTTCAGGCTCGTAGGAACAGGGGCAGGGGTGGGGGGGGGGGGCTTTGTTAGTTTTACACTGAGAATCCAAAGGGAAAATCCAAATTAGCCCCCCAATATTCAGACACAGGGGCTTTAGCCCCCTCCATATGAAATTGCTTCCTACGTGCCTGACCTTAGTAGGCGTATTTATTGCTTTATCCATGCCTTAACCCTTTCCCAAACAAGAACTGGTTTTGACATCCCTGATAGAAATAGTTTGGGAAAACATTGGGGCAAGAGAAGAAAATGCTGATAATCCGCATTTTCTCCTTTTGCCTCAATATTTTCTTTGTTGTAATATACAACTTTCATACACAAAATAACACTTATTTTTGCGGTCTGCAACTCCTTTCAGAAGGAAGCAGTTCCAAATTTGGCCGTTTGGGAAATGGTTTATTTGAAGCCATGCAGGCTATGTGTTGCTATTGTCAAAGCTACTTGAGGGCAAAACTGACGGACTCCATTGGACGGAAAAATACGTTTCCTAATTGTTTTCTACTCTACGATACATCAGCCGATTTTCTTTATAGTAGTGCCCATGGTTATTTACAGTTGCACGCAAACACGGGTGGTAAACAGAGAAACTAGCTCCAAAAAGAGTCAACGGTAGCCTATTTTGTTTCCTCGTGATATCCGGCCTTTACCGAGGTAGTTGCATAGGGCGAAATTCTGTAAACAAAGGTAGGTCACTAACACATTTTTCTACAATTATTTCTTTTACAACGAGTTATTGAAAAATCCGGCGATATGAAGAAATGGTCTAAGTTTGTTGTGCACGAGAATATACGGTGTTAGTAAGCAGAGTTTGAATACAATCATTGAAAAAACATTTCAAAATCGAAAATTCAGAAGTTTTTACTTTCGATTTTGAAATGTTTTTCAACGATTGTATTCAAACCCTGCTTACTAATACCGTATATTCTCGTGCACAACAAACTTCGACCATTTCTTCATACTACAGCATCGCCAGTTTTCTCAAAAACTCGCTTTAAAAGAAATAATTGTAGAAAATGTATTCGTGACCTACAAATTTTCCCTCTATGCAACTACCTCTTTTTGGAGCTAGTTTCTCTGATTACCACCCGTGGCAAACATCTACCTTCAACGCTTGCTACCGACTAATCCTTTTCAAGCAAGACATGGTTGTGGCATCCATAAGAAATAGGTTGAAGGAAAACATTTAGGCCAAAGAAGAGCATTTTGATAATTACTATTTCTTTCTTTTGCCTCAATAATTACCTGGCTTCACATGCGTCCCTTTCTGTCAACATCAAAAGTGTCATCTACACTTTTAAATTGGACAATTCAATTTTGGTGCCGTTTTAGAGAGTTGACTCATTGCCCATGACCATGTTTGAAGGTCAAAGTGTCATGGTCTAGACTCAAATTGTCCCTTGATCAGTCCGTCTTGTGTAGCATATTTTAAATTTTAATACTGGATGCAATACCAGGTATTGACCATTAAAGTAGTCTACCCCTAATGAGATTTATTTGTTCAGTCGAAAACATTCAGCGGTGGAACTTTCCACCGCCGAATGCTTACGACCGCGCCCGGGTAGGTTCGAATACGTAACGACGACGCATATACACATTTGCTTGGTTCAACTGTCACAACTCACGATGTCCGGCCCTTTTCCCATGAAAACCCAACCATAGCCTACCTATTATTGCTAAGAGAATAATAGGAAAACTAAACTTTATCATATGAGTAGGGGAGACCGGGGCTAGTTCGCCCCCTTTTTTTCGATTGCTCATATTTTGGATTCTATGAGAGCTATTTGGGTGTAATTTATATATACATTTGCTACAAGTGATAGCCTTTCTAACTGCGCCTATCATTTTTATACGTTTCTTTTCAAGAAAGATTATTTCAAGTTTTAGTGTTTTGATCGTAGTGGGCGGACTTGCCCCATGCACGGGGCAAGTTCGGCCGACTATTGGGGCTAGGTATGCTCAGAGCTATAATTCATTATAAAGGTTTTTTAGACTGTTTTAATTTCAAAGAATCTGAATACGACTGCCAAATGAAGGTATAAATTGAAAAAAGGTATTGTTTAACAGCCAAACATCGTGAGAAAGGGGCATTTTGGGTAACAAGCAGGTGGGCGGGGCAAGTTCGGCCAGAGGTTTTGATTTTTTCTATTTTTGACTCTCTTGTTAGAGCTAGGTTTTTGCGATTGATATATTTAGATGCGACAGGAAAAAGCCTTTCTAACCATGATCATTCTTTTTGTTCATGGGCAAGTTTGGTCGTGGCCGAACTTGCCCCGACCCCAATAGTCGGACTAGCCCCAGACCGACCTCATCGAAACATCGCGTTACATATTCTTATAGATGAAATGAAATCGTCATCTTAAGTTTAAATCTGAAAGAGGACATGATTATCTTCATAATTATACCAAAAAGAAATCTGAATCATGGCGCATTTTACTAAAAATGAAATATTATTCAAATGTGGAAAATTTACTTATGGTGCCAAAAAATAAGAAATGTGTTCTTATTTCTATGTTTTTCTGTTTAATGCGACCAAAAACTTTCTGCGAACAGCTTTCGTCATAAGTGACATTACAATCTGATTCCGGGCTCTCTATCTCTGTCGAGAGGCTCTACAGAGCCACTGGCCGAACATGCCCCGAGGGCGGAATAGCCCCGGTCTCCCCTATGCCTACATTTGTCTATTATTCTGTCTTGCACAACTCTTTTTTTCAGAGATGTCTTTCGGAAGTATTTTACCCGCTATTTTCTACGAGCTCGTGTTTATCGCGACCTTCGTGTTTGTACCCGTCGTGGCTTTCCGTGGAGATCTCGAGAACTATTTCTTCGGCATGGTCGTCTTGTATCTGTGCTCCAAGATTATCAGGCGCAGATCCAGCACGCAGCTTCCGGCGGAAGGACGTACTGTGTTTGTGTCCGGTTGTGATTCAGGTAAGTCAACTGCGACATCACTCTCTTTCACAGAGGCTCTTGCATTTCGCATCTGTCATGGGCTGCGAAAGGATATGCAAAATGACGATATGATTTATCTATAGGAGGCTTGAAAAAAGTCCCATTTTAATAAGATCAATACTTAAATTTGAGAGCACTTCTGATGAAAACAGAATGATATTTTGTATTATTCAAGAAATGAAACGATTAGGCCAACGCAGCAATTAAAGTCGTTATCCTTCGGCCACGATTTTTTGACTCTAGCTGAGATAGCTCCTTTCAGAGATGATTAAGTGAAGAGCAACGAACGATCATTCTGCGGGGAGAATGCTGCGACATAGACCTTACTACACTAAGTAGGCTCTATTTATTTAATGCATGCAACCCATCGTCGTACCCAGGAATTTGTAAACTAATGGCGTTTGGTCGAGTCATCCCCCCCCCCCCCAACCGGGGTTTGACGCCCTTACAAGAATAGGCTTGATATTATTTTTAAAATTTTGCAACTTACAGTGTCTGCAGAAATAAACATTTGACAATTCGTCTGGCCACAAGTTCTGACAACATGGATACGGCCATTCCCTTTTAACCCATTACCGCACAATGACTCTTTTTGACTCCCCACAAGATAAAGGCTTTGGAAAACATTGCGGAAAATGAAGAAATTGCTTGTGACAAGCAATTTCTTCATTTCCCACAATGTTTTCTCTCCAAAAAGCCAAATATATTTCGAATTTCATTTCATTCACTTGAAATGTTCGTCTGCAACATATCTGAATTCAGATCACCCTATTTTTTGTCGTTTGCGAAAGGGTTAACATACTAGAGATAGAGTCTTTAGTGTGCGTTAAATGTGGTAAAATGTACACGCTTGAGAAAGCAATGTGGAAAATGAGATTATTTTTGTGACGAGCAATCTTCATTTTCCACAATGTATTCTTCCTAGAACACTAAAAACGTTAGATTTCATTCCCTTGCACTGTCGTAGGGAGATGGGACAGGGGCCCCCAATGATTTAGAAGGGGTCAGCATATCATATACCCCCCCCCCCAATAACAAACCCATAGGTCTAGTTATAAAATGCTGTCTGAAAGTCCCAAGATGGCAGGAAATGGCTTCTTAGAATTAAAAATTTGCTGAGAGGCATGCATGCCCCCCAAACCCCCACCCCCAGCAACGCTACGCTCGGTCGGGTTAAATTCACTCTTAAACTTTTGCACCCACAATAGATCTATTATAAACCTTCAGGACTACGCCTATGCCTTGAAATTGCTGTCTGCAATGTCTTTGGTTTTTTCAGTCAAGAATTTTGTCATATGCATGTATGGGAAAGCTAGGTTTAAGTCGGATCTTCTCGGTAGAATCGGTATTGAAACATTGGTAGGACTTGGGGTTTGTTTTTCACATATCCTCGCAGAAAGACTAGACTTTAAAAAAAAATGTTGAAGCCCAGGTTTCTAAACTTCCGCCTTTCACAAAAAGCAAAATTTTTACCTGTTCCAAATGTAAAAGCTGCTGCAGAGAACAAAATGGCTTTTGATAAAAAATATATCTTGCCTTGAGTATAACAGAGTTCTAACTTTTAAAAACAAAAGGAGAAAATGGTTCATTATAAAGTATTTTCATTTTCCATTAGGCATAGGCTAATGTTTTCCAAACTTTTCTACAAAGGGAACGTCAAAACACTTTGGCAAAAAAGAGGACCTTTTTTGACGTCCATTTTAGCCTTCATTATTAAAGGTTTGGAAAACATTGAGTCAAAAGAATATTTTGCATTTTTCTTCTTTTGTCTCAATACTTTCTGTTGTACTGCTACCATGCATCACCACGTTCGTGTCTAGATAGTTTATCACTTTGTTTATCCGCATCTATCAAGATAGATGCTGCAAAATTGGCGATAGAGACGAATTCGAGTCCCGTTTATCTTTCATTTTCTTTGAGGAATATGATCCCGTCCAGAAGAAAATGCTGGTTATCGGTGTGCAAACTGTGACACGTAGTTTTTGTATGATATTGAAAATATGTTTCCGATTTTTAGAATCATGTTTCTGTCAGCAACAAAACTATCATATTAGATGAAAGGTGTATAATTTGTAATCAAAATTATATTTGCAAAGGTAATATATAAGATTTTTATCAACGTTGCTAACAATATTCTTAGTCTTTCGTTTGGATTTATAAAGGGAGTGAATATCCGATATCATTAGACTATAAATAATTCTAGATCTAGGGGGGGGGGGGGGGGGGGGGGGGGGTTACAATTCTGATTAAAATCCGGTGTTAATTTAAAGTTACAGGCACAAGTTATGTGTGATCTTCTATGACAAGGAAAAACCAAAAATCGATTATATATACCTTAACCAATTAAATCTCTTGTCATATATGAGTTTACTTGACAAGCTTGAACGTGCAAACACATATTAGATCTATTCAGGCCCGTAGGAAGCAATTTTATAGGGGGGGGGGGGCTAAAGCCATTGTCCTGAATATTGGGGGGAGGGGGGGGGGCTATCCCAAAAATTTCAGTGTAATATTAAGAAATTTCTACATTTTTGGCCAACATTGGGGGGGGGGGGCTTAGCCGGCCTGTTATTATAATTGTTCTGTATACATTGTCCTTGTGGTCTAATTGTCTGGGTTTGGCCTATCGCTGATCAGAATCTTGATAGCATTTCATTTATTTGATTCAGAAGAAACCGTCATTGAAGATTATAGGACTACTTTATTTGTGATTGTAGGATGTAAGTCAACACCGGATTTTAATCAGATTGGTGGTGGTGGTGGTTGGGGGGGGGGGGGGTACAAGATGAAGTGATTCTCAATAGGCTCTACCCGCAGGCAACCCTGGCCTTGAAAGAGATAATTCAACACTTAGGCCTATTGTCTATCATTTCCCGTTCTTGGCCAGTTTTGGCGTCTCTGGTAAAAGACGATTGGGAAAACATCGAGACAAAAGAAGAAAACGCTGTTAATCAGCATTTTCTCGTTTTGCCTTAATATTTTCTGAGCTTTGTTTCACAAAAACATTTTGTTTGTCAACATCCTTTTTGTCGTCTGTGGCAGGCTAGTTTACGTCAAAATTTTGCTGTTTGGGAAAAGGTCAACACAGGGCCTACCTTGTTCTGTTTTACGCTGAAAAAACGTCGAAGGAAGATTATAGGCCATAAATGCAGATTTATTTATAACTGTTTTCCTTATGTCAGAGGAACCCATTCCCACACGTTGACGCATTGTGACGCCCCAGAATAGGCCTATATGCTAAAGGATAGATCTAGATCTAGCATATAGAAAACATTGTGGAAAATGAAGAAATTGCTTATGATAGGCTAAGCAATTTCTTCATTTATCACGATGTCTTCTAGATCTAAATCTACTTAAAAAATCACACACACGAATCACATGGAATTGTTGTCTGCACAGCATCTTTGAATTTGGACAAGTCGATGGCTCAGCGCGAAACAGTTGTAACTGCCTATATGTTTGTAGGCAGTTACAACCGTTTCGCACTGAGCCATCGAAGTGTGAAATTTTGCCTTTTGGGAATGGGTTAACACTAGCTGCGATATCGTACCCTCAAACTTGATGGTTAGTATGAGGCGGCCCTCCTATATTATGTTTTGTTTTTAGAGATCTAGATCTAGAGACATAGGCCTCATGGGCGGATCTAGAGGGGGGTCTAGACACCCCCTCTGGAATTTGACGGGCCCCTATAAAAAATAGAGGCATCTAATTTTCACTTAAAGAAAACTAAAGGAAATTCAAATTTGTGAGATTTATTCCCATGATTAGAGCTGGTAGATCCAAAGTTTGCAATTAGGCCTACGACTAACATTCACTTGGGCCTATAGCATTAGCTATATTGGCCCTATAGGCTAGACCTAGATCTAACACTTGTAGCATATAGAACTTGTCATTAAAATTTTGGACGTGGCCTGGAAAAAAAATCCTGGATCCGCCCTTTGGCCTAATTATAGATCTAGGCCCTATGCCTACAATCTATAGATCTAGAGAGATCGATGTGCGGTTTTTAGAAAAGAAAGTAGGCCTAGATCTAGGTCTAACTGCATTGGCATAACATTTGTAAGAAACACACGCTGGATAGAACTAAATATCGGCCCCTACGACTGAGTTTGCATCAACTACGGTAGCATCGATCGATTGTAGGCCTACATGCTCAGGGGCTTAGCCAGGAATTTTGTATTGTTGTTCAAAGCACAAAGCGTAGGCCTATTATTGTGTCCATTTGACGCATTTTGACCCCCCCCCCCCCCCCCCCAGGAGAGCTCTGGAAAATATTGTGGACAAACAATTTCTTCATTTCCCACAATGTTTTCTACCCCAAGAGACCAGAAATGTAAAATAAATCTAACTTTCACTTGAAATTGTCATGTGAAAGCCAACATCTTTGAATTTTGAAGAGTCAAAATCTTTATTTCACATTTTAAAATAGGCCTAGGTTGTGGGGGTTCCAATGCATCTAGGGGTTATTTTTACTGATTTTTCCTAGAAAGGCCAATACTTGAAAAATATAGATCTAGGTCTAGGTCTAATTATGTTGAAGATCTGGCTTCTAGGCCTCCGCTTAGATACGCGCCAGTCCGGAGCCATTATTCATATCCATGAAGGCGTAGGAAGGTCCACGTAAGACGCAAAACTCTAATATTGGGGAGGCCAAATTAAAGTGAATGGAAATATGGGTTAATTGTGGGGGGGGGGGGCACAGGAGGGGCAGGCCCCTTTTCTAAATTATTGGGGCCTGCCTCCCCCCCTCTCCGCCGCGGCCCCCCTCTTCCTACGCCTATGTTATTTTACCAACTGACCTGCAGGTGCTATTTTTAGAATTTCTTTAAAAGTTACTTCCCTTTAAATTTGAAGTGGGTATCTTTATCGGATTTATTTTCATAGACTCTTCAATATTGACAATATTCTAAAATTGTATGCGTTTTATTATATTTTAATGATCGATATATTCTAGAAAAGATCAATAAACTATTAAAAATATTTACAATCTCAATTAAAAAAAAAAGATGGAACAGTGTCGTTGGAATACTTTTTCTATGTTTTATAAATACTGCTTTCGCCTTCAATTAACTGGTTATCAGCATTTTCTTCTTAACGGGACCATTTTCCCAAAGAAAAACCAAACCTACGAGTCGTGATTTCGGCTCTGTCACCATTTTGAATGACATCCGGTTCGCTGGATGTTCAACATCTTAAAATCATGTGCGTTAAATCCAGAGAAAGTCAACGACCGCACCCGAACAGATTCGGATACGTAATGGCGACGCTAGAAAAAAGCCAATCTCAAAATGGCCATTTTTCATGTATTAACACACAATCTGAAACAAATTCTCATCAATCATGGAGCGTGCACATAATTGCACCCAAGCCATCATTATCGAGAAGGAACACCAGGTCGAATATTTTCCACGAAATCACGCGTTCTGTACAGAGATGACGTCTGTCAAAGGAAAAACTTGGGGAAACATTGGGACAAAAAACAAGTTCTCCGTAGGTCATATCTCATTGTTTTTTATGCTATATTGTACTAAACAAATATTTGCCAACAGCAGCAGCTTTCAAATCTTTGAAGATGTCCATTTTTGTCGTTTGGGAAAGGGTTGAATTAACATAGGGCCTAGCCTAACCATGTCTACCTGTCTAACCTATTACATGTATATAGCCGAATTCACCAATCATTGTGCACAAATGTGGAATGGAAAACTATTGACCAATATAATAAGACAACGACAGGTGTATGAATAATCAAAGCTCACCGAGTCTAAATTGAAGGGGGAAGAGGGATTTCGAATTGTAGAAATATGTGCCTCGAACCAACCACCTTGTAATAAATCGACATAATAAGACATACGAGTCTTTGGCAACAGAAATTGACGAAGAATACCTTCGTCAGTTTTCGATGCCGTCGATGACGCCCGAATATGCACGAAGTATTTGGTATATAGCCTATAATGATGGATCGAATGTCTTAGATCTTTATATATAACAGAATACGGATGTTTGATCGCACAAAAGCTGAACGAGCTAGGCTATAAAATAGGCCTATTTATTGGGTGCATGTTGGATGCATGAATACCGAAAGTGAGAGAATTGTAATGCTGAAATCAGAATGTTCCAAAAAAACTGCAAATGGCAATGAATTTTGTGCTAAAAATAGACTGGGTTTACCGTTATGTTTTGATAAACTCTCGGTGTTGTTATAAAATCTCGTAACTACGGCTTGAATCAAGCCGTAGTTACGAGATTTAATAACAACACCAACGAGATGCTATTTGTTTGTCCGAAATTACGTCACAGTTGCCTGGATAAAATCATTCCCTATTGTACAAGTGGGCGTCACC
Organism: Fragum sueziense; assembly: GCA_963680895.1. Classification (NCBI taxonomy): domain Eukaryota; kingdom Metazoa; phylum Mollusca; class Bivalvia; order Cardiida; family Cardiidae; genus Fragum; species Fragum sueziense. The sequence continues at coordinate 49,306,488 of OY804593.1, forward strand.
AATGATGGCCCTTTTTGTGTGTCGTTTAAGAAACCGTTGAACATTAAAATAACATGAATGTTATCAATTTACAGCTAAATATTCTGTATTTTATTCAATTATTTACAGAATACGGATGTTTGACAGCACAAAAGCTGGATGAACTAGGTTATAAAGTATTTGTGGGGTGCATGAAACCTGATTCAGAGAGAATTGTAAAGCTGAAGTCAGGATGTTCCGAAAAACTGCAAATTATACAAGTCGGCGTCACCAATGATGGCCTTCTTTGTGTGTCGTTTGAGAAACCGTGAAAAAGGCATGAATATTAACATTTCACAGCTAAATATTCTGATTTTTATTCCATTATTTACAGAATACGGATGTTTGACAGCACAAAAGCTGGATGAACTAGGTTATAAAGTATTTGTGGGGTGCATGAAGCCTGATTCAGAGAAAATTGTAAAGCTGAAGTCGGAATGTTCAGAAAAGTTACAGATTGTACAAGTCGACGTCACGAATGATGAAAGTGTGAAAAATGCAGGGAAAATCGTCAAGGAGAATCTTTCTGATCAGGGTAAATGACTCATTTAATTTTGATTAACAGTATGTTTACAAACGGTCAGTTTAGTTTTGACGCCCCCTAAATAGTCATGGAAAGTATTGAAACAAAACAAAACAAAAACAAGAAAATAAAAAATTAAAAAAAAAAAAAAAAAAAAAAAAAAAAAAAGAAAGAAAAAGCTAGTGATCAGCATTAGCATTTTTCTTCTTTTTCCTCTCGGTGCTCTTCATTAGGCTATAGCTAAAACCATTTTTATTGGTCTTTATTTTGCTTTGCGGTCTATAATTGCCTTTAAATTTGACCAGTTTAAGATTCTGTTGTTTTCATATGATCAAAGCTTTAAATCGCTGCTTTTCAACAAAAACATCGAAACTGCAGCTTTAAACAAGACTTAGTTGTAGTTTCGTGGTTTTTGTTGAAAAGCGACAACATACAGAGAGGGTTACCAACTGCTTCGGTACCTTACGTCTTACGCAAACATACGTTTCGTTACGATATTTCTGATACAAAAAGGACGTTTAATGAACTTTTCCTATTCAGGTTTATGGGCAGTTGTGAACGACGCAGGATTGGACGGGTTTGGTGATTTCGAATTATGCGGAGTGGACACGTATAAACGTCTGATGGACGTCAACTGCTTCGGTACCGTACGTCTGACGCAACAGTTCCTACCACTCTTACGTAAATCCAAAGGTAAGATTTGTACTAGCCTGGCTCCTAGGCCGTGAGAATTGAGAATAATATAGGCCGATATACATGTATTTACAAAGGTACTTCACTCCTGTTGGAAAAAAAATCATTTACTCATATTACTGCCCTTCTCCTTATAATCTCTGTCTGATCCACATTTACAGAGAGTATGACAGTGTGGTGAATTATAATTTATGTACATTACTTACATAATATTTTATTAAAAATCAGATCAGTCAGACTGGAGCCAGTCTAGATTTGTACTTGTGACCCATTTAGCTAAAGGGAACCATCTGGAACGTGTAAAAAGTATCACATGGGGCCTGTTTCATCAAACTATTTTAAAAAACAACAATAGCATTACATAGCTTTTGGTTGATTGGCGATACGTGATTTTTTCTCTAATCGTGTCATAAGACATCGGTAAGTCAAAAATACGGATGAAACTGGCCCCTGGTTCACCCAAGTATCTAAATGTCTGTAGTCAATAATGATACCATCACAAGGGAAATAACCTGTACTTCTTAAATGACATTGTACTTGACGGAGTTTTATATCTTGATACCTAATTTGTCTTGTTATTGAGTGAAAGTTTTATGAGAAACAATGAAAAGGCAAGCAAACAAACATTTTGAATAAACGAACTGGGATGTGTGATAAAAGGTCTCTTTTAGCATTTCAAACAATTGCGTATCTAGACCAGTCTATTGCTCAACCCATTACTTGACGGCGAACTTTTATTCAATGATGTTGCAGACGACAATTTCAAGTGAATGACATTTTTACCCTTTTTGGTCTTTTTGGACAGAAAATATTGTGGGAAATGAAGAAATTGCTTGTCACAAGCAATTTCTTCATTTGCCACAATGTTTTCAAAACCCTTGTCTTATTGAGCGTCAGTGGGCGTCACAGTGTGGTAATGGGTTTATGCAATATAATACGGACTTACAATTGCTACAGGTAGTGAAAAGGCTATTAATGTTCAACAAAAACCCTGATCAGATTGTAATTAAAGCTAATCGGGATCCACGCTGGCCTGCAATGCCACAAAATTACCTTTTCCTGATTTCGGCGTAATTACTTTAAAACCAAGATCTTAATCAGCACATCATAACTTTTCGGCTACCTGCAGAATCAGTAAAAGTGCATCATGGATCAGGGGCCGTATCCATTTACATTTCTAAATCGATTATCTTAATCAAAACTACATTACAATCCATCTGATTGGACGAAACATATGTCTCGGCCAATCGGACTGATTGTTGTGTGATTTTAAAGGTAAACTTGGATTTTGATTGGTTGGTGAATACCCCTGACCAGACCATATTTAGACATAGTTTGATCCTGATCCATGGTTGGCTCAGATGAAATAGGGCACTTTGCTCCAATTGATTCGAAAGGAATAAAGTTGAAACACAAATCAAGGCTTGCTAATAGGCTTTTCTTTATTCCTAGCTCATTTATAAATTTTTATTTACAGGTCGAGTTATAATAATGTCCAGTATCATGGCATCCTTCCCTAGACCAGCTACCGCGGCGTACAGCGCGTCCAAGATGGCGGTGCAGTGTATCGGGGACTGTCTCAGAATGGAGATGTCCAAGTTCGGTGTTACAGTGTGTTCAATTCAGTCCCCCATGTTTATGGGAACATCAGATGACGAAACAAATGTAAGTAGATTGTAACATATATGGTATAGTACACCCAAGATGGTGGTGCAATATATTGGGGACTGTCTCAGAATGGAGATGAGCAAGTTTAGTCTTACAGTGTGTTCGATACAGTCCCCCGTGTTTATGGGAACATCTGATGACGAGACAAATGTAAGTATATTGTAAAATATAGAATACAGTGTATCCAAGATGGCGGTGCAGTGTATCGGGGACTGTCTCAGAATGGAGATGTCCAAGTTCGGTGTTACAGTGTGTTCAATACAGTCCCCCATGTTTATGGGAACATCAGATGACGAAACAAATGTAGGTACATATCGATGCTTTTCAACGAAAACCTCGTGTCTGAAGCTTAAAACAAGCTGCAGTTACGAGGTTTTCGGCAAAAAGTGACGATATCATACGACATTTTCATACTTTTAATTATTAGACTAACCTTGTTTTAGGGTGAATAAACGCGCTCTGATTCTTTTCTTTCTTGGCCAGATATAATGTTGTGATATAATTAAACTGCACATTTTCTGAGTTTCGGACTGTACGCATGTTATTCTAGTTCCTCCATTTCAGTAGCATGTGAAATACCTCAAAGTATTCAAAACAAAAACAGACCTTTCTGTTTAGAATGTGTCGTATAACTTGAAATTTAAAAAAAAATCAATCATTAGAAGGATTAATGTTGCGATTATGTAGGCCTATATAACATTTTCATTTTCACCTTCAGGTAGATCACGGATATAAGCGGGTTTTGGCCTTTCAAAATGCAATATTTAAGCCATTGTTGATCAAACAATATGTTGTGGGTACTCATTGGAATCGTCTCATCCAGACGATTCCAATTAGTACCCACAGTATAGGGTTTGACTTTGAAAAAAAAACCAACAAATTTACAACTCCTTTTACCTCTCGCATCTATTGCTCTATTCAGATAAAACAGATGTACCAGAGTGTAGAAGGTAGCTGGGGACGCCTCAGTGATGACGTCAAATCAACTTACTCCACCACGTATTTGAAAGCTCAGCTCGGTGCCCTGGCAAAGTTTAGAATAAGCTTCGGCTCAAAGACTCCAGACGCCGTCATCGATGCCGTGGTTGAGGCAGTCTCAGGTTCGAGCCCACCTAGTACGAAAACTGTCCATGGAGGCCCGTTCATTGTTGATCCAGTAGTTGTAAGTACTTGAAACGGCGTTTTTCTACGTTCCACTACCTTAGCAATAAAAAAATAAGTAAAATATATAAATGTAGTTCAAGTAAGATATACATTCGGGAACAAAACGGTCAGTCGCAAGCCCAGATTTTAACTTTTTATTTATATTTCTTCTCCGATCTTTCCTTTTAGAGCAAATGAAAATAAATGGGGTCGTGTTTCCCAAGAACTTTCTTTCTAGAACGTGTCTATCATGGACTGTTTTGAAAAAAAATCTTTTAACGCTTTCAAGCAAATCGCTGGTTTTCTTCCAAAAACTCGTAACTGCAGTTACGAGGTTTTTGAAGACAAGCGTCGAAATATATACTGAAACAAAAAAGAAACGCAACTTAATTTTCAATTCCTTCTTACGCAAAGACATCAAATCAGATTTAAACAAAACTTAATACATTTAAAGCAATAACATTTCACCTTGTAAAGTTCACAAAATCTTGTTGGTAGTCAATTTCATTAGTAAGAAAACACCCACTTTAAACCGAGCGTCAACACAACACGACAAAAAAATTGGACGGAGGTCGAAAAAAAAACAATTTGTTTCGTTCAATTTGGTCCGATATTCGAATGTTGTGAAGTCCATACGAGTTATTAGCGGTCTCCGTTGCAGTCTTAAACCTATCCCGTAGGTGGGGTTAGAGTGATTATTCTGCCCTGCCTTGACGTCATATCTCTTGCACGTCCGCTTCGTGCTCAATTGGTTGTGATCCAATTGAGAGCCAACAACGTATACAGTCAAAAATGTGTCGATTTTTTGCCCCATCAATGTCTTACGACAACATTTTGAATCTTTTCCACCAACACAATCTGTAGTGTAGTAAGGCGCTGGTTTTGGCCTAGCCTTGCTATGCGTAGCGTAGTGAAAAGTGTGTGAACGCTTTGGCGTTTTCTTTGTCTATGTTCTAGCTTGTGTTTGATGAAAATTTGTTTTGAAAGTAGTCATCTAGAAAACACGGCAGGGGATAAACACTTCTTAACAATTTACCATGAATCACGTCGATGAATGTACGACATCTGAAGAAAATGGCACTGTATTAATGCGTATGGATGCAGGTATATTAAAAATGTACTCAACAGCCATTAAAATCATATTTTGTCGAAAATATTACGGAAAATTAGGGTTGCGTATCTTTTTTGTCCTAGTATATTTATTTATTTCAACTTGACAGGACACGAATTCGGGTCAGTGGATGAGAAAATAGTTTTCCATTACACGTTAATTTGTTGAATACATGAATGCAAACACGATACCCTACACCCGCTAGAAATGTCCACTATTTATTGCTTTGTAATGGACCGAGGCAGGTCGAAAAACGCCTTCCAGAAAAATTGCAGACTTTGAATGGTATTTGTCCTGTGTCAGTGAGTAACATTTTGACTGACCATTTACTGCTAACAACCGCGATGACATCTAATTGAAGTATTTGGACAAAATGCCCCTCTATTAAAGGGACATTTCATTCCAATTTCAATTTTTTAAAGTATTTCTTGATGCCAAGATTGGTTATTCTAATGAGTATAAATACTATTCGTTTTTTTAAGTTGTTGCCAATAAGCGAGAAACACGCATTTAAAGTTGAGACATAATCGATAAATTGCATATAAATCCGAACTGTTGTCCACAACAATTTGTTCAATTTTAACACAAAAATATAAATTTCTTGTAAACGGTGCAATATTTTGGCTCGAAATTTTCAGAATTTTCATAAGGAAATATGCTCTTTCAGATAAAAATAAAAGTAAAATTTATGACAAAAAATTCTGAAATGTCACTTTAAAGTGACATTTCACATTTATTTTTTCATGAATTTCATTTTTATTTTTAACAGAAAGAGCATATTTTCTTATGAAAATTCCGAAAATTGTAAACCAAAATATTGAACCGCTGACGGGAAATATATTTTTTTGTGATAAAATTAAAACAAATTGTTGTGGAAAACTCAGATTTATATAGAATTTCTCGTTGCTGTTATAGGCGTATTTTCGCTTATAAATAAAAACTTAAAAAATGATAGCATTTCTACGCATTCCATGTAGAATAACCAATCAATACAGTCATACTTTAAAAAATGAAATTGGAATGTTATGTCCATTTAAATGCCCCAGATCTAACGAATGTCCAGTACATGTACCATTTGCAGAAAATGATTAAGATACTGACATAGACGGTGCGAATGGTACAGAATAATGGTCGACATTGAGCAATGGGGCCTAGATAAGCTTTTTTTCGAGAAAGGCTGCCCAGAGTCTTTCCAAGGAAATGTTGGGTCAAGGGTCATTGTATCGAATGACCTTGTGCTTTAAGCGACAGAACGATGTCTTTGTAAGATATCAATTTAGTTCCATTTATCTAAATGCAACAGTGTGGTAAATACACAGGCTACTCATGACTAAAGATGACAAAGTCCTCAACGTCAAAGAATTTTTACCAATCTAAGCTACATGTACATTGCATGACATAGGCATAAATAAAGAAAAAAGAAAGAAAAAAGAAGAAGAAGAAGAAGAAGAAGAAGAAGAAGAAGAAGAAGAAGAAGAAGAAGAAGAAGAAGAAGAAGAAGAAGAAGAAGAAGAAGAAGAAGAAGAAGAAGAAGAAGAAGAAGAAGAAGAAGAAGAAAAAGAAGAAGAAGAAGAAGAAGAAGAAGAAGAAGAAGAAGAAGAAGAAGAAGAAGAAAAAGAAGAAGAAGAAGAAGAAAAGAAATTCACCTTGCACAAGATATATGTTTAGACTGACGATCACGGCTAACCAGAAGATCATCGTATATAACACTAAAACTGTCCTAGTTGACCAATGACCACTGACCATGTCCCACTATTAGATGCCCCATATCCAACGATTGTCCAGTATAATTGTCAGATAGAGGTTAAATTACTGGTATCCATCATAGGGACGAACATTTAGTGCTTTTCGATTTTTCATTTATTTTCTATTGTCTGTCACTGGTTGATAGGATAAACAGGACGTTTTATAGGGTCAGTGGGCTTCCCAAAACAAGGTAACTACAGCTTGAACAAGCTGTAGTTACGTTGGTTTTGGAAGTCCACTGATGATGCTGTACTTTATTGGATGTTATGGAATCGCGTACGAAAACAAGTACGATCGTTGACCCATGAATGGCAAATGATACAACAAACACTTCAATCCGTGTTCTTTAGACGGGATGATGAATTGTTTTAAACATTAGGGTTAAAAATAAACCACACTAAATGCCACAGTATACACGTATTTACATAACTTTTTTTTAAATTTTACTTGTTTCCACTTTATTTGATTCAATTCAACGGAATTCCGCTAAGAAGTTATTGTTGGGATATTTTGGGAGATCTACGAAAGATGTTGTATTAAGATGTGCACGTATCATTTTCCATTGAATTTCTATAAAGCCAGGTAAAAAGATAAGTGTTGTCCAGGTTAGGCCTACCCGACCGTCCCTCGCAAAATTGACACCGATCTTATTTTTTTTTTCTTTTTTGCTCTCAAAGCAAACACCCCAAGAAACACCAAGAATGACAACAACCGCAAATCCCACAAATAAATGTGACCCGTCACGCTAAAAGGGACCTTATCGGAAGAGTGAAAAATATCGACCCTAGTCAGTCTGCGCAGTCCGCGCAGCCAGACTAGGGCCGACACTATTCACTTGTGTCTAATTTTCTTAATATGGAATACTTTCCCTATCTTACTAAATGTTCATTTTTCACATACGGTATCTGGTTGACCTGTGCTGAGTCTGACAAATTTGTCAAAATTTGGACTTTTTGACTTCTGACAAGGTCCCTTTTAGCGTGACGGGTCACAAATATATCATTTAAAAAGGAAAGAAAGGAAAAATCCAACCGAACGACCATTTAGTCTTGGAACACATGTAACCTTAATCACACACATCTTTTATAATTTGGCCTTACTTGGGATAGAAAGTCCATTTGTGAGTCAGTCGTTGGGATCTCATAAGATTGTAATAAAAATCATAACTTGAACAAATTGTACTTGGTGCTCTGTTATTTGATAAAGAACGAAAGCAAGAGCGAACGTTGACCCATGATTGGAAAGTCATGTACACATAATCAATTGTTTTGTTATTTTGATCTTTGAACTCCAACGATGCTTTTTCGTATTTTGTCTCGCCGTGGCTAACAGGGTCTTTTATTATATTACTTGAATGTTAAAGATTGTTTGGTAGCATAGCAGAAATATCGTTATAAGTTTGTGTAAACTGTAAACATGTTTAAAAATATCAAATAATATATACTTATTAGATATTTCTACATATCTTATGAGCCGTTGGTGTCGGGTAATGTATTGTCATATGTTAGCTCGTTTAAGGCAATTTCAATTGCTGTATGATTCTCTTTTAAACTGTCTTTTAAAAAGGGTTCTCTCATGTTTGTAAATGAACGCAAATAAAAAGTAGTATATTCTGACGAAGGCTACAATAGTAATCTAAATTCAACACGAGAATTCATGAAGCAAATATAGATATCTCATGCCACAATGTTAATCCACTAATCCTTTATAGAAATAAGTGAACGTTGAATCTACTAGTTCCCATTCCGCCCACGTCCAATTTGATACATCGGGATTACATGGTCTTAACCTTAGTCTTAAAATGTCACATCTTTTGGGATCTAATTGACACCTATATATCCTGTGGTTAATAGTAGGTATTAAGTGGGCGTCGAGTGTACTATCAGCACAACGTTGTCTGAATTTCAAAGCGAACCCATTTAAATATAATTCTTTGTTTCTGCACATTTGTTATGTCGACATCGGTTACATAAAATTACTGTTTGAATCAAAGAGAAAAAGTAAAATAACAACAAATGTGTATGTAGAATTTCTGATAGTTCGGTATTTTGACAACCTTTTTTACTTTGTAACAAGGGATGTCAATTGCATACATGTATTAGCCATTCGTTTTTTATATCCAATGCTCATTTACAGGTGTACGCAAGTATCCATCCATATCTACCCGAGTCTTTGAGTGACTGGATCCTACGCAGACTGACCGGACACAGCGATACACAACTGCTGCTTATGTCACAACAATTGACCAACGGACACTCGGAGAAAAAAGATAAATGATCACTATCATAGTCACACACGGAATCATCAATGAATATTGAAACATACAGACTAGTGGATAGAGAATGAGTGACTTCTAACTTACATAAATATTTGGTACGTGAAGAAAATGATTAGAACAAACTTGTGAATAGATAATGAGTGATAATGAGTTTAAACTTACTTATTATTTGATACGTTGGGAATTCGATTAATTAAACATATCTGAAAGAAATAAATACCACATTTGTAAATACGCACCATAGAAATAAAACAAATAGATCATACAGATTGCAACACATGTCCTCAAAGAAGTATACAGAAATAGAATTTGTCTTCCTTGATACGGGGGTTTTATTGTGTCGGTACAAGTAAATGCATGTTCGTGTTAGCACCATAATTTACTTTTGCATGACATTGCGTACATTTAACATACAATGGTGCATTGTACTATTTTACTTCTCTTGTAAGACTTTAGTAAGTCTCGACTTACAAACCCGGAACCAATCTGGCCCTGGTTTCTCGAAAAAAGTACATACTCATGAGTACATGCTCAGCTTCTGGTTTCGTGCGATTTGAGCACGGTGCTCAGATATGAGTCTGAGAACGTACTTAAGTTTTTTCGAGAAACCAGGGCCTCGTATTGACAATACAGACTGAGTGACGAAACACCATTTACTTGTGTGACAATCACAAAACAATATGATATCTTCTGCTAAATATACCGTAACAGAAATTGTCTTCATAAATCCGGAGCTATCATCGTGTCATTACATGTCCATGTATGTTCTTGGTATCATAACAAGCTCATGACATTATCACGGGTGGTAAACAGAGAAACTAGCTCCAAAAAGAGGTAGTTGCATAGAGCGAAAATTTGTAGGTCACAAACACATTTTCTAAAATTATTTCTTTTAAAGCGAGTTTTTGAGGAATCTGGCGATGCTGTAATATGAAGAAATGGTCGAAGTTTTTTGTGTACGAGAATATACGGTATTAGTAGCAGGGTTTGAATACAATCGTTGAAAATCATTTCAAAACCGAAAGTAAAAACTTCTGAATTTTCGATTTTGAAATGTTTTTCAACGATTGTATTCAAACTCTGCTTACTAACACCGTATATTCCCGTGCACAACAAACTTAGACCATTTCTTCATATTACAGCATCGCCGGATTTTTCAATAACTCGTTGTAAAAGAAATAACTGTAGAAAAATGTATCCATGACCTACCTTTGTTTACAGATTTTCGCTCTATGCAACTACCTCGATAAAGGCCGGATATCACGAGGAAACAAAATACCGTTGACTCTTTTTGGAGCTAGTTTCTCTGTTTACCACCCGTGATTATGTTCTTAAATAACATACTACGGTACACTGTACGATTTTACGTTTATTGTTCATGTATGACTCGAGCAAGTCTCGTGTCACAACCCCGGAATCTACTCCTGACTGTATAAAATGTAGCGCCAATGGCGACATAATATTATCGTTATTGTTGGGATAACAACAAACCAAACAATTTTTTACGGGGAATATGCCAAAATAGAATCTGTTTTCTTAGATGCGTAGCTTTTTTTCGTGTAATTATATGTCTAAGCAGTGTTTTGCACCAAGCTCCTGTTGCATGACATTATTCCCATAGAAAATACTACGGGGCATTGTACATGTTTACAATATTATGGTAAAAAATTCATCAAGGCTCGTGTCACAAACCCGGAATCAATCTGGTCTACGTATTAGATAGAGTCTGTATAGTAGATTCTACGCGATATAAACGTTCAAAAGGCGCAGCCTTTGAACGTTTATGTCGCGTAGAATCTACTATACAGACTCTATCTGACTTAGTGTTCGTCAACCAATGAAAACATACGCTTTTACTGTCACTCTTCAAACCACGCCTCCGACCGGAGCTACTATCAAGCGGATCTTACTGGAATTACATCATTTTCCGACAAATACATCATTTTCCCAAAAAATTACATCATTTTTCATAACTGCACAGGAAACGGGGGCGTGGCTATGTATAAACTGACCGGCAGTGTGTTTATGTGAAATATAGCGCCGAAATTTTTAAATATACTGCAATTTCATTGGTCCAAAAACTGGGGAATGGTGACGACACCTCATTTATTTTTGTGACAAGCACAAATCAAATAATAATAATGCATGTTCTTGGCATCATCACAAGCTCATTCTACACGACATTACGTTCATGTATGATATACTACGGGACAGTGTACGATTTCACGATTCTGGTACGACTCCAACAAGTCTCGTGTCACAAACCCGGAATCAATCTGGTTTTGACAACACAGTCCGAGCGACGATATACTATTTATTTTTGTGACAACCACAAAACAAATGGCTATCGTTCACGAACTTAGCAAGAAACGTCTTCCCTTATACGCAAACGAACAAATGGAATTCTCTTTATCCCCCTCCAAAATAGTAATGTGTTAGGGTTGTCCAATTTGAATAACGCTGTAAATAGCAGAAGTTTTGCTGGTAAAAGTTGCTTTTGTTTAAAATATAGCACTGAACATATTGGCGAAAATGGAGTAAATGCTTATTAACAAAGCGACAAGATTGATATATAAATAGCCCCCACAAAGCGACGAAGACTAGCGGCGGTATTCACCGAACAGTCTAATTCCAAGTTTACCTTTAAAATTATACAACTATCCATCCGATTGGCCGAGACATGTATACGTCTCGTCCAATCAGATGGCCTGTGATGTAATTTGAATTTAGACAATCGATTTAGAAATGTTGGTGAATACGGTCCAGTTTTATTTTACGTAGTCGTCTTTATTATACAGAACGAATCAAGCGGGAAACTAAACATGACAGATAGACAACCCAATTACTTTTCAGACCGGATCTGGAAAAGGTACCCTATGACAAACGGCAAAATTTAAGACTAGTCCAAATTCAAAGATGCTATGGACAGACGATAACTTCCATTGAATAAAACTTTACATTCTTGAGTCTTTTCTGTGAAGAAAACACTTTTGGAAATGAAGAAATAGATTGTTACAAGCTATTTCTTCGTTTTCCATAATGTTTTTCCAAAGCCCTTAGCTAGATGGGCATCACTCGGCGTCATTTAAGATCAATATCAGCCTGTGCTCAATTGGAGCCTGATTCGGATCCATTCTGCTCTGTGATGGTTGCTACATGTCATGAAGATAATATTGGAGAACAACATGGTTCTTGATAAGACTGCGAGTATACGCAGTTTGATCTAGAACCATGTTGATATAAAATGCTTTGATATACCTTTGCCCATACCTTTGCATATTTGTATTTAGTTTTTGTTGCATGGAACTAGAGTTTCGGACGTATTTGGTTGGTTTCATTTATTTCCAAGTTATTCTAATAATCCAAAGCAGCAATACAACAAAAATGCTGCATCAGAGAGTTCTTATGGAAAATAATTCCCAAGAAACATGTGCACACACTGGATAATCGAGTTCATATGTTAAGTAACTGGTAAACAATGCATTACGATATGTTTGGCGCCGGATATTCTTGTTTTACATCACCTTTGAGAATTTGTAAATTATTTCTACAAAATTAACATTGCTGATTTGTGTCTAGACTATACAGCAATTACTTATCTTGTCAGTTTTAGGGGGTGAAATTCATGACTTTGTCTGTTGTGAGAAAATAAGAAAATAAACGAATCAGACCGAAACAAATCTTGACACTAGGATTTAATCAAATCACGTCAAGTTGAACGTTTTCCAGTTATAAAAATACCATATCTTTCTTTTTTGTGATATGAAATTTATTTACATTTCTAATACACCATGAATTAGAATTATCCGAATATTTATGTCCATGTACATACCCATATAGATATGGTCCCGGTTTCTCGAAAAACTTAAATATACGTTCTCAGTCTCTACGTTCTCAGTCTCAAATCTGAGCACCGTGCTCAAATCACACGAAATCCACATGAACTTCAATCGAATACCCTTCAACGTTGGAGAGTATACTAAAGCTGTACTTACGACATTTTAAATGTTACCGTAAAACGGCTGAGGGCAATATTATTTTTAGTAATGATGTTTATCTCCGAAAAGACATCGTTTAAATAATCTTTTCTAGATCGCGGCTTAATCAAAATTGCATCTTTTTAGAGTAGGTCCTCTTAAAACATCCGTGTTTTTATTAAGTGGTAACTTGGTAAGTATTGCGGTCACTAGAGACGATAAAAAAGCAAGAACAGAATAAATAACACCAACAAGCTATAGAGCGGCTTGTCTGAAGAAGTGATTGATATGCCGGGAATTCAATTATTGTCACTTCATTCGACACTTGAACAGGGATTAATTTTGTACCTACCGTTTATTTGTAGATTTACTTTGCTCTTATATCATGATAAATCGCTGAGATGCAAAATGAGACGGTTGATGCCGTTTACAACAAGAGTTGTCTGAGGACGACGTAGCTCGCATATACGGGAGCTTGTCACAAAAACAGCTTAAATCAAAGGTCTAGGTTACAAGGTCAAATGTCATGGTCCCAATGGAAAGGTCTTGGCAGGAGGTATATGTGTACGTAAAGTAAAGGCCCTTTCTCTAATAGTGCCTAAGATAAGCCAGGCTAAGTTTTTTAAAGTAGGTCAAACATCAAGGTCAAGGTCACAAAGTCAAAGGTCATAGTCCATAATAAATGGTCTTACCAGGATGTCTTCATGTGTGAAATATCAAGGCTGTATCTATAATAGTACCTGAGATATAGATCAGGTTAAAGTTTTTTTTGGGGAGACGCGACGCTGACTCGACGCGGTGCGACACTAGGGCTGTGACATAAGCTCACCGGACATATAGTCCTGGCTCGCTAAAAACAAGCTATCTATAATTATATATTGTTATACTGAAGCATAATATATACGTTTTTGTATTACGGCATCATGGACAAGATGCCTTTTATGTCAAAAGTATATGGGCAAATTGTTTAAAGATCGACCACAAAATTCCTTCCTTAACAAATATAATAATAATAATAATAATAATAATAATAATAATAATAATAATAATAATAATAATAATAATAATAATAATAATAATAATAATAATAATAATAATAATAATAATAAAAAAAAAAATAATAATAATAATAATAATAATAATAATAATAATAATAATAATAATAATAATAATAATAATAATAATAATAATAATAATAATAATAATAATAATAATAATGATGATATTAATAATAATAAATAATAATAATAATAATAATAATAATAATAATAATAATAATAATAATAATAATAATAATAATAATAATAATAATAATAATAACAATAATAATAATAATAATAATAAATAAATAAATAATAATAATAATAATAATAATAATAATAATAATAATAATAATAATAATAATAATAATAATAATAATAATAATAATAATAATAATAATGATAATAATAATAATAATAATATTCATTCATTCATTTTTATTCATTCATTTTAATTCCTCCTTTTTTAATAAATAAATTCATTACAATTTTACAATTAACTAACAATTACAGTCAATTATAAACAAAGCATGCATAGAAAAAAGTTATCGTACAAATTGAGACAAGTCTATACCTCACGATAAGTGACCTGGCAGAGCATCCCAGCCTATTGGCTAGGGCTGCTCTGCCAGTTCAACCATCGCGAGCTTTTCTAAATGTATGTCATTGTTTTTTTAGTGAAAACATTTGTACAGAAAGTTAATACAGAGCTTTCTTAAGGAAACTTCTTCTCTTTCTGACATTTCCGAACTGAGGCTGGCTCCAAGCACAAAGGAAAGAAATTTGTCGCTTGGAGCCAGCGTCAGTTCGGTTAAGACGTGCATATTTACGTTTAATCTAAGCCTGTCAATAAATATCATTTTGTTATAAAGATTTGACGGACATTCTACTACCTTGTGTTTGACTTCGTCAATCGTTATTCGATTACACAGTTCGCAGATTTTAGGTTCATGCGAAGGAATAGTAACCCATAATTTGGCTACGAAAGCTAACTTATGGGGTAGTATACCTTTGCCATACAAGCGATATAGTGAGCATGGACTAATAGTTTTATGGAGAGTGCTGAATCTGCTGAAACTTATATCTTGCATTCTGGTCAAAAGCTCTGATTTCTCCTTAAGCTGGACAGAAGTGTAAACAAAGTGTTTCCAAACAAGTTTTGGTGGCAAGAAACAATTATCATTTAAGTACATATTAAGCAGAAATGTTAACTCATATTTTGCTAAAAGCTTGCAAATGTCTGGAACAAAACCGCGCATGAGTCTGGTTGGATTGTACATGTACTGTAGCAGCTTTTGCAGAAATAATTGCTTACAAAGAGCAGAGTTACTAAGAGAAAGAATTTTATGTAGGAACATAAGTTTCTTTTGCTCTATTACCGCTGTTATACGATTAAGGCCTAACATGGATTCACACATGTCAGACCTTACACGTATATCAAAACATTGCATTTTCTTTACTATAAAGTGCTGTAGGCAGTTAAGCTTGTTTACGTCAGATTTGCTCATGTTGTTCCATAATTCACAACCATACAGAAGAATTGGTATGATGACAGATACATAAAGTTTTATACATGTTAGCGGATTTAACTTATCTGATCTCAGTCGTAGATCGGACATTGCGTAAAAAGCGTTTTTCGCTTTTTGGCAACGCTCCGAAATACGATTAGACAGCTTCATACTAGACTCTTGACGGATACCAAGATGCACAACTGTGTCACTCTGGTTTATGTAAGTATCTCCCATCATGAATTGTAGAGGGTCTGTGACTCTTTCATTGTTAAAAATAACTACAGCCGATTTATCACAATTCACTTGAAATTTCCACTTATAAGTGTATCTATACACAATGTCGAGCAGGTTTTGTAGGTTATCGGGTGTCAGTGACACAATAGATAAGTCGTCTGCAAACGCCGGGTTACCACACTTTGCATTAATAGATTGATATAGTAACAAACTAGACGCTGAATTTTCTAACTGTTTTAATAAATCGTCAATAAAGACGAGGTAGTAAAAAGTTGAGGCTACCCCGCCTTGTTTGACACCTCGCGTAACCGGAACCGGAAGAGACTTGTTACCATTGACAACTACTGTACAAGTTAAGCGTTTATATGAATCGCGAATGATTCTCCACAGCTTACCGACTACGCCTAGGTTGTAGAGTTTATAAAATAATGCATTATGCCAGACACTATCAAAGGCGCTTTTAAAGTCAATAAAAGCGACAAAAGCTTTACTACTAAGATCTGTCAATTCATACACTGTTTCTTGGAGACAGAATGCAGTGGTTATACAACTAAGTCCTGTTTGAAACCCTTGTTGTTGGGGCGAAGGAAAATGACAATTTAAGACAACAGAATGGATTCTTTTAACAATAATATTTTCAAAGATCTTGCAAAATGTGGGTATTAGCGAGATTGGTCTATAACTGGTTTAGATCATTTTTCGCTTTCCCGTTACCTTTGTATATCGGGATAATGTAACTCGCGCGCCATGCGTCCGGTGTACGTACATTCGTGCTCTAATATACTGTTGAACAATACAACTAGGGATTCTACAATAACGGTTTTAGCGTGAATTATGTGTTCATTTGTTACGTTATCGTGCGATGGTGTCTTGCCGGTTTTTGAGATCTTTACATACATTAAAAATTTCATTGAAACTAAATTTACGTTCAAAGTTAAAATTTTCAGGGACAGAAGCCCTCTCGTATTCATTAACCGCGCTATTGATTTGTAACTCGAATGCGTCAAGGTGCTGATCGGTTTGCGGTTCATTGAATACATCGTGGAAAAACGCTTCGAACCCAGATGCGACGTCTTCGTGGCCGTATTGCTTGCCACTGTAGTAAAGGCCTTGTGTAAATGTAGGCGAAGCTTTTTTCTGCCTTTTAACGAGGTTCCAAAATACTCGTGAGTCTAAATGAGCACTTTCGTCTAATTTTTCGGTTATATCGTTCAAATACTTATTCGAAGCAATCCGTTGCAATTTTCTGAAATTATTTTTCGCGGCTTTATAAATGCGATATGAAGCATTGTCATTTCCGCGTGGTCTACCCTGTTCAATCCAAACGCGACGTTTTTCGCGGGATTTGGAGTGCGCGTCTTTCAAATCTTTAGACCAATAAGGTTTGGTATGGATGTTAAACTTACGCTTTGGTAAACAATTAATTGCAGTGTGTATGACAGAATGGGTGATAAAGTCGGAAATTTCGTTTGGGCTTGCATTTTTATATTCGGATATACGAGCAAGTTTATTCTCTAACATATCATTGTATACTTGGATATGATCACGTGTACATTTGTTCCACGCCACTTGATCGCGCATGCTAAAATTAGCTGACTGAATCGAGACGATATTATCGATAATTTTCAACATTAGGGGCAGATGATCAGATGTGACTACATCTTTTTCTGGGATTGTGCGAATATCCATGCAATACTGCTTAAATGATTTTTCAACAAGAATATGATCAAGTATTGTACGTTTTTTTTATATATGTATAATCAATACTATCGATGCAAAGGGAGATAAATCCTGCAGCGCTGATGAATTTATGAAATAATCGATCTTTGTCGGTTTGTGTATTTCTTTGCGTTAATAACTTCGCATTGAAATCTCCCAAAACGATTAGATCACCATTTTTGGAGAAATTTGAACATATCGCCTGCAGACAATCAAGCGTTTCTGTGTATAATTCAATATTACTATCTGCATGCATATAAGTACCAACAATATATGTGACGTTGACTGAGAAAACAGGGCTTGTTGCGGCATGACGTTATTTGCGCAAATCACGTTCAAAGTTTACGTCATTTTTAATTGAAAGATCGTGTTACATATCGGCGTTTTATTTGCGTTTCGGTGTGTTTTTAACAAAAGTTTAATTATTGCCATGCACTTTCCTAACTATATATCAAGTAACGAACCTATCCGGGAATGTTTCGAATAAACTTAGACAGTGAATTAAATTATCGTAAATGTGCAGTTGGACACCTTCAATCAGTCGACCGTAGCGGAAGTTGATGTATCCGATGAAAACATGACTGCTGAAAAACTAGTTAAATCACCGATACTGCCGACTTTAAGCAGATTTCACATCAAAGAAATACATTTTTGGTTAAAATGTAATATTTTCCTGCTGTGAATCAAGTGAGTATGCTTTATTTTACGATATAATCCAGTTATTCATGCATTATCTGAGGCCGGTAAATCACCCGGAAGTGGCAACAAAAGTGTATTTACATAAAGGCGTCACACTAGTGCTTTTGAAAATTGAGTAAAGTTGATATTTTTTCCTTTTTTTTGTAAAACATGTTTATGGAAAAGGAATATTTATGCTGATGTTGAGATATATGACAGTGAGATATGTTTAGTATTTAAAATATGTGTCTGTAAAGGTTATTTTGATCCATGAGCACCAACTTGTTTCAGATTGGATGTCTTCACATCAAGAAATGAAGAAGTGTGATGCATAGTACTGCTTTGCTGCAAAGGGGATCTGTACTGTTATTTTTTGGTAAGAATTAAATAAAGAAATTATTGATTTACCAAGAAAAAGGAAAAACATGTATTAGTCAATTTTAGATCAAGACAGGATATGAAGTCCAACTTTGATCCAGATCAGCCTGTGCATATACATAGTCTGATCAAGATCCATTCTGTTTTCTTAAAGATTCTTCATGAGGATGTAGCAACTGTAAGAGAGTGCTCAACAAAGATCATGATAAGACTGCTGATTGGCATTGTCTGATCTGATAACATGTTATTCTCAAATGCTATTAAGGACCTTTTTCCTGATCAGGGTTCAAATGTTTTACTAAAGATCATTATTAGAACCATGTTTTGTGTGGAGAAATCATTGAAGCTCTTGTCTTGTATAAAGTGTCACATATTCATGAGTTTGAATAGATAACTACATATTCTTGTTTCATTTATTTAAAAAAGGGAAATTATTATTGTGGTATCAACAAATCAAGATAATAAAATTTACCAACTATCCTGGCAAAGAATCTCCAAATTTTACTGAACTTCAATACTGAACAGTTAACAATTAAAGCAATAGCACCATATCTGTGGTTTCTATCGTTCAATTGGTTTTTTTTTAAACTTATGTAAAAAAAAACATAAGTTTTGATATAATGGATTTGTAATATGGGCATTTTTTGCAGAGAATCTTCCACATGTCAAATTTATATTCATTTTCAGAGAGGCAGGCATTTTATCTTGGAGACAAAGACCTAGATTTTGGTGATTGGTTGCTGTATGCTGTAAACTACACACATCTCTACCTGGTCAACATGGTTACATGAAACCAAATTTAATCTCCCTTTCCAGAACTTGATATCATTCAAAATGTTATTGGAAGCATACAAGAAGCCATATTCTGACCCTAATATATTGTAGCAGCCAAACAGGATCAATGGACAAGGCTAGAAGATACATGAATGATGCTTTAAACAGGAAACAATGCTCTGCCAATCAAGAATAATGTCATAAGATATTGTCATTTACATTAAGTTGCTTTCAATCCCTAGTTAAACATGGAATTATAAGCAAAAAAAAATGTTATAAATGCATTTTAAAGTATGTATGCTCTTACAACACTTTTAAGCTTTCACCTGAGTTTAACAATATGATACAGATCTTTCAGTACAAATACACCGGTACTGGGCGGTAGTCATATTTTTAATGAGATTACAAAGCCCCATCTATTTCATTATGTTGCTGATACTGATATAGGGTGGTACAAATTGAAAGCTGCTGCAAACAACAAAATGTGTATTGATACATGTAAAGATAGGATTTTGGTATTAGAAAGCACAGAAAACATTGATTTGAAGGAGAAAATGATGATTATCAAAATTTCATTCTTTTACCTTAATGTTTTCCTCGGCCTTTTCAAATATGGACATCAAAACCAAGTTTGTTTGGGAAAATGTTAACCTTTCCAAAACAACAAAACTTTAGAGTAATCTGAATTCATAATCTTTCTAGAATTCTCAAATGATAGAATGGGTGTTCTAAAAAAGTATTGTGGGGAAAGGGAAAAGATTGAGCTGCTGGTAATCAGCATTTTCATATTATCTTTCTTGTTTTTTAAAGTACAACATTGTATTCTCTTAGAGAGACCTTATAATCAGGATTGCTTAAACCTTTTCCAAACGGCAAATTTTCAGAATTTCCATTTCAAAAGATTCTTCTTTTGTCTCAATGTTTTCCCAAGCCATTTCTATGAGGGACATTAAAACCAGGTCTTGTTTGGGAAAGGGTGAAAGAGGGATTATTATACATTCAATTATACATACATTATATTCAGTGGTAAATTATGATGAATGTAGACATCAAAATCTTAATGCAATAGTGTTTTAAGTGCAACTAAAATCAGATGTGTTTCCTTACAACAGTAACTGTTGTGGACTATAATTGTGTCTATGTAATTGATTATGTTTTATATTTCAATAAGCTTGTTTAACCCTCTCCCAATCTAGATCTAGTTTGATGCCAGTAATAGAAATGGCTTTGGAAAACATTGAAGCAAAAGAAGAAAATGTTGATAATCAGCATTTTCTCCTCTTGCCTCAATATTTCTGTGCTTTATTTTACGCAAATAACATCCTTACCAGCATTCATATTGTGTTTTCAACAAATTCTAAATTGAAACATTCCAAAATTTGGTTGTGTGGGATAGAGTTAACCTTTCCCAAGCAAAACCAGGTTTTGGTATCTCTAATAGAAAATACTTGGGAAAACATTGAGAGAAAAGAAGAAAATGCTAATCATCAGGATTTTCTTCTTTTGTCTCAATATTTACTGTGCTATATTATACACAATACTTTGTTTTTCTCAACATGAATTTTGTCCTTTGCAGCAGCTTCTAAATTGAACAACCCTAAAATTTTGTTGTTTGGAAGAGGGCGAAGATTGACAAAATAATATTCAAAAGCAATGACAACCCATGAAATCGATGAAATTCAGACAGGTTGTGTTGGAATGATTGACTTCATGCATGTTGATTTGTTTCAATATCTTCTCACTAGATCATGGACATAACTAGTTTTATAACCGATTTGTTAATTTTGCTTTCCATGGACAAAATGGATCATTTTAAAGGTTGTAAAAAGGCATTGGAATATTAGTTTTTTTTTTTCAGCCAAAAGAGCCATTTTCGCATATACAGTCATTTCAGTTACCATAGTAACAAAATTAAAAGTCTTTTGTCATTAACCTTTCCCCTCAAACATTTAGATACCATTGTTAAAATTAATGTTGAAATTGTGTCAAGACATGTATACTTGAGATAGATGCATGCCTTGTAATTGAATTTAGATGTCTTAAAAGAAAACACAGTCATTAAACAAATAATGCAGCCCTCGATGCATTCAAGGTCCCATATAAATGCTAGCATAAGTCAAAACTAGTTTTGTACTGGTTGTTATATGACACATGTGGTTTACATTAACACTGATCAACATTAGAATAAGCAAAAAAGAATGTACAAGAAAGTATTGATAGAACAGCATTTGTGTCTAAAAATGCATTTTTACACGAAAATTGTCATTTTGGTAACCATGGCAACCAAATCAGGTTCAACTGATTTAAAATTGATATTAGTCTTTTTGATTGGTTGCTTTTAACATTAGCCAATAATGTTTATGTAAATTTGTGATATATGTATCTATTGTATTTAAGTACTGAAAATTCATGGAATTGATAAAAATTAGGAATCTTGATGAACAATATTGGACTAAGACCGGTTTGAATATACCTGTCTTTTGCCATGAAAACTCTGTCAAATATTAAGTTTTGCTATCAATAAATATAATTTTACTGGATTTGAGTTACATTTTTAGAATAAGCAAAAAAGATATACATATAAGTACTAAAAACCAGTTTTTGTGTCAAAAAAAAACATTTTTTACACAAAAATGGTGACTTTGGTTACCATAGCAACCAGATCTGATTTCATTTTAATCGGAAATAATATTGCTTGTCTTCATGTAAAATTTGTTTAAGCATTCATTGAGACAACTTTCCTCATATAAAAGAGTTATCAGCATTTTGTTAGATGCACTAGTTAGTCAATAATGATTGAATCCTTCCAGTGACGTTGTTTATTTTTCACTGACGTTTCGCACGTAGGGTGCACCTGAAAAACGTTCTGTAACTCGGTTAAATTATGGAATTGGACTAAAAAAAATTCAGAGACACTTATTTACATGATAAGCTGTCAGATAAAGAGAAAAACTAAAAAAGTGATTTTTCCGCAACAAGCCCCATTTTCTCAGTCACGGTCACATATAATGGTGTTAATTTGCGTCTCAGAACTTTAATACCTAAAATACGACCAGTCTCTGTATGCTCTAATTTGACTATCCGTTTGGCTATGCTCCTTTTAAACAATATTGATACCCCGCCTTTGCCACATCTAGCAGGCCCATATTGGTCGATAGATGTGTCAACGACGGTAAAAGAGTCGTATTTGTTATTGATTGAGTCTATAAATCGTATCGAATGCTTCATTAGTTTATGTTCTGTAATTACACAGATATCAACATTATTTTTGTCCAATAGTTCTGAGAGAGCGTATGCCGAGGACATGACACCCCTCACATTCCAACACATGATAGTTAGGCTCATAATGATGAAGATGGATGATAGACGTACTGTATATAGTTTATCACTAGTCTTATTGTATGCTTTATTATACATGAATGTTATGGTTTAAGTAGTACGTAAATAAATCAAGGGAAGGGGTTCCCCCAATTCTCGACATCATCATTCCAGTCATCTTTGGTTTCGGACCAGTCTGAGTTTGTCGGTTTGTCGTCGTGGTGATCATTTCCCGATTTGTCGTAGTATGTGTCGTGGTCGTAGTCGTAGGTTTTACTATTGTGTGTATACCCTCTATTTCTGTTGTATCCATGATTGTACCTACGATTACTACGATATCGATTATTTCGGTCGTTTTTTGAGTATTGCCTTTCACTTTGAGTCTGATCCCAATCACTTTTGTCTTTCCATATAATAATAATAATAATAATAATAATAATAATAATAATAATAATAATAATAATAATAATAATAATAATAATAATAATAATAATAATAACAATAATAATAATAATAATAATAATAATAAATAAATAAATAAATAATAATAATAATAATAATAATAATAATAATAATAATAATAATAATAATAATAATAATAATAATAATAATAATAATAATAACAATAATAATAACAATAATAATAATAATAATAATAATAATAATAATAATAATAATAATAATAATAATAATAATAATAATAAATAAATTAATAATAATAATAATAATAATAATAATAATAATAATAATAATAATAATAATAATAATAATAATAATAATAATAATAATAATAATAATAATAATAATGATAATAATAAAAGTTGTCAAAAAATAAAGAATGAAATAAATAAAAAAAATGATATGGACATTCAATGTTTTAGTTATTTATAAAAAGCTGTGGCATCGCTTCTTTTGTGTCAATAGTTTTCAAGGTTCTCGCCGATTAGGGCCAGGTCTTGTTTGGGAAAAGGTTTATCAAAGACTCTCCAAATAGTAGTAGCGGCGTTGTAACAATCTATCAGAATATTTCGTCCAACTAGGAAAGAAGTAAAACATTTCTTCCGCTTTTAACAAAAATCCTCGCAACTGCAGCTTAAAGAAGCTGTAGTTACGAGAATTTTGTTGAAAAGCATCCATTTATAGTAAAAATTACATCTGATCAGAATGTCAAGTGTGGCATTGGTAATATGTAAAGGCATTGATTAATTTTCCAAATTCAATTATTTTC
This sequence comes from Fragum sueziense, assembly GCA_963680895.1. NCBI lineage: Eukaryota > Metazoa > Mollusca > Bivalvia > Cardiida > Cardiidae > Fragum > Fragum sueziense. The sequence continues at coordinate 49,330,525 of OY804593.1, forward strand.
CTCTTTATTGGACGTTTGGGCATCGATAGATAAGAACATTGAGCTCTTCATTACAAATCAATTCGTCAAACGACGAGAATATATTTGCCCTGATTCGTGCTGTTCATCATGGTGGTGTACTATTTTAGCACACATTCAAGAAGTCATATCTCTGGTATCTATATTTGTATAGAAAATAATGAGCAAATCACTCGTTATAAGCTTTTTCCGTTTCACCCTGCTAAGGTCTTTCTTGTGGAAAAGTCTATAGTGGAAATTGAAATGAACAAGATTTTTGAATGTCGCATATAACTAGATGATGTTAAGCACATTTTGGGAAAAGCCCGAAAAAACTAAAAAAATGAGACTCTTAAGGTAAGGTTGGAGAGCGGTTACGTGACTTACAGATTTTGTGTTTATTCTGCAGCACTAAATGCCCATGCTACAATTTTCATCAAATTTTTAAAGCGACACATTTCCCTTTTTTGCGAATGTGAAATGAAGTATTTTGTTGTTCTAAATGTAAACATCTGCCAGAAAATTCTAGATTCTATAGTAAAAATAGATATTTTTGTCATAATTAGGCAAAACAGGGTGGGTGGGGTAAGATAAAGTCAATTTTTTTTATTTGCATGGAAAGGTATGCTGTTTTTTGTGTATAAAAGGCTCTTGGTATTATCTCCGAAATATCCCCCCCCCCAAAAAAAAAAAAAAAAAAAAAAAAACAAAACAAAAAAAAAAAACATTCATTTGGGTAATTTTTTGGCGTATTAAAAAAAAAATGCAAAATTTCCTCAAAAATGTGATTTTTCAACTTTGCCCATATTTTTTTTTTCCAGGAAATGGTTTAAAATATGTCTTTCAATCATATCATCACATTTGTGAATATGTTTCGTCTCTGAATTGATATAACATTTGAAATTATCCAATCAGAATAGCTTGCTATAAGACTTTAAAGAACAAAAAGGTAATTTTGCAAAAATTGGTCATTACTAGTCAAGGGAAGATAACTCTGACACGAAAACAAGCAAGGAAAGTTACCCTGATTTTCTCGTATTTTGCTCAGAAAATGTTACTTTACAACATAATTATGTACAAATGAAAAAAATTCATTGGGTGGATAAAAAGTATAATCCCCGAGTCCAAACTTACCTTTAACATGTGCGATCTAATATCCATTTCTTTTTTATTCTTTTTACTTGTTCATTTAATATTTTTTGAAAAAAAAAAGTGTTAAAAACAACAATAAGTAATGGTGAAAGTACTTTTCATTCTACATAAAATGTCTTTCCTCATGTTCGAAATTGACCTTTTCCGAAACGGCAAATATTTGCGTGGTTCCAAATTGAATGCTGCAGGCCATTAGACTACAAATGGGTGTTGGTACAAATAGGATTTGTGTACAGAATAGCACAACACAGAACCAATTGAAGTAAAGAATAAAATGTTGTTTACAAGCATGTTCCTTTTTTGTCTCAATGTTTTTCAAGGTCTTTATGGGAGAGGGTTTGTAATTGTCTCCTGGAAATTCTATCCTCGAGTTGTCACTAGAGGTAGAACTTAGAAATGATTTCCGATTACCATTTTGACGTACGCCCTGTTTAGATTTAATTTGGAAATTTTCTGTACCTACAAGCGAACACGTAACGTGAGTTTTCTCGTTGCCGTGAATATATATTATAAGCCTGCTACAGATGGTAACTTTTGAATTGGTTAACACGATGATCAGCATTTTCTACCTTTGCATCAATATCGTCTTTGTTATACATGTATTGTGTACAAATACACAAAAATCCAATCTTTCTAAAAGTAAGCGCTCATTTTGTTGTTTGTAGCAGTTGTGGAACTGGACCACCCTAAAGTTTTCCCGTTAGGGAATAAGTTAAGAAATTCTCGATGTATCCAATCTGAAGCGTGATGAAGAGTTCCCGTAATTACTTTCCCCGAATATTCGGTGCGTATGCAAATATTGTTTTAGCGGGAAAGAAAGATGACAATATAATAAATGACGTCTGGTGTTTATTTGCATTTGTTAAGAACAGTTCTTAGTTCCGGTCACCAATTGTCTATTGTATGACCTTATTTCCAAATATGTATTGTAATTCATCGTGAGGCTTAATTCGCAAATACATGTCCGTCCGTTCTAATCGCCTGGTGCATTCTTTATAAATATAAAACGCTTTGTTTTATAAATCAAACCCTATTTATACAGTTCCAACCAGTTTTGGCTTATGAGACACTTCCCTCTGATTTCACAATACTTCTTGATTTCCCAACCATGGCGCCGGGTGTCTGAGATCAACCTAGGGTAACCATTCCTTTACCAGCTGGCGACTCACCAACCGATCGATTCACTTCTAACTCGGCAGGCCGGTGTAACGTAGTAAAGTGACCCCCATAGAATACTGACCCCCCGGTCACTATTTTATATAGAATACTGACCCCCTTTCTATAAAATACTGACCCCCATATAAAATAACGACCCCCTGATTCTATCTATAAAATACTGACCCCCCCCTATATATAACTTATTGCTAATTTAAAATACGCTGCATGTATATCGATTCAAATGCCATCTTCGTTTATTTAAGAAGAATCGGAGAGCATTTAGTCGCAATGCTATCCTTTCGTTCGTCCGTCCTTCCATCTGTCCGTCCGTCTGTCCGTCCGTCTGTCCGTCCGTCCGTCTACAGCCAGATTTCAGCAACCTTTAGGCCAAATTCAATTGAACTTCACATGTGTTATCCCTGAAATACTTTTTTGAGTATGTGTTCTCATTTTTTTTTTTTTAATTTGAGGTTGCGTCACAGAAAAAGGGGCCTTAGTGTAGAAATTAGTATTTCTATAATTTCTCTTCATTTAATGAACATAATTTAATGAAATTTTGTTCTTCAGTGATAAATATGTTCTGTAGCTTATTCAATAATTAATTTATTCACAAAAATCCTGTCATATGAAAGGGGACTAAATGTATGATATCATTGCGTCTAGATCTTTAAGTCTGTCCGAAGCAAAATCTCAACAATTCTTGCACCAAATTAGACGAAACTTCAATATGAACTTCGTGAAATTCTGTCAAGAACCTATTCTCTCTGTTTCTCAATTTGATGTTGTGTTATGGGAAAAGGGGCCTTATTGTAGAAGTTTTTGTCATATTTCTTTTAAGCTAGATGGAATTTAATGGTTTTTTTTAGATTCTATTCGAATAATTATTTTTTCATATCTTACATCTTTATTTTCCAATTGCGACAGCTGCTTGATGCCTTTTTAGTCTGACTTATTTCTGTAAATTAAGTTTTATGGACTTCCCATTATGTCCCCTTTAGCGTGACGTGTTCTACACTGAAATGTGACGTCATCGTAACCTAGTTTTCGGATTAAATCGCTTCGCCAATCGTTGAAGCGTTTATTTGATTGGTCAGAAAAAAGGTCACAGAAGATGACCCCTTACTGGTTCCTGTCAAATTTTACTGCCAAGTCAACACAAGATATTAAATCAGATTGAGAAGCCTAGATAACTATCTCGCTAAAGTGACTAAATGTGAACAGAATCACTCTATTACGCAACCGCCAAGTACGAAATTGCGTATGGCAGACACACATACATGTACATAACACTGGTAGGCTCACAACGCTGAGGGGCAATTGATTTTCGGTCAGAAACCTTTTAAAATTATTTGTCCTTTCCACACATATGTACATCGGTAGAAGTTCGTAATCCATGAACATACTGCAGACCTCGTGGGCGGGTCTAGAGGGGGTCGGGGAGGTGGGTCCGCCCCCCCCCCCCTGGCATTTGCCGAAAATTAGATTTTGACTAATATATAAATTTAGTGTAACGTTACATATTTATTACATTTTAAGCCATAATTTGAGCTTGTCCCCCCCCCCTGGAACAAATCTAGGGATTGGAACCCCCCCCCCCCCCTGGTACAAATTCCTGGATCCGCCCTTGCCTACTCTACATATTATCAAGAAGAACCATTGCAGATGCTCCGAGACCGGATAGCTTAGTCGGTAACGTCGGGGTCTGCCAAACAAGGGGTCGTGAGTTCGAACCTGGCTAGGCATCTATCGTTTCTGACATTTGACAAAAGTCATTTGTCTCTCACCAATGGGTGTTAATCATCTATGAAAGAGCAGCTGGGGACTCTGTTTGTATTTTCTTTGGTAGTACGGGTGCGAGAAATACCAGGACAGGCCGCGGCCTTAGCGCAGTTGGTAGCGCATAAACTTGCTTCTCATTCGAGAGGTCCCGAGTTCGATACCCGGCCGCGGCTAATACCCTTTCTGACAACATTGCCACCCACCAATGGGTTTGAAATCGTTAACCTAAGTGGGCGAACAGCAAGAGGCTCGGTAAGGGTGTTGTGGTAGTACTGGTTTGAGAAACAACAGGAATCCATGGGTAGGTGCTCCAGCCGCCGCGATATGACCCTGGCAGTTGAAAACGGCGTAAAACCCCAATAAACTCAAATACCAGGAATCCATATTAGGTGCTCCAGCCGCCGCAATATGGCCATAGCAGTTGAATACAGCGTTAAACTCCAATAAATCAAATCGATTCAGATGCGGTTGAAGCGTCTAACCAGCCAGTTTGAATCGGGTGCGCCCAATAATGTATCAAAAGTTGCGGTCAAAATACTCTGTATGTACGGACAGACGCATGCGTGGACGAGTGCAATTGCACCCCCGATGACTATCAATGGAGATAATTATGTTGTACGGGTACCATAGCTGGGTTTATATTAGAGAAAGATTTTTGGTGTGAATGTGGGGAAGGGGGTCGATATTTTATGGGGGGGTCACAATTCTACGTGAGGGGTCACTTTTCTACGTGTGGGGCGGTCATAATACTATGACCCCCCGGTCATAATATTATGACCGGGGGGTCAGTATTCTATATAAAATAGTGACCGGGGGGTCAGTATTCTATGGGGGTCACTTTACTACGTTACACCGGCTTCAACCGGGAGTCGAACCTTCGAAACCAATTCTTGAATGTTTATATCGCGTAGAATCTACTATACTGACTCTATCTGACTTAGTGTTCGCTAGCGGTTCATTGGAGACTGGGCGTGGCTATGTATAGACGTCACATAAACTACGCGGCAGCCCGTTAAAACGAAATAGAGCGGCGAAATTTGATAATACATGTATACTGCAGTGTCATTGGTCCATAAAGTAGGTCGAGCACTAAGACTGTGCTACCAACTGCACCATGACCCCGGCCGGGTATTTGACAGAATTTAAATCCCAACTTTTTGTGTATCGGCCGCTCTATGTCCCTATCCGTCTTTTTGGATTACCGGTTATTTTCGTGGTTTCCAGGAATATGTACTTGAGAAAGCATTTTATTTTGGCAATGATATATGACGATGTTCGAAATACGTCATCGAGTGTCATTATACACCATAAGCGTCGTTTTTCTTCAAATACCTCGTAACTGAAGCTTACAATAAGCTGCAGTTACGAGAATTTCGAAGAAAAACAGTGATATCATACATAAACAGAGGGAGGGATTGCAAAATAAACAGTTCGAGCGCTTCCAAGAATAATAAATGTATGCCAAATATGAAAAATGTTCCCGTCTTAAATATTCTATATGGATCTTATAATACATCATCATTTCAGAAAGCTCTTTAGACAGCAAGCGGTCGCTTTTATTTAAAAAAAAATCTTTAAAAAAAATCCTGTAATTTCGCCGTGCTTTTTACCTGCACTTACGGGTTTTGGAAGAAATGCAGCGAAGTGGTAATCAGCAAGTTAATAGTAACTGAAATTAATATTTCGTCTAAAGGGACATATTACATGTATTACCATTTCATTTCATTTAAAGAATGTCTTGATTCCAAGATCGAATATTCCAATGCCTATAATTGCTATCAGTTTTTTTTAAAAGTTATTGCTGATAAGCGAAAAACACGCCTTTAAAGTTGAGACAGAAAGGACAAATTTCATAATACATCTGAACTGTTATCCACTCAATTTGTTTAACTTTAACACAAACATATACATCTATATAACGTATATTGTAAACGTCACAATACTTTGGCTTGAAATTTTCAGAATTTTCATTAGAATATATGCTCTTTCAGATAGAAATAAAAGTAAAATTAACGAAAACATATTTGTGAAATGTCACTTTAATATATCACATATATATTCTTTTAGGTAAATCCTACAATTGGCTGAACACTGATACTACAGAAAAAATCACCGTCCATTCCAAAGGAAAAAGGACGGTTCCCTTTAAGTAAAAGACTTGAAAATCACTACCGTAATTTTGCTTGTGGTGATTCGATTCCTGTACACCTGTTATATTCGAACCAACGCATGTACAATTGCATTGAAAATTAGGAACGCTTATGTTTCCATTGTTGCGCTTTGGAAATATTTGTCAAAAATAATTGCAGGGAATCTCGAACAACTGTCATGCCATTAATTTTGCTTAATAATTCCGAATGAGGATGCAAGAGCAGCATAAATCTGCCATTAAAAGGTAGGTACAAAATAAATCCGTGCTCAAGTGTCAGATAAAGTGATAATAATTGAATTCCTGATACATCAGTCACGACCGCAGGCAAACCCTTCTGTAGCTTGCGTGTCTTATTTATTATGTCATTACGTTTATTTATTGGGATGAGCAAGTTGTCTTTACTTCTGTTTTTTTAATATCGACTTCTTATAATCGGTGTCTTAACCACAGTTACATTCTACGACATACAGGGGAGACCGGGGCTAGTTCGGCCCCGGGGTAAGTTCGGCCACCTGCTATAAACACAGACACAGTTCCAATTTGTTACTAAAAATATTAACACTTTTTTATGCCAGATCGAGGCTCTGACCCTTATCAGAGCAAAGCATCCAACGTGCAGTGGAAACGCACGGAGAAAAGAAGAAGTTTAAGAGGAATCGCATTCCGTTTAGTGATGATTTCTCGACGGGATATCATGGCAAGGCAAGTGTTCACTGATAAGCAGGAAGCCACATTTGTAGACTATCTCAAGCATGCTTTGCCGATATATTTTGGACTTAGCCCCAGAGAAGTCAGGCAATTAGCTTATGAATGCGCAAAGTCTTTTGGTATACCTATACCAAGTTCATGGTCCGAAAAGGAGAGAGCAGGATCTGACTGTTTTTGCTTTTTCTTAAAGCGTCACTCTAATATTTCGTTGAGAACACCGGAGGCTACAAATATTGCCAGAGCAATAGCTTTCAACAAAACGAATGTTTCTCGGTTTTATTCGAAGATGGCCGAAGTAATGGATAAGCATTCATTTGATGCATGCAGAGTCTGGAATGTCGATAAGACTGGTGTCGTAACGGTTGTAAAGCCAAAGAAGGTAGTGGCTAGTACGGGCATTAAGCAAATAGGCTCGTTGACATCTTCTGAGAGGGGACAGTTGATAACCCTATGTGCAGCAGTTTCAGCAAGCGGTAATACTATTTCCCCGTTTCTTGTATTTCCCGCGTCAGATTTAGAGATCACTTTTTGACAGGAGCACAAGCTTGATCTTCCGGAGCAGCCCATTCATCAGGATGGATGACAGCAGATAACTTTGCCTTGTTCCCGAAACACTTCGTCTATCATGTGAAACCATCCAAACAGCAACCTGTGTTGTTGCTTCTTTACAACCACCATTCTTATCTATGTATAAATGCCATAGATTACTCCAAAAGGACGGCATAGTAATGCTCTCCATGCCGCCCCATTGTTTTCGCCGACTTCAGCCCTTAGATGTGTCGGTGTTTGGCCCTTTAAAGAGGAATCTGTCGATTTCGCATAGTAATTGGCTTCGCACTCATCCAGGTCGACCCATCTCCATTTACGACATTGCGGCTATTCTGTGTGAACCTTGGAAGGAAACATTGAATATGACCAATATTTGCAGTGGGTTTAGAAAGACGGACATTTACCCATTTAATGATGGGATATTTTCTGATGACGACTTCATGCCTTCTGATATGACTAACATGCCTCTATATACTGCACCAAGTAAGGACGGTAGGCCTACAGATCCATCATCGCCGCCCTTGGAACAAGTAGCTGATACATCTTACTTGACAGAGCCAATGTCCACTGAATCAGATGACGAAGATTCACACTTGAATGATTATCTCGACCGTCTTAATATCTCGACCATGCCAGTGAGAGGTGATGGACATTGTCTATTATATGCAGCAAGTTCATCTTAACATGCCAGTGAGAATATTATTTACACCGACAAAGACCTTGGCATGCTACTTATGGACGAAATTCGCACAAACCAAATATTCTATCAGAAGTTTACGGCAGATGACGGGTTGAACATGCTGGTAACCGTTAAAAAGTACTTAGACGAAAAGCAATACGACAATTACATCTCTGATATGTTCCTTAGTGCTCTCTGCAATGCTTTGCGTATGACGACTAGTGTGATTAGAACTGTTGATAATGAAACGACTGAAATCAAGATACACCCAAGCCGCCCAGGACTGGACTCTAAATATTCCATATACTTGATATTGAAGGGTGATGGTCCCGATGCACATTGCAGTGGTGCTTTTGTCAATGCAACAAACCAAAACGTTTTCCAGGGAGAGGAAGATTATCAAGAGCCACATAACCAGTCATCTGCGATGCCAGGAAACCAATAAAATGAATCCAAAGAGCCTGTAGTCTCAGCTGATGCATGTAATTCTAGCAATGGTGCAGCATATCCGTGTACGCCGATTTCCAAAGGAAAATGGTTGTCACCAGAGTCCGTCAAACCTCGTCCAAATGCCCCAGGTCGTAAGGTGACAGCGGTTCGCAGGAGACAGAGGAAACCCTGTATTCTAACCGATACGCCAGAGAAAGAGGCTCTGCGCGAAGAACAGGAGAAGAGAAAGCAGAAGTTCACTAAAAGAGGTAAATGCAGACCAACAAAGAAGCAAAAGATATCTAAAGCAAGAAATTAACCTAACGATAAATCGAACAGAAAAGAAAAAGAAAGTTCCGATGATGAAGACGAATGGTTCTGCTGAGTGTGTCTTGAGAGCTGGGAGAATAGCAGACCCAATGAAAAGTGGCTAGAATGTTCTGTCTGCAAACTTTGGTCGCACAAGGAGTGTGCAGACACCAAAGGAGTGCTTTGGTACAAGTACCATAATTGCGATTTAGACAGAGTAAAGTGTTATTCTAAAAAGTTGAGGGTTACAATATTTTCTTCAAATATTTCACAAATTACTTTAGACCATGACATTGAGTTCCATGTTAATAGAAAATGACTTTTTCCAGTTCTTGTTTAATGCAAAATGACTTGTTCTAGTTAATGATTTGTTGTTGCTTCTGTATATTTGCGAGCACGTCCAGCCATGAAACACACGCTGTGTAGCTGTACACGGGCTTCTAACACATACACACGTACACAAACATGTTATTAAATATTTAGAAAACTTGTGACTTTTTTTATTTGGTAAATTCTCTAAAATAACCATAATGGTGGATTTAGACTCGACCTTTACACCTTTCTTACAAATACATGTATGTAAGTCTTAAAGTGACATTTTACATAAATTTCACTTAAATTATTCTATCTGAAAGAGTTTGTTTTCTTATGAAAATTCTGAAAATTTAAAGCCAAAATATTAAACCGTTTACGAGAAATATATATTTTTGGGCTAAAATTTAACAAATTGGTGTGGACAACAATTCAGATTTATATAGAATTAGTCATTTCTGTCTCAACTTTAAAGTCGTATATTTCGCTTATGAATAACAACTTCAAAAAACTGATAGCATTTCTACCCATTAGAATAAACAATCTTTGCATCAAGCCATACTTTTAAAAAATGAAATAAATGTGAAATGTCACTTTAATCACTTGATTCTCTCGTCGCAACATATTTAAATGTCCTTAAGTCTTCAATTTTGCCGTCTGGTTATGGGTGAATTGTGATGAAGGCATTCTTGAAACTCAAATAATGAACTATAGGGTGCCTACATATCTTATCCAAACAATAAAATATGCCAGTCCAAAGTCAAAGGTAATGAAGACGACAAAATCGATGTAACAACGATCAGGAAATTTGTATAGCTCCGGAAATAGATCTATGTGTGGAAAAGGAGAAAATAATTATCAGCAAAAATTTTGTTTAATGCCTCAATGTTTTCCTACGTCTTTTCTTATCATGGTAATTAAGGATTTGTTCGGAAAAGGAATGGCGAAGTATTTGTGAACCGAAGTTGCCCGATGAGGTTGCCAAACTTGCCCCGGGGGTGGCCGAACTTGTTCCGACACGGGTCAAGTTCGGCCACCTCGGCTATTTTTTAAATGAAAATTGCCATGATTTGGTAATTAATACATTATTTTAATGATACAGTGGAGTTGAGACAGTGAAAAGCATTCATATACGTATTTTTGGAACTAGAAACAGGTTACAGGATGCTGAAAAATCACGTTTTCTATTAAGGGGCCGAACTAGTCCCGGTCTCCCCTATAGAAAATTGTAGCGGACCTAATAAATTCCACCCAAAACGGGCTGCGCAAGTAAACACCTAAACAGGAATACAATTAATGCGTACATATCCCTAGCTTTTCCTCCAACTAACATTTTTCACGATTTACATTCAGAAATTAGACAAGATAAGTAATTACTATATACGTATATAGATCTAGTCTAGAAACGAACCATCAATGCAAATTTCGTGTAAACAATTAACAAATTCTCAAAGGTGATGTTAAACAAAGATACCCGGCGCCAAGCATATTGTTATACATTATTTACCGCTAGTTTTACATATGAACTCGATTACACAGTAGATGCACATGTTTCTTGGGAATATATCGACGATTATCTTCCAAAAATTCCTTTTACATCTTAAAACAAGCAATAGTTAGAGAGTTTTAGAAAAAAAATCGACGAAATATTTTTTAGATCAGACTGCTACCAATCTACAAATCTTTTAATCTATTTTACACAGCTTTATTTGACAAAACGACGTGACATAAAAGTATTGCAGAGTTTAGAGATAGCAGTAGAGAATTTTGAAACGGCAACACGTAATTTGTTACCCGGTTGCTATGTTCACATCTTGTCCTTAGCTGCAATGTAACCACCTCTACAAGAATTACCGTCAAACTGCATAAGATGATTAAGCTCATCATAAATAATTATTATGCAAATGACAGTCAGAAGTAAGTCTATAATGCAATTCTGTTTCTACGGCTCTTCAGTGAAAACATAATTTTGGTCATCAAAAAATAAAGCCCAACCCTGTCATATTACCCCCATCTAAAAAAAATTGTTTGTTCTTGAAAATAGGACACAGACTCTTTAGACTTCAAATACCATATGAAATTATAATTCACGAATTATTATGCCCCCTTTCGAAGAAAATGGGGGTATATTGTTTTGCAAGTGTCGGTCGGTCGGAAGGTCGGTCGGTCGGTCGGTCCGTAGGTCGGTCGGTCTGTCCGTAGACCAAACCTTGTCCGGAGCATAACTCGAAAAGTATTAAAGGTAGAATCATGAAACTTCATAGATGGATAGATCTCATTATGGAGAGGTGCAGTGCACAAGAACCGTAACTCTGCTGATCAATTTTTTTGAGTTATTGCCCTTTGTTGATTTTATAACTTGATTCTTGTCCGGAGCATAACTCAAAAAGTATGTAAGGTACAATCATGAAACGTTACAAGTGAATAGATCTCATTATGAAGAGGTGCAGTGCACAAGAACCATAACTCTGCTGATCAAATTTTTTGAGTTATTGCCCTTTGTTGATTTTCAAATTTGATTTTTGTCCGGAGCATAACTCAAAAAGTATGTAAGGTAGAATCATGAAACTTTAGAGGTGGATAGATCTCATTATGGAGAGGTGCAGTGCATAAGAACCGTAACTCTGCCGATCAAATTTTTTGAGTTATTGCCCTTTGTTGATTTTCAAATTTGATTATTGTCCGGAGCATAACTCAAAAAGTATGTAAGGTACAATCATGAAACTTTACAGGTGGATAGTTCTCATTATGGAGAGGTGCAGTGCACAAGAACCGTAACTCTGCTGATAAATTTTTTGAGTTATTGCCCTTTGTTGATTTTCAAACTTGATTCTTGTCCAGAGCATAACTCAAAAACTATGTTAGGTACAATCATGAAACTTTACAGGTGAATAGATCTCATTATGGAGAAGTGCAGTGCACAAGAACCGTAACTCTGCCGATCATATTTTTGGAGTTATTGCCCTTTGTTGATTTTCAAATTTGATTATTGTCCGGAGCATAACTCAAAAAGTATGTAAGGTAGAATCTTGAAACTTTACAGGTGGATAGATCTTATTATGGAGGTGGATAGATCTCATTATGGAGAGGTGCAGTGCATAAGAACAGTAACTCTGCCGATCAAATTTTCTGAGTTATTGCCCTTTGTTGGTTTTATAACTTGATTCTTGTCCGGAGCACAACTCAAAAAGTATGTAAGGTAGAATCATGAAACTTTACAGGTGAATAGATTTCATTATGGAGAGGTGCAGTGCACAAGAACCTTAACTGCCAATCAAATTCTTGGAGTTATTGCCCTTTGTTGATTTTTACACTTAATTCTTAACCTTGCCTATATCTCATGTCCTTTTACACATACAGCCTTGATATCTCACACATAGATACCTCCTATCAACATGGTTCACATTCAACCATGACCTTGGACCTTGTGACCTTGACCTTGGAGTTTGACCTACTTTAAAAAAATTAAACCCGGCATATATCTCATGACCTTTTACAAATACAGCCTTGATATTTCACACATGGACACAAGACCTTTCACAATTGACCATGACCTTGGACTTTGTGACCTTGACCTTGGAGTTTGATCTACTTTTAAAAAAACTTTAACCTTGCCGATATATCATGTCGTTTTACACATACAGCCTTGATATTTGACACATGGAAACCTCCAACCAAGACCTATCACATACGACTATGACCATGGACCATGTGGCCTTGACCTTGGAGTTTGACCTACTTTTAAAAAAATTAAACTGGGCCTATATCTTATATGCTATTACACATACAGCCTTGGTATTTCACACATGGACACATCTTACCAAGACTTTTCACATTTGACCATGACCTTTGACCTTGTGACCTTGACCTTTGACTTTGACCTACTTAAAAAAACTTTAACCTAGCCGATATATCAATTCCTTTTACACATACAGCCTTGATATTTGACACATGGACGCCTACGACCAAGACCTTTCACATTTGACCATGACCTTGGACCTTATGACCTTGACTGTGGTGTTTGACTTACTTTAATAATACATTAACATGGCCTATATTTCATGTCATTTTACATATACAGCCTTGATATTTCACACATGGTCACTTCCAACCAAGATATTTCACTTTTGACCATGACCTTGGACATTGACCTTGGAGTTTGACCTACTTTTAAAAAACTTAAACTAGGCCTATATCTCATGTCCTATTACCTAAACAGTCTCAATATTTTACACATAGACACCTCCTACCAAGATCTTTCACATTTGACCATGACCTTGGCCTGTGTGACCTTGACCTTTGATTTTTACATACTTTTAGAAATCTTTAACCTAACCTTTATCTTATGTCATTTTACACCTACAGCCTTGATATTTCACACATAGACACCTCCTACCAAGACCTTTCACATTTGACCATGACCTTGAATATTGCAACATTGACCTTGGAGTTTGACCTACTTTTAAAAAGACTGAAACCAGGCATATAGTCTATATCATGTCCTTTTACACCTACAGCCTTGATATTTCACACATGGACACCTCCAACCAAGACCTTTCACATTTGACCATGACCTTGACCTTGGCATTTGGTCTACTTTTAAAAACTATAACCTGGCCTATGTTTCATTTTACTTTTACATATACAGCTTTGATATTTCACACATATACACCTACCAAGACCTGTCATATTTGACCATGACCTTGGACCTTGTTAACTTGACCTTGGACTTTGACCTACATCAAATGTAGGCCCTTTAAGGGGCATAGATGTTTTACAAACATCTCTTGTTACATTTCATTTTGCCGGGAAACTAAATAAACGTCAATGAAAGTAATATTTAATGGTAATGACATCGATGTAACAATTTGGGCAATTATAAAAACGACAAATAATCTTAATTATTCAAAGCCATGTGACTTTAGAGAGAACATATTTGTAAGTTGTACATCCCTCGAATCATAAAAAGCATATACTCATTTCAGCACGTCGTCGCTTTTCAACAAAAATCTCGTAACTGCAGCTAAAAACAAGCTGCAGTTACGATATTTTCGATGAAAACCAGTGATATTCTGTATTCTAATTGTGGATTGTGATATGTTATTCAGCCACATGTAATAGAGAAGTTGCTTCATCCCTTATTTCTTCATGGAATTGTGTAAATCGAACAACATTTGTTTACAAAACTAGCGGAGATGTAACAAGACTCAAATGTATAATTCGCTAATGCTTCATTTAATTCTGAAAAGGGAAATAAACAAATTAGTATAGGAGCCAGCTTTTACAAAGGGGGTTAAATTAAAAGTTCTTGCAACCGGTGACCTATAAAATTTTGAGTGGTATTTTTCAATACATTAGGGTCCCATGCTTTAGTTAAGGGTGGATGACATGCTTAAAAGTGGTAGGATTTTTTTTAAATCAAGGTCAAAGGTCATTCGGTGCACTTTTCATACATACCTCCTAAATACCCCATAACTCACTCATTTATTAAGCTAAAACAATTACTTTAGTATCAAAATAAAGCTAATGATTTGCACCTTGACTTACATGAATAATATACAACTTTTTGATTTTCTATATTTTAGAATATTCATAAATATAGCAAAAATTAGCTAAAAATCACTAAAATAAGTTTTGTCTACAAGTGAAAAAAAAGTTTTTAAAATACCAAAGGTGTGTTTTTGTGGTTGAAATCATACTTAAAAATTGCCCAGAAACCTGTTCTTGACTTATATGTATTTCTTCACAGAATTAGTCTTTGGCTTAGGCTTGTAGTCATAGGTAAAAGTGGGTGGGGTAAATTTTCCCTAAAATTACAAAGCGTGCAAACATTGATGTAACAATATATCGTATACATAAATGTGATATTTTATTAGAATTTATTGTTTTGAAATCATATTTGCAGGGATTTTCTAAAGCTTTTAATGCATATACCTGAAAATTAATTTGAATTTTAAGAGCCAAAATAACAATTCAATGAAACAACATGTTAGATGGATACAGATTATATCAACACCACAATGTCAAAACTATGACTCTTAAAGCGAATATCTATCAAGAATCTATATAATTGTAATCGGCAGCTGAAAATATTCCCCAGGCCCGTGCCATATTATATAGGAATCAGAACAACATGGGGACGGTCAGAGTTTGCATTGTTGGGTAGTGCATTGCTTTTATAGAGCCAAAGGAAAAGGAATTTAGCGCTGGAACCAAATAGCTCATACACAGGAAACACAGTTTACAGTTTACGTGAATAAAACAAATCTCTAGTATAACATACTTATTAGAGATACCGAAATATCCTTTTTTCAAAATTATCTTTCTCCTTTTGTTCAAAATGGCCAACAAAATTCAAGATGGCCCCTTTAAATATTTATATAGCGAAATTTTAACATAGATAGAAATAAGACCACGAATCAGTCGTTTTTATGCCCCCGCACCGATAGATCAATGGCATATTGTTTTACCATTGTTCGTCTGTCCGTCCGTCCATCCATCCATCCATCCATCCATCTGTCTGTCCATCCGTCAGTCCGAAACTTAACATGAGAACTTAACATTGGCCTTTTCTCCAAAAGTATTCCACATGCAAAGCTCAAATTTTGTATGTAACCTTCTTTCAATGATATCTATCTGTTCCATGCAACATGACTTTCCCCAAGGTCTTCCATTAATCCTTGTCAACACTTACCATGAAAACTTCACATTTAAACTAATTAACGTGAAAACGTTACATTGCCCTTCGTCAAAGGGAGTTCACACACAAACCTTATCAACCATTTATTTAAAAGCTTAACGTAAAACGTATCATTGGCCTTTTCAGGGGGCATTCGTGTTTCACAAAGATATCTTTTTTTCAAGATTAGGCTGAATTATATATGAGCCGGGATCTGGAAAAACGTCCCTTATAGCATTTTTCAAAATTGAATTTCAAGATCGGCATGTTGTCAAATAGAGTCCAATATATATCAATAATGCTCTCTATAAGTTGCTACAAGTCACGACAAAGCTATTGGAGGGCAATATAGATCCTGATCAGACTGTGCGTATGCACAGGCTGATCTGGATCTATGTTGGGCTCAAAAGCCTTAAGGGACGTTTTTCCAGATCCTGGCTCATATGAATTCGTGAGAGATAGCCAGTGATGTGCATTTTAGAAAGTAAGACCATTTTATAGAGTTTTATTGGTCAAACGACGACCGGAATGTCTTCTGCATGGTAGTTGCGTAAAGCAGATGTAATGCACAAACTCATTGTTTTGTTCATTTTATGTATCATGTATACTTTACTAAATATGAGTAATAGTTGTGTCTTTATATACAACACTATCCTCATCATCACCATCACCATCACTACAACAACTACAAGACATATGATGCAAAAACCAGACTTGAAATATCCACAGCTACCCTATACTAACCACTTCAATACACTCAACTCATGCCATATAATACTCTTCCATATCAATGTCTGATGCATCAAAATTGTCAAGTCTTTACACAGTTCTGACTCACAAACACATGCATCAGTGCATAAAAGATCTTCTCTTTGACACTTAGACCTTCGCATGTGGCAGTCAATTTAACACGAGCATTGTGTGATGTCAAGCAAAGCTAGAGGTGCAGGATCTTTACGCATTCTTACAGGAACTAAATTATTGTTGTTATCCTTGGTCCATACATGGCATGCTGGTGATGGTAGATTCAGATACTGGTCAGTTTAGTGCTTACAAATATAGGAATATACTGAATTTATGTTTATACAGAAAATATATATGGGTCCATATATTTTCATGCCCCTGTATCGAGCGATCGGGGGCATATTGTTTTACTCTTGTCCGTCCGTCCGTCTGTCTGTTCAAAACTTAACATTTGCATTGTCTCCAAAAGTATTAAACATACAAAGCTCATTTGGTATTTAGGAGGGCTGTTTATAAAGTATCCGGAATTATGTCATATTTTTTCATTTATGTACTAATTGTTATGATATTATAGGATACAAAAACTAAGTTTATACATTAAGGCGCATTCTATAGTTGTTATTGCAAAATAGGGTATTATTGAGCAGCGCAACCTATGTCTGAGATGGATAAGCCAGGAAAGTCTGCCTTACACATCTAATATTTACATCTTTTCGATATATTTGCCACTGTACGATATACCACATTTCCAACATATGCATTTATTTCTCAAAGAAGCGTCTGAACTGTACTTAGGGAATTCTATAGATAGTTTCTGGGACACAATTGGCAAGTCATGAACGATTTCGCCGACGTCATGTTGGGACGTCCAGATACATTAAAGTCAGAAACATCACAAATGAAATAATTTATAAATGCGTTATACCACTCACAAATGCTTGTTTTTTCTCATAGAAGTATTAGCCGTGCGTGTTCATAGTCGTAAAGGTCGTCTCTGATTTTGATTTTCCAAATTACACTCAAATCATTATTGAATACCATTGCCCTAGCACCATATTTGCTATGTAAGCAAAGCGATGACTCCAAATGTCAGCCGATGATGTTACGTTTGCTGAGAAAAATGTCCGCTCAAAGGTAACACGCATTTTGGACAATTGTTGAAGTCAAAATACAAAACATGATTGCTTTAAAAGCGATTCATAAGTCACATCTTTGCAAATTGTCAACAGTTTCCCCGCGCAACGTGACACCACCCTGTCGAATGCACCCTTATCCAAACAGCAGCGTTTTTAATTCAGGATCAAATGTATAATTATTCAAAGTATATGTATTTAAAATTTCATCTCAGTTGGTTTAAAAGTTAAAACGACAAATGGGTGATTAGACTTGTGTACAATATAGCCTAGAAAATATAGAGGCAAAAGAAAATGCTGATAATCAGAATTTTCTCCTTTTGCATCAATGATTTCCCAAGCATTTTCTCATAGGGACGTCAAAACGAGGTATTGTTTGGGAAAGATTCAATGATTTCTTTGATATAGATACAAATGGAAGATGCACGATTTACGAGGAATAGTTTTAGCCATGTAATAAGTAAAACATTGTCCAGATTTTTGTCAGGTATATTGTTGTGGAGTTAGAACAACCACAGGTCCAAAGATGTCCACTTTTTTACACCAAAAGTTTCTCTGTGTCTACTCAAATACGTATTACAGTCGTGAATCAATAAACAAAGTTGTTATCATGATGGGATTGTGAAGGATGGATCAACAATTGTGGTAGACCTATCTTTATTTTCTACTATTTACTCGTAACAAAATGTCACATGCAATAAATATTTTGCATAATAAGAGATAATATATAGGGCCTATTGAGTTCAATTTCTTGTACAATTAAAACTTATTGGGTCACAAAATTAATTAAACTCAAAGACCAGATCCTCTGTTGTCCCTATTGAAGGCATGTACATAAAAGAATATACGATACTAACATGTTCATGGTTACTCTTGGAAACCTTCATAACCACACATCAGAACATCTAGATTCTAGACTGATGATATTGATATACATGTATTCACAGAATGGAATATTCTGTTCCAAATTACATTTTATGTATACATATTCGAATGTTCTCGTAAGGCTACCAGGTGTAAGCATTGCAATGATGGCAGTTTCGTAATTACCTTTAAAGAGACCCATGCTAGGTTGTCGGACATATAAAACGATAGAAAATATGTTTATGAAATATTGTATGGAATGGTCAACCTGGATAGCTAGATCATTTCTGCACAAGGAAATTTCAAATGAAGTTCATTTAGTTCTTCTAAATCAAGTCTGTTCTTCTAAATCAAGTGTATATAATTAACTAACCGCACTTTATATTTATAGTAACATTTATGTGACACTGAACCTTGATAGTGAAACATTTAGTTCCAGCTCTTAAATGGCTTTCCTTTTGGGTCTATAAAACCAATGCACTACACAACAAAACAAATTCTGACCATCCCCATGCTGTTCTGATTCCTGAAAATCTGGCATGGGTCTTTTTGATGTCCTTTACCTGTAAGATAGAAAGAGGAATATTTTCAGCTGCTGACTATGCTAATCTGAGTCTTGTTTTATTTAATGGTACTAGATACTTGATAAATATTCATTAAGGGTCGTTATTTTGACATTGTGGTGTTGATATGACCTGTATCCATCTCGTATGCTGTTTTATTGAATTGTTATTTTGGCTCTTAAAATTCTAATTAATTTTCAGGAATATGCATTAAAAGCTTTACAAATCCCTGCAAATATGATTTTAAAACAATAAATTCTAATAAAACATCACATTTATGTGTAAGATTTATTGTTACATCAATGTTTGCACGTTTTGTAATTTAAGGGAAAATTTACCCCACCCACTTTTACCTATGACTACAAGCCTAAGCTAAAGACTAATTCTGTGAAGAAATACATATAAGTCAAGAACAGGTTTCTGGGCAATTTTTAAGTATGATTTCAAACACAAAAACATACCTTTGGTATTTTTAAAACTTATTTTTCACTTGTAGACAAAACTTATTTTGGTGATTTTTAGCCAATTTTTGCTATATTTATGAATATTCAAAAATATTGAAAATGAAGAAATTGTATATTATTTATGTAAGTCAAAGTGCAAATCATTAGCTTTATTTTGATACTAAAATAATTGTTTTAGCTTAATAAATGAGTAAGTTAAGGCATATTTTAGGAGGTATGTATGAGAAGTGCACCGAATGACCTTTGACCTTGATTTAAAAAAAATCCTACCACTTTTAAGCATGTCATCCACCCTTAACCAAAGCATGGGACCCTAATGTATTGAAAAATACCACTCAAAATTTTATAGGTCACCGGTTGCAAGAAAAGTTCAATTCCAGGACCTGGCTCCTAGACTAAATATAAACAACAAAAAGAGTTTCCGGCATTTATGTTGTCAAATCAATTAGAATTTGAAAAAATGAAATGACCTTATCCAGAAGCAATATCGCGAGGTATTCAGAGTTTAATTGAACGTACATTGCAGCTATATTCCCCACTAAACTACCGTAACGGTTCTAAAAAAGTTAAACACGTATATGTCTTTGTCAATTAGAATTGCATCTACATTAAACGCGATTGCTTAAAATACTTTGAGGAATCTTATAGTTTAAGAATAATCAAAGTTGTGTTCACATTTTCCCGATAATGAAACACGATATATTTGTAACCATAAAAAAAAAGACAGGAAGGCAATTATTTAAAACAGTAAACCAGTTTAATGAGATACTCAATCTATTTAATACCAGAGGAAAATTGACAAAAAATAAAAAAGAGGCATCAATTTGTTCAGGACACGCGATTTGTCTGCTCGAAAGTAGGATGTAACCATCTTGATTCAGTTCCGTTTCAATTTCCTTTAAAAGAACGATTTACATTGTAACCATTATATAAGTGTTCATTTTATTTAAAAAGAACGAAAAATGAAAATGCTGATCTTGTGCATAAATCATAACTTTATTAACATCCAAATTGTCGTCTGCATCAGCTTTTAAGAACAGTCTAATTTATTGGCCTTTGGGAAAGGGTTAAATATTATGACGGAAGTCCCCCAACTATGGAGAAAAATATTATTATCAACGTAAAAATCTTTTGTCGTTTGTTGAGCAAAATATACTTATATTTAAAAAGACACCACATTCCCATTTCATTCTTTTTGAAGTATGTCTTGATGCAAGATGTTAGATGTGTTATTCTATTGCATTTAAATACAATCAGGTTTTTGAATTGTTGCTGATAAGCCGAAAAACGGCTTTCAAATTGAGATGAAAAAGACAAATTATATTTACATCTGAGCTATGGTAAAACGACAATTAGTTTAATTTTGACGAAAAATATCTGTTCCTCGTAAACGGTGCGCTATTTTGGTTCGAAAATTTCAGAATTGTCATTAGAGAATATGCTCTTTCAGATAAAAATGAAAATGTAATTCATAATTTTTGTATCAAATGTCTCTTTAAGGGAGTGAGATTTTGCATATTGTTTCTATCTAATATTAAAGACCGGGTCGTTAATCAATCATCTTTGAAATGTATTCATCAGTTTAGGAAACACCAAAAGTGTTTGCTTAGCAATTTTAACCTCAATTTCACCAGATCGTGCTGTGAAATTGAATGGCGTATATAAAATGAAGTGGGGAATCAATACCAAAACACCCACTGCTAAAAGAGAAAGAATAGAAATAGATATAGAATTGATGCAGTAAAACAACAACAACAACAACCACAATAAAAAACAAACAAAAGCAATATTTAAAAGATCCTTACTATTTTAAACTGAAATTCTATTGAGTATGAGGCATATCTGAAATACAAGGAACATAAAGTATTCATTGCACAATGCAATTTGATATTGCTTTGATATACTTTTATAATTGAATATAACTTCTATCTCGTGGGTAAGTTTATCATGCTGATCTCATATTCTCACGTCGAGATTTCTTTCACTCTTTTATGTTTTCATATGTTGAAGAAAGACGTCTACTTTTAAAGGCATTCCATCATTCATTAGATACTCTTCGTGCAATTTCTGGGTGCATCCTTGGCAACAGGAATTGACGGGGATTACCCTTGCCAATTTCAGTTGCAACGGATGACACCCGAAGTTGCACTAAGTGTTTCGTATTTGATGTTGGACGGAATACCATAATGAATAAAGGTAGAGTTTTCGTTGGATTCTGAAAGAAATGAACATTAGAACAAAAACAAAAACATAGCAAACGAAAGAAAAAACAAAAAGGAAACCTACATAAAATTTATTGAAGATTGAATAAAACATGAGTTTTTTTGTATTTCTTTTAGTTTTGCTCTTTGTGTCTTCAAAAAGTTAATTTACAAGTACATGTAGTAAATATATGCACTGAACGATTGGGTTCTAAGTTATCAAGAAAACATACTCTTCTAATAAAAAGGGCACAACTCCTTTATAGTAACAATTACATCTGATCAGAATGTCAAGTGTGGCATTGGTAATATGTAAAGGCAATGATTAATTTTCCAAATTCAATTATTTTCCTCTTTATTGGACGTTTGGGCAGCGATAGATAGGAACATTGAGCTCTTCATTACAAATCAATTCGTCAAATCACGAGGAAATATTGACCAATGGTACCAACGTCCCTTACAGAAATGAAAACTTTGCTGCAAATTTGCAGCAAATTCGCCGCGAATTTGCTGCAAACAAATTAGTTCGCTAGAAGGGTTTGCCGGAACTTCGCCGATGTTTGCCGCTAACTGCAACCTTCCTGCAATCTTCTGGCAAACACGTTTCAGTTTGCGACAAGTTTGCCAGAAATAAGAAAGTTTGTCGGAACTTCGCAGGAAAGTCATCCATCAAATATTTTACATGTAGTTTGCAGGAACTTTGCAAGAAGCCTATCTTGAACATTATTGAATATCATGCAGTTTGCAAGAAATTTGCAGGAAATTAAACTTGTCCAGTGCTCATTCAAGGAGCTTTAAATACCTGTAAAATTCTTGCATATCGTCGGTGTAAATGCAAAACCTCGTGCGTCGATTCTTGCGATTTTCAAAAAATAAACTCGTGTGTCCATTTAGACAATTCTCGTAGGTTTTGAGATAATTTTACCGATCAGTATCAATGATACTTTAATTACGAACAATATGTCCAAATTTCAAGTAAAACATTTCAGTTTGGGAAAAGTTATTACACTTTTTCCCTCCCCTTTAAAATTTTCCAAAAATGAGATACGAGGTTTTGCATTTACTATGACGATATACATATTGAAACATGGATAGACTCAAAATTCTGAACCAATACATAAAGACTGACTTCATTTTGTTTTCAGTGTATATCTATAAATTATCTTCATTTAGTCCGGGGTATGTGTACACTGCCAAATATAAGTGTAGAATGTCCATGCTTAAATTTCACGTTGACAAGTTTGTTATTTAGAATGGATGATAATCTAACAAATTCATGATACGACAGAGCAAACTAGATAATTAAGGTACTAAAAGTTCGGTTTCCAATTTGCCGAGCCCTAATAGCTCAGTCGGTTACGTCGTAGTCTGTCAACTCAGGTGTCGCGAGTTCGAACTCCGGCTCGGCCAGTATCCATTCTGACATTTGACCAAAGTCATTTGACTCTCACCAATGGGTGTGAATCATTTATGTGAGAGAGCAGCTGGAGGCTCGGTTTGGATATTGTGGTTGTACTGGTGCGAGAAATACCAGGAACCCACGGTTAGGTGCTCCAGCCGCCACGATATGACCATAGAAGTTGAAAACGGCGTAAAACCCCAAATAAATCAAATCGGTTTCCAATTTCTGAATTTATCCAATAATTATTTTAGTTGCCAATTAACTCATCTACAGAGTCATATAAGCTCAGTCATTTAACTGTTTTTTAAAGTGACATTTCAGAATTTTTTCTCATAAATTTCACTTTCATTTTTATTATAAAGAGCATATTTTCTTACGAAAATTCTGAAAATTTCAAGCCAAAATATTGCGCCGTTTACGAGAAATATATATGTTTGTGTTAAAATTAAACAAATTGTTGTCCACAACAGTTCAGATGTATATAGAATTTGTCGTTTCTGTCTCAACTTTGAAGGCGTGTTTATCGCCTATCATCAACAACTTCAAAAAACTGATACCATTTATACCCATTAGAAAAATCAATCTTGGCATCAAGACATAATTTGAAAAATCAAAATGAGGATGAAATGTCCCTTTAATCAGTGTATATCATAATGTGCACACATGTACTTGTTACATGTACATGTGTGCACATTTTTTACACAAACATGCATGCATATATTTGTGCAAAGCCTCTGTACCCTTCCCAAATGGCATAATGTTACACAGGCCCCAGGCCCGTAGGAAGCAATTTAATATTGGGTGGTGGGCTAAAGCCCAAGTGTCTGAATATTCGTAGGCGGGCTGATTTGGATTTTCCCTGAATTTTCAGTGTGAAATAAGGAAAATTCGGCATTTTTGGCCAACATTGGGGGCTTAGCCCCCCCCCCCCCCCCTGTTCCTACGGGCCTGTCAAGTCCATAGGAAGCGATTTTCATAAGGAAGGAGAATCTGGCCCCTGTCAGAGCCAGTGACTAGATATCGGAGGGGTAGAATTAGATTTATCCTAAATTTTCAGTGTATTTAAAAAGAATCTTTCGGCATTTTTGGGCAACTTTGGGGAGGTGCTTAGCCCATTCTAGCCGCCCCACCGTCGTTTCTACTGCTAGTGCAGGGGAGAAATAGAATATTAATAAGAATATGATTTTTGTATGCCATGTCACAGAAAATAATTACTTTGTTAAGGTCAGATGATAATGCTGTTTATCAGCATTTCACTCTTAAATATACCCTATGTCAATATTGGGTCTTGTTTGAGAAAGGCTTAATTCAAATCACACATTTAAGTTGGTTTTGGAAGTCCTCTTCACTGTCTTTTTTCTGTAGCTTTTAATTCTAATTACTCAAAATAATGCCTTGAATAAACTGAATATCCCCATTTTTTTATTTTTATTATTATTATTATTTTTTTTTTTTGGGGGGGGGGGGGTATATATTCATTTATTTGTAATATCTGTTTTTATTGTATTGTTTTGTGAAATAAAAATAGAATCATGCCCTTTTCATGCCTTAATTGTAAGCTTCGCGTCATGCTTACACTACAAATCGTTTTTCTCCCAGACTGTGGGGCTGTGCATCTAGTCTACTAAATGAACAAATCCAGTCTAAACTGAGCATGCGCAAACGAATATTTTCAAACAGATTTCAACGATCGACTTTAAAAAGAAGAACGAAAAGTCAGTTTAATTCATCAAATAACGTGTTATTTTCAACAGCTTGGTCGAGAATCGAGGTATAAAACATTGTTGTTTATGCATATTTAGTCTGACTGCATGACATTTGGTATAGGCGAAGATATTCACAGTTGAATCGAGACCACTCTGGTACACAAAGGGGAACACTTCCAGTTTAGCGGTCCCTACCAAAGTGGCGTCCATTCACCTTGTCCACTTGGATGTATTTATGGGGGCTGCCGCCCCCACACCCCCGCTTTTTTTCATTTTAAAATCATTTATCGGGGCTGCTGCCCCCACACCCCCGCTTATTTTCATTTTTATTGATGAAAAATTACACTATAAAGTCTATTTTAACCATTTACTTCTTAATGTGCGGTAACAGAATGGCGGCCATTTTGTCTGGGGACCGCTAAACTGGAATCTACCCCACAAAGGAATTCTATTTTTAGAACAGTTTTAAACTAAGGGTGCGTTCCACTGGGCTGTCCCTTACTGTTCTAACTGTTCTGTCCAACTCAAGCCGAATGGAATGCTCACGGAACAGAACACGAGGGGGGTTGTCTAAAACGCAGACAAAACTCTGCAGGCCGATCTAAAAATAAACCTTGACCACCTGCTGTTTGTCGTTTATTTCAGTTATGGCGAAGACCGTCGGACCGGCAGACATGTCCGATGAAATTTCCCTCAGTCTGATCATTTTTTTGCTAATGTCAGTCCCAATGTCTGACCTCGTTTTTGACCTGTAAGCTAGACAATGATAGTTCGGACTGACAAAATTTTATTCGGTCTGACAGGTAACTCATTACTGTCAGACCTAATGTCTGACAAAGATTTGTTGTTCTTTGCCATGTCTGTTATTTGTCATTTATGGTCTCTTAAAATTGATATTTTTCTTATTTTTGCTGAAATAATTTGATTTTTCTTACATGGTTTGATTAGAAACGTTAATTTATTTCAACACGGCGCAGTTGAAATCGAAAGTAACCATGCTGGTGATGTCACTGTTCTGCTTGCACCACCTTTTCTCCGGGAACAAACAGAACATGTTCCGGACATTGCTCTGTGTCATTCCATTGAGTACCGGACTGTTCGGCACACTCTGAACAGCCAATGGAACGCACCCAAAGAGAATTATTCTGTTTGCAAAAGACAAACGTAACAAATAACTCTGTTGATGTCATATAATGTACAACAATGCCTGTATAAGTATATTGCGCACTTTGATCATAGGCGACAGCCTAATTTACAAAAGATTCCGCAGATTTGTTGTTCAAGTTTAACGTACATGTAGTGTAAGAGTTGTCTCCCTTGCCAAAGCACATGGCAATCAAGCATCTAGTCCTTTATAAATATTCTAGTCATGTAATTGTTATGCCCCCTTTCGAAGAAAAAGGGGGTATATTGTTTTGCAAGTGTCGGTAGGTCGGTCCGTCAGTCGGTCGGTCTGTCCGTAGACCAAACCTTGTCCGGAGCATAACTCGAAAAGTATGTAAGGTAGAATCATGAAACTTTACAGGTGGATAGATCTCATTATGGAGAGGTGCAGTGCACAAGAACCGTAACTCTGCCGATCAAATTTTTTGAGTTATTGCCCTTTGTTGATTTTCAAACTTGTTTCTTGTCCGGAGCATAACTCAAAAAGTATGTTAGGTAGAATCATGAAACTTTACAGGTGGATAGATCTCATTATGGAGGTGTGCAGTGCACAAGAACCGTAACTCTGCCGATCAAATTTTTGAGTTATTGCCCTCTGTTGATTTTATAACTTGATTCTTGTCTAGAGCACAACTCAAAAAGTATGTAAGGTAGAATCATGAAACTTTACAGGTGGATAGATTTCATTATGGAGAGGTGCAGTGCACAAGAATCATAACCTTGCCGATCAAATTCTTGGAGTTATTGCCCTTTGTTGATTTTTACACTTAATTCTTAACCTTGCCTATATCTCATGTCTTTTTACACATACAGCCTTGATATCTCACACATAGATACATCCTATCAACATCGTTCACATTTGACCATGACCTTGGACCTTGTGACCTTGACCTTGGAGTTTGACCTACTTTAAAAAAATTAAACTGGGCTTATATCTCATGACCTATTACATATACAGCCTTGATATTTCACACATGGACACCTCCTACCAAGACCTTTCACAATTAACCATGACCTTGGACTTTGACCTTGGTGTTTGACCTACTTTTTAAAAACTTTAACCTGGCCGATGTATCATGTCCTTTTACACATACAGCCTTGATATTTGACACATGGAAACCTCCGACCAAGACCTATCACATGACTATGACATTGGACCTTGTGACCCTGACCTTGGAGTTTGACCTACTTTTAAAAAAATAAACTGGGCCTATATCTCATGTGCTATTACACATACAGCCTTGATATATCACTCATGGACACATCCTACCAAGACCTTTCACATTTGACCATGACCTTGGACCGTGTGACCTTGACCTTGGACTTTGACCTATTTAAAAAAAAACTTTAACCTAGCAGATATATATCATGTCCTTTTACACATACAGCCTTGATATTTGACACATGGACACCTACGACGAAGACCTTTCACATTTAACCATGACCTTGGACCTTGTGACCTTGACCTTGGTGTTTGACCTACTTTTATAATACATTAACCTGGCCTATATTTTATGTCCTTTTACACATACAGCCTTGATATTTCACACAAGGTCACTTCCAGCCAAGACATTTCACTTTTGACCATGACCTTAGACCTTGACCTTGGAGTTTGACCTACTTTTAAAAAGAATAAACTTGGCCTATATCTCATGTGCTATTACACATACAGCTTTGATATTTCACTCATGGACACATCCTACCAAGATCTTTCACATTTGACCATGACCATGGACCTTGTGACCTTGACCTTGGAGTTTGACCTACTTTTAAAAAAAATTAAACTGGGCCTATATTTTTCATGTCCTTTTACTCATACAGCCTTGATATTTGACACATGGACACTTACGACCAAGACCTTTCACATTTGACCATGACCTTGAACCTTGTGACCTTGACCTTGGTGTTTGACCTACTTTTACAATACATTAAACTGGCCTATATTTCATGTCATTTTACACATACAGCCTTGATATTTCACACATCGTCATTTCCACCCAAGACATTTCACTTTTGACCATGACCTCGACCTTGGAGTTTGTCTTACTTTTAAAAAACTTAAACTAGGCATGTTTCTCATGTCCTGTTACCTATACAGTCTCAATATTTTACACATGGACACCTCCTAGCAAGACCTTTCACATTTGACCATGACCTTGGCAGTGTTTAGGCCAGGCCGCGCCATTGCGGGATTGACGCGTCATTTTCAGATATGGCGCATCAAATCCAGAAATAATGGGTCATTTTGGCGCATCAAATTTAGAGTTAAGATGGTCTTTTTATCTCTTTATTACCAGAACGAATTTAATCGTCAATCACCTGTCAATCATGTTTACAATTAGTCAATTTATGCAGACGCTTTCCTGTGCAAAGTAAAGGCTTTCCGTGATTAATTAGACTTGTTGTATTTTTTCTGTAGACTGGTAGCTATGAATTTTTATGATCAGACGCTTTATTTTCAATACAAATCCATCCATGAAAGCTCCTGGGTGATACTTTACCTGGATCGTGAAATACGTAATGAGAGATCGTCTGAATAGAAAAATAAATAAGTTCTTTCATTCTTTGGTCGTTCTAAGGGTGAATCGGGGCCAATATGGCACAAGACTAATGACCAAACACCTCCACTGAATTGAAGAAGCAATAGAATTGTTTGGTATGTATTCCTGGTGGGAAGAAATAAACACAAATCAGCTGCAATTTGGAAACCATGTCTGTTCCTCTGATGCTTTTATTAGGTTTTGTTAGGAAACCCTTTCTTAAAATCGTGAGTGTGAGAGTACTTTCCTCCAAAAACAAACTGAGAAGTAAGCCAAAACTTCAATGGTTTATCATTTTGAATACACAGCGCTAAGATCTAAAATGTTTGGTAGTTTGATTCAGTGCAGAGATCTACCATCCTGTAGAATACAAAAACCCATCATTTTACTCATTTGCACATCAGACAATGAGTGTTTAATTGTTATTTAGGTAAGTTTGTGGTTTATATCATTGACCCCACTTCAACAAAAAATGGCCCCTACTTTTGACTGGTAATGGGCCAAAATGACCCATCAAATCTGAATCCTGGCCTAAACACTGCCTTGGCCTGTGTGACCTTGACCTTTGATTAAATTACATACTTTTAGAAATCTTTAACCTAGCCTTTATCTTATGTCCTATTACATCTACATCCTTTATATTTCACACATAGACACCTCCTACCAAGACCTACCACATTTGACCATGACCTTGAATATTGCAACCTTGACCTTGGACTTTGACCTACTTTTAAAAAGACTGAAACCAGGCATATATATCATGTCCTTTTACACCTACAGCCTTGATATTTCACACATGGACACCTCCAACCAAGACCTTTCACATTTGACCATAAACTTGACCTTGGCATTTGGGTTACTTTTAAAAACTTTAACCTGGCCTATGTTTCATTTTACTTTTACATATACAGCCTTGATATTTCACACATAGACACCTCCTACCAAGACCTTTCATATTTGACCATGACCTTGGACCTTGTTAACTTGACCTTGGACTTTGACCTACATCAAATGTAGGCCCTTGAGGGGGCATATATGTTTTACAGACATCTCTTGTTTTTTTTTTTAAATTCAAATCCTATGTTGTGGGTACTCATTTGAATCGTCTCGACGAGACGATACAAATGAGTACCTACAACATAGGGTTTGATGATCACTGACAGCATTATTGCAGTTTGCAAAGTCACCACCCCCTCTTATCTGGAGCCCTGTACAATGTTTGGCACCATAATTTAGATTTCGGATGAGTTAGATTTTCACAACCTATTGACCATAAGTTCTTTTTCAGTCTTAAAGTAATAAATATTAATTGAATTGAACAAAAGTGTTGCTCATATCATTTAGGTTCAGGTGAGCGATATAGGACCAGCATGGTCCTCTTGTTTAAATCAATGTTTACAAATGCCCCATATTATGAGAAAAATGTTTTTGTTCACAATTTAAACCTTACAAGTCTGTTTTTGTTTATTTCCAGGGTAAACAGAACCTTACAATGCTGGAGATTTGA
The DNA here is from genome assembly GCA_963680895.1 of Fragum sueziense. NCBI lineage: Eukaryota > Metazoa > Mollusca > Bivalvia > Cardiida > Cardiidae > Fragum > Fragum sueziense. The sequence goes on from OY804593.1 coordinate 49,360,716, forward strand.
AGACTGTTGGCTACTACGTACAGCAATAGAGAAGTCCAATTTTGATATGAAAGATAAGAAAAACGTCATTGAAATTAAACAACTTTGACAAGTAACTGTCCGTCAGCTCTTCTAAAATACTTAAAGTTAAACTGAAGTGTTGAACATCAATGTACATCTAAAGTATGGACAGTCTGGACTAATATTTACCTTTAATCACATGTACATGTACAGACAAGTTTTGTAAGAAGTTACAAAAAAATTTAGCTTCATCTACTTCTAATGGTCAATCAAATGCTTGTTACTAAAACTTTGCTATTGGGGACATCATAATGGTGATTGATTTAAATGTACGACCTGAACAAGCGGAAAATTGGTTGGATCATGTAGACCTATCACAGATAAGAAACGTACATGGGGACCGAGATCTATATACCAATCAACAAAACTCTGAAGAGACCAGTTGACCGCCTGTGTCCACTTGTGAAACAGCTTGGTGTAAATATGGGCTGTAGTAATGCCCTATAAGTGTAAAGTGTAACAGGGCCGCAATGTATTGCCGGAGTGTTTTAGTGAATGTGCTATATTATTGCCCAATAGAATGAATATCAAAGTGTTAGAAAAATCTACAGTGTAAATAAGAGATACAAAATTCGGAGAGGACCTGCACAATATAAACTACGAAAGATTCTTGGACAACAGACTGCGAATTCGTTTCTACAAATCGATTGAAGATTTGATACACAGAATTAACAACATGCCGCATCGAAAATCAAATAAACAGACTTGATGAACACAAAATAATGTCAGCCTAATAGACTTGATGCATCAACAACCGATATTGATTTAAGGTAGAATACCCGTAATGTGGCCATTTTGGGATTCACAAAACATTAGGGTTTTTTTGGCGGCATCATTACGTATCCGAAGCTATTCAGGCTTGGTCGTGAACATTCGGCGATGGAAAGTTTCATGGCCAAATGTTTTCGACATAGCCCAAATAATGCCGATGTCTCGCAAATCTCATTAGGGGTGGACTACCTTAAAAGTGTTTATTGAGAATCTTGTTCTTCCTGGTGAGGAATGTTATTTGTTTTGCTTGTGAAAATGAGCTGAGAAAGATAACTTTTATCCGAGAAATATGCCTTCTTTAAAAACTGTTATCTACATCAACTTCTGTTAATTTAAGAAATTAAAAGTTTCGGATAAGATTGTAATGAATTGGTATTTAATTAATTAGAAAGTTGCGGCATACAACAAAATAGAAAAAGAAAGGATTTGTGTATATAGCTTAGAAAATACTAAGGCAAAAGGAGAAAATGCTGATTATCAGTATTTACTTCTTTTGCCTCAATGTTTTCCCCAGCCTTATTTAGTAGGGACGTCAAAACCAGGTCTTGTTTGGGATAGGGTAAAGCGAGGTTTCTTAAGAAAATGTGAAACTGATCACTATCACCAAATGTAATCAAAAGCTTTCCAAGGCCTTACTTTCATTTAAAGCCTCTTCCGGTTTTAGTGAGGAAGTATTTGGTTGAATGAAAGGTGACCTATTTTACTCTGCATCCAATCAAATAGCTTTCTTGTTTGCAGGAAGATTGGAAGAAATATAAACAAACCAGTTTGCTGGAAAGTTGCAGCAACGGTTTGCTGCAACTTTGCGGCAAATAGTTTGCGAGAAAACTAATTTGCATACGAAAAACGAAGTGGCCGCAACTTTGCGGCAAATAGTTGCGGGAAGTTCGCGAGAAGAATTTGGACGAGTTTGCAGCAACTTTGCAGCAACAGTTCGCTGCAACTTTGCAGCAACAGTTTGCAGCAACTTTGCGGCAAATAGTTTGCGAGAAAGCTAATTTGCATACGAAAAACGAAGTGGCCGCAACTTTGCGGCAAATAGTTGCGGGAAGTTTGCGAGAAGAATTTGGACCAGTTTGCGGCAACTTTGCAGCAACAGTTCGCTGCAACTTTGCAGCAACAGTTTGCAGCAACTTCGCGGCAAATAGTTTGCGAGAAAGCTAATTTGCATACGAAAAACGAAGTGGCCGCAAATTTGCGGCAAATATTTGTAGCGAATTCGCCGCAAATTTGCAGCGAAGTTGCCGCAACTGTTTGCGGCAGGGCTAATATTTTGGTAAGGGGTAGGAAACTACATGTATCAAATATACGAATATTGCTGGATGAGATACAAATAATTTATTTTCCAAAGATTTCATTTAACCATGTCTTCGTCGACAGAATCTTACTGTTATTTAAACGAAGTAATTTGACCGAAATTGCATATAATTCTGATTATTTGAAACTCCAAATATTTCATTGGCTAGAGGAAGTGTGTCATAGCAGATTCTCTACAAAATGTCAAACTCCATTGTTGTAAAACAAGGATGTAGCGAGCGATATAGTTTTATTTGACGCACCGACGTGAAATATCTAGTAAAAACTGCAGATCAGGCAAATTGGTGGGTGAAATTAGACCACGAACTTTTTAATCGGCCATAATATTGATACTTGACATGCAAAAATCAATTTCATTTTACGATAGATACGACATATAAAAGCAAGTATGATGAATGTTTCCTAGAAGTATCACTTTAATTGTATGCTAACTGTGATGTACAATATACATGTGATGAAAACCTACAATATTGAACAAGCACACTAAACGTTTGATAATATCATTGCGTGTCAGATATGATTGATGACTCGACATTTAAGTATTTGCATGTTGATCTTACCACATACCGACATTTCAATACTCTTGATGGCCAGTAATGTGTCTCGCATCGCGTGAAAGTGGTAATCTCTGTTTTATGAATAAGCACTTGAATTAAAAGTTTTGCTAGATCCATTTCTATCCATGTTGTTTTAACGTATAATATATCTCTTTCACTTTCTGGTATAAAATATAGCATTCTTCAACTAAAATTTTCCATAAACAAATTCCTACATTGTACTTAAAGAAATACAACTTCTTCATTTGCTTATCGATCATGAATACGATATTTAGTCTGTGGATAAATATTATATGACATTCATCTAGTAAAATAAGACATCATTCTAGAAACGAAAGAGTATTTATTTTCTTAACTCTCTCCCAAACAAGACCTGGTTTTGACGTCCCTATTAGAAAAGGCTTGGGAAAACATTGAAACAAAAGAAGAAACTGCTGATAACCAGCAGTTTCTCCTTTTGTCTCAATATTTTCTGTGTCATATTTTTACACAAATTCTATCTTTAACAACATACATTTTGTCATTTGTGGCAATTTTGAAGTGGATCACCCTACGATTTTGTCGTTTGGGAAAGGGTTAATATGGCGAAATGCTCGCAGACATTTTCTAGCAGACAGAATTGCGTGTCTTCAACAGATTGATGACTTTCTCGTTTTTGTCAATTTGGTTCTGGCATTAACCCTTTCCCAAACAACAAAATTTTAGGGTGGTCCACTTCAAAAACTGCCACAAATGACACAATAGATGTTTTAAAGATATTATTTCTGTAAAATATGGCACAGAAAATATTGAGACAAAAGGAGAAACTGCTGGTTATCAGCAGTTTCTCCTTTTGTTTCAATGTTTTCCCAAGTCCTTTCTATTAGGGACGTCAAAACCAGGTCTTGTTTGGTTCTGGCATTAAATGAAGATAGTTTCCCATTAAAATTGCTTCATTGCTTTAAATAATTGCTTCCTTATCTTTTCCTAGTGACAAATATCTTGGTTCAATTTCGAAGATATGTTAACCCTCATCCTACCAACTGGGGCCAATCTGACCCCACGCGTCATTTTTCGCGTGTCATATTTTTACCGCATGCACCCTGGTGTCCAAATTTTAGGAGTTTGTTTGTCTACCACAACCTTCTTCATGTCGAGCAACATTTTCAGATTTTAACAAAATTTGAGTTTGTAATATTGATTTTTTTGCTGGGGTCCGTTTGGACCCCACTATAATTACTCTTAATTACAACTATTTTAACTTATTTTAATTTTTTGTTAAAAAAATCTCCATCTAAAAAACCGCTGAATGCATTTCAACCAAACTTCACAGGAATAATCCTTGGGCAACCCTCTCTAAGATTCCTTCAGGGAATTTTGATTTGATAAAAATTACCCGACTTATCTGCCCTTGATTGCCCAAAATTGCGGTTTAGACTAATTTTTTACTATTTTTACTCTCACATCAACAAATTCTGACTAATCAAAACAAAACGTAAACAAAATGTTGGTGACTATGATATCTTGCCTGAGTGCAATTTTCAGCTTGATTGAAATCTTAGATCATGAGTTATGTGCCCTTGAATTTTATGCAAAAATTGCATAAAATAGTAAAATAAATACAGGCCTATGGAGCGATTCAAGCCCTTTAGGGCATTCTAGTTTTTTATTTCCGTATGTTTTTGTGCTATTATCATTTATTAGTAACCAATATAACATTTAACCAAAGAATATGTCTTTTGTGAAACATATTTTTGTCATGAAATTCAAAATCATGTGTGGGGTCCAAATGGACCCCAGTTGGTAGGATGTGTATGTAAAATATGTTGGTAGGATGAGGGTTAATGGAACCATCATATTTCTTAAAAAAAATAACCCTAGCAATGACATACTCAATGCACCTAGGTGATGTATTTATGTCTTTTATTTCGGCTAGGACCTGATCTGATTCTATCTAACCCGTTCTCAAACTACAGATACACTTATGAGTCTTGCCCGGATAAAAATTGTTGCAGATGTTGCAGATGACATAAGTTTAAAATATTGTCATTGGAAAAAAGGATGGTAAGAATCCTAAAATGGAAATCCAACTATCCCAACGTTTTTCCGCGAGAATGCCTGTATATCCAGAGTATTACATCACATTTACAGAACCAGTAAATCTTTTCTCCACAACCGATGAACACATCGCTCTACTTTACGTAATCCTCTTTAATATACAGACCAAATCAGGCGGGAAAGGAAAGATGACAAGTAGGAGACCGTCTGGATTTCTAGTTTTTATTGTACTTACAGAATAATTTGACCTAGATCCTAGAATATGGGTTAGTAAAAGGTTTTTTTTCTTATCGCCCCTTTCAAAATGACACCCTAGTCTAGAATGCTAGTATTTTTCTCTGAATGTGGAAAACAAAGACACGCATTTAAAGAATGATGCACCCATGCTTAAAGAAAGAAACACATTATTTTGTTATATATGTTTAGTTCAAAGGTGACGAGTATGTAATCTATAAACTTAATATCAATGCAAGGAAAAGATTTGGGCAAACAGGATCGCAATTATAAAAATATATGCAGGAAGGTGGTGATTATGTAGCGGACAATTTTATATGTTTAATCAGCGTCATAGATACAATATTATTATATGGTTCTGGTTTGATTCGCCATGCACATACATGTATTTTATTTGGACGAATTAACCGAATCATTTTTTCAGCATCAATTAGACTGTTTAAAATTTCTAAGCGAATATAATATTATAATCCTACGCAAGTTTCTGATATAATGTAACCTCTTCGTTTGTCCGTTTTCGTGTCCATTATCATCGCATATTAAGAAACGTGTATTAGACTTTTGTCAACGTAGTATGTGCTCTCATTGGATAAAGATGGTTGACACAACAAAAGTAAGTATCATTACGGTCATTCGATATCCTTAAAGTACGCATATATAACTAATATTTCTATCACCACAAAAGTATTTGCAGACAAATTAGTTTGCAAGAACGTTTGAATATTGGGACCTCTGCTGTTTTCATTTACATCCCAGAGACAAATTTACATTGCCGAATCATTTCTGATTGTTATTCGCATATTTATGCTTATAATAATTGCCATATGTCGTTGTAGAATTCTTTAAGGGTTTATAAATGTCAATTTCTCGTCATTGTGAATAAGTATTTGTGAGTTAACTCTCCCATTCAAAACAATCCTGTATTTGACGTTCCTCAAATAGAAAGCTTAACCCTTTCCCAAACGGCAAAATTCTAGGGTGATCCACTTCAAAAAGTGCCACAAAGGACAAAATGGATGTTTCTAAAAATAGAATTTGTGTGAAATATGGCATAGAAAACATTGAGACAAAAGGAGAAACTGCTGGTTATCAGCAGTTTCTTCTTTTGTTCCAATGTTTTCCCAAGCCTATTCTCTTAGGGACCTCAAAACCAGGTCTTGTTTGGGAAAGGGTTAAGAAAACATTGATAGAAATAAAGGATATGATGATAATCAGCATTTGCTATTTTTCTAAGAAAGTTTCCATATGATTATCTAAATTTGAGTTACAGATAAAATTGATTTTGCCGTCTGCAGCCCTCTCAACGTGTAAATCTTAAACGTCGTTGTATGGTAAAAAGTAAAATCTTTAAATACCACGTCATGGACGAGCATTCCATATGATTTTTATGTTCTTGCAGAAAGCATGTTATTGCCTTTGATTTTCGAAGCGATATACAAATCAGTCAAAAACAAACTATTCGGAGAAAAGACACTCACGCGTTGCACAATCATGTTCATATATATGTTAAATAATGGCAAACAGTGCACAACAATACATTTGGCACCAGATATCTTAGTTTTTACACGACCTTTGAGATTTTGTAAATTGTTTCCACGAAATTTACATTGACGGTTCATGTCTAGACTACATCATCACTTTCCAACACGAACCTTGCAACTGCAGCTTGTTTCTAACCTGTAGTTACGAGTCTTTGTTGAAAAGAGACGATATAGTATTTACTTATCTTGTCAAATACGGTACATACGTTATACACAAATGCTCACTGAAACAATGTCAGCAAATAGATGAAACAGGACAAACCAATTAAAACAAACATCTAACATCAGATAAAAAGGTTAAAGACAAACGAGTTTCTCAATAAACACACTTGTTTTTACTACCTTAGTAGACATTTGGAAACACATAATCAAGGACTGATAATTAGTATTTTGCTTTTCCTTAATAAAGATCTATGTCATGACACCAAGGTGTTCTGCTTAAGTGACATACATTTTATTGTATTCAACCCATTTCAAAGATAACAATTCTATATTTTTCGTCTTGTACAAGGTTAACAAGCATGCTGTAAATTACGCAAGTCCAATTGTAGAGTCAAGTATCATTTGGAACTACGACCTCTACATACCCCAGGGATCTATACATATTTTAGAAAGGATAGGAATTTCCTAAATTACATCGTTTAAATCACACTAAAGTAGGACACATTTCGCATCTCAATTACTAGATTAATTGGAGCGAAAATTATTCTCTGGGTTTGCACATTACACATGTTGCACCAGAAACTTTCTGTGGGTGAAACATAATTGTTTAATCTATAAATAGGGAATTATTGAAAATTATATATGTTTTTAACTGCAAGCGATTATCTGATAGTTTAGTTAATTTATGGCGTAGCAAATACAATAAGTACTGGTGATGATAACATCAGAGGAAATGGAAATATTTGCTATAAATCACGTTAAATCACATTTATTTTTTTAAAACGGTTCCTACATTTATTTAATTTGATGTAATTAGATTAATCAACGAAAATGAATTCGCAATACGTAGCCTTTGTATGTTATTCCCATCCTGTAGGCGAACGAAGTATCTCTGCTGAATTAAATGTACTGAGAATTGATATAAAAATGTTCCGACGAATTTCAGCAATGACATCTTTTTAGTTGAATGTATGTAAGGGACCAATCTTGAGTCATTCAATCTTTCTTGAGAGTTATCAGTGTTGTAATGTAAGGCTATAGTAGAAAGGTTACCTTTGTCTCTTGCATTAACATGCAATTCAACCATGATTTGGTGAAGATTTCTTGGTAACATTGTCACTGGTGGTGAACTCGGACAAAGCGAGGAACATTTTTCATGAACACAAGGTACAGATACTTCATCTTTAAATGCGCGTTTAAAAACCAGTTTTACTAGTTTGAGCATGTACACAACGATTTGCACGTGTTTATCCGCCCAAAACAATATGGACGAATCGGAGAGACACTTAGAGGCTATTGTCAGTTTTGTTATTTTATTTCTCTGACTGATTCTGAAGTTGGTATTACAATTCTTGGAGTAGAAGTTTTTTTCCGATGTGAAAATCGTAGTTAACGTTTTTTGAAGGGGACTTGTACGGTTTATTTATGATACCGTGAACATTTTCAATGGCTGTTCGAATTGCAATGACTTTTGTCCTAACAATAGAATGGGTTTTCGGTTAAATATGGATAAATCGTAGGTGTTGTTATAAAATCCCGTAACTGCAGCTTCAATAAAGTTGAGTTTGTGACGTTTTAGATTTACGCCGACGAAGCACTAGTGTTTGTCCGAAAAAACGTCACTAGGTCTATATATACCGTAGTAGATAAAATTTATTCTTTTTCAAAGACGAATTAATGGTATACAATAATCATTTCCAAAACAATAGGCCTATCTGGTATTGAAGCCCCCAATTAGAAGGCTTTCAGTAATGACCACCATATAGATAGTGCTTCGTTTGCCCGTCCGTCCGTTTTTCTACCCGTCCGCCAATTTGTCTAGCTGACTGCTCTAGATGTCAAAATACATTGATTTTATATGTTGAGAAGTTAAAATGTGTGTACTAATTAAGAAAATATGAAAGAAAAATATTAAGAAAAAAGGAGCCAAATTATTTTCAGTATAGATCTATTCTTCTTTTTATTCAATGTTTGCTATACGCACTTCAACGTCAATTACACAAAACGTGGGAACGACGTCGTATTGTTTGGCGGCGATGTTATAAAGTCATGAAAACAGATCATGAGCGTAAACTTTTGTTTCAGGAGAAATGTAGTGAGTCGTCTTTTTTTAACATTTTATCTTTAAGAAATCTAAAATATTGAAACAAATGGATTTAATTATAGTAGCACAAATATACTCCCCGTCATAAGAAAGTAGCCTCTTGTCTAATGCAAATGGTCGCCAATTTTAGGATTATTCATAAATGTACCGAAATAAATACAAGATATTGAAGCATGGCAAGTAAATCGAAAACAGTCGAATTACCCCCATTAATTAGACTGTTTTCGATTTACTTGCCATGCTACAATTTTGAGACGATTCCAACACATCCAACGTCTACACGTGACGTCATTCCGACAAGACAACCATTATCGGAACGACTACCTGTGAAATCGACAGAAAAAGGCAAACGTTACAGATAGGCTAGATTGCTTCCTGAGTTGAGTTCTATCAGCAGTAGAGGCTGGATTAGACCATCCGTTTCAGACGTCTTGCGATACCCATAGCCTTGCTACGATGTTATTGACAACATTACCTTCAGTGGGTTAGACAGCATCTATTGTTTTCTAAGGACAATTGCATAGCATGTATTAATACCAACGGTGTTCACACTCGAAAATGTCTTGTAAAAGCGAATCTTATCCTTATCCACTTTCAGGAATTGTTACGGTAATAACAAGTATAGTAATACATTGACACTTATTGAAAGTAAAAGATTAAATGTGCATTTGTAAAATTTTATTCATGTACCGTATGCAGTCAAGGTGTTAATTGAAAAGGACATGCACACAGTTAACTTTTCCCGTTAGTATACTTTAGAATGCATGCCCGTAGAAAGCAATTCCATATGGGCCCTGTCTGGGCCAGTGTCTAATATTGGGGGGGGGCTAAATTAGATTTGCCATAAGTTTTAAATGTGAAATGATGAAAATTCGGCATTTTTGCCAACTATGGGGGGCGGCTCCAGAGTCCCCCTGTTCGTACGGGCCTGGGATGTGTGAAACAGTGGATCCTCCTTAGAATAAATGGTGATAATGGTAATGACAAACATTACAGTATAGATATGGAAACGTTCATTTAGGCTTTTGCGACCAACATGGATCCAGATCAGACTTTGCATGTGCACTGTCTGATCAAGATCCATCTTGTTCTCATTTAATAGCTTATTCTCCACCTGTACCAAATTTAAGAAGGCATAACGAAAATCTTACCGGTGAAACTCCAAGGTAACGATAAAAATGATGATTATTATGATGATTATGATGATTATTATGATGATGATGATGATTATGATGATGATGATGATGATGATGATGATGATGATGATGATGATGATGATGATGATGATGATGATGATGATGATGATGATGATGATGATGATGATGATGTACAAATGTTTAAATGTGCCGTTAAGTCCAGTGCAATCGATTAATTTATCAAACATGTGGTCATAAAACACCGTAGCTGGAAAAGATAACATCGCAAACATGCTGTAACGTTGTCACGAAGAAACCGCACAATGATTTTCAATGACATGACACCAAAAACTGCCATTTACAGCCTTTATTTGTACATTTATATGTCTTTTTTGCTCACTTGCAATGCAAGTTGATAAACATAAACAGTGATATCGTACCATTTCGTTCGGGCGATTAAGATCAACCCACATGATCTCAATATGCGCTTTGTGCACTTGCAATCCGTTTATAACATTTGAAAATAATGATCGATAAAACTGATATTTTCGTGCGTATTATAAATCATATCTACATACCTTAGTAACTTCCATTTGAGTGCATCCTTTAAAAAAAGACGGAAAGAGAAGTAAAACAAAATACCACGTGTATTGTTTACAAAAATCCGGATGTGACATGAAGTATCTGTACCTTGTGTTCATGAAAAATGTTCCTCGCTTTGTCCGAGTTCACCACCAGTGATTGTCATTTGTACTAATTTGAGATAAGAACAGAGTTTATCATAAAGCACTATCATTCTGCCTGAAATGCTCTTCCATTTTCCAGTCATCATCAAATGATGTAGACATCATACAGACGATTGTTGGAAGCCAATGTCTAGAAAAGAAACGTTGAGATATGTGACCCGTCATGCTAAAAGGGACCTTATCCGAACTCCAAAAATCCAAATTTAGACAAACTTGTCAGACTAATCACAGGTCAAGCAGATCCCGTATGCGAAAAATAAACATATAGTTAGATATCGAAAGCATTCCGGATTTAGAAAATTACATAAAAGTGAAAAGTGTCGGCCCTAGTCTGGCTGCGCGGACTGCGCAGACTGACTAGGGTCAATATTTTTCACACATCCGATAAGATCCCTTTTAGCGTGATGGGTCACATATATTTCCGTTCTGGGACGATAAATAAACGTAACAACATAATAAATAAGACCCACAAGCTGTAAAAGGGTTTGTCTGCGAGCGTGATTGATGTGTGGGGAATTCAATTATTGTCACTGCATCTGACACTTGAGCACGGATTAATTTTGTACCTACCATTTAATTGTAGATTCATGCTGCTCTTGCAATCTCATGTGGAATAATCAAGTAAATAAAATAGCAGCTTATAAGTCATCCAATTTCTTTCGGGTTTAACAACTATTATACACATACATGAACACAAATCCATAGCGATTCGATTTAATATTAACAATGTTAGCGTGATTTTATTCTGTGCAAGTCTAAACATGTGTAGACAACGAGTGTTTGCGATGATCTTGTGGAAATCTCTATATGACAATGGTGACATTGTATCTCGATCTCAACCATCAATATTATTTCTACAAAATGCTAAAATGAAATGAATTTATTGTTCTACTTTACAGTTTTCAAAATAAATTAATTATCCGTTTAATTTCAAATCATTAGTTATTGATACTTAAATACTATATTTCTATAGGACTGGAATGAAATTAGAATTATATTGTCGTTTAGGTAATCAATTCATGTGTATATTTCCTCAAACAATGTGTTTTATTTCTAAATACATGCGTTATTATAATGTCCAATGTTTTGGAATCAAAAGGGAATAGAATTCTAACGAACATTATTCGTCTATTTACCCACAGTATATATAGAGATTAACTAACTGAACAAATGTGATATGAAAATTATTTCACGAGAATGAAATTCGAGTGAAATAATTTTCATATCACATTTGTTCAGTTAGTTAATCCATTTATTACATACCTATTTTGGGAATTTAACCATCAATTTGAGGTAAAATCCTTAAAAAACAACGTTTTTATTTGAATCTGATCCAAGGCTTTACACCGCGCATGTATACATGTTCTTTGTGTATTCAGAAAAAAGGTCGCCATTTTGTTTAAATTTTGAAGCGAGCAAAGAATGAAGCATCTTTCTGGACATTAAAATATAAAAAATAATTGTAATGTACGAATAAAAAGCGAACTGAATAAATTTCAACCTTTCTAGTCTAAATTTTCCAAAAGTCCAGTCTAAGTTACCAATAAAAACAACAACAACAAGGTCAACAACTGGAATGACAGATTTGTTAAAGAAACAGAATTTTCAGCGGAAAACTATTGATTAAGCGTGTTTTAGACAAAAGGGATGGTCTAGCAACAATCTTTATCCAATTCTGTGATGTGTCATTCGGTCGCTTTGAGCAGGCGTGAAAACAACAGTTTGTTCAAGTGATTTGAATATAGGCCTATCACGGAACAAATTTCGTCATGTTTCCCTTTAACAATCCAGCGCTGGATAGATCTTCGCTTCCACGATAAAAATGTAGAAAAAGGGCGAAAACAAAAAATATAGGTTAGTTCTATATAGATGTTTTTTCTTTTTTGCAGGTAGATCTTATTTGACATACATTTCCGATGTTATGCATGCACGGAATCTGTAAAGGATAATGAATTAATGGGGAGAAAAGAATAAAAAAGTAGTTTCAGCAGGAGTGAAATATTTCACTGCAGTGAAATATCAAAATTTATTTCACTGTGAAAATCCAGGATCTCACTGCTAGGAATGTAATAAATATGGAATTGTCATTCACACAGTGTTAAAGCTAAGTTCCTTTGACATGGCCACGGCTGGTATAAGCATGAATTGGCCGCATTTTGATATTGAAAATGGTTCTAAGATTGTTGAAAAATTATGTATTAGTGTAGACATTAAGTACTTCCCAGGGCTTCAAGTGTTTGTGCATTTATCTTAATTGCATTACTTCTACAGGGCTGAATAAAAGATTGTCTGGCTACAATTGGATTCAATTAACAAATACCTAGACGACAACATTTCAGATTGTTCCAATTTGAAAGCTATTAAAGACGACAAGATCAATGTCAATTAAAATGGAATGGTTGTGTATATCATATCACAGAAAATATTGAGAGAAAAATCAGTTCTAAATGCTGAATATTCTGCATCAATAACGCCTTTTCTACTTTTAGCTCGATCATTGGAGAGGTAAGGTAGTATGCTTTTCCTACCAGAACATCAGTGTTCTTGCCAGAGAAGTCTTTCTGAGTAGAAATATATTTTTTTTTATATTCAACTTTATTCTATATCATCAGATGTCTAATAACACACATGTATGTCTCTGAATTGACATACATTTGTTATATAGTTTTAGTGATGCACGTCTGTCTTTTTTCTGCTATTTCTCTGTGTGTTTACCGACAAAGGACATTAACAATAATTAGTAGTACCTTCCGTGGTAGAGAGGTAGAGCATTGGGCTTGTGACTAAGTGTTTAAGTGTTTCCAAATTCAATCCTCGTAAACGGATGAGATTCCTACTTTTCAACGACATCCACATTCGGCGCGAGTACTGTTGAAGTGTCAAGGAAGCTGAACCGAAAGCGATTACAATAATATGTGAAAAAATGTTTCCTAATCGAAGCAAAATAAACGGGTGCAAAAGAATGTCTGAAGAAAAAAGCTTTGAATAATAAGTGATACAACTTCCATACATAACATGTACAATCCTTCTGACAATGCAGTTTCCTTGATAAATATCAACGTCAAGATAATATTTTAGGATCAAGGACATACGGTTTATTTCACGGTCATGTTTCCGCAATACTGCAGTAATGAGACGTTGGTGTTTGACATGAAAATCCATTTCTGTTTTTCTTCAAAATCCTGGTAACTGTAGTAGCTGTATATATCTTTGTAGAAATGCAATGCACTCTTGTTCCAATACAAATATGCGCTCCAATTTACCGTCGAGTACTGAAGGGTGTCACAATGATTGACGGAACTCATTTACTCAACAGATGAAGCCGGACTAATTAGAATATGAAAAATAAGCAGGGGGTTATGCATATAGCATCTGGAAATTTGCTCACGATATCTTCGATTTTTTTAAAGTGATCCTCACCAAAACCAATAACAGCTATATAAAATGTCATTGTAAACACTTAGACGTGTAAAAATATGAATTAGACTACAAATATCGAAAGTTGAAAAGTGCCAAATACATGCGCGTTTGTTATACTTTTCACATATTTCCCGTTTCCAAAAGGTTTCATATACAGATGGAAAAACATATGTTATTGATCATGTCATTGTAAGAGACAATATAGTTTGTGTAAATACATTGAACACAATCTCCTGGACAGTCTATCCTCGCGTTATCACGAGATGTCGGAACTTGGAAATGATTAACGGTTTCTTCTTTGACACACGCCCCACTTCAAAGTTATTTCTGTTATCATATTACCCATTTTAATTAATGAGATATTCAACATTGTGTTGACGCTAAAATTTAAAGACTACAAGTAAGCAGACTTCTTTTGACATACCATGATTTATCCGATCTTTATTTTCTATTACTGTTTTAAATATATATCATGGACAGGAAGATTCCAAATATGCTTTAACTTTATCACAGTGCCCATTGAAATCTACAATTGCATTCAGAATGGTACATGCTGATAGAATGAACCGAATAAAGATAGTACATGCATGTCCACGATATACGATATCTTAGAAGTGTGCTTGTAACATTGATTTGTTTTCTTTTGAATACATTGTCTACTGTGTGTTGTCTTTCATGTGTATAACTTTCTTAAGAATTTGTCAGTTTGTTTTGCTTCAAAGAAATCCAGATAGATTGAAGTATAAGAAGGACACGATGTATCCAACCCTAAAAGTGATGAGGAATTCCCGTATTTACTTTCACCGAATATTCGGATCTCATGCAAATATTACTTTAGTGGAAAAGAAAGATGACAATGTAATAAATAACGTCTGTATTTGTTAAGAACAATTCTATGATCTGGCCAACAATTATTTCTTGTATGACTTTATTCCCAAAACCGTTGTTGCAAAGTGCCACATAACCCATTAGGGACTTAACTTCCTATGTACACGTTTTATATCAGATTAAAGACTGCAGCACATTTATCATTGCTTCGTCATCAGAATTGTACATTAATCACACACTATCTACGCACTTGGTCAGTACTCAAGGATAATAAATATTTGTGCGTCCTACAATGTCAATTATTAATGTACCCAAAAGACACGCTCCAGTTTTGGATCATATATTTCCATTTAAATTGGAATCTTATTCGTTTTCATAATAACTTTTTTTCGCATATTTTTATGGAAATCAGTCTTTCTTGAAAGAGTTTATGATCAAGTGTACTATCTTGTAGGTAGTTCATCAAAACATTTAAGATACGTCAAAGATTTCCATTATGCACCACATCTAGTATAAGCAGCGGCTAAGATTGCAAAACAAACAAGTTGAATGTTTCCTAGAAAGATTAATGCATGTCAAACATGATAAATGACACTGTCTTTATATATTGCATGTGAATCTCAGAACATACAATTAATTTGAAACTGATGATAGGGAACAATGTGCTAAATGTCATGTACACATCGCAAATATAGATTGTTGAGTAAAACTACAAATGACCCTATATTTGTAAAAAGGGACCTAAACGTTTTTTTAGAACGATGAAATCCTAAATGCGTAGTGTTCCAACAACACAAAACCATATTACCCAAAAGAAAAAGAAAGCAACATTCTAAAAACAATCACATGTTACCAAAGTGCTGTCTTTTTATATTTCATGTTTGTTTGTGTTTCAATTCTTATCGCCAAAAAAATAAATATCATTTATAACATGAGCTTAAAAGATCAAAATGAGATTATTGCAATGAATAACAATGGTTATGCTGTAACTTTTGCTGGTTATTTTTACATGCGTCCCATGTCTAATAGGTTTATATAGGTTTATCGTAGTGTTGAGAACATCACTGGATCTCGTGCAAAGTTTACCTGTCGTAACTTGACTAAGCAACTCTAAGGATTTTCAAATTTTAGAACAGCACACAAGATGACTATGTATTATATTAAGATACATTAAACATTTGCGACAAATACTTTCTTGTCTGTTTAAATCGTATAAAGTGTTACTGAACGGTTTATGATACATAGATGCATAAGCAAATGACACCTTAGATGATGTAATTTCTACATGTAGAGCTACATCACTGGAAACTCAAGCAACCAAACGTTTCAGAATAAAATGTAATTAATGTAGCACTTGATTCGACAGAATGTACAAATTTATGTTCTCATAAAAGTTGCGTGACTTAATAGAATTAAGGATCATTTATCGTTTGTTAAATTACTTTCATTATTCCAACGGTATCGTTTCCCATTAGATATTACTTTCATTAATGTGAATTTATTGTTAGAGTTATATTTATGTGAAACAGTAACTTAGTTTAAATCAAGTTTATTAGTTTGATAATTTATCACCTTTATTTAGTTTGGCCTACTTTTAAAAAAACTAATAATTGTTTCGCTTTGAGATGACAGTATCGTAAATTTGTCTTGGTACAAATGGTTTCTTGTTTAAATACATTTCTACAAGCCGTTGATAGCTCAAGACATTTCTACAAGAACTACACTATCTACAAGACACTTTCAAGAAGTCACAAAAACTACTTATAATTCCGCTGATACAGACGGAAAAAAATGGATCAAGACTTGGCTGTTGACAGAAGAAGACCACGGACCGAATTACCTTGTGGCAACTACATATCATGACTGCATGTTACTTTTTTTCGTTTAAAAGAAGCGATACAAATTCTGATATATTAGATGGAAGGCTTCAAACGTTTTCGTACAGCAAGAGTACACCTACATGACTCTAAAATCAGCTCTTACTTTTCACGTCGAAATCGTTTATCGGACTTGACAGGATGTGTGACATTGTACATAGAACTTTTCTGTATTATCTATAAGCGTGAAACACACAGATAGTTATAATGATAAGCACGACTCAACTTTGTATTTTTGTGTTCTATTTGTGTGTGTTAAGACGCATGTACCCATTTCTACAGTGGGCCTCGTGTAGCATCTGCCATTGGATGAAGAAAAATGATTTTCCCAAAGCTTGTTTATGACAAATCCTGTATATCCAGAGTATTACATCTCATAGACAGAACCAATAAATCTTTTCTCCACAACAGATGAATACATCGTTCTATTTTACGTAATCCTCTTTATTATACAGAACAAATCAGGCGGCTAAGGCGAGATGAAAAGCAAGACACCGTCTGGATTTCTAGTCTCTACAATTTTACTCATAGACTAATTTGACCCAGATCCTAAAATTAAGGTTAAGAAACAGGTTTGTTCTTATAGACATTTTCAAAATGACACCCTAGCCTAGAATACTAGTATCTATACTGCAATATAATCATTGAATGTGGAAAGCAGACACAGGCATTTAAAGACTGATGCACCGATGCAAAAAGAAAGGAACCAATTATTTTGTGATAAATATCACTATTTTTCATTAAAACCTTGTAACAACAGCTTGTTTATAGTTAAAGTTATATTGCTTTAGTTAAAAGGCGACAAATATATAATCTATAAAATGAATATCAATGCAAGAAAAAATGGGCAAACAGTATCGCAAATATTAGAATAAATGTAGGAATGTGATAATAAAGTAGCGGACATTTTTATATGTTGGATCAACGACATAGATAAACACATTATTTTATGGCACTGGTTTGAAATGCCATGCACATATTGTATTTGGAAGAATAAACCGAATCAATTTTCAATATCAATTAAACTTTGTCTTGAAGACTAAAATAATACTCTTACGTTAGTTTTTGATGTAATGTTATGTCCGTTGTCGAGTCCATTATTATCGCGTATTAAAAAGCATACGTATTAGACTTTTGTAAACGTAGACTTTGTCGACATTGGATGAAGTTGTATGACACAGCCAAAGTTAGTATCATCATCACCGTTCGATATCCTTACAGAACGCATTTATAGATGTTATTAAATCACCAACAACAAACAATTTGCAGACAAATTTATTTGCCAGAACTCGTGAATGTTGGGACCTCTGTTGTTCTCATTCACATCGCACAGAGACAAAATTGCATTACCGAATCATTTCTGATTGTTATTTGCATATTTATGATGATAACAATTTTAGTATGCCGTTGTACAATTCTTTGAGGGTTTATACAAGTCAATTTCTCGTCATTTTCAATAAGTATTTGTGGTTTAATTCTTCCATTCTAAATACGTCTGAATTTGAAGTTCTTCAAAACGAAAGCTTGGGAAAACATTGATAGAAATAACGAACAAGTATTTGCTTTTTTCCCAAATAAATTTTCCATGTGATATCAAAATTTGAGTTACAGATACAAGTTTTGCCGTCTGCATCCCTTTCAATGTGTAAGTCTTTAACGCTGTTGTATGGTAAAAAGTAAAGGTTGTAAGCATTCCATGTGTTTTATATGCTTTTGCTGAAATTCTGATCTTTTTGTTTTGATTTTTTCAAAGCGACACGAATCAGACAAAACAAATTATTCACAAGAAAGATATGCACGCTTTGCAAAATCATGTTCATGTGTAATGTTCAATAATGACAAACAGTGCACAACAATATGTCTGGCGCCAAATATCTTTGTTTCACACCACCTTTGAGAATGTGTAAATTATTTCAACAAAATTTACATCAGTATTTCGTGTCTAGACTAGTTAGCAATTACTTATCTTGTCAGGTTTCGGTTCATACTTCATACAAACTTGTTCACCGGAAGAAAATCTGCAACTAAATAAATCAGGACAATCCTATTCAAACAAACATAATAATAACATCAGATTAACAGCTACTTAGATGAAAAATGTTTCCCAATAATCACGCTTGTTTTTAAAACCTTAGCATATATTTGGACAACACTGAATCAAGAGGAGAAAAGGTCGATGATCATCACTTAAATTTTCCTTAATAATGTTCTTTGTCAGGAAACCAAATAATTCTGTTTCAGTGAAATTCATTTCGTAATAGTCGACGAATTTAAGTTGCGTCGTCTTGTTAAAGGGACAATGAGGATACTGAACGTTATAATTATAGGTCAAATTGTAAAGATATCATTTGGAATATCTGCATCTATATACCTCAGGGAACTATATACCTTTTCGAAAGGATAGGAATTTCCTAAATTACATCGTTTAAATCACACTAAAGTAGGACGGAATTCGTATCTCAATTTATAGATTAATTTGAGCGGACATTATTCTCTGGGTTCGAACATTACACATGTTGCACCAGAAAACTGTCTGTGGGCGAATTAAAATTGTTTAATCTTTCCATAAATATGAAAATGCTCGGACGAATTTTAGCCAAGGTATCTTTTTAGTTGAATATATGAAAGCGACCAATTTTGTATCACTAAATCTTCCTTAAAGGTTATCAGTGTCGTAAAGTTACGCTGCCTCAGGAAGGCTGACTTTGTCTCTTGTGGAAACATGACCTAGTGACAATTTCCTGACTGTTATTTGTGCAGATGTGACATAAGAAAAGAGTTTGTCATACAGTAAAGTATGAAACGTCCTTCCATTTTCCAGTCTTTCTCAAAGGATGCATGTTTCACATTAATTGACTTTTGCAGAAGTTTTCGAAGTTGCTCATGAACATATCATAATATGTCACTAAATTGGCAGAAATCATTTTTTACAAGATTTTATAAAATACATGAGCAAGTAAAGTGGTTCTCTTTTCCTAGCTTAGTAACACTTGTTACAAACCATTGTCAAGATACTTTTCGTTCTGGGGCGATACAGCAACTTAAGGACAGAATAAATAAGACCCGCAAGCTATAGAAGGGCTTGTCTGTGAACGCGATTGATGTATCAGGAATTCAATTATTGTCACTTCGTTTGACTTTTGAGCGGGGTTTAATTTTGCATCTACCATTTAATAGTAGATTTATGCTGTCCTTACATCCTAATGTGGAGTCATCAATCGAATAAAATGAGTCTATAGTTGTTCATTTTCATTTACTTATTTAAAAAGCAAACATAATCCCGAAAGCTATCGCCCGGTGACGTTGATACCGTGTTTTAGCAAGCTGTTTGAAAAACTACTGCTTAATCGAATAAATACGTATATCGTGAACGCGAAAATCCCATTCCCCTGTCCCCAACAGCAAGGATTCCAAAAACAGTTGAGTTGTATCACCACGTCCTTTAACCTTCAAGAAGCGGTTTATTGTAACGTTGAACGTTCCAGTGAGGTATACGTCGCTAGCGTCGATCAAAAAGCAGCATTTGATTCTGTCAGACATGACGCATTATTCTTAAAACTAGGACGATTTGGTTTAGTAGGTAAAATTCTCCGAATTATTCAAGTCGCTTATACCGTCCTTCAGTGTGTTATACGCCAATCCGGCATGACGTCATCGCCGTTTAACGTCGTACGCGGTGTGCGTCAAGGAGGCGTCTTGTCGACTTTCCTTTATCTCCTATACATCAACCAGCTTGTCCAATCGCTTCATAATAGCGGCTTCGGGTGTAAGGTAATGTCAATCATTGTTAGCAACCCGACGTTTGCCGATGATATAGCTATGCTAGCAATTTCTCCTCTCTATCTTCAACGACTGGTTGATATTGTCTATTGGTATTGTCAGGAATGGAGAATACGAATTAACGTATCAAAGTCACATGTCATAGTTTTCAGCGAGAAACGTGATATACCAACAGTAGGTATTTTGTTCGGTAGCCACTTTCTGCAACAGGTTCAATCCTTGGTTCATTTAGGCATTACTTTACATTCATCACTGAAATTGAATACTTGCATAGATAACCGTATCCAGAAAGCCCGAAATTCTCTATTTGCCATGGTTGGTCAAGGCCTCCATCCGTCCGGCATAAACCCGCTCGTATCGGCTAACCTATATGCCAAAATAGTCCGCCCTACACTGCTTTACGGAGCGGAACTATGGAACGATATGACAAAAAGAGATCGACAACAGCTTTCAACCTTTCAACATTTCGTTTAAAAAAAGATTCAAGGTTTCACGACCCGGACACGGTCTGACATGGCTGAGTCGATGCTAGGGCTCTACAGAATCGGCAGTGAGATCGACAAAATCAAACTTATGTTTTTGTTCAAAATATTAAGTCTGTCCGAATATTGCATATCTAAAGAAATCTTTGTCACAAAATTTATAATGTTCATCGAAAATAAGGAATCTGTCCGCTTGGGCTTTGTACCAGATATATGTCGCGTTTTATCTGTGTACAGACTGACTTATCTGTTAAATGATTACTTTAGCAATAATGTACTTCTTAGTAAATTCACGTGGAAACGCATAATCACTTCTGCGATTATTGACAGGGAACAGAGTTTGTGGGAAACACGTTTATCAAATAATTCAGAATTTTCTTTTTTTCAAGTTTTGCACCCTGAAATTGACAAGGGTATAGTGTACAAAGTTTCTCAATTAAGTAATTTCCGACTAGTCCAAAATACGGTCGCTAAGATGTGGGTAAAACCTGTCCATTTTTCAAATGCAAGATGTGGTGATTGTAACATGTTACATACAGAAACAACTGTTCATTTACTATCAGAGTGTCTGAAAACTGATCAGCACAGGGCTGAGTTCATCAGAGAGGTGAGATCGTTATTCGGCAATTCTCTTGCCGACGAGCTCTCTTCTCTGGAGAACTTCGCCTGGACACTGCGTATCATGGGGGCTTCCCTACCTCCAATATTAGATGAAGATACAGAAAAGGCATTTTTGATGATTTGCTACAGATACATTTATCTTGTATAAGAATTTATTGAAACATATCACACAGCAGTATGAAGCTATAAGTGGATAGCTTCAAATGATAAGACGGTGTATTAGAAATATTTGACGCTCATGTATACCTCACGATGATTGATCTGGCAGAGCATCCAAGCCTATTGGCTAGGGCTGCACTGCCGGTTCAATTATCGTGAGCTATACATGTTTTGTTTTGTTTTCATTATCTTCACTCTTGTTTATAAACATTCACACTATTGTTATAAATTGTCACAAATTGTTATCATGTAAATGCACTATGCAATATCTCCGATTTTGGAGGCAATAAAGAATTGTATTGTATTGTATTGTATTGTATTGTCAAGATACAATCGTCAATCTCCGTCGCCACGGATGACGCCGAACTTGCCGATATTAGATACCAAATCTCGTATATAATAATGGTTGGAATACCTTTAATATCGTTTAAATCTTGATCTCAACAATTTTGAAATGTTTCTACAAAATGCTACAAACAAATCACTGTCCGAATTCCCTTTTACGTTTTTAAACCCATTTTTATAGCAAATCTTTTCTTGTCTATACAATTGGATGAAACTTAAATGTAAATTGTTTTGTCGTTTTGGTAATGAATGCATGTGTATATTTCTTCAAACAGTGTGTGCTTATGTATTTTATTAATTCGAATTATAGATATCATTATAAAATCAATGTTTTGAAGTCACAAGTGAGGAATTGAATTCTAACATTCAACATTGGTCTATTTTCCTACAGCAGAAATAAAATTCATAGAGTCTTAAATTTGTTTCAATTTCTTAATTATGGCTACGACTGATGAAAGCATGATCTTGTGTCATTTAAAATTCAGAATACTTGTATGGTTGGTAAATAATGTATTCATGTAGACATAAAACGTTCCCAAGAGCTCCAAGTGTTTGTGCATTTATCTTAATTGCATTACGTCTACAGGGAGGAATAAGAGATTGTCTGCTTAAAATTAGTTTCAATTAAGAATTTCCTAGACGACTATATTTCATACTGTTCGTATTTGGAAGCTGTTGCAGACGACAAAACCAATGAAAATGAAAACAACTTGCTTATATAACATAACACAGAAAAAATGAGACCAGAGTAGAAAATGCTGATTATCCTGCGTTAATGTATACATATGTCATACATATTTGCTTACGATATCGCCGATTTCCTTATAAATCAAACCTCGTAAAACGTAACTACATGAAAAAATGTCATTGGAAAAATTTAGACGTGTAAAGGTATAAATTAGTCTACATATATCAAACGTTGAAAAGTGCAAAATGCATGCAGATTTGTTACACTTTTCAGGTTTTGCCCATTTCCAAAACGTTTTATATACGAGTACAGATGTACAAACGTATGTTATTGTTAAGTTTGTGTTAGTACAATGTTATAACAATCTCCTGGCCGGTCTATCCTCGTGCTATCACGAGATGTAGGAACTTAGAAATGATTAACGATTTCTTCCTTGAGACATGCCCCACTTCAGACTTCATTTCGTTAATATAGTACTTATTTTAACTGATGATATATTCGATATTGTGTGACACAAAAACTACGAGTAAGCAAGCATTTTCAGACACACCGCGACTTATCTTTATACTTTAAACGTTTTTTTACAAAGCCAGCATGGAAAAGAAGATTCGAAGTATGCTTTAATTCTTCACAGTGCCCAATGAAAACTACAACTGCATTCATGTAGCACAATGCAGTTAGAACGAACCGAATAAAAATATTAAATGGATGTACATGATACACGATGTCTTAAAAGTGTGTTTGTTGTAACCTTGGTTTGTTTTCATTTGAATACGAATTGATATTGTCTACAGTGCTTCACCTTTCTAGATTCAGTTTTCCCGCACATTTCTCAGTTTCTTCTACTTCAAAGAAATCCAGAAAGATTATATAGTATAAGCAGAACACGTTGTATCCAATTCTAAAAGTGATGAAGAGTTCCTGTAATTACTTTCACCCAATATTCAGCTCGAATGCAAATATTGTTTTAGCGGGAAAGAAAGATGACAATGTAATAAATAACGTCTGTATTTGTGAAGAACAATTCTATCTTCTGGCCAACATTTGTTTCTTGTATGACCTTATTCCCAAAAGCGATCTTGCAAAGTACCACAGACCTTTTGTGACTGAATTTTCTATATACATGTTTCATATCACACAAACGACTGCATCACAGTTATCATTGCTTCGTCATTATACTTTTGTGTTATTTGCACACTATCTACACATTGTAACTACACTCAAATATTATATTTGTGCGCCCTACTGTGTAAACTTTTGATACACCAAAAAACATTCTCCTGTTTTAGAGCATGTGCGAGTTCTATTACTGCAGATGATTTCTTCTGGAAAATCCACTGAAATTGGCATCTTATTCATTTCTATAGCAACTCATGTTGTTGTGTACGTTTAATGACAATAAGCAATTCTTGAAAGTGACGAGGATCAAGTGTACTATCTTGTATGCGATTTATCAAAATGTTTAAAATATATCAAAAATTTAAATTATTCACTCCATCTGATATAAACAGCGGTTGAGATTACAAAACAAACAAATTGAATGTTTCCTAGGAAAATTAATGTATGTCAAACATGATAAATGACTCTGTCTTTATATATTGCATGTGAATCTCAGAGCATACCATTAATTTGTAACTGATGATAGGGAACAAAGTGCTAAATATCACATACATACCACAGCCATAGATTGTTGGGTAAAACTACAAATGACCCTGGGTTTGTAAAAAGGTTCCTTAACCCTTTCCCAAACGACAAAATGTTTGGGTGATCCACTTCAAAAACTGCCACAAAAGACAAAATGGATGTTATTAAAGATAGGATTTGTGTTAAATATGACACAGAAAATATTGAGACTAAAGGAGAAACTGCTGTTTATCAGCAGTTTCTTCTTTTGTTTTAATGTTTTCCCAAGCCTTTTCTATTAAGCACGCCAAAACAAGATCTTGTTTGGGAAAGGGTTAAATGTTTTTGAGACCAACATGTTTCCAGACCGATGAGCTCCTAAATGCGTAGAATTGCAACAAAACAAAAAAGAAAAAAAAAGACCCATAAGAGCAAAACCAGCGTAAGAACAATCTAATAAATCGAATGTCGTTACCTAATTGGTGTCTATTTTACATCGTGTTTTTGTCAATTTTGTTTTGGTAAGATGGGAAGACTGTCTCATTAAACTATTCTCACTGCTTTAAATAATTGCATTCCTATCCCTTTTTATGGTTACACATATCTTCATTCTATCATCAGGAGAATTAAAATGGAACTTTTATTATTCTTGTACGAATGACTCAAGTAATTATTATACACATTTCATATAAATAAGTGAAAACATTTTTGAAGAATATTTGGGCCAATTTAGTGATGCATTCGTCGAGCAAATTCGCCTAATAAACAATGGTTTGTTTAAATAGGTTAATCGTTGTGTAAACGACATCTCTTGATCTCGCGAAAAGTTTACCTTTGGTAAATTGACTTACCAAGTCGACTCGAACGAATTTCAAAGTTGCAAGTACCACACAATATAGCTATCACGTCTTCTGATTAAAATTCATTACAGATTACTTCGAGAAACATCAAACATTTGCGACACACACTTTTGTGTCTGTTTAAATCGTTTATAGTGTTACTGAATGGTTCATACATAAATGAATAATCAAACATACGATGAAGTAAGGACCTCTATGGATAAGGCGAGAAATCTCCCTAAAAGGCTCAGCTCCATGTGTCAATTTTCAAAACTTACAAATTGAGAGGCAAAATTAAGCTTTATGGTTAGGTAGATAAATAAATGAAATGAATACCTGTTTTATATCATTTAAAAAGTTCTATAGGTGCAGATAACTCTTGATTTTTGCACCCACCTAAATGGTTTCATTTTCTTACACTACCGGTATTCATAGAGGTAAAACGAAGTTTCTTTTTGTTTTATTTACAATTCATTTTCTACATATACAAGGATAGATGGTGTCGACATCATATGACACTTTTGGTTTTGTGCGTATTGCGCATGCGCATCATTGAAACAACTTTAAAAACACACTTTTCCATCACAAACAGAGGAATACCTACCTTCCATGGGCTGGCGAACATCGTTTCACCACTTGATCCAGCTTCCCATTGACATATGTTGTGTAACTTGACCATAGGCTTCCTTGGTAAAAAGGATTTCCTGGGTCACGGGGTGGAACATACTTTTATAATAAAAATAGTACTCATATACCAATAGCCATATTTTTGGCAGGATAATTTTGCCTTTAAACTTGTTTCAATGATGCGCATGCGCATTAAGGACAAAACGAAAACTAGTTTATGATGTCAACACCAATTATCCTTACATCTACAGAAAAATTCTTGCTGATAAAACAAAAGAAAACTTAATTTTGGTAAAATGAATTCATGTGGGGTAGGAAAATGTCATTTTAGGGGTAGGTAAAGAAACCAAGAGTTATCTGTACATGTCGAATCGTTTAGATTGTACAAAATCATTTTTCATATGATTTAGATATGCATATAACAATACAAATCGAAATGATTGTCACTTTGCATGTTTTTAAAATTGGCTTTTCCATTTGAGCCTTTTAGGGAGATTTCTCGCCTTATCCATAGAGGTCCTTTCTACATGTATATCAGTAGAAAGCCAAATAATCAAAAGTACGTAATTAATGTAGCATTTGATTCGACAGGATGTACAAATTTATGTTCTCATAAAAGTTGTGTGACTTAAAAGAACATGGGATCATTTATCGTTTGTTAAATTACTTGACGCAATCCCAGTTAAAGGGGACAATTGATGTCTCCGGCCTTCAAAATGTTCTAGCTGCAAATAGTCAATATTATATAAATGCCCTCCACATTTATTTTCATCCAACACCTATAACTAAAAAATGTATCTATAATTTACGTTCGTTAGAACTCCATTTCTTATGAAAATCATGTGACAATCAAACTAGGGGGTACGAAAAACCGATGTCTCCGGGTATAAATTCTAACTTTCAAACCAAAAATGTCAATTTCAACAATAAATTATCCTAACAGAAATGTCCCAATCTTGTACAGAAAACATAGAGCTCCAAAACGATACCAAGATTTATATAAAAAATGTAATCCAAAATTTGTAGAACAGCCTCGAGTCGTTGTCTCCAAAATTCAAAAACGTACGGGACACTTTCTTTAAAGCTAAGAAACACTGACATAAATCTATATTTAATGCATTAATCTAGCGTAATCTACTTTAGAATAAATATATATAATCAAAATGAAGTCGTATTTTGATATACTTTTGGCAATATTTTTAAAAAATCAACATCATTCTTAAACAATTTACCGTAATTTTAACCCCGTAACGTACGAGGCTAGAACTAAAGTAGCTGTAGTTAAAAATGTGTAACTATAAATAGTTTAATTCTTCAAGTAACATCACTATTCGAAGTGTCTTCAAATACGACAAAAAGAATTATGCCGATTACTATAATAGCATTGATACAGCAGGCCAAATAAAATTGGGTACACATTAAAAAGTGACGTACGAGTCCATAACGTTCGAGGCAATTTTTAATTTTCAGTTTTTAAATTGCTGAAATGGAACGTTTCCTGTGCTTGTTTTATGTGTTTTGGGTTCCTTAAGGACTCCAGTTTAAGCAAAATAGACTTTTAATGCACATAATAGACTGTACACGTACTCGTACTAGTCTCGAACGTTATGGTATTATAATTACACTTAATTGATACTATTTTTACAATATTGAAGAAAGTTCCACAAAATATGCCGGTTTTCGTTGATATATATAGGAATATATTCATACCATATACATTACACTAGATTGATGCATTAAAATAGACTAATTCCGCGTTTTTTACCTTTATAAAAAGTGTCCCGTACGTTTTCGTATATTAGATCCCTCAGAGGTAAGGATGTCTAGCAAATTTTGGATAACATTTCACTTAATTAAGAAGTTATTACACATACCTCATGTGTCAAAACAATACGAACATCTCAACTTTTATAGATTGAAACTAATTTGGCTAGGAAGTTTTAATTTGTAAAACAACACACCCAGATGACTTATAGAGTTGTATTTATTTTCATTTATTCATTTCATTACATTTTTTTGACAAAGTGTCTGGCAAATGGGTATTGACTAATAATATTATGATTTGATTGAAAAGGTAATAACACAGAGGCTGTGATGTTAAAGAAAAGAAAGTATATTACGTACGGGACAATCTGTGGTTACGTTCGGGACAGACCAGTTTTAAACTATTGTTGATTTGTAACAAATCATTGACTTTCCATTTCGGTATATCGATTAAGGGAATAACTCAGTGCTTTTGTTTAACAATACGAGAGAATATTAAAGGTTGTTTGGTGTATTTTAGAAGAGTTGGAAGTAGTCAACGTTCTAAAATAAAGGAATTGTACAAGGATGGCCGTTTTGTATTTTCATTCGCATAGATACAATTCGCCATTTTCACCCATATTGTCAATTGATTCACATTTTACAAACAAATACTCATCAAAATGTATCGGATTTATTATTCTTTATGCATTACTTAATGTGAAATCAGACACACATTTCACAAAGGGGTCTATTTAAAATACGTAGTTTTTTTATGCACACATTTGATCATTTTACAGTCTATAAATCCAAAACCAAGCAAGCCCAGTTGACAAAACAAGAGAAATTTGTGCAGAAGATGTGATCCATGAAGAAAATTTGTCAAGAATGAGCGAATGGTAAAATGAAAAAAATCGAAAAAAATTTAGTCAATTGTCCACTTTAACTGGAATTGCGTCACTTTCGTTATTCCATCGGTATCGTTTCCCATTAGATATTACTTTCATTAATGTGAATATTACTTTCAATAATGTGCTCGAGTAATATTTATGTGAAGCAGTAACACTGTATAATTCAAGTTTAATATTTTTAATTTTTACCATATTTATTTAGTTGGTCTACTTTTTAAAAAACTAAAATCGTGAAATTTTGAGATGACAATATCGTAAATTTGCCTTGGTACAAATGATTGATTTGATTCGAAATTTGAAAGTTGCCAGTATTTCCTAAACTGCCTTACATTTCCGTTCAAAGAACGAACATTTGACATACATTTGACATGAAAATGTTAAAAATTATCTCCCTTGCATAATAATACAGAGTAAAATAATATTTGTGAATTAATTTCGTATTTAAGCACAACTTTGAAATCCGGCACGATGAATCAACTTATGGGAAGTGTATTTACAAGTGTGTGTAATTTGATGCATTTTGTATGGCTATAAAGTGGTGTTTTAAATGATGGGATGTATATCTTAAGACATTTCTACCAGAACCAGACTAACCACGAGACACTTTCAATAAGTCACAAAAACTACTTATTATTCCGCTTCTACAGACGGAAACAAATGGACCAAGATTTGGTTGCTGACAGAGGAATAATGGTTGACAAAACAAAGCCCACGAACCGATTTATCTTGTTGAAACTATTTACATATAGTCGCTTTTTAACGAAACCCTTGTAACTGCAGCTTGTTTTAAGCTGCAGTTATGAAGACTTCGTTGAAAATCAGAGATATTAATTTTTAGACATTGCGAGTCTGCATGGAAGGCTTAAAACGTTTTCTTACAATAAGAGTACACTCAAATGACTCTAAAGTCAGCCATTACTTTTTTACGTCGAAAGCGTTTTCATATTCAAACTTCAAACTAACTACGAGTAAAAATCTAATTTAAACACGTCTCTTTGAATGGCATTACTTGGTGCTTTGTTTCTTTCAAGCAATGTTAGAATCTTAACTGAATCGTAATGGCTGAATTGGTTTATACACTTTTTCAAAAGTGCTGGATACCCAAGGAATTTGCAACTCACAATAAAACCGGATGTTTTTTGGCACATATCACATTTGTAGACCTCGATAAATAAACTGGCAGCGCATCTCAAGCTTTTAGCTAGAGCTGCTCTCACTGGTTATTCATCGGGACATATTTACGCTTCTAGTAATGTACTTTGTAACGTTCCAAATATACATTGTAAGTTGTACTGGTGAGAGAAATGCCACGAATCCACAGTTACGTGCATAAGCCGTCGCAATATGACTTTACCAATTGAAAACGGCGTTAAACCCAATGAATCAATTCAGTTATATTTTTATGAGCATACAATATGGGACCCAATTAGTTTCGTTCCCTGTATACACTCAGAAGAATAGCCGGTCCTAATAATCGATGGTTTTGTTTGGGAAAAGCTTGAGTAAGATAAACATACACCCCTGGACGATATAGAAAACACAATATTTGTATTTCTTTTATTTTAAGGCAATGATCAACCAAGGAAAAGTAAATAAGAAAAATAAAACATGTTAAACATCATCAGTCAGAGACGGCGATCACGTGACTTTGTTATGGGATGTTTTCCTAACTTTTGAAAACAAAAACACTCGGTAAGTACACATTTTTATATCCAATTTTGAATCAAATAGTTAACACTCAATATTGAGATACGTGCCATTCGATAGGTCGTACTCTCTGGTCTTTTTTTTATTCCAAGATATTCCCTCAAATCTCTGTCAAAGCTGAGAACATTCGTGCAAAGTATTTTTGAATACCGTGATACATTTTCTTAAGAATTTTTTGCACTTTAAAGATTGCACGAATGTTCTCTTCTTCGACAGGGTTTTGAGGGAATATCTTGGTATCAGAATAACTGGAGATTACGGCGTATCGAATAGTACGTATGTCAATACTGAGAGTTCAGTATTTGATATAAAATTTGAGAAAATGTGTACTTACCGAACGTTTTTTTTACGTAAGTTAGGAAATTATATCATAACAAAGTCACGTGATTGCCGCCTGTGAGAGTGTCCTTTTGAATATGATAAATAATATCGTCGCTTTTCAACGAAAACCTCGTTATTGCAGCTTAAAGCAAGCTGAAGTCACTAGGTCTTCGTTAAAAAGCGACGATGAAAGCTTGAAAGCAGAGATCATTCTGATTTGGTCTGTTACAATTACCTTCTAACAGCAAAGTAGTAAATGATTTTATCCATTGAAATGGACATTCCACATTTTCATTAATGTTTTTTTAAAACTCTATACATGTCATGTAGTGGCAAAAGTCGGGAAAAACGAATATATGGTACCCATGATAGGCATCTTTGACTTATCGTTGGATTGCACGGATCCTAATAATGTATATGTTTGTACATGTAATCTACATATAATAAATAGAGATTAAATAACTGGAGCAATTTTATATGAAAATTATTTCACTCGAATGGGGTGAGATGTGGTTGAAAAAACGAATCCACAAGGGCGAGTTTGTTAACCGCATCTCACCCCATTCGATTGAAATAATTATAATATCACATTTCTTCAGTTAATTAATCTATTCATAACATACCTTTTCCAGCAGTTTTGTCCTCATTTTGAGGTAAAAAATGATGAAAAATCGTATTTCCAATCTGATCTAAGACGTCTTAACATCGCGTATAAACACATGTTCTATGTGTATTTAGAAGAAAAAATGGCCGCCATTTTGTTTAAATGTTGAAGCGAGAAAAAAAAAAGCATACATCAGAACTTTAAATCATCAAAATGACCGCAATGAAAGGATAAAGAACGATCTGAATAAACTTTAAATTTTCTAGTCTACGATGTATCTCCAAATCCAGTCTAAAGTAAAACAATAACAACCAACAGCAACATCTTAATGATTTCTGACGGTTCATAGAAACACTTGGTTTTCGGCGGAATTAAGCATAGAGGAGCATCTGGCAACAATCTTAATATCGCATTCTGTGATTTGTCTTTCTATTGCTTTGACCACGCGTGAAAGTAAACAATCTTTTCTAGTGTTTTCAAAGTGTCACGGTGTGAATTCGTCGACTGGATTTGCGGTTTGCACTTTAACAGCACGGCCTGGATGCTTGGAAGGTATTTACGCCTCTCATATCTGTTAATTTTATAGTTACATTGAGTAAATTCTGCCTTAGATGCTAAGACACACAATAGCCTGGTTGAAGATTGTTCAGTTTTTAAATGGCAACAACATCTGGAAATAGTCCCGGCTATCTACAGTGAAACTCAAAAGTGTTATTGCCACTCCAGTTAAAATATCAAAATTTATTACACTGAGAAATTCCAAGATTTCACTGCTAGGATTGTAATGAAATACTTGTATACAAATTTTGCTACTTGTTTCCGGAAGTGAGCACTGGCTGTGGTCCCCATTGTATTTCCGTCTGTGCAGCAACATCTATGATATCAAACGAACATACACAGAGGACCCCATAGCGTTAATAGGGAGTCAAAACCTAGTTGCTGTAGAGCTTGAAAAGAGGAAATCCTGTTATGCGTTATTTAATGTCCAATATCAAATAGCATTTCATTTGTTTAACATGGTCTCGGCCACATGCGAATAGCTAGATTATTAACCCCTTTCCAGACGACAATAATTCAAACTTTTTCAAATTTGAGAGAAGCGTCTTACGTCAAACGGATGTTAAGTAGAATGCAGATTGTTTACAACTTCTATCAGAAAGCGTTTTGGGAAAAGTTAAATTTCGTTTTCGGCTTTTTCAACCCTTCGTCTCTACATCTACATAAGTTTGTTGCACTAGGATCGTCATATGTCGTCATTGTATGTGGGAAATGTTTATGTCCGTAATGCGAGTCACTTAATTGAATGGCATTTCTGTCCATATGGCTTATTTTCATTAAATCGTAATTATAATTAGTTAGTCATTAAAAAGCTCGAATACCGACAAATGGCATTAGTCCATTAAATCATGTGGCTGTTGTTTTCCTCTGTTTAATTCCTTTTGTAAACATAGGATATGTTGATGTGTCATTTGTGAGCAGGATAGAGGTTCCAGTCGTTAATTGTTCAAATTGCACTTTCTTTCCTCACGCGGCATCCTCGACATCGTAACTGCAGTTTGTTAGCAAGTTTTTTTTATGGTTATTTGGGTACAGTTTCAACAAGACTTGTAGTTTAGGTGCCTAAAATGGTTTTAAAAAACAGTGTTATATAACTATAGATTTATTTCAAAACAATCAGTTCTGGACAAAATATGGGCAATATAGAACCAAACGTTTCTGACACTGACAATGGTATAATTGTCATCATGGCGTTGTCTGGTGGTCCACATCTAATTCCTGCTAAGTCCGAGATGACATTGTTTCCGTTCCATTTATTCTAATTCATACAGGAATCCACAAACACCTTAATGGATCAGGAATTTAGTAAAATTATCCATGGAACGTAACATATCAATGTACTTCATGAGCTGGGACACATTGGCACTTGGCACAACGTTCCGAAAATCTGAATCTGCAAAATTCTAATGATATCTATTTACATACATAGACGTAACGTCAAAAGTAGCGGACCAACGTTGTAACACGGATACCTTCCGTTGTCCGACGTTAAAGTTACACGAAGGTGTTAAGAAAGTTACAACTTTCCCCAAAACATGAGAAATGACAAATCATCAATTTTTACCAACTCAACTGAACTAAATGTTTATTCGGTATTTCGACACGTCCTGTACCTCTGGCCAAAAGAAAACCTTTTCACAATAATACCAATACACGCATGCATGAAAATAGCACCGTACAAAATTAATAATGTCAACTTTCAAAAATAAAAAAGAGAATAATATCGTAAGTATTGAAAAATCAAGCTCTTAAGAATATTGAAAATGAAAATCTTACAACTTTAGGAGAAATGGAGCCGTTTCATACGCTAAATATAACTTGTTAAGTATGCATAGTTTTATCATTTAAAATATTTCTATTTGCACAGATGAAAAAAATATATATAGGAAAATACTAACTAAAATAATCGTTTTCAAGTTTAATCGTTAACAGACAAAAGATAGAATATTCATTTAAATGGGGTCTACAACCAATGCATTATATGTAAAAAATGAAACTCCGAGACCAATTGCTGTGACATATTAAATGAAATCAATGAAATGCTTTACTAAAATGTCTTCTATTATCTCAACGTTTTCTTATGCCTCGGTCAATGCTTTTCTTTCTTTCTATTGTTCTAATACGGGTCTCAAATATTTATCTTAAGTTGCATAGACCACAAATAACAAGATAGTCAAACAAACAAAACAAGTTGATCTAGAGCATTGATACATGATCGTAAAAAGAAATGAATAGTATGGAAACGCATATGGTACACCCTGATAAAATGATAAAGTCGACTTCAGGTAAGTCGACTTGTCATGATAACAAAAGAAAATTAACTCTACCGGTTGTCTACGTAAACTAATCTTTCCGACATAAGTTAGTGCATCATTATTTTAAAATATGTAATGTCGACGTATGCTTTGTCATCTTATCCACATAATTTGTACATCGATCTTCCCTGACTTATCTAGTTTTAGTATGCATGTTGACAAAATCCTTTATTTCTTTCCTACATCAATATTTTTGTTAAAAAGAAACAAGTCGCATTCACGTGGTAATCAAGCATCTGGAATATATATTTCCACTACTTGAACATTTAATATCAGCTTTGTGGGCTTTTGTGATCGCCTTTTGTCCGTCGTGCGTCCGTCCGTCTGTTAAGTTTTCGACGTTAACACTCTAGCGCTTTCATTATTGCTTTGATTTCAACCAAACTTGGTCAGAAGTTGTATCTCAATGTAGTCTAGGTCAAGTTCGAAAATGGGTCATATCGGGTCAAGGTCAAGGTCACAGCGACCTTGAACATAGCCTAGAAATGCATTTTTTTCGACGTTAACACTCTAGAGCTTTCATTATTGCTTTGATTTTAACCAAACTTGGTCAGAAGTTGTATCTCAATGCAGTCTAGGTCAAGTTCGAAAATGGGTCATATCGGGTCAAGGGCAAGGTCACAGCGACCTTGAACATAGCCCAGATATGCAATTTTTTCGACGTTAACACTCTAGCGCTTTCATTATTATCATACCACATTTGAATATGGGTCATGTGGGGTCAAAAACTAGGTCACTAGGTCAAATGATAGAAAAAGCTTGTTAACACTCTAGACACCACAGTTTTGCTGTCTTATGGACAGCTCTTGTTAATCTAGATGATCTTCAGACAAGTTTAAATCTGGGTCATGTGGGGTCAAAAACTAGGTCACTAAAGTGAAATGATATCACCTTCAAAAATCTACTCCAGAACCATGTGTCCCAGAGCTTCTAAGATATTTCACATGAAGCATCATCAAGTGCATCTTAAGGCTTAAAGATCACCGTAACCTTAATATTTCAAATGGCTGTAAAATTGGAATGCTTTCACATATTACCATGAAAAGTTCATGCATGGACTTTTACCGCCATTGTCAGCAGGTGAGCGACTCAGGGCCATCATGGCCCTCTTGTTAAGGTTACATCTGTGACAGTATCGTGTGCATACTTTCAGATATATATTTCACTTAGTAACTCTTCATTACCATATGCCAACAATACGGTAAACAGTAATCCAAATATTCAAAGTACATGTAATGTTAAAATACTCTATTAACAGTGAATTAAATGTTTCTGGAATATACATGCATTTGCATTAGAACTAAAGATAGACCATCTTTTGTTATATATTTTATGACTATCATTTGTAAATCTTCCTATCAGTCGTATTTGTTTATTTTTCTCAATTTCTGGGTGGAAATGAAGATAGAGCGAAGATGTATAGTATGCTACGACCGCTTCCCAAATGCATTTTACTACCCCTTCGGCCATACTAGCTGTCTAGTATGTGCCCTGCATCTGCAACAAAATGGTGGAAGATGCCCACATTGCAGGAGAGAGATTGGAAAAGTGCGATCAATCTTCAATGATTTTGAAGATTAATTTGTATGAGACATTTAAACATTTTTACTGTCTACTTTTAAGTGATCAGCACTGGATGCTATTGTATATCTATTTTGCAAAGATGATATTGTATAATTTTTAGGCATCAGATGCTATTTCTTAAGATTTTATTAGGTGTTAATTTTGGGAATGTCATTTTATATAGCTGACTAAACAACTTTTTCGAGACATTTAAGAATACCATCCAGCACTGACAATTGAAAGTATACACAGCCTATTAGGTACTGAAGTTCCTTTCATTTCATAAGTTTGTCCAATGTCTGCTAAACTGACACGATTTAAAAACGCAAAAAAGTACTTTTACAAATGGAATCTCCTGCATCTTACAAAACCGATGTATAGCCATGTAAAATTGTAAACGTTACAATTGTTAACATAACAGGACATAAAATGACCTTTAAAGCCACGAATGATGCCTGAATGGACGTCAGATTATGCCAAAATGCACGTTGAGCTTGGCATTGAACATCGACGACAGCGAACCCAGTGTTTTCACAGACGATTTATCACCATGTCGCGATGTATAGGCCGCCCGTGCTTACCAACCATAGAATTTGCTGTAGACTGAGCCGTCACAAATCTGTTGCGTTAGTGACGTTGACGTATACAATTATGTTGACGTACAGTTGTTACACGCAGCTGACCGGGACGTGGGTGGTCTGTAAATCTTTCTGTGTCGTTTACACGTCTACTAAACCTTGGAACCGTCGATTCGGCTACATTAAAGTGTCTAGCTACCTTCATTTGCGAAACACGGCAAACCAAAAGCCAAAAAACTCGGTTCCTTTTTCGCAAAGTAAGCCTCAGCATTTTATACACAATTTTCTTTCGTTGTTCTCGTATACTTTCAATAAGTAAATCAAAGTGGCAATTTGTACACAAAAAATCTTAGTGATTAAACACGTGGTCTGAATGCACGAGACACACGAGCATTTAGTGATGGGCGGTTCAGATGTCCGGATAGTTTGCCAATAACACGACAAAATTACTGGGGTGTGAAGCGTATACAATGTCTCATACATGTCCCAAAATATGGTGCCGATCGAGGCAATAGAAAAGGAATGGTTAATGAAAACGTGTTTTGCGTTTTTAGATCGTGTCAGTTTATTTTGTGAAGATTTTATGTTAAGAAATTAGGTGACAGTCGTCATTCTATTATTTCCATGATAGTTATGTTTTTCAGTTATTAAATAATGATTTTATAAATTGATTAGTGCATTATCATTGAACTGTTCACTTTTTAGCTGGGCTATTCAAAGAACTTCTATATGCATGGATGGATTTTGATATAACTTGAACAAATGTACTCCATGGTGAGTTGAGTTGTCTTGCTCAAAATGAAAGTCAAGGTCACAAGAGGTCAAATAAAAATATCAAAATTTGTTTGTCCATACTGTACCTTGCTTATGCTTTGAAGTATTATGCTTAGTGGTCACAGGATTTTTAAACCCTTGCTCAGAAAATCGTTTGTCTCGGCAGTATCTTGCTCAGTGGTCAGAGGAGTTTTGACGAGCAAGCTTGTGTTGAGCTCGACATAGTTTGTCCAGGTTTGAGATAAGACAAACGGGCTCGACATTCTGCCTGTGGGATTGTCTTGTATTAACTTTAGTAAAAAGCTACATGCTATTTTAAGCTCAACAATCTATATACAAAATTCTCTGTCCAGCACTCATAGCAAACAATGGGTTGTAAGTTTGTATACTTTTCGAAAGCAAAGGATGCTAAATCTTGAATTTTGGAAGATTATATTTTTTTAAGAAATTGGTTTGCAATCATTCAGTGATTTCCGTTAATTGTTTGAGACAATACAATAATTAGTTTATCTATATGTGAGGTTATGAAGTTGTTAGCTCACCTGAGCACGAAGTGCTCAAGGTGAGCTATTGTGGTCACTTTTTGTCCGTCGTCCGTCTGTCCGTCCGTCCGTCCGTCTGTCCGTCAACAATTTGGTGTTTACACTCTAGCATCCACAAACATTAGCCAATCTTAACCAAACTTGGTCAAAACAAGTATGGACATAAGTTCTCGGATGAGTTCGAATATGGGCCTGATCGGACCAGAAAGTACTGAGTTATCTACCCTTGAATGTCAAAAAAGGCAGTTTTTGAGTTTGTTTACACTCTAGCATCTACAAATGTTGGCCAATCAAGATAAAACTTGGACAGAATGTTAATGATAATAATATCTTGAACAAGTTAAATTATCAGCTTGATCGGATTTGCGTATCTTGAGTTATCTGCCCTTGATTTTGACAAAATTGCCATTTTCGACTTTGTTTTCGCTCTAGCATCCACAAATAATTATCAATCAACACAAAACTTATACTGAATATTGTTGACCATAAGATCTTGCATAGGTAACATTTTCATCCTGAACGGAATTACGCATTTTGAGTTATCTGCCCTTGATTTTGACAAAATTCCTATTTTCAACTTTGTTTTCACTCTAGCATCCACAAATATTTATCTATCAACACCAAACTTATACTGAATATTGTTGACCATAAGATCTTGCATAGGTAACATTTTCATCCTGAACGGAATTACGCATTTTGAGTTATCTGCCCTTGATTTTGACAAAATTCCTATTTTCAACTTTGTTTTCACTCTAGCATGCACAAATATTTATCAATCAACACCAGACTTATACTGAATTTTGTTGACCATAAGATCTTGCACAGGTTAATTTTTTATCCTGATCGGAATTACGCATTTTGAGTTATCTGCCCTTGAATTCGACAAAATTGCCATTCTCGACTTTGTTTTCCCTCTTGCATCCACAAATATTTATCAATCAATACAAAACTTCGACTGAATATTTTGACGATTAGATCGTTCATAGGTAAAATTTTCAGCTTGATCGGAAACATGCATCTTGAGTTATCTGCCCTTGTTTTTGACAAAATTGCCATTATTGACTTTGTTTTCGCTCTTGTTGTCCGAATGTACTCATTTTTGCTCAGGAAGTTTTTCTATCAAATCTCAGACAAGTTTGAAATTGGGTCATCTAGGGTTATAAACTAGGTCACTAGGTCAAAATTTTGAAAAACCTTGTGTGCTCTCTAGAGGCCACATTTTTTTAGTCCAAATATACTATTATTCGGTCAGAAACTTTGTTTTAATGAATTCTCGGACAAGTTTGAAATTTGGTCATCTGGGGTCAAAAACTAGGTCACTGGGCCAAATCTTAGAAAAAGCTGGTATGCACTCTGGAGGCCACACTTTTTGTCCAAATGTACTCATTTTTATGCCCGGTATCGAAAGATCGGGGGCATATTGTTTTACTCGTGTCTGTCCATTTGTCCATTGTCTGTCTGTAAACTTATCAGGAATGATCCTTTGGTAAAGGGCTTTTAAAGTTGTTAAAAGAATTTGATTCAGTCTAAAACTCTTGCTGCCGCGGCATGAAAGAAGGGGAAAATAGACAATTCTTTTAAAAAAACTTCTCCCAAAGCAGCGGGCCAATCTTCTTGAAACTTGGCAGGAATGATCCTTGGGTGAAGGGCTTTCAAAGTTGTAATAAGAATTTGATTCCGTCAAAAACTTTAGCTGCCGTGGCATGAAAAACGCGGAAATAGTCAATTCTTAAAAATCTTTTTCTCCTAAACCAGTTGACCAATCTTGTTGAAACTTGGCAGGAATGAACCTTTGGTGAAGGGCTTTCAAATTTGTTAAGAGAAGTTGATTCTGTCAAAAACTGTAGCTGCCGCGGCATGAAAAAGGGGAAAATAGCCACCTTAAGATATCAAAAGAGGGCTGTAGAAACTCAGGTGAGCGATTTAGAGCCATTGTGACAAAAGTCAACATGATTTGATAAGTCGACATGGGAACTAACACCTAATATGATAATGTCAGTTTTCAATGACATGAATATATTGTCATGATCTGTACTTGTCGTCTAAAACAAAAAATGACAAGGCAGTTAAATCCGACATCTCGACCTATAGCTAGTCATAAAGCCATAAACAACGAGCATAGTCAACATAGCAGTTTTTACAAAATACGTTATTATGTAGTTATGTCGTTTTATTTTAAGACGACAAGTCGAATTCTGTTATTGAGTAATGATCAGATTAAGACAACAAATCGTGTTCTGTTAATACGTCATGATCAAATTATCATATTATTCTTTAAATTTTATGACAACTTGGTGTGATCATGTCGTCCTATAAGCACACATCTTCGCATCCAATGACATCATCAGGGTGTACCATATACGTTTCCATAGAATA
This sequence comes from Fragum sueziense, assembly GCA_963680895.1. NCBI lineage: Eukaryota > Metazoa > Mollusca > Bivalvia > Cardiida > Cardiidae > Fragum > Fragum sueziense. The sequence continues at coordinate 49,400,662 of OY804593.1, forward strand.
GTTCCCAAATCAACATGACGTCAAATCGTCAAAAACGCGTTTGTGTGACATTTTTAAGACGCTACATCACACTCTATATCTTCGCTAGTTGAAGAGATATTGACAATTGCATTTATTTTTTTTTTCAAATTTTATCCGAGATGTTTGTCGACAATCAATTCAAATTCAAAAATATTTTTATTTTTTTAGAAAAAAAGCTATATTTGAAAAAATCACCCTATCATTCGGGATCGTTTTAGTAAAATGTGACATTTTTAAGACGCTACAAACGCAATAAAATAACTATTTTCTTCAACTCCAATCAAAATATAAAAATAACTACAAAAACTACAGCTCAGATATATGTCCCAAATTCTTTTATATTGATCTTCAATCGCTTTTTAAAAAAACAAATTAGATTTAAAAACAAGAGCCGTCAGAGACGGACAATGCTCCCCGAATAAGGCATTGTCACAATAAATATATGCCATGCAGAGCTTATATAAAGCTAACAAATGTTAAGCCCCCTTTTTGCATGGTATATTTTGTATACGCAAATTTAAATAATTTATTGTCAAGGGCATCTGATTTGCTACTCAAATATGAAATTTCATCAAATTCTGACCATTAGGCTAGGAGAAATTAGAGAAAAACTGTATTTAATCTTAAGTCCCCTTTTCCCTTGACGAGGCCTCAAATCCAAAAACCGGGAACAGTACATCGGCATTTTGTCATAGGAAATTCACATGCTAAGTTTCATTTGATTTGGCCCAAGAGTTATGGAGAAATCGCTTCGGACGGACGGACGGACGGACAGACAAAGCGGCGGCTATATGCTCTCCCTTCGGGGAGCATAATTAGACATACCGAAAAAATGACGGTTTTTTTAATAGCGTGACGTTACTTATCTCTTTCTTTCTATTCCTCCATAGTTTGTTTAAGCCATCCAAAAGTCGTAAGATTTACGCCATATCTTCTGTGACATCACTGACGTAATTTGCAAAAAAATTCGGGCTTTAAAAAGTATTACTTTTTATTTTATTGGGATCTTCGCGAGTTTGTTTGGTAATTTCTGTTTCACGTGACGACGTCATTTTCTGTGTCAGAGTTTATTTATTTTGTTTATGAAATTGTTTGTATTCAAACATTATTGAAATTCGACATATATTAATAAATTACAATCTAATATATTTCATATGATACCAAATACATGTATGTTTCTCAAATAAAAATAACAAATATATTGTTTAAAACAGAAGTGCATAGACAATTTTGGCTTGGTCCGCAACTTTTGACGTTACGTCACAACAGTAAAACAAATAAAAGTGGTCTTTATTTGACTTGTAAATCTTCAATGCTCTATACGAGCCATGATCAGTAAAACAGTCCTTTACAGCATTTTAGATTAATTACCATATTTGGATATCAATCTGTGTCCAAATGAGGCCGATCATGATCTGCATGCATGCTGCTCTCTTATAGTTACTACACGTCATGTAGAAGCTATTGGAGAATAACTGTATTCTTGACCAGACTGCGTGTATACACAGGCATATCCGGAACCAGGTTGGGCCCAATCGCCCGAAAACCTAACGGGACCTCTCCCAGATCCTGGCTCATACGTATGTGTCTGATGAGATAATCAATCAACTATATTTTGAAATTATTAATTTTTAACTCTAATTTGCATCTGTATTATGTAATCAGACTATTGAGGGATGCTATGTATACAAGAGTTGACTTAACATGTTTTGGACTCAAATCGACCTCATTGTCCTATTTAATGGAGTACTCGCCTAAACCCGAATGATGTTTTCTTATGGGAAATTTAACATGATCGGGCTATTTACAGAGCTGAATTATTTTTTTTTCTGGACAATCTGTTTTTGACAGACCGACCCAGGACAATTAAGAACGATGTCTCTGATATTGGACTAATTGACACATCGGCGGTGTCTGGTAATCCGTACTAATCCTTACCAAATGTGATTTTCTTATGGCGCTTCTTTTAGACAAGATTTTGGAAAAAATAATGAGGAAAACATGTTGTTTATCAGCATTTTCGTATTTTGCCTTAATATTTTACTTGTTATATTGCATTAATATCTTGTCTATTTTGTGATCTTTTGCAGATCTTAAATTGGATCAGTCTATTTTTTGCAGTTCTGGAAAGGATTAAATCTTCCCAATGGCATTATTTACGGACAGGTTATTCTAGGGTATGTTGGTGCCCACGATTAGCTGTAGAAATAATCTTTTTGTACTATCGACAACACCACAAAACTGATTGTGCTGTGTGAAAGTGTATTTTACCCTTATTTTAAACTTTCCCAAAACAGTATAAACGGACTTTAGTTTATTAGCAGCTGTATTTGACGAAATGCACGATTATACTATTATCATGGTGCCTACCTTTAAAAGCTCGATCAATTAGTATTTAGAGCCGTTTTTAACTTCTATGGTCATATCGAGGCGGCTGGAGCACCTAACCGTGGATTTCTGGTATTTATCTCACCAGTACTACAGCATCAAACCGAGCATCCAGCTGAATCCCCACATAGATGATTCACACCCAATCATGAGAGACAAATACTAGTAACTTTTGTTAAATGTCAGAATGGATACCGAGCGAGCCGCGGCTCGAACTCACGGCCCCTAGATTGACAGACTCCGACGTTACCATCTGAACTTTCCGGACTCGACATTTATGGCCATTGAAGAAACACCCCTTTGAAAATGCGGAGGAAAGAAGAAACTGTTTTTGACGATCATTCACACTCTAAGCTGGTAATATGACAGTTGCATCTTCTGTCTCAATGATTCCTTAGCCATTATGCTAACAAATTCAAAGTTTATCAACACCCATTTGTCGTTTGCAAAGCTTTCAAATTGGACAAATCTTAAACTATGTTGTTTTGGAGATAATCCGAGATTTCTCTGAAGAAATTCGCTCTTCAATATGTTGGTGTCGCTCATTTGAGCGACATCAACATATTAAAGAGCGAAAACTCGGATTATCTTGGAGAGCGCATTCAATTTAACCATTTCCCAAACAAGACCTGGTTTTGACGTCCCTAAAAGAAAAGGCTTGGAAAAACATTGAAACAAAAAAGAAACTGCTGATACCCAGCAGTTTCTCCTTTTGTCTCAATATTTTCTGTGCCATATTTTACACAAATCCTTTCTGTAATAACTTCCATTTTGTCATATTTGGCAGTTTTTGAAGTGGATCACCAAAAAAAATGTCGTTTGGGAAAGGGTTCAGAGATATCAGAGCAACAGATAACACGAGGTAGCTAAATGCAAACTAAATGTAAAATTTCAGGACGATTCAACGGAGTACCCATACCATAGGGTTTGATGAACAATTAATCATATTTTGCTGGCGTAGATTTCTGTAAAAGCTGTTTAGGACAGATACTGGGCAATGAGGAAATGGTGATTCTTGTGTTGTAATTGACTTTACGACGATGTACGACGATTCTCATTTAATTTCTACTTAGTTCGAGATGACCTTGTTTCCGCTGCAGTTGCTCTCATGTATCGCGTTAAAAAAAACAAGTTTATGACTTTGTACCTTCGTGGAATTTCCCCACTGCAATCCAATGACCTCCGTTGCGTATGTTTTTCCAAAAGATCCTCAGACAAAATGCCTATTATCACTGTTTTTCTCCCTAAAGGTCGCAATTAATACTTCAAGTCTGCCTTTCAAAACAATATGTATTCTATTTATTAAAGATCATCTTCCAATACTTTGTCCATTGTTTTGAAAACTTTCAATCCCCGGTAAAGGTCAAAGGACATGTCGGGTTGTGTATGTTATACAATTATACAAGAAAATATACTTCCGGAAAAGCTGCTCAGGTTTGTATGACCGGTATTTGAAGTTGCTCCTATCAACCCATTATAGGACATCGCGGTCAATTCTGCGAATCATATCCCCGGATAAACATGTCAAACATCTTGACAATTCCTGCGGATGCAGTTAATCGCCGGATATTGGACACGAAAAGTAGTGCGTAGTGCAATTCGGTCAATAAAAGTTATACCGCGATTGCAGTAACCGTGAATTGATGAGTTATACTTCCCTAAACTGGTAACAAAAAACATTGGATGGTTCAATTTAGAATCTTTTGCAGATGACAGAATTGATGTTAATATTTCAGGTGAAATATTGTACAGAAATATTGCGACAGAAGAATAAGATGCTTATCATCAGTAATTTATTCTCTTGTCTCAATGTTTTCCCAAACGATTTCTTTAAGGGACGTCTCACCAAGGTTTTGTTTGGGAAAGGATTAACGGTTACCTAGGCTCCCCGGTGTTACGGAAATATTAGCACGACATCATATAGAAGGTTCAGCATAACAACATTGTATTTACATGTATATAAAACCAAACGAATCTGAGCCTGGAAATGGGATCGTTTTGTAAAATGAGATCAACATGGATTTAATGAGCCGATATATGTACAGTCTGATCCAAATCCATGATTATCTCTAATGGCATCTGCATAACCCGCTGCTTCTGTCGGATTGCAAACATTAACCATAACCAGTCTGTACTATTGTAAAAACTGAACTGGGTTCATGGCGGCGGTCAAAAATGCGATATGGACTCCTTTTTGCAGATCTGGGCCTATATCGATGCTTTTCGACAAAGAACATCATAACTGCAGCTTTAAGCAAGCTGAAGTTACGAGATTTCTGTTGAAAGTAATGAAATAGACTTACAATACACTGGCCCTTCAATCAGTGTGAGGTTTTAATTAGAATTGACGAAGGCCTTGACAAAGAGAATCATGTGATTATTTACTGTGTCAACAATGGGCTATCGACCTCATTCGCACTTAGAATATTAGCAAAATTGAATAGTACACGTTATCATCCGATCAGTGATGTATGAGACAAATGCTGTGTAGTAGATTCTACGCGGAATAAACATTTAAATGCGCGAAGCGCATTGAATGTTTATATCGCATAGAATCTACTTTACACACTCTATCTGACTTAGTGTTCGGTAGTCGTTCATTGGTGACGGGGCGTGGCTATGTATAGACGTCACATTAACTACCCGCCAGTGTCGTTTATGCGAAATATAGCGGCAATATTTGAAAATATAATGCAATTTCATTGGCCCAAACAGTAGGTCAAACATTAATTTAAAAAAACATGTACTATCCGCTGACTTTTAAAAACGATTCACCAAATCCAAAAGCATTGTCCCGCCTTTCTTACTTTGAATCGTTTTCAAAATGGTCATATATTAACAGAATAATTGACTGGTTTTCTACAATTATTTTGTCACGTGATTCCCCCATAGTAATTCTAGGTAGTTACATTCATGATAACCTAGTCCGAGTCTGTATGATGTCGGGTTTCCCCACGAATTCGTTTTTAAAAAAGATGAATCAATAGTTAAGTTCAATTCAACATTACTCTCCTAAAACATGCTTTCCAATGCTATTTTCTTTGTTTTAGAGGACAAAAAGCCTAACTTCGCCACAAATTTAGTTTGTTATTGTATTTCTTATATCCATATACTTCTATTATCATTAACTTTTAGCCACAGAGTCTTGGGTTACGCGTCAGACGTAAAATAATTATCCAAATCTGGAAGCGTTATCCGGTTTCGAAGAAGTGCAAATGTTAAGAATTACGATATGCACAGACAATGTGTCAGCAGATCGTTTCCACCATTTTTTTCCACGAATGATGGGCCCCTCCTCCAAACAGGAGACCATATGCGCGTTCTTTAGAGCGAGATTTTTAAGACTTCTTAAGATGTTTTAGATAAACGCATGGTGGCGTCATTTGTACAAAGTATGGAGCATGCAAAATGCCATGGTCTTTAAGTTCTAGAGATGCGACGTCAACATTTTCACACGTGTACCCCAACTTTTGAAGTCGCGTCAGAGCATTCGGAACAACTTTAATTTTTATCTACATTGCTTCTACAGAATTGACCGAGGGGTTTCGAAAGATGTAACGTTACATTTAGCTGCTGAAAAGTCTCTGTCCAAAGAACCCTTATCTTAAAACGCCTTACGAAATTTCAAGATATCTTGAAAAACTCGCTCTAAGGAACCTGCTTCTGGTTTTGACGTCTATTTTAGAAAATAATTGGAAAAAACACTAAAGCAAAAGACAAACACACTAATAGAGTTTTTTAACGGAATGAAATGCGCTTTAATTCCATGATGTACGAAAATGTAGATTGCGGTATGTCAATGGTATTTAAAAAAAAATAAGAAATCTACCTATCGGGCAAATTCCGGGCAAATGTCTAACTTCTTTGCTTAAAGTCGAATTCAAATTGGTCGGGTATTAATAGAAACATTCACATAGGCGGCAATCACGTGACTTTATTATGATATGCTTTCCTAACTTATGTAAACAAAAACACTCGGTAAGGACACACTTTTTCTCAAATTTTATATCAAATACTTAACTCTCAATTTTGAGATACGTTCCGTTCGATACATCGTACTCTCCGGTTTATTTTGATACCGAGGTATTCTCTGAAACCCCTGTCAAAGCTGAGAACATTCGTGCAAAGTGCAAACATTTCTTACGAAAATATATCACGGCATTCAAAAAATACTTTGCACGAATGTTCTCAGCCTTCACAGGGATTTGAGGGAAGGTCCTGGTATCAAAATAGACCGGAGAGTATGACGTATTGAATGGCGTGTATCTCAATATTAAGCGTTAAGTATTTGATTTAAAATTTGAGAAAAAATGTGTATTTACCGAGGTTTTTTTTTTTTGTTTACAAAAGTTCGGAAATCATATCAAAACAAATTCACGTGATTGCCGCCTGTGATTCAGGATAAAATATATATAAATCGACACTTAATGTATTACAATTAAAATGCATTTAATACTACAATTTTCATTAAGCTTATCATATCTACTTATTAACAAAAAACGATTGGAAATGGTATGCCGTATTTTTTACTTAATATATTGTATATCTTCGTTCAACTAAGTAGATTTTTACATTTCAGCTTTTTATGATAATAATCATTACTATAGTCCAGTCGCGATATTTTGACGCGTGTTTTCAAATTTTGCCTATTGTGTAAAAAAGGGAAATGCTTTCTTCATTTTCAAAACAATTTTGCATGTGTTGGTGTCTCAAACCTGCAAGATTCCAACCACCACATGCAAAAATACAAAAGTTTAGAGTCAAATATTATGCTCTTTACATAGAATAAAATTGTAAACATGTGCCATGGTATCACAACCGGTCAATAAATTACAATTTCCATGCTACAATATCAATAGGTGATATCATTTTCCCTATTTTTTCTTTGTTGGAAAAATGTGCATTTAAATGGCTTCAAGGATATGTGACCCGTCACGCTAAAAGGGACCTTATCCGAATACCAAAAATTCAAATTTTGACAAACTTGTCAGACTCCGCACAGGTAAACCAGATACTGTGTTCGAAAAATGAACGTAAAGTAAGATACGGAAAACATTCCAGATAAAAAACGTACATATAAGTGAAAAGTGTCGGCCCTAGTCTGGCTCCGCGGACTGCGCAGACTGACTAGGGTCGATATTTTTCATACACCCGTTAAGGTCCCTTTAAGCGCGACGGGTCACATATATTAAAACACTGTCCACAATCTATTTTGAAAATTCATGTATATGATAGTGTTTTACCCTCAAAGTATGTTCTGAACACAGCTAGAACACAATGCTTATGGAACAAAATATTACAAAAAATATACGGAAATGAATGGGAACATGAAAAACACCGATACCTTCCGTCATATACTATTTGCGCATGAAATTACATTACCTTTTCTTCCAATTTCAAATATGCTACAGACGACAAAATGCTTATTGATGAAGATTAAACTTTTGTACAATATGTATAATTTCGGCGATTTGTGTAAAATATAGCACAGAAAATGTTGATGTAAGGTGAGGTCTGCAGTGGATTTCAAATTTAGATAAAGCACACATCACATATTTCCGTTTTGGGAAAGGTTTAATCTGCGATTTCATTTGGACTCTCGTCATCTACGTTATGATTAATCCCGCGTAGATGGAGGGCTTCAAAACCACGGCCACCAATCCCTCTCATTCATTGCAAAATGCTATGAGCGAAATCTCAGAAGAGGGACTTCCGGCTATGAAGAAACGGGACCCATTTTATGAATGTAAACACACGTTGTTACTTTAAATCGGCGATTTTGCCAGTTTTTGGCTGATTCTCAAAAATCGGGGAATGCTATTCGATGGTGAGTATATTTAAACTTCTTTTGGTGTATGTCTCCTAGGCATGGTCTCACCGTGTTTGCTTCAAACTGCTTTGTCATGCGATCACAGTGCTGTGTTTTGAAGACATGTCAAAATTGATCGAAAACTTATGGTTTAAATACTACTATAATTCCCTTCTATACAGGTCCCATAAGCTTCGAATGCTTTATCTTATATATATATCCATTAAAATCCAATGACTGATTTTCTGATAGAGAGAAAAGGCTAAAAAAGTAATACGCTGTGAAGAAGAGAGATCAGCTATGAATAAAGGGGACTAGCTATGAAGAAGATATAATATGCTATGAATAAGAGCTCGGATATTCAAAGCGTCGGATTTTGACTTAAATTTGCCTTTTCGCTATGATTTTCGCTCGGAAAGTGATACGAATTTATTGTTAATACTATTTCACATTTGGGATTGTAAGATCAATCTTATTTCCAAATTAGCCTACTTCAAGACTTTTTCAGTATACAATGTGGTTATATTTGGAATGATAATATAATTATGTAAATAACATAGGCCTACACATGCGGACGTCAATGTCATTGTAAACTATTTAGGCAAAACTTGGCAAACCGTATAAGAACCCTAACATTTTAATAATTTTAAGTCTACGCAAGATACATTTCATGTATTTTGAATGAAAACAGGTCTTATTTACATGTTTTTAGCGGCCAGTCGAGCTTTTGTCATTGCGTTGTGTCCGTCATGCGTCCGTCGGTTATTTTCTTCTTTTATGCACTCTAGAGGCCACATTTTTGTCCGATCAATCTGAAAGTTGGTCAGAATTAGGTTATTTCCTCTAAGACCCCCCCCCCACACACACACACACGACAGCCTCCGGAAGTCGTCATTAGAGGCAAAAGTCGAAATTTTAAACGGGGAACGGTTGACCGTAAATCCAATAAAATAACCATCTCACCGGCTATTAACGAATTCATTCAATTTTATTATTTTTGTTCCACCTAAAACTTCGCTTTACTACTTTATATTGAATGCACGTGCGCTTTATCGCTGTTTATTGATGGAATGCACGTGCGACGTCATTGTTTTCTCCGCATGTTTTGGGAGCCTCGTTTTGATAATGTCGATTTGTTACTATTTTTAGTAACAATTCTCATGTATGTTCTAAAAATGCATTTCCACGTGATGATAAGTCAGGCCCGTAGTAACAAGTGGGGGCATAGAGGGGCTAAGACCCCCACCCCCAAAAAGGTCTGCCCAAAATGCTGAATTGTCATTATTTTACACTGAAGATTTTTGGGGAAATCCAATTCAGTTCCTCCAAAATTCCGACAATAGCCAGAACAGGGGCTTTAGCCCCCTCCCCCCCATTAAAAATGTGTCCAGTCCTACGCGCCTGTAAGTTACCGGTCGGCATTAAATACATGTTTAAGCTGCATAACAATAAATATCGTTCTATCGTCTAGAATATGATTTTTCAAATGGAAATTTGTAAAAAATATTGGAATTTCTGTCTTCAATTCTTCCTAAACGCATAACCATTCAGTATATGTGAGTGCCAAGAAAGAATTGTGAAGTCCGCGCTTCTTCATAGCTTGCTCCCTCTTATTCATAGCTACTCTCGCTTCTTCATAGCTTACTGCTCTTCTTCATTGCTTACTTGTTTTTCTCAAAAATAAACAAAGGTTTTCAAAATCGTACGTGCGGAATACTAAAAGAGACCATAAAATAGTAAACTGAACATGTCTCATTCGAAAAATGCATATGATAGCGCCGTAGGAGTCGTTTATGTGTCGTTTATGTGTCGTTTGGTTTGTAAACATAAGTGTGTGCACTCACTTCGAAAGTAATTGCAAGTTTACTCTGTAAGCTAGAACAAAGGGCTTTGGCAATATAACACATCATTCATTACCCCATCGAATAGCATTCCGCGATTTTTGCGATTCAACCCATAACTAGCAAAATAACCGATTTAAAGTAACAACGTGTGTTTACTTACTCAAAATGGGTCCCGTTTCTTCATAGCCGGAAGTCCCTCTTCTGAGATTTCGCTCATAGCATTTTGCAATGAATGAGAGGGATTGGTGGCCGTGAAAACACATTTTCCGGATATTCCGATCCATTATTCCGTACACCATTTGGGTTACCACAATTAGCCACGGCGAAGAATATGGTAATAGCCACATAGAAATCAGCGTCGAGTAATAGTGGTTTGTCTATCGCCCTCACAATTCCGTACGGGATATATTCAATCATGATAATTAGAAGAAACAACAAGCATTTTTGAAATTTGAAATTTTACAAGCAATGTTATGTTGATACTAAAAATGTTGACAAAGGCGTGATTTCTACAGAACTTTTAGAAACAACTTGAGAATAAATTGAGGTCAAAAGAAGAAAATGCTGATCATCCGCATTTTCTCCTTTTGTCTCAATATTTTCCGAGTTATAATGTACACAAAAAACATTAAAATCAAAACATGCATTTTGTCGTTTACAGTAGCTTTCAAAAAGAGAAAAAAACTTAATTTTGCCATTTGAGAAAAGCATTAATCGGCGATTTCATTAGAACTCTCGTCATCTACGTTATGATTACAATTGTTCTTCAGTGGAATAGCCGTGGTATCATCAATTGACATTCGTGTATGATTCGTCATTGTTTCTTTGTTATGGTACTCGGGGGAGTCCGTGTAACGATTCCCGCGTAGATGGAGGGCTTCAAAACACATTTTCCGGATATTCCTATCCATTATTCCGTACACCATTGGGTTACCACAATTGGCCACCGCGAAGAATACGGTAATAGCCACATAGAAATCAGCGTCGAGTAATAGTGGTTTATCTATCGCCCTGACAATTCCGTACGGGATATATCCAATCATGATTAGCAGAAACACCATGCCATACATTTTTGTAATTTGAAATTGAAAGTTACAATCATTAAAATCATTGAACTAAAATTGTTGATAAAGAACGAACTCTTTCCCAGACAAGATATTGTTTTCACCCACTAATGGAAAAAGCCTTTGAAGACATCGAAGCAAAATATTAAAATGCTGGTAGACAGCGTTTTCTCCTTTCGATTCTATACTTTCTGAAATGGGCTGTGTGTATATCCCATCTTTAACAGCATACAGACATACTTTATAATTATCCTCAGATGATTCGAAATAGGAAAAATCGAAATATTGCCGTTCGGAAAATAGTTAATCTGCGATTTCATTTGGACTCTCGTCATCTACATTATGATTACAATTGTTCTTCAGTGGAATAGCCGTGGTATCATCAATTGACATTCGTGTATGATTCGTCATTGTTTCTTTGTTATGGTACTCGGGGGAGTCCGTGTAACGATTCCCGCGTAGATGGAGGGCTTCAAAACACATTTTCCGGATATTCCGATCCATTATTCCGTACACCATTGGGTTACCACAATTAGCCACAGCGAAGAATACGGTAATAGCCACATAGAAATCAGCGTCGAGTAATAGTGGTTTATCTATCGCCCTGACAATTCCGTACGGGATATATCCAATCATGATTAGTTAAAAAAACATGCCAAACTAGTTTTTATTTTTATTGAAATCTACTGAAATTGTTAACAAAAGAGTTTTAAACGACGAACGACATATGGCGATATATGTAAACCAACGAAATATAATCTTCGCTAACAAAAAGACCTAGAACATGTTGAGCTATTGTGATTAAAACATTCAATGCTTAAACCAAACCATTTAGCAAACACATCCTATTTTAAACCTGTCAAAGAAAAAAGTTAACAGTTAACATTGAGACAAAAGAAGAAAATGCTGATGGTCAGCATTTTCTTCCTTTGTCTCAATATTTTCTGAGTTATACTTTACCTAAATGTTATCCCTATCAACATGCAATTTTTCGACGTATGAAACTTTCATATTGAAAACAAACAACATACACTAAATTTCTCCATTTTGAAAAAAGTGTTAGTCTGCGATTTCATTCGGACTCTCGTCATCTACGTTATGGTTACAATTGTTCTTCAGTGGAATAGCCGTGGTATCATCAGTTGACATTCGTGTATGATTCGTCATTGTTTCTTTGTTATGGTACTCGGGGGAGTCCGTGTAACGATTCCCGCGTAGATGGAGGGCTTCAAAACACATTTTCCGGATATTTCGATCCATTATTCCGTACACCATTGGGTTACCACAATTAGCCACGGCGAAGAATACGGTAATGGCCACATAGAAATCAGCGTCGAGTAATAGTGGTTTATCTATCGCCCTGACAATTCCGTACGGAATATATCCAATCATGATCAGTACAAACACCATGCCAAACTTTTTTTCTAATTTAAAATATACACGCATAAGAATTGTGGTACCAAAATTGTTGACATAGAACTATAATTGACGAACATTTTTTTAATTTGACATTTACAAGCATTAAAATCATGATACTAAAATTGTTGACAGAGAACTAAAAGGGACGAAAAACAGATGACCGAGACAATTAATGGTCAAGGAAATTCCACAATAGCGGGTCATTAATGCATGTTCATTGTTCATAGCTTTAAATCCATCCCCAGCAAGACATAGTTTTTAACTCCCTATACAAATAATTCGAGAAATCATTGAGACAAACGAAGAAACTGCTGATAATCAGCATTTTCACACTTCGTCTCAATGTTTTCTAGGCTCTTCTACTCTGCACAACTATCATCAATATCAATATCCTATTTGTCGATGGCAGAAGCTTTGAAATAAAAGCCACACACTACGTTGTGTCGTTTGAGAAAGGATTAATCCGCGATTTCATTTGGACTCTCGTCATCTACGTTATGATTACAATTGTTCTTCAGTGGAATAGCCGTGGTATCATCAATTGACATTCGTGTATGATTCGTCATTGTTTCTTTGTTATGGTACTCGGGGGAGTCCGTGTAACGATTCCCGCGTAGATGGAGGGCTTCAAAACACATTTTCCGGATATTCCGATCCATTATTCCGTATACCATTGGGTTACCACAGTTAGCCACAGCGAAGAATACGGTAATAGCCACATAGAAATCAGCGTCGAGTAAAAGTGGTTTATCTATCGCCCTGACAATTCCGTACGGGATATATCCAATCATGATTAGCAAAAACACCATTCCGAACATTTTTGTAATTTGAATTTCACGTTTAAGCCATTCCTTTTGTCGATAAGCTCTGAATGCCTGAGATGATTGATGAACTTTTATAAAGATGGCGATATAACAGATGATCAGAATGAGAGATGGCATCATCATTAGAAATATGCTAACGAGCAGTGTAAATGGTCCGTAGTTCTTCTTTACTATACATCGTAGTAGTTTGGGTTCATAGTAGGCCATGTTGCCCAGCGATGGTTGACACAAGAAGAGCAGTGGTACTACTCTACAGAAAACCAGCAGAAACACTGTATACCCTGTTTTAGAGATTTTCTTGTAGAAATTATTGAACACGACCACTATTAGGCGGTGGATTGCGATCAGCCCGGTATGCCACAGCGACGAACCCATCAAGATGACTGTGAAATGTGTCGATAGTTCACAACCAAGCATACCTGTTGGCCATTCGTCCTTTATATACGAGGATAGCACTAGAGTGTTATTAATTCCAAGATTTAGAATATCATTTATACACAAGCTAATTATGAAAATATGAATTATATTTGACATGTCCTTTTTCTTAATTAATACGGCCATCACCAGAGCGTTGCCAAAAAGTCCCCATAATAATGCCAGAAGCATAATCCCAGACCCAATGATCAGTGCAGCCTTCGATGGGCCGACATCTGTTTGGGTCGCGTTGCTAAAATTGGAAGAAAAATTCGAACTTCCTTCCAAAGAATCCATCTTGTAAACCACGTCGAATTATGTCAGTTATTTGTCTTTTATACGAGAAAAATATCCGTTTATTTTAATAACACATCACGCAATAATCCGTAACAAGATATAAAATTAATTTCACTGTCACAATAAATCGTAATATTCCATTTTCCGAGAAAATATTGAAATTCCTTAACTCCTTTGTTATCTCCTGATTGACATTGTGTGAAACGATCCACTATGACGCGCGTTTTATCACCGTCATTATGTTTTATAGCTCCTCGCGATTAAGTCCCAACTATTTCCTGTGCGAAATTCCACCTCTCGGATAGTATTTCCCGCGACTGGTTTAATTTGTCTCCACTTGAAGGCGGTGTAGTACACGGGAATTATCAGCTCTACTCTCTCCACAGTGGGCTAGATCAATGGTGTTCTGTGACCGACAGCTCTGAAATCGAGATGTAAATATGTTAGTAGTACAGTTATTACCATATAGAAATAATCCAGGACTTTGAAAATGGTACCTTATGACAATTTTGATCACCATGGTTCCAGAATTACCAAGTCCACTTCCTTCATAGTGGGCACGATCAATGATGTTCTGTGACGGATATGAATAATTATGTTAACAGTACACTAGTTACGTACAGCGTTTGAGATTACCATGCTTATTCTATGTGTGTTTATAGTCGAACATATGTGACCCGTCACGCTAAAATGGACCTTATCGAATGTGTGAAAAATATCGACCCTAGTCAGTCTTCGCAGTCCGCGCAGCCAGACTAGGGCCGACACTTTTCACTTGTATGTATTTTTCTAAATCCGGTATGTTTTCCCTATTTTACTATATGTTCATTTTTCACATTCAGTATCTGGTTAACCTGTGCCGGGTCTGACAAGTTTGTAAAGATTTGGATTTTTGAAGTTCGGATAAGGTCCCTTTTAGCGAGACGGGTCACAATTATAGATAATGCTTCATGTGATCTTTGAAAAACAGCTCTGAAAGAGAGATGTAAAATATCTTAATAGTACAGTCAGTACCATATAGAAATATTAGCAGTTTTATGTAAATATACTAGTCCAAATGTCTAACCAGGAACTTTGACTTTTGCACGTTATGGATCTTTACAATATTCTGATTGGTAAGAAGGTTACCTCTTTGGAAAAGGCGGACCTTTGAATATTATTTTGCACAATTTGGGGGTGTTATGAAAATATTGGTAATCTTTGACATTGCATAAAAGACAAAGACCCCCATTTTCAAAAAATCAGAAATTCCGATTTAATATGAAAATAAATCTTAATATTCTTAAAGTTTATCTATCAAAATTGCTAGTGAAACGATGATGAACTCTTTTTTAGATTTAATTTTACTTCATATTTCTCATGTATGAACCGATTATCTGCAAAATATCCGTCACGCCAATGTAAAAATAAATTAAAATTACACTTATGGGTATAGAATAACTTAAATTTTAAGTCAGACTAGACAGAAACAGGTAACATTTTCATCTTTATCCTTCAATATTTTTTTCTATTTAATTCTTAACAAGATCTTCGGTTATCCCGTCACTAACTACATGTATGCTGTTTAATTTGTGATAGATAAGAGGTGCCTTTTGTTAAACATATTTTGTCATCTGTATGTAGTAACAATAAAAACTTTATCCAAAATTGATAGAAACGTTGCTGATGAAATTATCATTACACTTCACAATTCGTCGGTTGGGAGTCAAAACCTCGTAACTCCAGCTTATTCAAGCTGTAGTTACGAGGTTTTGACTCCCCACCAACGAATTATCCTAATTCTCTCAGTAAATTCTGAACTGTATCCCACATTTTAGCGCCTAGTTAAACATAAGAACCGACAAAGAATATTGACCTTTGGGTAATTTGTTATGAATTTCCTTGAAAGAATGGAGACTATTACACGACGTCTGTGTAAATGATTGGAGTAAATCATCATATTGTTGGCCTCGTTTTTTATGACAAGCGGTAATAAACGGGACTTGTGGCTTGAGAAAAATATCAGCTGGTCTCCCCACACAGTTTTCTTTGTCTTCCTTCTATCCCATTTGTACATTATGTTGCAGGTTTATGGTCGCATTCAGGCTGTAATTTATAGGAATATATCGCTTGTCTTCAAAAACTTCGTAATTGCAGCTTAAGACAATTTATGAGTCGAGATATTTATGGAAGCATCAGCTTTGCTGCATCAAGGACGACTCTGATCATAATAAGCTTAATCAATTGCAATCCCCATTGCTTTCTATTCTAGGACATAGAGCTTGATAATGACACAGTCTTTGTAACACTTCTTTTGCATCTATGTCTCTTTTTAAGATGTAATTATTCAAAAACATTTGTCCATGGTTATAAATATCCCGATTCTGTCTCAAAGTTAAGAAAGGTTTCCCACATTTCAACGTCTAGTTGAACAAAAGAATTGACATAGTAAACAGTCGCTTTTCAACAAAAATCCTCGTAAGTGTAGCTTATTTTAAGCTGCATTTACAAGATTCTTGTTGGAAAGCATCGATATTGGCCTTTAGGTAATGCCTCGGAAATTTTCTTGAAAACATTGCGATTATTACACGACGACTGTGTAAATCATTGGAGTAAATCATCATATTGTTGGCCTCGTTTTTATGACAAGCGGTGATAAACGGGACTGGCGACTTGAGAAAATATCAGCTGGTCTCCCACATATTTATATTGTTTCCCTTCTATCCTATTTGTACATTATGTTGAACATTTATGGTCGTAGTCAGGTTGCAATTTATAGGAATATATCGCTTGTCTTCAAAAACTTCGTAACTGCAGCTTAAGACAAGCTGCAGTTACGAAGTTTTTGGAGAAAAGCAATTTATAATTTAAGAGTCGAAATATGTATGAAAGCATGAGATTTGTTGCATTAAGTTCGCCTCTTATCATGACCAGCTTACTCAAAGGCCATTGCTTTCTAGCCCTAATAATTTTACAGTCCTTGGTACACTTCTTTTGTATATATGCCTCTTTTTTCAGATGTACCTACATTGTATCCAAACATTTTTAGTCCAGGGTTAAAAATATCCAGATTCTGTCTCAAAGTTAAGAACTGTTTCCAATATTTCAACGTCTAGTTGAACATAAGAATTGACAAAGAAATTTGCCACTTTTTAACAAAAAAAGAATTTCGTAACTACAGCTTATTTTAAGCTGCAGTAACGAGATTCTTGTTGGAAAGTATTGGTATTGACCTTTAGGTAATGTCTCAAGAATTTTCTTGAAAGAATGGCGATTATTACACGACGTCTGTGTAAATGATTGGAGTAAATCATCATATTGTTGGCCTCGTTTTTATAACAAGCGGTAATAAACGGGACTGGCGACTTGAGAAAATATCAGCTGGTATCCCCACACAATTTATTTCGTCTTTTTGTAACCCATTTATAGATTATTGTTAGGGTATTGACCTTGCTCCTAATTCCACTAATAGGACATATACCCAATACTTATTTACAAAACAATGCCGTATAACAATTTCCAGAGTTGTTTTCATACCTATCATACAAGACACATCCTCGGATACACTGGGCTCTGAGCTACGCTACTTGTCATGAAGCGTAGCTCAGAGCCCTTGGTATCAGAGGATGTAGAAGACATATCACATAATCGGTGCTATGACAAAATGGCGTAATAGAAATTTTGCTCGAAAACCACTTTTTACAGGAGAGCCAAAAACGTTTTTGCCGTTTTAAAAAATGTTAAAAAATATGCCGTCAAAATTGCGTAACTCACTATTACTCTCGTGTGAATTTGTTTACGTATAACGCCATTTTGTCAGCTAAATCGAGTTACGCAATTTTGTCACATGATAATTGAAAGGGTTCTAATAGGTGTAGAAAAACGCCGTTTTGACAGGATATGCGCTCCTACATACTTAGTAGAAAGCATTTATAAAAAAAAATTGACAAAATGGCGTAACTAATTTGTTACGCCATTTTGTCATAGCACCGACGAATTATAGACATTTGTTTAAAAAATATCTATATATTAGAAGAAAATACATGTTCACATCACAAGAACATTGTGGCATCTCTTATTTCAGTTTTTTTTTCTCATTTTTTAAGTATTCGAAGACCAAAAGTTAACATGTTGTATTCTGAATAAGATAAGTGGTGTAGTGGTTAGCGCTCTCGGCTTGTAGTCAGGGGTCCCACTCGGCTACTTTTGAGCAAGACACCTAATTGTCAGTCCCAGTCTACTCAGTTGTATTGAGTGGGTAGCGGTGACACGGGTGGTAAACGGAGAAACTAGCTTCAAAAAGAGTCAACGTTGGTATTTCGTTGTCTCGTGAGATCCGGCCTCTACCGATGTAGTTGCATAGAGCGAAAATCTGTAAACAAAGGTAGGTCACGAACACATTTTTGCTACAATTATTTCTTTTACAACGAGTTTTTAAAAAATCCGAGAATGCTGTAATATGAAGAAATGGTCTAAGTTTGTCGTGCATGAGATATTATACGGTGTTAGTAAGCAGAGTTTGAATACAATTGAAAAACATTTCAAAATCGAAAGTAAAAACTTTTTCAACGATTGTATGAAAACCCTGCTACTAATACCGTATACTCTCGTGCACAACAAACTTAGACTATTTCTTCATATTACAGCATCTCCGGATTTCTCAAAAACTAGCTTCAAAAATAATTTTAGAAAATGTGTTCGTGACCTACAATTGTTCGCTCTATGCAACTACCTCTTTTTGGAGCTAGTTTCTCCGTTTACCACCCGTGGGTGAGGTAAAACTTACTGCCTCTTATCGAAAAAAGAAACAAAGAGCCTATAGAAGCTTTACTAGATTATGTACATTGTACATCTGGCCCCGGTTTCTCGAAAAAAACTTAAGTACGTTCTCATGCTCAAATTTGAGCACCGTGCTCAAATCGCACAAAATCCACGTGGACTTCAATCGAATATCCTTCAACGTTGGAGAGTATTCCTTTAAAGTTGAGCATGCTCTCATGAGAACGTACTTAAGTTTTTTGGAGAAACCGGGCCCAAGTCTCGAAAACTCTATGAACTGAATGAACGGACAATGTTCAAGTGATAGGGAGTTCCTGCCGCTACTTTTAGCAATCACGATTCTAACATTGAAGTGGTTTTTTGCGTCATGAAAACAATATGTGAGCCGTCGCGCTAAAAAGGAACTTATGATTCCACACAATCTAGGTTCAGGAGGGGTCAAGCAGATTGCGTATGTGGAAAATGAACACATAATAAGAGTAAGCGTAAACATTCTAGATTGAAAAAAAAACCAACAGTATTTTAGAGCGAGAAGTATCGATCGTAGTAAGGCTGCGTGGACTGCTTTTCACATTTCCTCTAATGCCCCTTTTAGCACGTCGGGCCATATGTGTTTTGGTGTTACTGTGGACAACACTAGAAATGTGCTATTAAATAGCTCAGGATACGCTGAGAACATATTGTGTTTGAACACCAGGTGTTGCATAGTTACGGAACAATTCATACCTTTTTGAAGAGATAAAACGTTTTAATTGAAAATGTTTTGATACGGTAATTAATGTTGTAGAATGGATCCCCAGGCTTTTAATATTACCCGATATCGTGTCAATGTATCAGTGCCTAGGTCAGCTTTCACAATGACTGCTGAAATTAAAATTTGCACAGAGATGGATATTTTTAATAGAATTATTATTTTTCAAGATAGACATTCAGACACACCAGAAATAATATACATATACTTGTATAGACGTGATAAATACGACTCTCAATATATCACGTAATAATGACGTCACATCGAATTCGAGTTTTAATTACCAACGTTTGTTAAGAAGATAGTTCCGCTACGAGTGTATGTAGATATTGAAATTTCATATTTTTAATTTTTTTTTCAAACATATCACCTGCATAACGGAAGATTAGAATAAATCCTGGGTTGTCAATTGAATTTGTATTGCTTTACCCTTGGTTCAATTCGAGACAAGAAACAACATCTCTTTCTATGAACCAATTCCATAATTTACTACGGTGGATAATCATGTGACTCAGAATTTCAGAAAATCTTTAATATTTTTAATAGAACTTGACCAATTTGAATTCGACTTGAAGCAGAGAAGGTAGGAAAATGCCAGGAATTTCATGGCCTTTTTTCACCTTCTTTGCTTCAAACCAGTTTCAAATCGGCCAGATGTTAACACAATTACCAGAAATTTTCTGAAATTATTGTTGTGTCACGTGATTCCCTGTCGTGAACACATCCTTTAGAAATTGGGGCGTTTGTACATCAACGATAAACAAATCTCACAATATGCACTAATTTATGTAACATAAAATGATGATTAGAACATTCTCCTTGGAATTGCACTTGCAGAAAAATATTAGTTGATATTTATCGCTCGTTGAATCATTTCAGCTTATGATAGCGTATGGATGTTTCCTACAAAATGTGTTTTTCTACACCATAGTATTCCGAATTGCAACAGTTATACGGGTTGGTTTTCAACGTTAAACAATAAATTCCTTTTGTTTATGTCCTTAATCTTGAGTGAAGCTGATACGAAAAGGAATGCCGATCACTACGGTTTACTCCCTTTGTATCAATACATTCTGTACAACATGTCAATTATAAACAAGTCATATTTTCGCCGTTTTGGAAATAGTTTCATACAATCGCCCTGTGGTTTCACAGTATGATGAATACCACTGCAATGCACATTTTATCGATTAATGTAATTAGGCGGAAATCTGAAATGCTTATCTGGGCAGGTTTAAAAAAATGTGACCAAAGTGTGACATTTAAATGTTGAGAATAACAGCTAATTTTACAGAATATCATCCAGATTTCTTAATTAGGGTGGCTAAAAACTATTCCAAATGGTTAAGCAGTGCCCAAATTATATTTTAAATTCATGTTCACTACTTTTAGCTAAAACTGTGTGCACAATCTTGCAAGATGACACCAAAAAAGCGTTTCACTCCTGACAGCATATATATTGCACAATATGAGAAATTGTAACCCACGAATCACTAAATAGTAGAGTGCAGAATGCCCACAAGGTTGATGGCTTTCTAAAAAAGTTTTACTGGTAGATTTCTGGCTGAATAGACAAAAATGAGAACACATTTTGCAAAATAAAAGTGTTTCACTCCCGACATAAAATTCAGAGGTTATTGTATAAAACAGGCTCCACATCCTAAACCAGTGAAGATAAGATGAAAAGGTTATTTTAAGATGATGGTGCACATGTTGTTTTATAAATTACAAGTGCTTATTGCAGTATCCTGTGACTGTCTTTTATTTACCATAGCTTAGAAACTTGGTACAAGTGTTAAGTGTCACACAAAAACGTTTCACTCCTGACATTTTTGACAAGTTTTAATGACATATCTTTTTTATTTGTGAAGCGATTTTCTTTAAACTTGGTACCCAGTATAAAGACACAATAACACATCTTTTTAGCTTTGATTGGGTTGAATATGTTTCTCTGTAAAAGCCGTGGCATGTAAAAGGTGAATGGTCACATTTTTTTAAACTTGCCCATCTGTGAATATTTTCTAAACAATTCATACTACAATAAGAGCATGTTCTGACAAAAGCATTGGAACCCGTGCTACAATCACAGACAAGCTGAACAGTACTGAATTATTTCACGGGGATGCAGACTTACGGATCTCTTGTTAGAATTGATAAGATGATTAGATCTACTCTCCATACAGAGTTTGTCACTTTATGGAGCAATTTAACCACTGTCGTCAGGACATCGCGATTGACGGTACAATGACGTCATCAACTGCGTCCTATTTGTGACTCAGCATTATTTATCCACTGAGAGCCCAAGCCAAAAGACAGGGCTACAGATAAGAGGTTATCGATCTATATTTTTAAGTTTTTTAAACAATCCCATACGTCTTAGTATCAGTACAAACATTAAAAAAAATTATGCATGATAAGTTCGAGAATACAGAACATGAAAATATAATCAGTGACTCTTTGGGGGAATGCCGTCAATACTGAATTTTCATTTATATAACCAGAAAACATATATTCTCGTATTATTCAATTAAAGAAAACAGACAAGCCTCAAGCGAAAACAAATTAGACTTTGTCTTTTTTAACAAAATTAGTCTGTTCATAAAGCATCGCTAAAGTACAAATCTTTGAAAGCAGGAAATGTGTATATCATAACATATACACATTTGGTGGAAAATGGGAAATCACTGATTATCAGTAATTTCTTCTTTTTTCTCAATGTTTTCACAAACTATTTCGGCTAGAGACACCATAATCAGGTCTCTTTGGGGGGAAAGGATTAACTCTTTGAGAAAACAAGTCCTGGTGCTGATAGGCCTTAAAGAATATCGGTATTTATATAGAAATCTTTGCTGAAAAAGGTTTTTTCTTTTTTCTAAAGGATATCTGTCATGAGTTTTCATGGCGGGGATTCACCTTTTCTGCAGAAAACTGATTAAAACGAACTAACAGAACTGTTGACGATGATCTGAAATGGTTGTATCATGTGATTGCCCACCTAGGTGTTGATATCAGTTACTGTGTCTTGTGCAACAACTTTCAATTCTGGCCTGTCTGAACTGTTGTTATGGAAAAGGTCAAGGGTTATTGGTTGTGCTATTAACGCTGTGAACAGGATTTTGCAAGGCCACACTTAGAATATTTTCGAACAAAGCATTGTAGTCCATATCAGAATTACCGCAGCGTGTCAGAATTATAATAAAACGGTCCCCAGGGAGGCTGGATGGTCTAGCTTTAGTTAATAAAACGATCTGTTCTCATTTATTCGTTTCCCGAAATAATTCCAAAAGTAAAAGCCACTACAAAGATGGTATTGCCAAGTATATCGATGCTCTTCAACAAAAACCTCGTAGCTGCAGTCACGAGATTTTCGTTGAAAAGCGACGATATTTTATCGATTATGTTGACTGATATCGGAATGCTAAAAAGTTTGGAACAAGGAAACCCCCAACAATGGTCCTAAATAATTATGATATATCTTCCTAAACATTTCAAAAAGAACTTTGACTGTTTAGAAACTATGTTAGTACGAGTTAATGCATGGCATATATTTCCAAATTAAATTATTATTTCCATTGATATGTTTTCTGAGGATAAGAAATACTTTGACTGGAAGAGACAAAATTTCGTTATTTGGCAAAATGTGACTCATAGGCCCAATGGGCCGTGTGTGCACTACAGCATTTGAATATATTGTAAAATATGTATCATTGTAATTTCACACATGTCGCTATCCGGGAATAAAAGCAAGATCTACACATACCCCCTGCATGGCCTGAAAGCTAGGCTATATGTTATTGTCCTGTAAACCCACTATTGTCAGAATGTGTTCTCTAGACTTAGTAATAAAATCTCAACAATTCCCGTAGCTCGCTGCATTCTACACTCTACGTGGTTTTATAACACTGGTAATTGTGTCAGTCTATTAACAAATTAGAGGTCTGGAGAAGACAGCACAAAACGTGCATTGACAAATTGTTATTCTGCTATTACAGGAGGTACCAGCTATTGTATAATTATTGCATTCATTGTATTAGATCAAAATGAGAGGTTTGAAAACAGTACGCATCATTGCAATTTAAAGATGAAGAATTGACAGAGAGAAATCATGCATTTATAACAGATAAGTGAGCTAACCTACTATATCAGTTTTCTTACTCCAATGTCGTAAATCATTTGACGTGCATACTCTGCCGATTTGTAATGAATGAAGTTAAAATAGTTTTCTTTCCCAAACATTAAATGAATGAACAATAAATTTCATTATCCAAAACCTGGTTTCGAAATTTTCTTTTAATGAAAAGACGAATTGATGTAGGAGGAAATGTCGTTAATTAAACTCCGTCTTTATAGCAATGTAACATATCAACGGAATTCATGTTAGGGTATGCAACCCATCGTTAGCACCAAAGAGCCGGAGGCGAAATTTGATACATGTAAGTGCCAGTAACTCCTAAACTGTGTTAGATCTACATTTTCATTCCAAATACAAACATTAGCATTTTGAAAGGTTTAGAATTTAGCATTAATGTATACTTATTGAAATATTTGACAAAAATGTTCAAAATTATCTCCCTTGCACATGAATATCGAGTAAAATAATATTTTTTTCTTCTTGAAGCATAATCTTGCAATCCGGAACGGTGAATCAACTTCTGTCAAGTTTATTTACAAGTGTGTGTAATTTGATGTATTTCGTATAGCTAGAAAGTGGTGTTTTTATTGATGGGCTGTATACCTTAATGTAGTAGGATTTAGGTTCGACATACATCAGGGTTGTTTCATTAATTCACTGATTTGCGCTGCACTTTTAATGCTCTGAGGTCAGACACTGTGACGTGAAGAGACGCATGGGGTAACCGGTTAGGTATATAGTCTATATTTTAATGGTGTTTGTAAAAACATGTTTACGTGTAAAATAGAAGCAGTCTATGGAAGGTAGCACGATTTTTTTCTTAAGCATTTAAGAGGCAAATCCAATAAGGCTGAGTGAAGTGGCAGAGGAAATCTATTCAAATGCAGAATAAGTGTTTTGATTTAGAAGTAATATCGCTGATTGCATGATAGCAAAGATAATCTGTTATGTTTTCGAGACATTCTGTTCAAAATAGAGCTCATAGAAAACTTAAACGGCGCTTGTATTATTTATGGCTTCACCCCATTACCGACCTTTCCACGATAAAATATCATATCATAACTATTATTTGCATTGGAAACTGGTCACGACAAAGAGGGTCTTCTGCAAAACAAAGTAACGACCGAGTGATTTTCTTGGAATATAATTACATATTCAGCAGCAAGTTATGGTACTCCATCCACCATTAGATGCCAAATAACTCGTGCAATTTTGCACCCCCTCCGCGATTTTCAGCTGACAACCGAATTTGATGAGGGTATGCAGATTATAAAAATCTGGACAATCTTAATAATCCGTCAATCTCCCTTGGCACGGATGACGCAGAAGAAGTGCGTAGTGTTTGGTATACATTGGTGAATGGAATACCTTCAATCTATTGTTTTATTCTATAGGGAATATATCACAAACAATCTGATAAGACGAGACATATGTATCGCCAAATCAGTCTGTACATAGAATTTGGTCAAAGCAATATATAAGTGGGGACAAAGGCTTCCTGCAGTTGTTGTGTTTAATCTTAACTCTATTTTGTGGACACTCATTTGAATCGTCTCGGTGATACGAATCTTATGAGTACCCACAACATAGGTATGGATGGACAATAAATGACAAATTTCATTTTGAAAAAAAGCCATCAAGTCACCATATTTGTTGCTTTGTTGATAAATACTTCCTCTAGTCCACAAGTCTAAAAACTATCGAAACTTGTATAATTTGTATGGGTCAAGGAGTCACCAAGTATGTTGTTCTTTTTCATTTTGTGCAGTAGCGACTTTTGATGTTCAATGATTTAACTCGAAAAAGAAATTGTCTTCAAATATCAAGAAAGTTCCACTTTGTATGATAAGAAGCTTTAAATTTTGATGGAGTGGGGATTATGTATTTGGGGACATTATATTCAAAACATTCCTCTTTCAATATTGCGATAAGGTCCGTATTTACGTCATATATCACAATAATGTTGATGGAGTAGAAATTGTTTACTTTGTAAATCGATGCTTTTCAACGAAATCCTCGTAACTGCAGCTTGTTTTAAGCTGCAGTTACGAGGTATTCGTTGAAAAGCGACGAAATATCATACTCTAACATCATCTTTCCAAGGACGTTCAGTCCCAAAGCGATCTTTAATTTGTAGAGAAAGTCATTAAATCAACCCTGTCCCAAACAAGACCTGGGTTTGACGTCCCTAATAGCAAATGTCTAGGAAAGCATTGTTGACAATAGAAGAAAAAATGATAGTAACCCGCATTTACTCCTTTTTTATCATTAATAACAATGTTATATTGTACACAAATATCATCTTAACACCGATTTTGTCCTCTGCTCGCAGCTTTCAAATTGGACCTCCCTTAAGATTTGTCATTTTGGTAAGGTAAATGCAAATCGTGCTTGGAAAACGTTCATTGTGGCATTTGAGAAAGCTTAAAACAAGATCAGCCAATACATTTAAATGACCAAGGCTAGAATGGGTTCCATTCGGTCTAATCATGTTTCCCTCTTTAACTTCCTACAGTCTAAATATCAATATATACGACGTACAAGATCAAAAACTGGTGCCGCAATAGTTAACGGGTATCAGTCTGTTATGTGTTGTCTTATTGACCAAATTATAAACTATATATATAATGCATGAGTAGTACGAGCGTTTTCAGTTGTATGAAGCTGCAGGACAACAGCACGGCTCCTGATCAGACTGCGTGAATGCAAGGATTTCAAATGTCACAAATTTCCTCATTTCAAGATCCCAAAGATCCCGACTCATTTTCATGTGCCCTCCCCCCTTTTTGTATAAAGTTCGACAAGGAGCAGACAGAACAAAATCCAATTACATTTTGTAAGAAAATCCGCCATTTGATGCGAGCTCAAGCAACATGTAATTTTGACTTGTCAAATCGTATCGTCTTAACGTCAGAAAGATTTTACAAGGTATGTCATTACTCTGGCTTTGAGTATCAGATGACTTCTTTCATACCACACTTTTAGGCAATGAACCAGATAAAGTGACAGCTAGAAAATTGGTATGTACAGGAACTTAGATCTGTTTAGCTTAGATATGAGTACTATTTGGTCAGGTGACCATTATGCAATTGCTTTCATTCTTTCACATAATTCGAGATTATAGTCGAACAATTGAATGATATCCATTTAAAAAGTCAATAATCATTTCATTTGAAATGGAGTATCATCTAGGGTTGAGTTGATAAGGTGCTGAAACAAAGCTCAAACTTTTCTAACATAAAATACAACTATTTGAGAAAGCTTATACATGTATTTATAACCCTTAGTGTTGAACTACTTTTTGGACCATTGTAATTGCAGTATATTTTTAAAATTTCGCGGCTTTATTTCGCATTAACGAAACTGTCGGCTGGTTTATGTGACGTCTATACGTACTCACGCCCCCGTCTCCAATGAACCGCTCAGGAACCGTAAGTCAAATAGAATATGTAGATAAATAGAATCTAACATGAGTTAAAGCTTGGCATAAAAATACTATACTGACAGTAGGCATATATAGAGGAAAGATGTTGTCGAATGAAAATAGTATCTATATGATTAAAATGTACAAGGCATAGCTGTCTGCAATGTACCAGAATCCATTGACCCTTTCGCAAGCAAGACATTGTTTTGACGTCTGTGATGGTAAGTCTAAAACGCCTTTTGTCTCGGTATCTTCTTTGCTTTTATTTACAGTCATTTTTATCAGCACCCATTTGCCGTCTGTAGAAGCTTTCAAAGTGTAACAAAGTTGTTCTTTGGAAAAGAGTAAACGACCGAATCGAATCACTGTTTTCTCCTTGTCCTGGTACACTTTATACCCCCATGAATATCTAATGTTACATTTTCTCTGTAAATATCCGTCTATGGGGAGGTACTCATTTTGTTTATAGCCTGATAAATGGAGTAAACTTATCAAATCATGGTTATAGATTGTACGCGTGCCGTGATTTATAATAAACATGATGGCTATCACATGTGACCTTTTGCAAACGTATAAAAAAAATCAATCGCTTCGATATATTTTTTTCTTAGTCTCGGCTAACACTTAGCGGATTTTTATGAGATAACGTGTCCCCCTACGTGCCACTGCGAGTCCCACTCTGCACAAAACACCACGGCTTCTTGAAGTATATTTTAAGGGGAAATGCTCCAGTTTTTCGGAACACTTGGTCATTACTGTAGTAAATTAAATGACTCGTACCAATATGTTTCGCTACCATATTTTAAATAATATAACAGATCGTTACAATTTACCATTTTTGACAGTAAAATTGTATTTATTATGCGAAACTGATTTCCTCAAGATTGAAATCGATTATTTAGAGCAAGACAGTCGTAAGTGTGTATGCAGTTACCACTGTTTTGCGTCATTTTATTCATGTGTAGCTGATAAAATTGCTCTAATTCACTAATTAGTGCGCTGACCTATACATTTTCTTTTTGAATTGTTACCAGGACATGTTGCTTAATACAATGAGGGAGTTTTATCAAATTCTATTATGTAGAACTTGTGCATTTTTTACATAAAATATTCCAGCTTTTTTGATCTAATCGAACACGTGAGCATGCTGTTTTATACATTTAAGCGTTTAAAGTAGCACATATTTTGGTTTTTCTGTTCTTACTAAATGTAAGACGTTACTTTAAATCCGTTTTCGAGACTAAACGATGAATGTACAGATTTTTTTAGCATTTTAGGGACCTTGGACAGGTGCAAGAGATTGTGCATCTTTCGATGTAGGGGTATGTGATACGAATGCCTATAAAATTCAAACAAGATCGCTGACCATTCATTTTTATTTTATTTTTCAATTGGTAATAACATGTAATTTCAACATACAGAATATAAATAAATTCTATAATTGGGGGAAAAAATAGGAAACTGGAGCATTCCCCCTTAACATGTATTTTAATCTGACAGAAAAAACGATTGCGTTTGAATGTTTGAAGACGGAATGATGATTGGTGTAGAGTGATAGAACAGTGAAAGGCGTCCTTACAGGCGCGTATACATCTTCGCTAGCCAAGGTTGAACCCACCTACGTTTGTATTCACCCTTGGCGGATTTAGTCCGAATTTCTTGAAATCGCGAAGCGATTGTTCTGCTGGTTGTTTACGTCCATTATTGATGACGTCATTAACGCGCGTTGTCTTTCGCGTCATACGTCATGCGGATTATGTACAAGTTAGCTGCTTGTTTGGTCGAAATGTCGAAAGTATAATAATTCGTCGATTAAAGTTAGGGAATTCCTGTCTATTGCAGTGAAATTCTTAGGAAAAATCGCCTATCTTCGCGTTTTTGAGTTGCAAATGCAATGCTTTTTCCCGCCCGTTGTCATGATTTTGTTACTCATAACAAATGTATCAGTCGACAATCTGATTGGTTCCAGCGAGACCTCGCTGGAACCAATGAAAACGCTTTCCAGGAGACCAAGGAAATCGGACTAAATACGCCAAGGGTGAATACAGAAACGACGTTACGTCGTAGATGTCACCCTTGGCTTGCGAAGATGGCGCGTATAGTACATCATCAATATTTGTTGAGTGTAATATAAGCCGAGGAAGTCACAGAAAAAACACTACCTTGAAGCGATCGATTTCTTTCGTGTGTACGCTTCCAAAAATTCACATGGGATAGCCACCCTAATAGAATAGTCTTTACGAAGTTCGATATTTTATTTTATTGTTTGTGATGAATTCCTTTATCAGCCTTATAGAACTTTTTTTTTCAAAGGGCACAGAAGTGAACTCCACTTTAATTATTAAATTAGATGACACATATGCATTAATTTTTGAAGCTATTCAAACGTGCTACCGCCGAATGTTTAACGAATCTCACTAAAGGTGGACTTTTGGGAATTCTATTCTCTCAGAAATTGCATCTAACGACAAGAAATAGTTTGATACTTGAGTAATAATGAATTACGACGGTTATTTGTCTAAAAAGGCCTACGAATTTCCTTTACTTGAATGCTAATTTAGGCCACAAAACCTAGTTTCTCATGTCAAAATTTAATCAAACTATTTGTCCTACAGATGGGATTCAATGTTCATTTAATTTCAGGGTTCAGTATTAATTCAGATGTTATTTTTCTTCGTGCAAGCGCCAGCATATTACGAGAACATTAAATAGTCCGTCTGATGAAATCAAATAGGGGGGCTATTTAAGGAGTTCGCTGCACCCCCCTAGGTACCAAGGTTGTTATATACCATTTTAAAGCTTGAAATCTGCTGGGTACGATGCACAATGTTGTCAAGTTGTAAACCTGTGCAGATCCTGTGTAAACACACAAATATGTGGGTGGGGTAATACAACACATAAATAATTTGAAATACATTTGTCAAATAGAAATCGTTTTTAACCCAATCACTTAGGAATGCATTCTTTCAAATTCATAAAATCACAATCAAATAAACCAGAAGAGATATACAAAACACATTTCAATCAATTATACGCAGAAATAATACTCATATATCTCGTCAATTTGCATATGGTGGGTGGGGTAATTTATACACAGTAAAACACTTAGTCACAGAAAAAAATAATCACCTTATTGTTCCATGAAAGTTTGCACAACCGTTTTTAGATTGAATACAACTTATTTAGATCTTAGTACATCATCTCTAACCAATATCTTAACAGATACAAACAAGACACAGTTCTAGGCTATTCTTGAAAAT
The DNA here is from genome assembly GCA_963680895.1 of Fragum sueziense. Taxonomy (NCBI): domain Eukaryota; kingdom Metazoa; phylum Mollusca; class Bivalvia; order Cardiida; family Cardiidae; genus Fragum; species Fragum sueziense. The sequence continues at coordinate 49,431,067 of OY804593.1, forward strand.
GCCCCCTCTTTCCCTGTATCTTACAACATAGTGTCCATCTAATTATTTCAAATAAGCTGGCTTTTTAAGGAGATCGCTTCACCTTTAGGCCTCGATGTACCAATGTTGTTATATACCATTTTAAAGCTTGAAATGTGCCGAATACGATGCATGATGTTGTCAAGTTGTAAACCTGTGCAGGTCCCGTATAAACACACAAATATGTGGGTGGGGTAGGATAACAAATAAATCATTTTAAATACAATTGCCAACTAGAAATCGCCTTAAACCCAATCATGTAGGAATGTACTCATTCGAATTCATTAAATTACTCTCAGATAAACCAGGAGAGATATACAAAATACATTTCAATCAATTATACGCAGAAATAATGCTCAGATATCCCGTCGATTTGCATATGGTATATGGGGGGGGGGTTCTATTAACAGTGATATACTATATACCACACAAACAAATAATAGCATTATTGTTCTGTGAAACGCCTGTGCAGCCGTTTACAGATTAAATACAACTTATTTGGATCTTAGTAAAACACATTCCCTCTATGTCTTAACAAATATATATAAGACACAGTTCTTGACTACACTTCAAAATGTCCCCACACCCCCTATATCTTACAACATAGTCCATTAGATGATATCACACAAGGGAGTTATTGAACGAGTTGCTACGTCTGACCCCGATGTACCAATGCTGTTATATACCATTTTAAAGCTTGAAATATGCTTGGTACGATGCACGATGTTGTCAAGTTGTAAACATGTGCAAGTCCCGTGTAAACACACAGATATGTGGGTGGGGTAATATACAAAAAATGAAATGCAATTGTCAAATATAAATCGTCTTAAACCCATCCTTTTATAAACGTTCTTACTCAAATGCATGTCATTATGATTGAAATGACCAGATGCGATACACAAAAAACATTTAAATAGATTATAATTCCAGGTAGTTAGTTAATTTGCATATGGTTGCTAGAGTATTGTAATACACAGTAAAAACGTAGCCACAGTTTGTACAACCGTTTCTAGTTTAAACACAACGTATTTGGACCTTGGTACAACATATTCACCCAATTTAACAGAAATAAACAAGACATAGTTCTAGGCTGCTCTCAAATGCCCCCTCTTTCCCTGTAGCTTGCAATAATTTCTGCTTTAACTATCCATAGTCAGATAACAAAAATCATTTTGTATGGATCACCAATCCTTGCAAGAGCATCCAATGAATATATTTTAGCATTCTTTGATATAAGAGATACATTGATTGGTGAATCCAAAAGATTTCATTGTGGTATCATTGGTCAACACACTAATAATATGATAGTGTCCATGATGGCGGCCAACAGTAGATATACACACGGAATAAATAAATAGAACATTCATTTTGATTCTGAATTGATCTGGAAATGAATACAAATAATTTTGAGGACAGTACAGATTCACACAAAGATGTATTTGTTAACTTGAAATTACTAATACAGCCCCGTTGATGGTTAATAAAGGGACGTAACTAATTTCTGAATGACCCATTTGGAGTAAAATACATTCACGGGCTTATGAAAAATTCTCTTTTTGGAGAATCGTTTTGTTAAGTTCATATTTCCACTTTCTCAAATTATTATGTACATCTATATGTTGATCTTTATCTATTTTTATAAATTTAGAAAAAATGAGGGGCACAATCCAACTATTGAAATCAAATGGGCCTTCTATGCCTTTATCGAAGATGTTGCAATTTAACTCTTTTAATATTGCACTTTTGAATTAATCAGACCATTATATCAAGAGTTTACTGTCCTCGAAAAAATGCTAAAATGCTTTTTTTGTCTAAGTTTACATCCATATGTTATATTTTTACCCAACCTCGGAGACCTGCACATGCTACAACCTGTGTTTAACCTCTGTTACAAAATCTTAAAATTCAATTGGTATTACAGCTGACCGAATGCTGTCATTTCGTTGATACTCTCGTCACTTATTGATGGAAGATTAAACCAAAACGGTCCTTAATAGAGAGCACTTATCTGATCGTACGGATCGGTGTAACGTTTTGCATGCTTTTTCGTATGTTAATACATAAGATTAGCAGCTATTTATTGACAGGGTGCGGAATGGTGTGAGTTACCTGGGTCTTCGATAATGGTTTTGACCAATCTTTATCAAAGTTGGCAAGACAATGTTGATCATACGACCCAGGGCATAAACGAGTAAGGGATGTTTCATTATATTGTAACTCCATGTAAGCATACACCACCGTCGTGGTCTCTCTTGTCATTAATTTATATCATATAATGTCTGATGTATATCAAAATTCATTTGATTTGAAATTCTGAAAGACGGGATTTCAGCACGACAAAAATGCACAACTGGACAAAACTTGAAAACGCTAGGTTACTGATTTGTCACAAAATTGAGGATGGCTTGGGCATTGCGCATAGATCTTAATTTCATTGGTTTTTTTTATAGTTTGTCGCATACTTTTGGATCCTCTTTGTAATTTGGTCATTCAAATTTTGCCACATCAATCTTGTGTACCACAACTAGTTTGTCCTATACTTTAACGATATAAGTGTTACTTGTAAACACTTATAATTTGATGCAAGATCTTTATAATAAAAGTGTTCCTTATAAGCTTTCCATGGACATTCACATTGATTTCCAGTGATGCTAATAATTATGTCTCGTCGAAATTACGATTCACAATATAAAAAAACTAGCTTTAACAAGTGTCATAGTGAAAGAAGTAGTTTTAGTTGAAAAGTTTTGATGGCGAATTGATCAGTATATATAGATATACTTTGATTAGTCCTTATTTCAATGGTGGAAGGGTTACCTATTATAGAAATATTATAATGATTATATTGTGAAGTTAATTTTATAACGCAATGGCTTTCGTAATGAATTTGACGTTGAGTCATACGTTCAAAATATGGTTTTGTACACTAATAACCATTACATTTCATCTGTTCCATCGAATTTGGTAACTATTTTGAATATATTTTTCTGGAAGTTTAGGTCCGAATCGGACAAATAAATCCCAATACATCCCCACTCAATTAATGAATATACCGGTATTTTTTTCTCATCAACGACAGCGTATAAATTCTTATAATATAATTATACAACCTTGATAAGCATTGTACCATCCATATTGTTTAAGACCTATTCTCATTTTGTGCCATTAAGGAGCAGCAAGTCTCGAATTGACTTCGTTTGAATTAGCAAAACTGATGTTTCAGATTTCATTTTACCACACAATTTACGAATAAAAAAAATCTGAAATCATGTTACAATTAGTTAAATAGCTATAACGTGGCTGAAGCCTGTGGTTATCATGAGCACTAAAGCCATCACGACTATAAGCTCTCAAAGTGCGATTATGTGCACCGATAGCACATCTTTGGTGTGATCACCACAAAAAGAATGTATAATAATTTTTCTGGACACTATCTAATCGTTATTAGATTGAGATTGATAATTCCAATTCTTGAGTGAACAGTCCCAATGAGCACACATATTTCTCCAAGATAAGACAATATCTTCATTTTCAAACAGTTTTGATAAAGTTTCTTAAATAAACGTATTTACAAGTGTATCTTATATACCGTACAGTCTAATTTGTATCTTTTATGCATGTTTTAGTTTCCCCGAATGTAGGATAAAAAGATATTTTTCCCAATTCCACTGGCCCAGGACCCAAACAAAAATTGTAGCAAGACCTCTGGGCCCAGCCATCACTTTCTTATTCATTAGAATTAAGCTTAGTTAATTTCTAAATTCTTAAGGTCGAATCTTGAAGAAAGTTGAATCCACTTTTAAGAAATTGTGGATCCGTCGTTGTCTTTTTCTTGGTGAAATCGATTGAAATAGGTTTTGTATATGGCTTCTGGTTAATGCCATGCATTTGAGTGGGAACATTTCCAAAAAGATGGGTTTAAGACAATTTAAATTTGACAATTGCATTTCATTCCCACATATGTGTGTGTTTACACGGGACCTGCATAGGTTTATAACTTGACAACATCGTGCATCGTATCCAGCATATTTCAAGCTTTAACATGGTATATAACAGCATTGGTACATTGGGGTGGGATGCAGCAACTCCTTCAATAGTCCCCTTGTGTGGTATCATCTAACGGACCATGTTGTAAGTTACAGGGGGGGGGGGGTTCAAGTGCAGTCTTAAACTGTGTTTTGTATATATCTGTTAAGATATAGGCTGGCGGTATTTGATTAAGACCTAAATAAGTTCTATTTAATCTGTAAACGATTGTACAAACGTTTCACAGAACAATAATGCGATTATTTGTTTGTGTGGCTATACATGTATTACTGTTTATAAAACACCACACCCACCATAAACAAATTGACGAATTTACTCAGCTTATAATCAATTGAAACGTATTCTTTATATCCCATCTGGTTTATTTGATGATTTATTAATTTGAGTGAGCACAATCATAAGCGGTTGGGTTTAAGAAAATTATTATTTGGCAAGTGTATTTCAAGTAATGTATTTGTTGTCTTACCCCACCCACATATGTCTTTGTTTACACGGGACCTACACAAGGTTACAACTTGACAGCATCGTGCATCGTATCCAGCACATTTCAAGCTTTAAAATGGTATATAACAACCTTGGTACATCATGGGTAAGGAGTGCGAAGAATCCCTTAAATAGCGCCCTTATTTAATAGCATCTGCTGGACTATAAAAAAGGATACAGGGAAAGAGGAGGCATTTTAAAGATCTGCATAGAACTGTGTCTTATTTACATCTGTTAAGATATTGGGTGAAAATGTTTTACTAAGATCTAAATAAGTTGTATTTAAACTATAAATGGCTGTACAAACGTTTCATGGAACAATAATGCGATTATTTGTTTGTGTGGCTAAGTATTTTACTGTGAATAAATTACCCCATCCCCAATGTGCAAATTGACGAGATATTGGGGCATTATTCCAGCGTATAATCGATTGAAATGTGTTTTGTATATCTCTTCTGGTTTATTTGGTAGTAATTTTATGAATTCGAATGAGTACATTCCTATATAATTGGGTTTAAGACGATTTTTATTTGAAAAATATATTTCAAATATTTTATTTGTTATCTTACCCCACCCAAGCATTTGTATGTTTACACGGGACCTGCACAGGTTTACAACTTGACAACATCGTGCATCGTATCCAGCACATTTCAAGCTTTAAAATGGTATATAACAACCTTGGTACCTCGGGGGTGCAGCGAAATTATTTTTTACCTGGGTCATCAGACGGACTAAAACTTGTTATTACAGATTAGTTTGTAATTGGATTTACACTATATCACATGATTCAGGCGGCTCGTCGGTTTTCTTCAAAAACCTTGTAACAGCAGCTTGCTTTAGCGGCAGTTACGAAGTTTTTGAAGGAAATCGACGCGATTGTTGTAGCTACGTGTAGGCCTTTGTTCTCACTTAGCCTAATGATTTATGAAAGAAGACTATGTGAACGGCAGGATAATTTACCTTGACCGCCTCGTACATTGTTTTTCATCGTTTTTAGTATTTGTCTTTTTCAATGTTCCTTAGGTGTTAACTAATGGGTTCGAATGGACACTCATTTGAGAATATTCGCTACTATTTTTGAATAATTCTACTAAAATATCGTCTATTCAATAGATATTTTGTAGTTATTATTTAGTTTTTGTATAAGTTATAAACAATCATCTATGTGAGTCGTGCGTCCAAAGCATTTTCGTTAAGCTATTATTAAAGACAACAGAAGAATAAAACAGTAATGTTTTGTGTTGGGTAAATATTAAACTTTGTATTAAGGAGTCGAAGTCGTTGTTTAACAACTGAAGTATCTGTCTTTTAATCTGCAACTGTTCTTCTTCATCTTTGGAAGCTTTTTGCATGCAGTCATGAATGTTGAGGAGCCAAACTGTTTGTATTAGATTTCATTTCCAAACAAGAATTTTGGTGATATGCAAATGAAATTGATTTGACATATCAAACTCGTGTAAATTATGTTTGAGCAGTTTCAAACTCTGGCAATATTATGTTTACAAGAGCTAATCATGAATTATAAATTCCCGACTTTGTTTCAAATTGAACATTTATGTTTATCTCATGTTAGAATCCGTGTTTAGTCTGCCGCGTTGATGATATTCCTGTGTTATGTTAACGTATAAGGTTCTTGACTTGAAAATTCACATTCGACTACACATTTGAAAGATTGTCTTCAACACTGAAAATTTGAAACTTTGTCTTTAACACAGAAATAAGATCCCTGCATTCTGTCAAATATAAACCCTTCTTGTCTCGATAGCATTTTTTAACGGATCGTATCAAAAATAAGTGAAACAATTTCGTTTAATCTTTAAGCATCACTGCCTATGATAAGTCGTCTATAGGTGCACATGTTTATCGAAACACAGACATACTACATATTAAATAAGAAACGTCAAACTGAGAAATAATTTCGCTTGATATCTTAATCTATTGTTTTGCATCATTTACAATCCTACGCATAACAACCTATGCATTGGAGAGATTTTCGCTGAAACAGCCTGAGGATGGCGATTCGCAGATTATGTCGACGAACAGTAGCAATTTCTTTTTATGTTTAAATGATTATTTACTATACTATACATTTCCTTAACACTCATGTTTTTTTCAAAGTCTGATTTTGGTTTATGTGAGCAGTTTGTAAGAAACAAAACGATAAAGTATTGTTGATTGCGTAACTTTAGGGAACCTTACAAGAGATCAGGTATTACCGAATCATATATCAAGAGTTACCAGACCACACAATGAATTTTGGGGAAGAATTTGATCAGACCGTTCCCTTTACTGACACCTTCTTAGGCAAATATTCACATTGCACCACCTTGACTAATCCTTAGAGACCACGTCTGACACGTCTACAATTGTGGCAGAGATTTTCACATGACACGAAGTAATATTAACATGACAGTTATTGATGTAGTTGTTTCAGTTTTATCCAGAGCTAGTATTGTTAACATGATACATGTACATGTTCATTATAGACTACATCGGCAGTTTGATTCGAAGCCTTTGAAATGCCACGAAAAAACGTGACTGTTGAATACTGTTTTGCTCAGGAAATCTTGCATTTTGTTCGAGTGTTGTAAAAATATTTCGGTCGTCTCTTTCCGTATCAGTTTTATTTTCAAAGAAAGATGTAGCCAAAGTTACATTAAACACAAGTGAGCAACCAGCACGTTAACATATTTCACAAGATTCGTCTCGCCTGTTATATTCGTCTATGACATTTCGCTTATTTCTTATAAATTAGTCTACGCAAAGGCGCCTTTCTTTCTATGTTGATTTTAAGAAATTTCCTTTTTTCCATACATAGACTAACACGTCATTTACATATTTATTAACATTTTTTTCATATAGAAAATATCGTCCCGAAAAGAACTAAATTTGTCACATATTGTGTTATTCTGTGTAAAAGAATAAATACAAGCTACCGCCAACTTTTGATCTACTTGCAAATTAAAACACAGCAGAAATACATTCCTAAATGAATAATTCGTCCCTTGATTGCCAGAAGGGGCTATCAGCACTTTTCATAGTTTTGAGAAAAACGCGTTTAAAGGTTTTAAATGCTTGTCAAAAATCAGGTTTTTAATGGTCAGATACCATGTTTGGCATGAGTAGCACATGATTGCCACTACGCACGTACATATTATCGAATTTCATTTCCAATGATTTAGGCTCCCTACGCCTTTTTTTGGTCAAAAAACGCTGATAGCCCCTTCTGGCTGCCGGAAAAAATACCAAAATACAGAGGAAATGTTTCTGCCAGAAGGAGTCAACAGCAAGGCATGTATCGTAAAAAAATCATTTATTCTCATAAATATTATATTTTTGCTCATTTTACTGTTTATTTATGCGTTCAGTAAAAAACCGTGATACATTTCCTTCTTTTTAGCAACTGATATTGAGAGTTTGTCCTTATATTTCATTGGTAGACTTTCAAAGGGTCTTCTGCATAGTATTTTCACCTCAGTACAAATGAATAATGGATTACTGTTTTTGTATCTAGCAAATACATGTATAATGAAATATTTCATCTGGGTGGCTTCTTTTCTCTTTCAACACATTGACCTTGTGCTAGTTTATTCTACTGCCATCAGGGCATGTTTTAAAATTTTAGAATGACACATACGCTTTCAAATAAATAAAATGTCGTATCACACAAAGTGCGATCCCCATTCCATAAAGATGCATCGACCCCACTACACAGCTTCATGTAAATCAGTGTTGTGTCCCTACAGCTCAAAAAGTACACACAAAGCTTATTTTCTTCAAAATGGTCACCAAATAAAGAAATATTTATGTATTTTGTTTCAAAAACTAATAGATGCATTTTTGCAATTATGATAATTGGTTACAAAAACAAAATTGGAAAAGAAAAAAAATCTCAAAATGAGCAATTTCTTCTTTTCTCGTTATGTTTTTATTCACTTTTCCTTTGCATAGATATTGTGTAAACTTCAAGGTTTACCGAGACTTAATAATTCCCTTATGCAGCTTCGAACTATTGTGCGGAAAAACCTGACACACTGAGGGTTATAACGTCTGACCATTTGAAATATTGTGTCCCGTTATTGCGGAGCGTATATAATGATGTCTTTTTTTGGCGGGGACATGCTCTGTAGCAACCAGTTATGTAATAGAAAACGAGAACGGTCTCCAAATATTGCTGCTCAATCACATATATATTAGGATGTGTTGATATAACTTTCAGCAAACATGAGGGTAGATATGGTTTTGTTCTGTCCGGAACAGCAGTCAGAATAGAGTATAACGTGCTTAATAATTAATGGCGGAAAATAAGATGTGTCATTATGTAAATAAACATTTCTGATGATCTACGCTGGCCACGAACCTCATTCAGGTCCCTTTTTGTGTGCCAGTAAATACAGCGTAGCGGTTCAACTTTCGTTTGTAATATGTTTGTGACAAGTTGGAGCATGGGGTTTTGCAGTTCTAACATCCAGTAGGTCAAAGGTCGCTACATAGGCTAGAGAGTTCTGTGTTACATTTCGCATTCTTCTTTTCAGCGTTTTTCTTAATTCTTGATTGTTCCTTTCTGAAATAAGTTCCTTGACCATTCTGAAGTTTCAATCCGAAATGAGCAAAAATCAGGCCGCCAGAAGGGGCTATCAGAAAATTGAAACTCAATTCTTTCAATTCTAAGCATTTTGTTGAGACAAAATGTTATATATTTTGTTTAATATATATTTCTTTTCGTTCATGCAATATAAATGTATCATGTACACAGACTGTAAAAATGCTTTTATCAAAATTTGATATCTCGGCAGCCAGAAGGGGCTATCAACGAACTTCGCTAATGACTATTTTGTTTCATTTTTCTGATTATTGCCTTGATGAATGAATTGAAGACTGCAAATACAGATTGATAGAAAGTGCTGATAAACAACACAGATAACAATAAAAATCCACTTATCTTTTCACATAATAATAGCTTTAGAGTATTCCGATTTGTTGAACATTTATGTCGCACTGTAGATCTATTTAAGTTTACTGGGATCATTCCACCAATTAAGTCAATTTTCATGATAAATTCACACAATGTTCTTCTTTGCTGACATTATCCAAACGCAAAATTTAGGGTGGTTCGAATTCAAAGTAGACGACAAAATAAATATTAATGAATCAAAACTTGACAACGTTATAGCCTAGAAAATGTTCAGACAAATGAATAAAATGTCGCTTATTGGCATCTTCTTCTTTTTCCTCAATGTTTCAAAGGCCTTTTCTATAAGGAACCTAAAAAACCGGGTCTTGTTTAGGAAAGGGTTATGGGACAATTAAGAAGATAAAATGACCGGTTAATTACTAACCTGAGTCGCGTTTATCAGTGAGGGGGATATGCTGATAGACCCTTCTGGCAGCCCAGTTGGTGTTGATAGCCCCTTCTGGTCGGAAACAATCTGGCTAGTTGCTGATAGTCCCCAATCATGTTATGCAATTTTTTATCATTTCTAATTGGAATATCAGTACCAAATTTTATCCATAGGTAGAAACCACTCGACTGACTAAAAAAATGTTAAAATGTCATTTTCGCCAAAAAGTGCTGATAGCCCCTTCTGGCAATCAAGGGACGAATTACAGAGTTTAAAATCTATCAAAATTCTGGTTAAGGTTACTCAAACCACATTTATTTGTAAGGTTCTGCGAACATAATACTATATCGCCAATGAAAGTCATAAAGTATCAGATTTGTGTCATGAAATAAGACATAAATAAACAATTATTTTACGACGTCTATGATAGATCTATCTAGATATAACTTTGTCTTCGGCATCTAAATGTCGCATTGTCTCGTGTGATTATTGTGTTTGTGTGGATTAAAAAAAACAACAACAACAGCTTTTAGTAAAGACGTTGCAGATTTTGGAGAAATTATCTTATAACCTGCAATACACTCTAGGTGATAATCCAAATGATGAAGTATACATTCATTGACATGGTTAAAGCTTCTAACTCTTTAGTATGAACATTTTACATTAGCATGTCCGAGTAATATGAAAAGTTTTGTCATAATTACAAACCCATTGAATCGTGACTGACATTTACTTTTTACGTAATGCATTATAACTGAAAATGATTTAGCTTACAATAGTAAAGCTTGCAAAACCAAACACAACAAGAGTGCCATCGTCACAATATACGCCGCCACTTATAAAACTTAAAAAATAGATTGAAGGGGGCATAATTCAGGCAAAAATCAATGAACCATAAAATCCTTACTTCATGAACATCTACCAATTAAGGTAATAACATCCACCAAGTTTCAGCCCCAGATACTAAGTTGTAAGGGGGCATAACTCTGGAAAAAAGCAATGAACCATAAAATCTTTCCTACATGCACATCTACCAATTGAGGTGATAACATTGAACAAGTGACATTAAGATCCAGCCAGAAACTTAGGAGGAGTTGCGTTGACAAGACTGCAATTTCAATAAGCCCCAGAGACTAAGATTGAAGGGGGCATAACTCTGGCAAAAATCAATGAACCATAAAATCCTTCCTTCATGCACATCTACCAATTAAGGTTATAACATTGACCAAGTTTCATTAAGATCCAGCCAGAAACTTAGGAGGAGTTGTGTTGACAAGCCTGCAATTTCAATACGCCCCAGAGACTAAGTTTTTAAGGGGCATAACTCAGGCAAAAACTGACGAACCATAAAATCCTTCCTTCATGCACATCTACCAATTGAGGTGATAACATTGACCAAGTTTCATTAAGATCCAGCCAGAAACTTAGGAGGAGTTGCGTTGACAAGGCTGCAATTTCAATAAGCCCCAGAGACTAAGTTTTTAAGGGGCATAACTCAGGCAAAAATCGATGAATCATAAAATCCTTCCTTCATGCACATCTACCAATTGAGGTGATAACATTGACCAAGTTTCAAGAAGATCCAGCCAGAAACTTAGGAGGAGTTGCGTTGACAAGAAAAGTGGACGGACGGACGGATGGACGGACGGATGGACGGACGGACGGACGGACAGACGGAGAAGATGACGCCAATATACGTCCGCCTCCGGCGGCGTATAAAAAGGACTACATGTAAATTAAATTCAAGGATTTAGAGGGCCACGCCTCCAAAATTTATCGTTTAGATCTGCTATAACGTAAAGAAACTTGCTGTCTAGAAATTCAAATTGGACACACATAAAAGCCACTACAAATTTATCTTCGAAATAAATGTGCCAAGTATTCTAATCTAATCTTCCCTTACATATACGATTCTATACTTCTTTTACTTTACGTATTCATCGCCGATGAATGTAGATACACGGTATTGAGTGGTTCTTTTTTCATTAATTGATCCATAGACCCATGGGAGAAAATGTAATTACCATGCTTTTAAGAGCATTTATCAAAAGTCCTAGACAATTTTCTGAAATAAACGAGACACGGACTAAAAGTACACCGATGAAAATCTTAAAGGTGAATCTATGTATTCTGATATGTCCCCTAAAGGATTGGTATATCATTTATTCGTTTGGCCGACTGACAATTTATTCACCAATCTTCATATGTTCAATCGTTCTAGTTTTGATTATTTGTTCAGACACTGTCAATTACATATATTGCAAAATTGTTTAATGTCTAAAGATACTGAAATATTCTTTACATAATCCAATAAATCTAGTCTCGATATTATGGCTCGTGTTCATAAAATTACACTATGCAAACGAAACGAAGTCGAGTTCCAAACTCGCATGACACATGCATTAATGCTTGGCAAACACTTTTACATTGAGCAAGTATAGACGATAATGATGTTGCTTAATTATGTAGAACGTATGTAACCGATTTTGCGTTTTTGTACTTGAAATATATAAGACGTAGTTCTGATTTGACGTCCTTTGCGAAAATGCTAGGGAAAATATTGAGAAAGAGGAAAATACAAATAATCAGCATTTTCTTCTTTTGTCTCAATACTTTGTTCACTACATTCTACACAAACTGTATCTGTATCAACTTCTATTGTTTTGTGCGACTGTGACTCCAAAATTGGAAATGTCTATTTTTTTTCTTAATGGAAAGTGTTAACGACCGAATCGTATCACTGTTTTCTCCTTGTCCTGGTACACTTTATACCCCCGATGAATATCTAATGTAACATTTTCTCTGTAAATACTCCTCTATGGGGATGTATTCATTTTGTTTATAGCCTGATAAATGAAGTAAACTTATCAAGTTATGGTTATAGATTGTACGCGTGCCCTGATTTGAAATAAAGTAGTCATTGAAAAGTTCTATATTTTGTTATGGTATTTTAATCACCTATATCACGACAGGAAGTTACATTACAAATGCATTTATGTTTGGCAAACACCTTTAGATCTATATTAAGGAAGTATAGACAAACAAGATGTTGTTAAATTATATATGAATAACGTATTTACACGTTTTTGCTATTTGCTTGAAACATTCACAAGACGTAGTTGTGTGCATAATACCAGATGCCATTGACTCTTTCCAGAACAAAACATGCTTTTGACGTCATTGGCAGAGAGACTTGGTAAAATATTGAGACAAAAATAGAAAATGCTGGTGACCAGCATTTTCTCCTTTTGTCTCAATATTTCTACGTTAAATTCTGCATGAAATTTGCCTTTATCAATGTTTCTTTTTGTCTGTAACTGTTTTCAAAAGTGGACCTGTCCATCTTTTACCACTCGAGAAAGTGTTAACGACCGAATCGTATCACTGTTTTCTCCTTGTCCTGGTACACTTTATATCCCCCATGAATATCTAATGTTACATTTTAGCTGTAAATATCCGTCTATGGGGAAGTATTCATTGTGTTTATAGCCTGATAAATGGAGTAAACTTATCAAATTATGGTTATAGATTGTACACGTGACGTGATTTGTAATATACATGATGGCTATCACACGTGACATTTTGGAAACGGTTAAGCAAATTCGCTCGTTTCGAGGTATTCTTTTCTTAGTCTCAGCCCATACTAAGCGGATTTTATGAGATAACGTGTCTCCTTACGCGCCACCGCAATTCCCACTCTGCACAAAACACCACTGCTTCTTCAAACATATTTTAACACGCAATCATTGTTCTGTGTCCAGAAAGGTACATAAAACATGTATTATAATCTGACAGAAAAACGATTGCGTCTGAATGTTTGAAGACGGAATGATGATTGGTGTAAAGTCAGAAAGAACAGTGAAATGCGTCCTTAAAGGCGCGTTTAGTGAATCATCAATATACGGTATGTAAGCCGAGGAATTCGAAGAAAAAACCCTACCTTGAAGCGATCGATTTCTTTCGTGTGTACGCTTCCAAAAATTCACATGGGATAGCCACCCTAATAGAATAGTCTTTACGAAGTTCGATATTTTATTTTATTGTTTGTGATGAATTTCTATATCAGCCTTATAGAACTTTTTTTTATTTTCAAAGGGCACAGAAGTGAAATTCACTTTAACCCATTACTGCATAGTGACGCCTTTTGACTCCTTCACAAGAAAAGGCTTAGGAAATCATTATGGCAAATGAAGAAATTGCTTCTGACAAGCAATTTCTTCATTTTCCAAAATATTTTCTAACAATAAATGACAAGATTTTTAAAATTTCATCAACTTGAAATTGTCGTCTGCAACGTCTTTCAGATTGGAACAGTTCAAAATTTTGCCGTCTGGTAAAGGGTTAATTATTAAATTAGATTGTACATACAATATTTTTTTAAGCTTTTCAAACGTGCTACCGCCGAATGTTTAACGAATCTCACTAGAGGTGGACTACATTCGGAAATTTTATTCTCTTAGATATTGTATCTAACAACAAGAAATAGTTTGATACTTGAGTAATAATTAATTACGAGGGTTATTTGTCTAAAAAGGCATACGAATTCCCTTTACTTGAGTGTTAATTTAGGCCACAAAACCTAGTTTCTCATGTCAAGATTTAATCAAACTATTTGTCATACAGATGGGATGCAATGTTCAATTGATTTCAGGGTTCATTATTAATTCAGATATTATTTTTCTCCGTGCAAGCGCCAGCATATTCTGAGAACGTTAAATGGGTTATTACAGATTGGTTTGTAATTGGATTTACATATTACAACATTCAGACGATTTGTCGGTTTTCTTCAAAAACCTTGTAACAGCAGCTTGCTTTAGCGGCAGTTACGAAGTTTTTGAAGGAAATCGACGCGATTGTTGTAGCTACGTGGAGGCCTTTGTTCTCACTTAGCCTGACGACTTATGAAAGAAGACTATATGAATGACAATTTACCCTGACCGCCCGTACATTGTTTTTCATCGCTTTTAGTATTTGTCTTTTTCAATATTCATTAGGTGTTAATGCATTCGAATGGACACTCATTTGAGAATATTCGCCACTATTTTTAAATAATTCTACTAAAATATCGTCTATTCAATACATATTTTGTAGTTATATGCTATTAATATACAGGAGAATCCATGCTTGTCACCATACACGTTCTTTTTTTCTTCGGGTGTTGTAGACTAGCTTTTGTTCGCGTATTCACAGGGTGGCTTGAACTTTAAGATTCGTTTTTGTATCAGTTATAAACAATCATCTATGTGAGGCGTGCGTCCAAAGCATTTCGTTAGGCTATTATTAAAGACAACAGAAGAATAAAACAATGTAATGTTTTGGTGTTGGGTAAGTATTAACCCTTGTATTAAGGAGTCGAATTCTTTGTTTAACAACTGAAGTATCTGTCCTTTAATCTGCAAATGTTCTTCTTCATCTTTGGAAGCTTTTTGCATGCAGTCATGAATGTTGAGGAGCCAAACTGTTTGTGTTAGATTTAATTTCCAAACAATAATTTTGGTGATATGCAAATGAAATTGCTTTGACATATCAAACTCGTGTAAATTATATTTGAATAGTTTCAAACTCTGGCAATATTATGTTTACAAGAGCTAATCATGAATTATAAATTCCCGACTTTGTTTCAAATTGTACATTTATTTTTATCTCATGTTAGAAAACGTGTTTAGTCTGCCGCGTTGATGATATTCCTGTTTTATGTTAACGTATTAGGTTCTTGACTTGAAAATTCACATTCGACTACACATTTGAAAGATTGTCTTCAACACTGAAAATTTGAAAATTTGTCTTTAACACTGAAATAAGATCCATGCACTCTGTCAAATAAAAAAACCCTTTTTGTCTCGATAGCATTTTTAACGGATCGTATCAAAAATAAGTGAAACATTTTCGTTTAATCTTTAAGCATCACTGCCTATGATAAGTCGTCTATAGGAGCAAATGTTTATCGAAACACAGACATACTACATATTAAATAAGAAACGTCAAACTGAGAAATAATTTCGCTTAATATTTTAATATATTGTTTTGAATCATTTACAATCCTACGCATAACAACCTATGCATTGGAGAGATTTTCGCTGAAACAGCCTGAGGATGGCGATTCGCAGATTATGTCGACGAACAGTAGCAAAATTGGGGTTTTTATGTTTAAATGATTATTTACTATACTATAAATTTCCTTAACACTCATGTTTTTTTCAAAGCCTGATTTTGGTTTATGTGAGCAGTTTTTTAAGAAAAAAATCTATAAAGTATTGTTGATTGCGTAACTCTCGGGAACCTTACAAGAGATCAGGTATTACCGAATCATATATCAAGAGTTACCAGACCACACAATGAATTTTGGAGAACAATTTGATCAGACCGTTCCCTTTACTGACACCTTCTTATGCAAATATTCATATTACATCACCTTGACTAATCCTTAGAGACCACGCCTGACACGTCTACAATTGTGGTAGAGATTTTCACATTACAAGAAGTAATATTAACATGACAGTTATTGATGTAGTTGTTTCAGTTTTATCCAGAGCTAGTATTGTTAACATGATACATGTCTACATCGGCAGTTTGATTCGTAGCCTTTGAAATGCCACGAACAAATTTGACTGTTGAGTTCTGTTTTGCTTATGAAATCTCCGGCAATGTAATGAAAGTGTATGAAAATGTACAACGGTTGAAAGCTTTTAGCTCGAGTGATGTAAAAATATTTCGGTCGGCTCTTTTCGTATCAGTTTTATTTACAAAGAAAGTTGTAGCCAAAGTTACGTTAAACACAATAGCCAAAGTTACGTTAAACACAATAGAGAAACCAACATGTTAATATATTTCACACGATTGGTCTCGCCTGTTTTATTCAATTATGACCTTTCGCTGATTACTTATAAATTAGTCTACGCAAAGGCGCCTTTCAATCTATGATTATTCTAAGAAATTTCCTTCTTTGAATACATAGACCAACACGTCAATATATTTACATCTTTATTAACAATTTGTTTATATAGACAAGATCGTCCCTAAAAAGAACTAAGTTTATCACATATTGTGTTACTCTGTGTCAAAAAATAAATTCAAGCTAGCACCTACTTGCAAATTAAAACACAACAGAAAGACATTTCCAAATAAATAATTACATAGTTTAACATCTATCACAATTCTAGTTAAGGTTATTCAAACCATATTTATTTGTAACGTTTTGCGAACACGAAATATCGCCAATAAAAGGCATAACGTATTAGATTTGTGTCATTAAATAAGACATAAATAAACAATTATTCTACGTAGTTTATGATAGATCTAGTATGTAGATATAACTTTGTCTTTGGCATCTAAATGTCGCATTGTCTCTTTTAATTACTGTGTTTGTGTGGATTTTTAAAGAAAACAGCTTTTATAAAAGACGTCGCAGATTTTGGAGAAAAATATCTTGTAATCTGCAATGCACTCTAGGTGATAATCCAAATGGTGAAGTATACTTCCATTGACCAGGTAAAATTCTCTTAATCTGTAGTATGAACTTGTCAGAGTAATACGAAACTTTTTGTCATTATTACATATCCATTGAATCGTGACTGACATTTACTTTTTCCGTAATGCATTAGAATTGGAGATGATTTAACTTACAATAGTAAAGCTTGCAAAACCACGTACAAAAAAAAGACTAGATTAAATTCCATGCAAAAGAGGGCCACGCCTCCAAAATTTACCATTAAGATCTGCTACAACGTTTATACGTATACAAACTTGCTATCTAGGAAATCAAGTCGGATACCTATATAAGCCACTACTTTAACTTCGAAATAAATTTACCAAATCTTCTAATCTAAACTTCCCTTACACATACGATTGTATACTTCTTTAACTTCACGTATTCATCGCCGATAAATGTAGATACACGGTATTGGGTGGTTCTTTTTTCACTATAATTGATCCATAGCGCCATGGGAGAAACGGTAATTACCATGCTTTTAAGAACATTTATCAGATGCCTTATAGACATTTTTTCTGAAATAAATGAGACATGGATTAAAAGTACACTGATGAAAATCCTCAAGGTTTTGCATTCTGATATGTACCCTAAAGGATTGGTACATCATTTACTCGTTTGACCAAATGACAATTTATTCATGTTAAATCGTTCTAGTTTTTATTATTTCGTCAGACACTGTCAATTACATGTACATTGCAAAATTGCTAAAATTTCTAAAGCTACTGAAATATTCTTTACATAATCCAATAGATCTAGTCTCGATATTTTGGCACGTGTTAACAAAATTAACCTATGCAAACGGAACGAAATCGAATTCCAAATTCACATGACACACGAATTACTGCTTGCCAAACACTTTTATATTAAGCAAGTTTAGCCGAAAAAAGATGTTGCTTAATTATGAAGAACGTATTTAACGATTTTGCGTTTTTTATACTTGAAATATATAAGACGTAGTTCTGATTTGAAAATGCTTGGGAAAACAGTCAGACCACAAAAGGAAATACAGATAATCAGCGCTTTCTTATTTCGTCTCAATACTTTGTTCACTACATTCTACACAAATGTTCTCTGTGTTGTTTTGTGCGACGGTTCCTCCAAAATTGGAAATGTCTAAATTTTGGCTCAATGGAAATTGTTAACGACCGACTCGTATCACTGTTTTCTCATTGTCCTGGTACACTTTATATCCCCCATGAATATCTAATGTTACAGTTTCTCTGTAAATTTTTATCCGTCTATGGGGATGTATTCATTGTGTTTATAGTCTGATAAATGAAGTAATTTTAATATCAAGTTATGGTTATAGATTGTACACGTGCCGTAATTTGTAATAAACAAGATGGATATCCCACGTGACGTTTTGGAAACGTTTACAAAAGAAGCCCACTTAATGGTATATTCCTTGATCTAATCGTCGGTACATACTAAACGATTTGTGATGAGATCCTTCTGCGCCTACCCTATTCAATCTCACTCTTCACCTAACACCGTGAATTTTTTAAACATTAAAACGCGGTCATTTTCTGTGTCCAGATAAGCATGAAACGTGCATAATAATGAGACAAATGCTCGTGTTTGAATGTTTGAAGAAGTTATAGTGTTTTTTTTAAAGTAAAATAGAACTGCGAATAGTGCAAAAGATTCCGTTGAGCATAAGTTGAGCAATTAGAAAAATAACCCTACCATGAAGCAATGCTATTTTTTGTTTTGCATGTATACGCTTCCAAAATGTACGATAGCCATGCAGATGAAGTAGTCTTGTGGAAGTTCGCTAAATAGTTATGGTATTTTTAATGAATTGTCTCTTAATCAACCACAAAGATTTTCTCGGTCTTACTTTTCAGTTATCATATAACTGAATTCCACTTTAATTATTAAACTACAAGGTACATTTATTAATTTTGTATTGAAGCTTTACCACAACGTTTCTGTTTTTATCAGATCGTTCATTCTTTCGATTTTTATAACATCTTCTTGTAAACTGATACCTTTAGATTTTTTTTAAGAAATTGTATCTTTCAACAAGAAATGTTTGATACATGAGTACTATTTAATTACACTTGTTATTCTTGTAAAGGGTCTGCGAATTCTATTTATTTGAATGAAATATTAGGCTACAAAACCTAGTTTCTCATGTCAAGATTTAATCAAAACATTTGCCATACAGATGGGATTCAATGTTCATTTGATTTCAGGGTTCAATATTAATTCAGATGTTATTTTTCTTCGTGCAAGCGCCAGCATATTCTGAGAACGTTAAATGGGTTATTACAGATTGGTTTGTAATTGGATTTACATATCACATGATTCAGGCGGCTCTTTGCTTTTCTTCGAAACCCTCGTAACTGCAGCTTGGTTTAAGCTGCAGTTACGAAGGTTTCGATGAAAATCGACGTTATTGTTGTAGCGACCGATAGGCCTTCGTTCTCACTTCATTTCAAAATTCATAATTGAATAATCTTTGAAGGGCAAAATAGTTCACCCTTACGCCCCGTGTATTGCGTAACTCGTCGATTGTAGTATCAAATATTGTATTTTTCATTGAGCATCTATGTTCCCCGAATGGACACCCATTTGAAAATATCTGAAATTATTTTGAAATAAGTATACTAGTAGAATATCGTCTACCCAATCTATTCACTACATGTTTAGTGGTTATTGTGATTTGAATTCGTTCATAATGTGCCCTCGTTTCTCATTTTGTAGCTAATCTGTGTCTCTTTCTCCGTCGATGAAATACGCATGATCAACAGATGAGAAAGATAATATTAAAACCAACATCATGTAAAAGAAATATTCAAAACAATACTGGGGTGGCCTATTTTTGTATAAGACAGGTGTTGTATAGTAGATTGTACGCGAAATAATTGTTGGAGTGCGCACAGCTCATTGAGTGTTACAGACTCAATCTGACTTAGTGTTCGCAAGCGGTTCATTTGAGATGGGGGCATGGCTATGAATAGACATCACATAAACTAGCCGGTGTAACGTAGTAAAGTGACCCCCATAGAATAGGCAGTCTCATTTATGCGAAATATAGCGGCGAAATTTAAAAAAATAGTGCAATTTCATTGGTCCAAAAAGTAGGTCGAACACTAAATGCCATTAATAAAAAGGAGAAAGTGTCACACGTGTCATCTTGCATGTACTTCTTTTCTTCTGGTGTTGTAGCATAGTCTTTGATCATGTACTCAGAGGGTGGCTCGAATAATAAGTTATAAACAGATAGAGACATGCGTCGAAAGTATTTTTGTCACTATATTGACCGCAGAAGATTAAAATGATTTGACGTTTACATGTAGGTGTTGGGTACATATTAAAATATGTATCAGTGATTTGAACTGGTTGTTGAACGAGTTAAAGTATCAGTCTTGATATTTGCAAATATATTTCTTCATCTTTGGAAGCTTTTTGCATGAAGGCATGAAAGTTGAGGAGCCAAACTATTTGCGTAAGATTTAATTTCCAAACACGAATTTTGGTAATATGCAAATGTAATTGTCTTGACATATCAAACTCGTGTAAATTATATTTGAACAGTTTCCAACTCTGGCAATATTATGTTTACAAGAGCTAATCATGAATTGTAAATTCCAAACTTTGTTTCAAATTGAACATTCATTTTTATCTCATGTCAGAATCCGTATTTAGTCTGCCGAATAACTAATATTCCTTCCCATGTTATGATTAGGTTCTTAAAGGGACGTTTCATTCCAATTTCAAATTTTTAAAGTATGTCTTGATGCCAAGATTGGTTATTCTAATGAGTATAAATACTATTGGTTTTTTAAGTTATTGCCAATAAGCGAGAAACACGCATTTAAAGTTGAGACATAATCGATAAATTGCATATAAATCCGAACAATTTTAACACAAAAATATAAATTTCTCGTAAACGGCGCAATATTTTGGCTCGAAATTTTCAGAATTTTCATAAGGAAATAATGCTCTTTCAGATAAAAATAAAAGTAAAATTTATGACAAAAAATTCTGAAATGTCATTTTAACTTGAAAATTAATGTTAGGCTACATATTTAAAAGATTGTCTTTAACACTGAAATAAGATCCACACATTCTGTCACATACAGGCTCATAAAAATTAAATTGGTTTTGTTGTCTTGCTATCCTTTTTATCGAACCGTATCATAAATAAGTGAAACATTTTCGCTTACTCTTTAAACATCACCTCCAATGATAAACCATCTATATGTGAAAATATCTAACAACATTGGGTATATAAAATCATTGATGACGATCTTGTCCTGGTGGGTATGCCACGGATACTTGTCTGTACCCAACCAACGATAAGATGTTATTTAAAGAAGGACTTGAGTTCAAAAGAACAATAAGATAGTAGCGAGTAACCAAGACCTTCACGTCACTGCTCTGCCATATGCCCACTAAGTTCATGTTACATCAGTATGATCAGTTATTTGTTATTTACATCGTCGCTTTCCTTCGAAGACCTCGTAACTGCAGCTTGTTTTAAGCTGCCGTTTCGAGGTTTTCGATTAAAAGCAGCGACATAGTGTTTCAAAACACAGACATGCTAGAAGTTAGATAAGAAACAAAGACCCATCGTTCTTGTTCTTTTCAGACAGAAACGTTTTAACTTGAGTGTTAATATTTATTTATTGCACGGCTTAACGTCAAACTGAGAAATGTTTTCGCTTAATATTTCAATTTATTGTTTTATATCATTTACAATCCTACGCCAACTTTTGTCTGGGACAGATCTTAGAAGTAATGCATATATAACAGAACAATTCGTAAGTTATAAGGGCGGTTGCAAATTTGATCTTTATCTATTCATACAGATGAAAGTTGTGCAACTAAGCATGGTACGAAACAATTCTCATAAATAAATAATAATTAAAGTTATATGTTATTAAAAAAAATTAATTCACGTGAGAAGTTTGTGAAAAATAGAACAATAGAGCATAAAGTATACACTTTATCATTAATTCTGCAAAATTTCGAAACTTTCGGAAACCTTATAATTTATAACCGAATGATATTGTTTAATCAGATTGCAAAACAATTTGATCGGACCGTTCCCTTTACTGACACCTTCATAGACAAATATTCAACTTACATCACATTGACATACCCTTGGAGACCGCGTCTGACACGTCTAAAATCGGGGTCGAGGTTTTCACGTGACAAGGCGTGAAATTGACATGATACTTATTGGTGTAAAATTTCGGTCTTGTCCAGCATTAATATTGTTTTCGTGATACATTGTACTCTTCATTATATCTATACATCACCAGTTCAATTTGTCGTTTGTGAAAAAAACATTTCTGCTTTCGGTAACTATTAGTTAATTGTTATTTTTATCAAAGAAAGCACATCAAGTAGAAAGTTTGTTAATTTGGATGAGAGGTAAATGAAGACGTTCAAGACGTCGGTATACTACGGTTCTTAGCTTTATCCTCAAATAATGTAGAACAATTTCGGTTGGCTCTTTTGTATCAGTTTTGTTAATGAAGAAAACTGTCGTCAGATACACAATAGAGCAACCAGCATGTTGCTGCTTTTCTTCGCAAACCTCGTATCTGCAGCTTAAAACAAGCTGCAGATACGAGGTTTTCGTAGAAAAGCGAAGATGTTAACATTCACGCGATTGCTCTCGCCTGTTACATTCAACTATGACCTTTCGCTGATTACTTATAAATAAGTCTACGCAAAGGCGCCTTTCAGTCTGAGATGATTCGGAGGTCTTACTTTGCATACAAATTACCAATATATACTAGGACAAAAAAGATACGCAACCCCAATTTTTCATACTATTTTCGACAAAATATGTTACAAATGGCTACTGAGTACATTTTTAATATACAGTCGACACTCGTTGTGTCGAAGTCAGAGGGGCCGTCAAAATACCTCGACATATCCGGAGTTCGACTCATCCGTTTTTTTTTGTTTCGATTTAAATGACATTTTACCACTCTATTTTCCTTTGAAGAGGACGGGACCCAACATTCACTTCTACTTAAGCGGAAAATCGACTTATCCGATGTCGACATAACGAGTGTCGACTGTACCTGCATCCATACGCACAAATAAAGTGACATTTTCTTCAGATGTCGTACATTCATCACGTGATACATGGTAAATTGTTAAAAACTGAAAATCCCCTGCCGTGTTTGTTAGATGACTACTATCAAAACAAATTTTCATCAAACACAAGCTAGAACATAGACAAAGAAGACGCCAAAGCGTTCACACACTTTTCACTACGCTACGCATAGCAAGGCTAGGCCAAAACCAGCGCCTAACTGCAGTACAGATGTTGTTGGTGGAAAAGGTTCACAATTTTGTCGTAAGACTTTGATTGGGCAAAAAATCGACACATTTTTAACTGTATACGTTGTTGGCTCTCAATTGGACCACAAACGATTAAGCACGAGGCGGGCGTGCAAGAGATATGACGTCAAAGCAGGACCGTATAATCACGTTAATCCCACCTACGGGATAGGTTTAAGACTGCAACGGAAACCGCTGATAACTCGTATGGACTTCACAACATTCGAATATCGGACAAAATTGAACGAAACAGATTGTATTTTTCGACCTACGTCCAATTTTTTTTGTCGTATTGTGTTGACGCCCGGTTTAAAGTGGGTGTTTTCTAACTAATGAAATTGACTACCAACAAGATTTTGTGAACTCTACAAGGTGAAATGTTATTGCTTTAAATGTATTAAGTTTTGTTTAAATCTGACTTGATGTCTTTGCGTAAGAAGGAATTGAAAATGAAGTTGCGTTTCTTTTTTGTTTCAGTATATTTACATCTTTATTGAAAAAATCTGTTTATAATAAGAAAAGACAGACATGAGAAAATTATGTCATATATTGTGTTAATCTCAGTGTCACAGAATTAATACAGGGACAGAACCAATTTCTAATATACTAGCGAAAACACAGCATAAATTACATTTTTTAAAACATTGTCCGAATATGACTTAAACTGTTATTCTTTTTATGAAATTATTAAGCTTAATTGATATTCGTACGAAGTTATTTACGGTTGTTGGAACCACATATCAATATGCAAAGTTCTAAGAAGGCAAACTACTTCAATAATGCGCCAAAAAATGCCATAAAGTATTGGATTTGTGTCATGAAATCAGACATAAATAAACAATTATTTTACGTAGTTTATGATAGGTCTATCTAGATATAACTTAATAATATGTCTGGATTTTTAGAAAGAATAATTTAAGTAAAAACGTCGCAGGTTTTGGAGCGTACAATCCTATGATCGATCTGCAATACACTCTGAATGATATGCCAAATGATAATTACATATACATTGACCTGGTAAAAGCCTCTTTGGTATGAACATTTTACACCAGTATGTCTGAGTATTACGTATTAGATAGAGTTTGTATAGTAGATTCTACGCGATATAAACTTTCAAAAGACGCAGCCTTTGAACGTTCATGGCGCGTAGAATCTACTATTGAGACTATCTGACTTACTGTTCGTCAACCAATGAAAACACACGCTTCTACTGTCATTCTTCAAACCACGCCTCCGACCGGAGCTACTATCGAGCGGATTTTACTGGAATTACATCATTTACCCAAACATTACATGATTTTTCATAAATGCACAGGAAACGGGGGCGTGGCTATGTATACTGAGTACATTTAATTCCGCAGAGGTGCTTCGTTCGCTGACAGGATGGAAATGACAAGCAAAGGCTATGTAATATGAATTAAATATCTTTGGTTTATCTAATTCCATCAAATTCTAAAGGTTGAAAATGTTTTAAATACACATCGGAATAAAATTTGATTATTTTAAATTGAGAGGGGTCAAATCAATTTATAACGAGTGTGTCCACCCAAAGATTGAATTAAAGCATGACATCTTCGTCGCATAGAAAGAACTTTTCTCGCTTCTGGCATTTTGTTCCACGCTTGAATAACAGCAATACGAAGTTGTTGCAACGTTTTGGGTGGTGGGGTACGTGAATAAACGCGTCTCTTTTGGCCATTCCATGCATGAATCTATAGGGTATATACCAGAAGACAACGCAGGCCAGTAGCGTGTAACCACAGTATGTGGCCTGACCATCGTGTCACTAGTCGTGATGGCATCCTGCGCGCCGTGAAATGTCCGAGTTTGAAAAAACAAAGCAATTGTGGTCCAATACCGTGGTTCCTCACATTTTCAAGAAGATGATGCATACTGATACAATTGAGAATCTTTCAATAAAACTTGTTTTTTAAGTGTCCCTATAGACAAACTTTATACACATGTTGGAATTTGACTCGAGTTTCACGTGCATCGGCTTTGCACAGCGAAAACATGTTCAACGCTTTGGCTATGGTGCCGTAAAATGTTCCAAAATTACCAACTCTATTTTTATCTATTCACGTTTGAAAACTTGTGGGAGATTCATAACACGTATTTCCATCTCTGTTAACATCTCATAACATCTTAATTTAAGGTCTTGAAAACTCTGCGTTTTTAAATGTACTAAGTATATATTAGACACAGATAAAAGCCACTACAAATTCATATTCGAAACAAATGCAGAAAGTCTTCTAATCTAAGCCTCCCTTGCATGTACGAATCTATACTTCTTTTACTTCTCGTATTGATCGTGAAGAATGTAGATACACGGCATTGAGTCTAATTGATCCATAGCGCCATGGGAGAAAAGGTAATTACCATGCGTTTAAGAACTTTTATAAGATGCCTTATAGACAAACTTTTCTGAAATAAACGAGACACGAATTAAAAGTACAGTGATGAAAATCCTCAAGGTGAATCTATGCATTCTGATATATGCTCTAAAGGATTGGTACACCATTTACTCGTTTGGCCGATTGACAATTTATTCAAAATTCTTCATATGCTCAAAAGTTCTAGTTTTGATTATTTATTCAGACACTGTCAATTACATGTATCGCAAAATTGCTAAATGTCTAAAGAAACTGTTACATATTCCAATAGATCTAGTCTCGATATTATGGCACGTGTTCACACAATTAAACTATGCAAACGATACGAAGTCGAGTTCAAACTCGCATGACACATGAATTAATACTTAGCAACACTTTTATATTAAGCAAGTATAGACGAAAAAGATGTTGCTTAATTATGAAGAACATATGTAACCTATTTTACGTTTTTTGTACTTGAAAAATATAAGTCGTAGTTCTGATTTGACGTCATTTGCGAAAATGCTTTGGAAAACATTCAGACCACAGAAGGAAATACAGATAATCAGCACTTTCTTCTTTTGTCTTAATGATTTGTTCACTACTTTCTACACAAATTTTCTCTGTATTCTATTGTTTTGTGCGACGGTGCCTCCAAAATTAGAAATGTCTAAATTTTGTCTTAATGGAAAGTGTTAACGACCGACTCGTAACACTGTTTTCTCATTGTCCTGGTACACTTTATATCCCCCATGAATATCTAATGTTACATTTTCTCTGTAAATATCCCTCTATGGGGATGTATTCGTTTTGTTTATAGCCTGATAAATGAAGTAAACTTATCAAATTATGGTTATAGATTGTGCGCGTGCCGTGATTTGTAATAAACAAAAGACAGATCACTTATTGTTATATTCCTTAATCTAATTCTCGGTACATACTAAACGATTTTCAAAGAATAACCTTTGATCATGTACTCAGAGGGTGGCTCTAACTTGAGATTCGTATAAACAGTCATAGAGGTATGCGTCGAAAGTAGTTTCGTCACTATATTTACCGCAGAAGATTAAAATGATTTGACGTTTACATGTAGGTTTGGGTAACTATTGAAACTATGCATCAGTAATTTGAACACAAGTTGAACAAGTAAAGTATCACTCATAAAATATGTAATTATATTTCTTCATCTTAAGAAACTTTTTGCATGGAGCCATGAAAGTTGAGGAGCCAAACTGTTTGCATTAGATTTAATTTTTAAACACGAATTTTGGTAATATGCAAATGTAATTGCCTTGACATATCAAACTCGTGTAAATTATATTTGAACAGTTTCCAGCTCTGGCAATATTATGTTTACAAGAGCTAATCATGAATTGTAAATTCCCGACTTTGTTTTGAATTGAACATTTACTTTTTATCTCATGTCAGAATCCGTGTTTAGTCTGCCGAATTACTAATATTTCTTCCCGTGTTATGTTAAAGTTCTTGACTGGAAAATTAACGTTAGACTACATGTTTGAAAGATTGTCTTTAACACTGAAATAAGATCCCTGTATTCTTTCACATACAAACTCATCAAAATAAAATTGGTTTTATTGTCTTGCTATCCTTTTTATCGAACCGTATCATAAACAAGAGGGCCAAGATGGCCCTGGATCGCTCACCTGATAGAAGTTTGAAACTTGCTCCATGCAGAACAAGACCCACCTTTTACATGACCTAGGTATCTCTAAGACAAGAACACGAAATTTAAGATGCGAGATTATGATCCAGCTGAAAACAGCATTCTTAATCTATAATAATCAATATTTGTGGCTGTTAAAGTGAAAACCAAGTCGATAAAAAACATCTATTTTGTCATAATCCAGGGCACATAACTCTGTTCTGATAAAGATATTCTCATCAACCTTATGTCCAAGTTGTTTTTTGATTGGTCAATATTTATTAATTACTGTTTGAGTGAAATTAACAACGAAATCGGTAATTTTGTCACCATCAAGGGCACAAAACTCTGTTTTTTCTAGTCTGATCAATATGAAAAATGAAAACAAATAAGATCTCATGGTCACCTAAATTGTGACCAAGTTGTGTCTTGATTGGTCAATATTTGTGTTTTTTTTAGAGTGAAAATAAAGTGGAAAAAAGCAATTTTGTGAAATTCAAGGGCCAATAACTCTGTTTTTTTTGGTACGATCAAGCTGAAAATTTAACTAAATCAGCATCTTATGGTTACCATCATTGTTGCCAAGTTTTGTCTTTATCGGTCAATAAATGTAGATGCTAAAGTGTAAACAAAGTCGAAAATGGCAAATTTGTCAAATTCAAGGGCACATAACTCAAAATTTCCTACTTCAATGATACTGAAAATCGAACTCATTCATTATTGTATGGTTACCAACATTCTAGCCAAGTTTTGTCTTGATTGGTCAATATTTGTAGATGCTAGAGTGGTAACAAAGTTGAAACTAAGCTTTTTTGGTATTCAAGGGCGCATAACTCCGGACTTCCTGATCTGATCTGATCCAAAATCAAACTCGTCCAAGAGCTTATTGTCATACATGTTTTGACCAAGTTTGGTCAAGATTGGTCAATATTTGTAGATGCTAGAGTGGTAACAAAGTCAAAAACTAGCGATTTTTGATATTCAAGGGCGCATAACTCCGGACTTCCTGATCTGATCTGATCCAAAATCAAACTCGTCCAAGAGCTTATTGTCATACATGTTTTGACCAAGTTTGGTAAAGATTGGTCAATATTTGTAGATGCTAGAGTGGTAACAAGGTCAAAAACTAGCGATTTTTGATATTCAAGGGCGCATAACTCCGGACTTCCTGATCCGATCTGACCCAAAATCGAACTCATCCAAGAACTTATCGTCATACATATTTTGACAAAGTTTGGTTAAGATTGGTCAATATTTGTAGATGCTAGAGTGGTAACAAAGTCAAAACTAGTCATTTTTGACGTTCAAGGGCACTTAACTCTGGACTTCCTGGTCCGATCTGACTCAAAATCGAACTCATCCGAGAACTTATGGTCATACATGTTTTGACCAAGTTTGATTAAGATTGGTCAATATTTGTGGGTGCTAGAGTGGTAACAACAAATTGTGGACAGACGGACGGACGGACAGACGGACGGACGGACAGACGGACAGACGCCGACGGACAAAAAGCGACCACAATAGCTCACCTTGAGCACTTCGTGCTCAGGTGAGCTAAAAAGTGAACATGTTCCTTTACTCTTTATGCATCACCTCCTATCATAAACCATCTATGGATTCAAATATCTAACAAGCCAAATGCTTACTGAGTAGAAAAACCTGTTTTTTCACAGAAAAACCTTGTTTATCAGTTTGATAAACCAGGTTTTTCTAGAAAAACCAGGTTGTTTTTTTTTCTAGAAAAAAACAGGTTTTTACTCCTAAACCTACGATATCATCTGATAAACCAGGTTTTTCTGGTTTATCAAATTCATCAACTACGGTTTTCTTAGAAAAACCAGGTTTTTCTACTTAGTGTGCATTTGGCCTGCCATAATGGCTGCTGTAAATCATTGATGGGTTTTTTTCCAATGGGGTTCTTCACCAAGTGAGTATAACCACGGATACTTGTCTGTAACCCAACAACGATATGATGCTATCTAGAGAAGAACTCGAGTTCAAAAGAATAATAAGACAAAAGCGAGTAACCAAGACCTTTACGTCACTGCTATGTCATATGCCCACTAAATTCATGCTACATCAGCATGTCCAGAGTTATATCGCTGCTTTTCTACAAACACTTCAAACAAGCTGCAGTGAATGCATTTTTTGTTGAAAAGCGATGATATATTATTTAGCGAACGACATCGTCGCTTTTCTTCGAAAACCTCGTAACTGTAGCTTGTTTTAAGCTACAGTTACGAGGTTTTCGATGGAAAGCAGCGACATGGTGTATCGAAACACAGACATACTAGAAGTTAAATAAGAAACAAAGACCCATCATTCTTGTTCTTTTCAGACAGAAACATTTTAACTTGAGTGTTAATATTTATTTATTGCATGGCTTAACGTCAAACTGAGAAATGTTTTCGCTTAATATTTCAATGTATTGTTTTGTATCATTTACAATCCTACGCCGACTTATGTCTGGGACAGATCTTAGAACTAATGCATATAACAGAACAATTCATAAGTTATAAGGGTGGTAGCAAAATTGGTCTTTACCTATTCATACAGATGAAAGTTGTGCAACTGAGCATACTACGAAACAATTCTCATAAATTAATAATAGATCTAATTAAAGTTATATTTTTATCAAAAATTTATTTTAATTCACATGAGAAGTTTGTGAAAAATAGAACAATATGGGCATAAAGTGTATATTCTGCCAAATTTCGAAACCTTCGGGAACCTTACTTTATAACCAAATAATATTGTTTAGTCAGATTGCGAAACATTTAGTCAGATTGCGAAACAGACCGTTCCCTTTACTGACACCTTCATAGATAAATATTCACATTACATCACCTTGACGTATCCTTGGAGACCGCGTCTGACACGTCTAAAATCGAGGTCGAGGTTTGCACGTGACAAAGCGTGAAATTGACATGATAGTTATTGGTGTACAATTTCGGTCTTGTCCAGCATTAATATTGTTTTCGTGATACATTGTACTCTACATTATATCTCTACATCACCAGTTCAATTCGTCGCTTGTGAAATAAAACATTAATCTTGATTTCTGTGTTTCTATAAAAGTACGGTAACTTTTAGTTTATCGTTATTTTTATTAAAGAAAACACATAGAGTAGCAAGTTGCTTAAATTGGAAGAGAGGTAAATGAAGGCGTTCAAGACGACGGTATACTACGGTTCTTAGCATTATCATCAAACAATTAAGAACGGTTTCGGTCGGCTCTTTTGTTATCATCGTATCTTTTTTGTTAATGAAGAAAACTGTCGTCAAAAACACAATAGAGCAACCAGCATGTTGCTGCTTTTCTTCGCAAACCTCGTATCTGCAGCTTAAAACAAGCTGCAGATACGAGGTTTTCGTAGAAAAGCGACGATGTTAACATTCACGCGATTGCTCTCGCCTGTTATATTCCACCATGACCTTTCTCTGATTACTTATAAATTAGTCTACGCAAAGGCGCCTTTCAATCTTACGTGATTCTTAGAGATTTCTTACTTTGCATACACGTTACAAATATATGTTCATCTTTATTTAAAAAAAATCTTAATCAGAAAAGATAGACATAAAAAAATAATATTAATAATACCATATATTGTGTTAATCTCAGTGTCAGAGAATTAATACCTGTAGGGATAAAACCAATTTTCAATCTACTAGCGAAAACACAACAGAAACACATTTTTAAAACATTGTCCGAATATGACTTAAACGGTTATTCTCTTTATAAAATTATTAAGTTTAATTGATTTTCGTACGAAGTTATTTAAGGTTGTTCGAACCACATATTAATATGCAAGGTTCTAAGAAGGCAAACTATTTCAATAAGGCGCCAATAAATGCCATAAAGTATCGGATTTGTGTCATGAAATAAGACATATAATTATAAACAAATTACTTTACTATGTTTATGATAGGTCTATCTAGATATAACTTAATAATATGTCTGGATTTTTAGAAACTATATAGTTTTTAGTAAAAACGTCGCAGATTTTTCAGCGTACTATCATATGATTGATCTACAATACATATACCAAATGATAATTACACATACATTGACCTGGTAAAAGCCTCTTTGGTATGAACATTTTACACCAGTATGTCTTAGTAATACTTATTAGATAGAGGCTGTACAGTAGATTCTACGCGATATAAACGTTCAAAAGGCGCATCCTTTGAACGTTTATGTCGCGTAGAATCTACTATACAGACTCTATCTGACTTAGTGTTCGTCAACCAATGAAAACATACGCTTCTTCTGTCATTCTTCAAACCATGCCTCCGACCGGAGCTACTATCGAGCAGATCTTACCAGAATTACATCATTTTCCCAACAATTACATCATTTTTCATAACTACACAGGAAACGGGGGCGTGGCTATGTATATCCGTGACCGGCAATGCGTTTATGTGAAATATAGAGCCAAAATTTTCAAATATACTGCAATTTCATTGGTCCAAAAACTATGACGAACAGTAAGAACATTTTTGTCATTGGGCATAATAATATACCTTTGGCATCGTGACTGATATTTACTTTTTCCGTTATGCATTAGAATTGGAAATGTTTTAGCTTGCCAAAGTAAAGCTTACATAAAAGACTGGATTGAATGTGAGACTACAGATGACCATGCCGCCAATATTTACCATTTAGATGGACTACAACTGTTATCAATACGTTTACAATTGCTGTCTAGAAATCCAAATTGGACACACATAAAAGCCACTACAAATTCATATTCGAAACAAATGTAGGAAGTCTTCTCAACTAAGCCTCCCTTACATATGCGATTGTATACTTTTTTACTTCACGTATTCATCTCTGATAAATGTAGATACACGGTATTGAGTGGTCCTTTTCTCACTAATTGATCCATAGCGCCATGGGAGAAACTGTAATTACCATGCTTTTAAGAGCATTTATCAGATGCCTTATAAACAAACTTTTCTGAAATAAACGAGACACGGATTAAAAGTACACCGATGAAAATCATCAAGGTGAATTTATGCATTCTGATATGTGCCCCTAAAGGAATGGCACATCAATTACTAATTCGAACGATTGTCGATTTACTCACCAATCTTTAGATTTCCAAACGTTAGAGCTTTGATTTTGTTCTGTAGATAAAGTCAATTACTTATACGTTGCGAAATTGCTAAATGTCTAAAAATCTGAAATATATTCGATATTCTTTTTCATCATCCGATGGTCCGATATCGACATTATGACACGTGTTTACAAACTCTTCACATGAAACGGAATCGAGAACCAAACTACTGTAATTTCGCATGCGATGATGCTAAGCCTGACGGCAGATGTCACAGGCAGGTTTCTCACACCTGCAAGATTCGAATCAACGCATGTAAACTTTATAGAAAAAGAATCTCTTTTACCTTTATTTACGATCATTGTAAAACATGCGTCATATAGTCGTTATTGATCTATTTTAACGATGATGAGCCTGTAGTTAATACTACGGGAATAATCGTGTAACCTGATGCATTCCATTAAATGGTTAACTATAAAATGGAGCTGACTTCATTAGAAAATGATATGTAAATGGACATGTATTTACATTTCCTCGCAGTAGTCCCAATGGTCCTTTATGATAATCTTGTTTACTTGTCACATGCTTTCGCCAATTTGACGGAAAAGAGTTTGGTGCAGATGGCAGAAAGCTTTCTGGTATTTATGTTATCTGTTCAGTCCAAAAATAACTGCACTATATACATTTGCAATTGGAATATCTGTTGTTAATATTTGCGTTCACATATGTGTCAAATACGCTCTTTATACGAAGTAATATTTGTACACGACACACAAGGTATATCGACTGAGGTTATTTGAAGAAGTATTTCGGTGGGTGGCCGGGAAATGTGTCTAAAAATTTCAAATCTTGTATGGCAAACTTCTCCTGTGGTTTCTTTTCAAACATGGCAGACATTTGTGAATTGCCAATCGCCTAAGTTTTATCCGTATGATTACAGAGCTTATATTTAGTGTTCCTTAACTGATATTGTAACCATAATACCTCTGTGACATGAAGGGTATTGGTGGAGATATTCTTAAGCTCAAGTTACACTCATACTTTTCTAATACGCATGTAGTAAATAATAATATCTCTGTTCGAATTGGACAGAAGTATTTTGTTCTGATGTACCTTAAAATGAAACGGAGATATAATATTTTAGCGGAAAAGATGTAATGAGCCATTGTTTGAACTATGAAGATTACCGACTTGTTCACTAGGCAGTGTCATTTTCCACCCATAGGGCTTTGGATTTATATTTTCCCCTAGACGCCTAGTTTTGGACTTGTTCAATTAACAAGAGGACCAAGGTGGTCCTATATCGCTCACCTTAGAGCACCCTGAGACATACTTTTTAGTAAACCTTTTAAATTTCCGAGGATTTTGAAAAAGAGTCATATGACAATGGTACACACTTAATTTCAAAGCATAATTTGGGTAAAGATTGTCAAAGATTTTTCACTATATCTGTATTTAAAATCAGAAAATCCACAATATATTGCCGAATTTCCATTGCACATAGACAAATCGAAGCATTAATTTTGGAGTTTGAGTTTGAGTTTATTGGGGTTTTACGCCGTTTTCAACTACCAGGGTCATATCGCGGCGGCTGGAGCACCTATCCATGGATTCCTGTTGTTTCTCAAACCAGTACTACCACAACACCCTTACCGAGCCTCCAGCTGCTCGCCCACTTAGGTTAACGATTTCAAACACATTGGTTGGTGACAATTTTGTCAGAAAGGGTATTAGCCGCGGCCGGGTATCGAACCCGGGACCTCTCGAATGAGGGTCAGATGCGCTACCAACTGCGCTAAGGCCGCGGCCCCATTAATTTTGGAAACAGGTCATTGGGCTATAATATTTAGAAACCATAGAACTTAACATATGCAACCAATCATTAGCACCAAAGAGCCAGAGGCTAAATTTGAAAAGTGCCATTAACCTTTACCCAAACGACAAAATTTTAGGGTGATCCACTTCAAAAACTGCCACAAATGACAATATAGATGTTATTAAAGAAAGGATTTGTGTAGAATATGGCATAGAAAATATTGAGACAAAAGGAGAAACTGCTGGTTATCAGCAGTTTCTTCTTTTGTTTCAATGTTTTCCCAAGCCATTTCTGTTAGGGACGTCAAAACCAGGTCTTGTTTGGGAAAGGGTTAAATCATAAACTGTGTTATATTTCCAATCCAAATACAAACATAAGCATTTTGAACGGCTTAGAATTTTGAATTAATGCATAATTATGGAAATATTTGGAAAATATGTTATAAATTACCTCCCTTTCATATGAAAATAGAGTTTAAAGATATTTGTAGATTATTTCCTTCTTGAAGCATAAT
The DNA here is from genome assembly GCA_963680895.1 of Fragum sueziense. Classification (NCBI taxonomy): domain Eukaryota; kingdom Metazoa; phylum Mollusca; class Bivalvia; order Cardiida; family Cardiidae; genus Fragum; species Fragum sueziense. Next base: position 49,466,183 of record OY804593.1, read on the forward strand.
CTTGAAATCCGGCATGGCGAATCAACTTATTTGAAATGTATTTACAAGAGTGTGTAATTTGATACATGCCCCATTGCTAGAAAGTGGAGTTTTTAATGATGGGTCAAATACCTTAAAGTGACATTTCACGTTTATTTCTTTTTTTAAAAGTATGTCTTGATGCAAAGATTGTTTAATCTAATGCGTAGAAATGTTATCAGTTTTTAAGTTGTTATAAGCAAAAAATATGCCTTTAAAGTTGAGACAGAAATGACAAAATATATATAATTCTGAACTGTTGTCCACAACAATTTGTTTAATTTTAGCACAAATGTATATATTTCTCGTAAACCGTTCAATATTTTGGCTTGAAATTTTCAGAATTTTCATAACAAAACATGCTCTTTCAGATAGTATGAAAGTAAAATTTATGTAGAAATAATTGTGAAGTGTCACTTAAAGGTTTGGAAATTCTAAGACAATTCTAAACCTGTCCCCTTTTTTTCAAATCTAGAATACCTCATGGTAGAGCTTATTTTCAAAGCATAATGATATCTTGAACTATATGACAAAATGACACACACAACTTATATGAACTTTTTTTCTGTACAAAATGCAAAGGCCTACAGCATAGGAATAATTTTAATAGTTCTAAAACAAGGCAAAAAAATATCTTCAGGCCTTAAAAATGTGAAAAGATTGTCAAACATTGCCCTCTATCATTTATATAGAACCCACAACATAGGGAAAATATTCATTGAACAGTAAGTATTTGGTTATGGTTAAACCTTTTCCAAACAACATAACGTAAGAGCAGACATAATAAAGACTGCATTCATGTATAAAAATGCAGAGAAAATGATGAGGCAAAATGAGACAACACAGGCTATCAAGTTATCAACATTTTCTTCTTTTACCATATCATTTACAAGCCTTTTCTGTTGGTGAGGCAAACCTGTGTTTGGTAGAGAAAGGGCATAATGCTTTCCCATACAGAAAGGTACAGACAGGAAATAGACTGTTCAAATTTGGAAGTTCAGAATACAAAATTGACAGCAGTACAAATAGGATTCGTTTTACAATAAACTAGCATATCAAATATTGAATAAAATAAAATATTGAGGTAAAAGGAGAATCAGCATTTTCTTCATTTGACTCATTAATTTCCAAAGCTTTTTCTAATAGGGACTTCAAAACAAGGTCTTTTCAGGAAAGGGTTAAAGTATTTAGATGATCCATAGATTGAGTAAACAAACTTGAGTGCCTCAGGGATACAGGTAAAAGAGGGTAATGGCTTCAGAATCATAAAATATCTTTTTAATATTATAATACCTTATGTTGAGGGTATTCATTTTAATTCTTAAATCAAGACTACTCAAATGAGTACCCATGACAAAGCAATTAGATTTTAAACATCAAATATAGAATGTTTTTACTTCCTTTTATCTGTAGCTCCATGCATTCTTTATCTGATATTATGATCTGCATAATCTGATTATAGACCCCAAACTGTTATTTTAGGGATGAGATATGTGATAAGATCTACCTGGACAAAACAATTCCTCACTTGAAAATTCCAGAACCAACAACATAGGGCTTCTTTCCTTGGAATGTGATGATTTTTAGTATTCTGTTAGAGGTTTATGAGATGTAAATTCATGCAAAATTTCAAGACTCTAGGCCAAATAGTCTTTGAGAAAACTGTGTTTCTGTGTGAAACTTTAAACCCCACAACATAGGGCCAATTTTTCTTTAAGCACAATAATTTGAAGTATTTTGGTAGAGGGCATTGAGACAATACTACATACAAAATTTCAAGACTCTAGACCTAATAGTTTGGTAGGAGAAGATTTTTTAGTAATTGTGGACAGACAGACGAACAGACGGACGGACAGACGGACGACGGACGGTGAGCGATCACAATAGCTCACCCTCAGCACTTCGTGCTAAGGTGAGCTAAAAAGCCAAAAACTCAAGAAGACCAAAAGTAATGATAACAGAGGAGCTTTTTGTGCATTTGGGAAGTCTTTTTTATTAAGCACGTCATAACAATGATTTGATTGTGTCGGAAAGGGACCATTTGTAAAGTGTAAACTTGGTTAGTGACCAAGTCAGTCTCTACACGGTTTGCAAAGGATCAAATGTATCGAGCCCTTTACGTTCTAAATTATTTTTCAGAATCTAAAATATTTTCCTACCTTAAAAGATCTATTATGTTTATTTTTGCAACTGCGACATCGGATTAACATCTGCTGAGCAGGAGCTGTGTTTCAAGTATTGGTTTTGTGAACTTACATGAAGGAACGTTCTCTTGTGACAGATCACATGTAGATTTCGTCGTTATTATCAAACTCTGTCGTTGAATCGGACCATGCGAGAAATTCCACGGACAATTTTCTCAGACCGTTCCCTTAAATGACACCTTCACAGACAAATATTCACATTACATCACCCTGGCGTATCATTGGAGACCGCGTCTGACACGTCTTGAAACGAGGTCTAGATTTTCACGTGATTAAAGCGTGAAATTGACATTATTAAATTATTGGAATGCAATGTGAGTGCTGTTCAATATCAGTAGTCTGTGCTGGGGCGATACATCATTGGATCACAATAAACTATCTTAGTTATATTGATATGAGTTTAGAAACAGATATGTATTTGAAACAAACAAACAAACAACAAAAGAATGCTACTATGTTTAAATGTTTCATGGGATGCTCGCCTGTCTTATTCAAATGTGACCTTTCCTTGATCACTTATAAATTAGTCTACGAAAAGACGCCTTTCAATCTCTATTTGTTCCGGGAAACTACTGGCTTTGCATACAAGTATTCAATAGGTACAATCGATCTTGGAAGCTTTTCTTTTCATAAAAAAGAACTTTTCAACCGTTTCCAAAAAAACTTTTTCCTATTTGAAAGCTGCTGTAGTAATAAACCGGTTTTTGATAAAAACAATATTTGTCGTTAGCAATATAATACGGAAAATATTAAGACAAAAAGGACAAAATGCTGATTATCTGATGCTGATGTTGTTTCAATATTTTTCGAAGTAATTTTTGATAAGGGCGGTAAAACAGGTATTGTTTCGAGCAGTACAATGCTATAAAAAACACTAGGTAAAACAAACAGAATCTAACCAATCAAGTTGACCTTTTCAATGTCAAGGACAAAGACACACAGAAAAAAGGAGATACATGGCGTATAAAAAGAGCAAAATAAATTCAGCTTTATCAGTTTGTGCATCGCGTGCAATCTTGATATTCTGTTTAATATTCTGCTCTGCCAACTTATTTCTTATTGTCCAAAGATTTGCTTTGACCAATAAAAAGATTAATAGTCTCAGGTATATGACCCGAGTGCCGTTCCTTAACTTTAGATCTTTTAAACTGGCAACCCATGTAAAACAATATAACATGACTAAGAAGTACTCCTATTAGGTGTCAAAATTCATGGATACATGGATACATAAGATTAGTTAAGTTCGACCATATTTAGATGTAACAAATTGTGAAACAATGGCGCTTGTAAAGTCATTAAACTTTGCGCTTAAAGAGACATTCCATAGGTATTTTCTCATATAATTAACCTTTATTTTATCTGAACGAGAGAGAAAGGGCATTTTTTCTTATGAAAATTCTTTCAATCAAGCCAAAGTATTGCGCTGTTTACGAGGAATATATTTGATTCTTAATATTGAACAATTGTGGTCAACATTAATAGAATAACCAACATTGACATCAAAACAAGCTGTGTTTGTGGAACACAAATGCCCCCGAAAAGGCCAATGTTAAGTTTTCATGTTAAGTTTCAGACTGATAGACGGACGGACAAAGGGACGGACAGACAAGAACAAAAAACTTTCGACATAAAATGAAATGGTAACGCAATGTCTCATTAAATAAGGTTTTGCCGTCCCTATGTTTAATCACGCTGTGTTGATATTATGGCCATTGCCAACTCTCTGTACATGACAATACGACTAAATGGGTTGAAACCCAAAAAGTGACATATAAAAATTTTGAGACAGGAGGAAATGCCATACAAATGGACATGTATTTGAATTTCTTCATTTTACCATCAATGATGGTAATGTTACCTACCCATGGTGATTTATCTTATCCATGCCTAATAACAGATACCCAAAACAGTGTTATTTTATGTTAAAAAGGTTAGATGACAGTGGTAGAATCACGTGGGCATCACACATTAAAAATCTGTTGTTTGAGCACGGTTTCGGCTATATATGGATAGCGCAAGAGATTGGAGATACTAATTCCTTTTTATCAATTTTTAATCAAAGGCTAAAGGACATATCTTTTCAGAAATGGATATCAAAAGTCCAAGAGTCACCTAAAGCACATTATTACAAACATTATAAGACCCTGCTAGATGTTGAAAAATATTTATCTATTGATTTGTCATTTAATTACAAAAAGACCTTATCAAATTTTAGATGTTCAAACCACCCACTTGCTATTGAAAAAGGTAGACACGAAAACATAGATAGACAATTTAGATTTTGTAAATTTTGCTTAAAGAGAAACGTATATACTGTAGAAGATGAGTTACATTTTATATTACTTTGCCCCCTGTATAATGATACAAGGAAACTATACTTCCATAAAAAATGGCTAAATCTGTTACCTACACATGAAACATTCTATGACATTATGAATTGCCAAAACACCGACGAAATTTTTTCCCTTTCAAGATTTATTACATATGCTTTAGCAGAACGAAGTCACTTTTTAGAAACATTGTAATTATTACCAAAATGATATAACGTTACCAAACGGCATTTCTTAACGCAAAGAGGAACGTCGATGAGATGGTGAGAAAATGCTAGTCACCAGCATTTTCTATTATCCAGCGATGAACCTCCATTTACCAAAATTATACATAATAGCTTTCTTCAACATTCTTTCAAACAGAACCTAGTTTTGCAGTCTAGTAGAAAAAAACTTATAGGAAAATTGAGAGAAGAGGAGAAATAACTGAGTGTCAGCAATTTCTCCTTTCCCTCTATATTTTCATATTATAATATACGTATTCCCTACACGCAATATAATCACAATGCATTCTTTTATCTGCAACTCCTTTCAGTTTGGAGTATGCGACGTCTAGAAATGGCTAACTTTCTAGTTCTAAGACACGCTATTTCAGATTATTATTCATCTGTATATATATTTTATTGTTGAAAATGATGGTGATTCTTTGTATATTTAACACGATAAAATTTATCTTGTATGTTTTCCTTTGAATAAGATTTGAAGAAAACAAAACAAAAAAATAGTTATTGGATTAATTAATTAATCTGTTTGTTTCTTTATTGATTCATTAATTGATCCAAGAACGACCAAAACTGATGATTGGCAATAAATATCTGAAGATGTCAAAATCCAGTATTGTTTTTTATTGATCAATCATAATTCAAACATTTTAATTGCAACCTTTATCTTGATATGATTCGTATTATATTTGCTACTCTTCATGATGATTATTGTATACAGTATTATTGTATAATGGGCCAGAGGCCTTGTATATATATGAATAAAGAATTTATCGAAACCAAGCAAGTATCTTGTAGAAAAGGAGAAAGAGGGAAATGACATGTAAATGGACGTGTATTTACATTTCCTCACTCAACTCCTAATGACCCTGGAGGGTAATTTAGTTTGTTTGTTTCATGCTCGTGGTGATTTATCGGGAATATATCGGCCGTCACTTTTCATTAGAAACAAGAGGACCCTGAGGGCCCTAAATCGCTCACCTGAGTTATGTTTTAATAATGCCAAATAACTTTGCATATGTTACGCATTGTTGTCCCAGGGAAGAATTTGGCCATGTAGTTTCAGAAGACATGTTGTTTACAAAAAATGATCAGCTTTTATGACATTTCCCATTTTCTGATGCCACAGCAACCAGAGTTTTTCATAGATTTCAATTCTTTTAGCAATTTTAATAAGGGACCACCCAATGAACATTACTGCCAAGTTTGGTTGATTTTGACCCAGAAGTTAAGGAGGAGATGTCGTTAAAAGAAGTTGTTGAGCTTTTGCGAAAATTCCCATTTTCCGATGCCACGGCAACCATAGTTTTCCATGAGTTTCAATTCTTTTAGCAATTTTTAAAAGGGACCACCCAAGGAACATCTCTGCCATGTTTGGTTGATTTTAACCCAGAATTTAAGGAGGAGATGTCGTTTAATGAAGTTGTTGAGCTTTGTTAAATTTACCATTTTCCGATGCCACGGCAACCAGAGTTTTTCGTGGATTTCAATTATTTTAGCAATTTCTATAAGGAACCACCTAAGGAACATTTCTGCCAAGTTTGGTTGATTTTAACCCACAAGTTAAGGAGAAGATGTCGTTTAAAGAAATAGTTGAATTTTTGTGAAATTTCCCATTTTCCGATGCCATGGCAACCAGAGTTTTTCATGGATTTCAATTCTTTTAGCAATTTTTATAAGGGACTACCCAAGGAACATTTCTGCCAAGTTTGGTTGATTTTGACCCAGTAGTTTAGGAGGAGATGTCGTTTAAAGAAATTGTTGAGCTTTCGTGAAATTTCCCATTTTCTGATGCCACGGCAACCAGAGTTTTTCATGGATTTCAATTCTTTTAGCAATTTTTATAAGGGACTACCCAAGGAACATTTCTGCAAAGTTTGATTGATTTTGACCCAGAAGTTAAGGAGGAGATGTCGTTTAAAGAAATTGTTGCGCTTTTGTGAAATTTCCCATTTTCTGATGCCACAGCAACCAGAGTTTTTCATGTATTCCAATTATTTTAGCAATTTTTATAAGGGACCACCCAAGGAACATTTCTGCCAAGCTTGGTTGATTTTGACCCAGTAGTTTAGGAGGAGATGTCGTTTAAAGAAATTGTTGAGCTTTTGTGAAATTTCCCATTTTCCGATGCCACGGCAACCAGAGATTTTCATGGATTTCAATTATTTTAGCAATTTTTATAAGGGACCACCCAAGGAACATTTCTGCCAAGTTTGGTTGATTTTCACCCAGTAGTTTAGGAGGAGATGTCGTTTAAAGAAATTGTCAACTTTTGTGAAATTTCCCATTTTCCGATGCCACAGCAACCAGAGTTTTTCATGGATTTCAATAATTTTAGCAATTTTTATAAGGGACCACCCAAGGAACATTTCTGCCAAGTTTGGTTGATTTTGACCCAGTAGTTTAGGAGGAGATGTCGTTTAAAGAAATTGTTGAGCTTTTGTGAAATTTCCCATTTTCCGATGCCACGGCAACCAGAGTTTTTCATGGATTTCAATTATTTTAGCAATTTTATAAGGGACCACCCAAGGAACATTTCTGCCAAGTTTGGTTGATTTTGACCCAGTAGTTTAGGAGGAGATGTCGTTTAAAGAAATTGTTGACGCCGTGACGGACAGACGGACAGACGGACAGACGGACGCCGGACATTGATAGATCACAATACCTCACCTTGAGCACTTCGTGCTCAGGTGAGCTAAAAATCGAAACTACAAAAAGGACCTAAATGATACTATGTAATTTAGTATAAAAGATAAACACCATTCTTTCTATATTCACATCATAGTTTGACTAACACAATATCTTTTCTAAAATAGCACCTCTATAACATTCAGGGACATTCATAAAATGTCGTCGTTTTTCAACAAAAAAAAATACTACATAAAAAAACAGGCTTCAGCTATGAGGTGTTTGGCGAAAAGCACGATATGTTAGCAGAGATCTGGAGACAGGCATGTATAGATTTGATAGCAACAAGGATTTAGGCCAGTCTTTGTCTATAGATGTGAAGTCTTAGTAAAGCCCATGCTGTTCATAAGCTGTTAAAACAATTTGAATAACCTGTGGATCCTGGTAATTTTGCAAAAGCTTAAATTTATGTTTAAAGGTGCATCACATTCCCATTTCATTTTTAAAAAGTAGATCTATGTCTTGATACCAAAATTTGTTATTCTAATACGTATGCTATCATTTTACATCATTTTAAAGTTGTTGTTGATAAGCCAAAAACACGCCTTTAAAAACGAGACAGAAATAATTAATTACATATACATCTGAACAGCTGTATACACCAATTTCTTAAGTTTTAACACAAAAATATATAATTCTAGTAAACGGCGTAATACTTTGGCTTGAAATTGTCAGATTTTTCAGACTAAAATATGCTCTTTTGGATAAAAAATAAAAGTAAAATTTACGAAAAAATATCTGTGAAGTAACACTTTAGGCATTTTCTCCTTACAAAAGTTCTTACTGGTTCTTATAAGACACGATATATCAAATATCGTCTACCTATTGTTAACGCATGTTTTGTTTCTACAATTTTTATTACAGAATTTAAATGCCAAACAGAAATTCGCTGGTTAATTGAAAATTTTTATGATACCCGTTCTCATTTCCTACCATTTTTACGAGGTAATTGTAATTCGACTGTAAACCACGTCTATATGACAAGTACAGAAATTTAATGTCCTTCTTCAATTTCTCTTTCACTCTGACGTTTTACCTTTCAATTTTTCCGAAACGAAAAGTGCACATTTATAAATAAGTAAATACAAATTCACACTCAAATCTACAGATAAGAGTGAGTAAAGACATTCTAACTTTGTTAATTTAAATCCTGTTCCCATTCCTATGTTGTTGGTACTCAATTGATTCATCTAGATCAGGCATCTAATGTCTATCCACAATATAGAATTTGGTAAATGAATAATGACATTTAACACCTTTTGAAAACCGAATACGCCCTCTTATTAATAGCTCTGACACTGTCTTTGTGGAAATAGAAAAGGATGAACTAATATAAAACCTTACCTTGGTAGTGTAGTTTCACAATGGAATATGTCAAAAGGAATGCCCACAACTTTATGGCCACCTTGTTGACTTGCATCCTGAAACGAGAGTATCAAGATATTGTCGTTTTTCAACGAAAACCTCGTAACTACAGCTTGTTCTAAGCTGCAGTTACGAGGCTTTTGTTGAAAGCAGAGAAATTCTAGAGTGAAAAGTCTAGTTGGCCATTGGTCCGTCTGTGGTAGCATGAAAAAGGTCGTTACATTCCTTCGGAACCACCTGCTTTAGTATTTGGTCTCGATATTTATACCCCCGCAAACGAAGTTTGGAGGGGGTATACTGGAATCAGCCTGTCGGTCCAGTGGTTTGTTGGATGGTTGGTTGGTTGGTTGGTTGGTTGGTTTGTTTGTTGGTCTGTCTCCAAAACTTTGTCCGGACAACTCCTCCTACATTTGTTGCCGATTTAGTTCATACTTGGCACAAGTGTTCATTGTGACCTGTAGATGTGCAAGACGCAAATTTCACGAAAATCGGACCGATACTTTTTGAGTTATGGCCCCTGATTTGACCCAAAAATGCTTGTCCGGATAACTCCTCCTACATTTGTGGACCGATTTGGTTCATACTTGGCACAATTGTTCATTGTGACCTGTAGATAGGCAAGACGCAAATTTCACTGTAATCGGACCGATACTTTCTGAGTTATGGCCCCTGATTTGACCAAAAAATGCTTGTCCGGATAACTCCTCCTACACTTGTGGACCGATTTAGTTTATACTTGGCACAAGTGTTCATTGTGACCTATAGATGTGCAAGACGCAAATTTTACGAAAATCGGACCGATACTTTTTGAGTTATGGCCCCTGATTTGACCCAAAAATGCTTGTCCGGATAACTCCTCCTACATTTGTGGACCGATTTAGTTCATACTTGGCACAATTGTTCATTGTGACCTGTAGATGTGCAAGACGCAAATTTCGCTGACAATGGACCGATATTTTCTGAGTTATGGCCCCTGATTTGACCAAAAAATTCTTGTCCGGATAACTCCTCCTACACTTGTGGACTGATTTAGTTTATACTTGGCACAAGTGTTCATTGTGACCTGTAGATGTGCAAGACGCAAATTTCATGAAAATCGGACCGTTACTTTCTGAGTTATGGCCCCTGATTTGACCAAAAAATGCTTGTCCGGCCAATTTCTCCTACAGTTACTGTCCGATTTGCTTCATACTTGGCACAGGTGTGCATTAGGACCTGTAGATGTGCACGGCGCAAATTTCATGAAAATCGGACCGATACTTTCTGAGTTATGGCCCCTGATTTGACCAAAAAATGCTTGTCCGGATAACTCCTAGATTTACTGTCCGATTTAATTCATACTTGGCATAGGTGTGCATTAGGACATGTAGATGTACATGGCGCAAATTTCACGGAAATCAGACCGATACTTTCTCAGTTATGGCCCTTGATTTGACCAAAAAATGCTTGTCCGGACAACTCCTCCTTTAGTTACTGTCCGATTTGCTTCATACTTGGCACAGGTGTGCATTAACTTCTGTAGATGTACAAGACGCACATTTCAATGCTTGTCCGGACAATTCCTCCTACTGTTACTGAACGATTTGCTTCATACTTGGCACAGGTATGCAATAGGACCTGTATATATGCAAGATGCAAAATTCACGGAAATCAGACAGATACTTTCTGAGTTATGGCCCCTGATTGGACCAAATTTCAAGAAAACCGGATTGGCAGTTTCTGAGTATGGCTCCTGATTCAACAAAAACGCTTTTCCGAACAAAGGTGGTGGCGAGGGTATTTATATCACCTTCAGTGATAGATTTCTAGTTTCGGTTTGTTTTGTATGGAATTCGTTTTATATCAAAATTTATTTTGTCGTCTGCAGTAGCCTTCAGCAAACGCTTAAACATTCATTTTCTGAAAGTACGCGCTTGAACTATTTCCTAAAACTGGTTCCGCATATTTTTCGCATAATTTATATATTCTTGTTATCAATAATATGAAAGTAGGCAAAGCCTAGAAACGGGCGAAAAGATGTCGACGTCAACCTTAACATTTCCCAGTAAACTAGATCTATCTCGTCAAAATCCAAAGGGTTTTAGACTAAAAGACGTGTATGTGAAGCACAAATGCCTGTTGAAACCTGGAGAAGAGTCTATAGGTCTATGAGGTTTTGTAATTATGACCTTGAGATGTGTCTTTGACCAAGAACAATGACCTTACAGACTTGTCACGCAGACATCATAACGAATTGTATTAATTTTGAAATCAGCACCATTAACCCATTCCCAAACGTCAAAATTTAAGTTTGGACCAAATACAAAGATGTTGCACACAATAATTTTAAATGAATCAATGGAATATATATACATATTGTTGTTTTTTTTTGGGTGGAAAGATTACGAGTAATTTGTCTTTAATCAAGGTAGAATACCCGTAATGTGGCCACTTTGAGATTCATAAAACATCTGTTTTTTCCGAGTGTCGTCGTTACGTATCTGAACACATCCGGACGCGATCGTAATCATTCAGCGGTGGAGGGTTCCTCCGCCGACTGATTTCGACCTGACCCGAATAATTGCGACGTCGTGCAAATCTCATTAAGGGATGGACTACCTTAAACCTTTCCCGAACAATACTTGGTAATGAACATTATGGCCAAGTTTTGTCTTGTTTAGTCAATATTTGTAGTTGTTAGATTCGAAAAGGCAATTTTGTCAGATTCAAGGGCACATAACTCTCAACTTTCTGATCCAATGGGAATGATTCGAACCCATGCAAGTTCTTATTGTGTAAACACCAAATTGTTGACAGACGGACGGACAGACATTGAGTGACCACAATAGCTCACATTAAGCACTTTCTGCTCAGGTGAGCTAAAAACCGCTGACATGCATAGTTGTTTTTCAACATTTTCTCTCATCCAGTCCATGGTTTTCAAAAGTTCCCATATATTGAAGACGCTCGGATAAGTTCACTATCACTAGCATGATGCGCTTCATCTCAACAGTTTTCAGCATTGCCTTCAAACGACAGTAAGCCGTTTTCCAATACGTTTCGTAATATTTGTTGTGTCGAAGTCTTAAGGAACATCATTCTAGCTCGAGATAACGTGGATTCGACTTATCCCAATTCTTTTTCGCTTTGATTAATGATATTTATTCATTTTCGTTGGGCAAGTGCATGTATTATTAAAATATAGCAGGAAAAGGAAAATTGCTCAAAAGGAGCAAATTATCTCCTTTTTCTACCATATTTCAATTGATTTATTCACTGTAAAATAATTAAATTTGTCTAACCTGATTGATACCCTACGGCCATTGATGATGCAAGGACCACATTTTCATTTCGGCTTAAGCAGAAATTTGACATATCAGATGTTGACTTAACGATTGTAAACTGTATTTACTTTTTTGGTTGAAGGTTTTCTCATGGACCGGTGCACAACTTGAAATAAAGAGGACAGAAGATATGCTGTTGGCAGGCATAACATCCTTGTCATTTATGTCTATCAAATCTCTATACTAGTTATTACTCTGATTTAACCCTTTCCCAAACTCTAAAATTTAGAGGTGGTCCAATAAGAACCATACTGCAAACGTCAAATGAATGTTGATAAAGATAGGATTTAGGTACAATTTAGCATAGAAAATATTTAGATAAAAGGAGAAAACGCCGGTTATCAGCATTTTCTTCTTTTGTCTCAATGTTTTATTGAAGCATTTTCTTTCAGGTATGACAAAATCAGGACTTATTTGGGTAAACCTGTATGTTTTCTGATAGCCAGAACAAAAATCAAATAAAACGTTAAAAATTTGTTCTAATTTTCATAAACATGAATGAAACTTTGGCTGGTTTTTACAAGTCACAACATGATATTCTATTGTATTTGGTTATCTGCACTAAATCATTTGTAACCAATTACCAGACGGATTTTTTAAGACTGTCACAAATTGAAAGATGTTGCAGATGACAATTTTAAGAGAATAAAATTTCATATTTTTTATCTAACTGGCAAAAAAACATCGTGGGAAATGATAAAATTTCTTTTCACAAAACCATTTCTTCATTATCCTGAATGTTTTCAAAACCTTTCATCGTGTAGGTTGTCAAAGGACGTCATTATGTTGGAATTGGTTTAAACAGGATGGAGTTTTGTCGGATTTAAAATTTGAATGTTTATACATGGATATTGTACACAAATCACTGTATTGACCAATAAATGTCCACAAATTGTCAATTTGTCTGTTATAACATCGGTAATCACCATTGTCAGCATCATTTTTATTCATCTGTGCACCTGATTTATGAACCTGCAATTATACAAAAATAACAAATGTAACATTTCAGCCTTATACTGACCCCTAAAAATCACAACTCCTGGCATCCTGGCATTTTCTACTTTTCTAACAATATTTGAAGCCTTGTCAAAATGCAACAATACATGCAATGAAAAATATTATCAAAATTTTTAAAGGTGATGCTAATGAGATGACAAAATCAGTCATTAAATCATCAAAAAATGTTCAATGTTACAAAATTTTCTTCAATATGTATTGCAAAAGGAAAAAGGATATGCATATTTTCTAAATCAAAACATTGAATGACAAGTAGAAAATGTTGATTATTGATATATCCTACATTGTTTTTACTGAAGTTGTTCTTTTGGAAAAGTTTGTAATAACTTTAAAAAGCCGTAATTATCCATTTAAATCATCCCTTTTAATGCAGGGTGGGTTTCATTAAGCGGCAGGGGATGTGCCCTTAAATATATACAGAACAGAACATTTTATTTACAAAATATATATACTGCACCCCTGCTGCTTAATTACCTACCTGGGTAATTCAACATGTAAACTGTGAATTCGAAAGTAAAATTGTCACATTCCAATCAAGCATAGATCTAGACATGTATTTATACACATGTGCAACCTTTTCTAAACAGCAATATTTCAAACTGATCCTTTGCTGAAACAGGTTGTAGACAATTTGTATGTTATGGTTAAGTATAGTTTATTTAGAAAGTAATGTTTTTCATCATACTTTGTAATTTAGGAGAAATCTCGCTTTGTACATGATACACTGAAATCAAGATTGTTTCAGGGATAAAGAATAAATGTATACCATAAAAGGCCTTTCTGAAACACATTCCATTCCACCAGACTTTATACAGCTGTTCAACATACCACTGTTTTCTGATTACACCATGTCTGCAAAATGATTATTGTCAATTTGATATGCATGTATACAATTATTTGCATATTAAATTCATAACATGAAAATGGACAAAATTGTCATATACATATAGTATCTCAACACTTATGATGGTCATAAGGCAAATCGAGGGCTTAGTGCAAAACTGTTGTAACTAAATTTTGTAAAATTTTACAGGAGAGGGAAAAACTAAGAAACTTTCTAAAATATCTTTGAGTTCTAAATATCTTCATATTTCTGTATAAATACAGAAATGAAACTCATTATTAGAACTCATGACATATTATTTTCTAAAGATTCAGAAATACAAAAAAATATGTACAATGTAGTTTTAAATGTGCTAAGTCCTCGAAAGTAAATTTCTATATAAATAGATTCAGCTAAAGAAAGTCTTATCTGAAATATTATTATTATATGAGTAAGTATCCACAACTGAAGTGTTCCCTGATCAGCATTTGCAGTGGGTAGCAACAGACCTGTCCATTTAACATAATTGACCAAACGCCAATCGATAAATCGCTCCGCCAAACATAGAATTTAAGACAAACAATGGGGATGTGATCGTTATTAGGGAACGATTTTATCCAGTTTACCGTGACATAAATCCGGACAAACAAAAATAGTATTTCGTAGGTGTTGTTATAAAATCTCGTAACTACGGCTTGATTTAAGTCATAGTAACGAGATTTTGTAACAACAGCGACGGTTTATCAAAACATAACTGTAAACCTAGTCCATTGTTAGCACAAAATTCTTTGCCATTGGCATGTCGATTGTTTTTATTGTCAGTCGATAAATCGATACAATAACACGTGCAACGAAGAACAATTGGGTCATGGCATTTTTCAGATCGTCCATTGGCTAATCGGTGTTTTTGATTGACAGTCAGCGTTTGGTCAATTATGTAACATGATATCTCATTTCAAACACTATTTCCTACTAGGCGTGCAGCGTTACACTCAGCAATTTATTAACAGACAGTTCAGTAACAGTGATTGAACAGACCTAGTGCTATTTTATCATAATTATCAGAAACTGTACATATACAAACTCACTAAAATCATTTAGATAAGGGAGTCTTTTTTCCCATATGATTCTCCTGTGTTTTCTTTTTCCCAATTTGACCAAAATTGCGCTAAATTTCCCAAAATGACTGACCAGGGCCCTTTCCCAATTTCTGGACGAAAAGCCCTGAAGTCACTTGTTAATACACTTCACATTAGTTGATTCATCGTGTCGGATTTCAAGATTATGCTTCAAGAAGAAAATTATTTACAAATATTATTTTACTCTTTATTCATTTGCAAGGGAGGCAATTTTGAACATTTTTGTCAAATATTTCAATAAGTAATTAGTATGCATTAATTCAAAATTCTAAACCATACAAAATGCTAATGTTTATATTTGGAATGAAAATGTACCACAGTTTAGGAATTACTGGTACTTTTCAAATTTTGCCTCTGGCTCTGCATTTCATTCTCAGTTCGTAAACCTTAAAATGGTAAACAACAAATCAACTCACTTGAAATGTGTCTGGTGCTTTGCCTCACAATTAGGCCTACTCACAATGAGTATTAACCCATTACCAAATGACAAATTTTTGGATTTGTCCAAATTCAAAGATGTGGAAGACGACAATTCAAAGTGAATGAAATTTTACATGTTTGGTCTTAAAGGTAGGAAAACATTGTGGGAAATGAAGAAATTGCTTGTCACAAGCAATTTCTTCATTTTCCAAAATGTTTTCCAAAGCCATTATCTGGTGGGGAGTCAAAAGGAGTCATTGTGTGGTAATGGGTTAAACATGAACCCATGTAGATTCTTGTTTTATAGCTGAAATGAATATAGAAATCATTTTAAGTCATGGTAATTCAATACATTTACAAATAGTTATACAAATGCAATTTCTCATCTGTCCCCAATATATTCTATGCTATTGGCTATAGATTAACATAAGCATCTTGGCATTATGATCATTTGAGCAGAGTTCTAGCAACTTTGCAAGCCAAGGGTGAAATCTACGACATAACGTCGTTTCTGTATCCACCCTTGGCGTATTTAGTCCGATTTTCTTGGTCTCCTGGAAAGCATTTTCATTGGTTCCAGCGAGGTCTTGCTGGAACCAATCAGATTGTCGACTGATACAATTGTTATGAGTAACCAATTCATGACAACGGGCGGGAAAAGCATTGCATTTACAACTGAAAATGCGAAGATGGACGATTTTTCCTAAGAATTTCACTTCAATAGACAGGAATTCCCTATCTTCAATCAACAAATTATTAATACTTTAGACAACTCGACTAAAGAAGCAGCTAACTTTTACCTAATCCGAATGACGTATGACACAAAAGACAACGCGCTTATGGACGAAATAACGTAAACAACCAGCAGGACAACCGCTAGGCGGCACTTCCTGATTTCAAGAAAGTCGAACTAAATCCGCTAAGGGTGAATACAAACATAGGTGGGGTCAACCTTGGCTAGGGAAGATGAGTTCTAGATGCTGGATACAAAATTAATGTTTACCAAAGATTTTCAGTTTTGGAACGACAAAACCATGTCGTATTTGGGAAAGAATTAATGACCATTTAATCTGAGTCTTCTCTGATGTAAATACGCTCTTTGATATTTCGCTATTTACAATAGAGCGCATTACGCTTCAAAAACAACAGGAACGTCCGACACAAGTTGTGGCGCTTTGTTTTTGTGTAATATATCCAATCATTCGGCAAAACACTGTAGGGTATAGATCAATTAATCATTTTTTACGTTTTTGACCTTCCGAAACTCAACAACCCCCAATTTTGTTATTGTAGATCACCTGACAAGATCGATCTCGTTTGGAAATAGAACAGAAAATAGGTAATCAGTTACTGTAACGTGACCGGCTTTGTTTTGAATTTCTTTCCAGTCACGTGACCGCCTTTGTTTAGAAATTATAGAGTATTCTTGTTGCGGAGATCAATTTACGTTGATCTGTTAAGCTGGCCACTTGAAAATGTATTGCTTTTCCTGTGAAATTTTGTTTATTTTGTTCCCCAAGCTCGTTAAGGAATTGACCCAACTTAGAAGCAAACATTATTGGTGCGAATTCTAGCTTGAAACTTTAACCGAACCTTTCTGATATATCATTTATTTATCGATTCATATTATCAGTTTTTTAACTTGTTATATTGTGTTCAAAGGGCTCCTCATTTTGAAAAATAGAATTTCGTTATCCCTCCTTTTTTTAAATTCCAAACCGTTACGTCATAGTCTAAGGAAAGGGCCTGATTCCGCGTTGATCACAAGGTTTTTAAATGGTAGATCATTGTAAACAAAGGCTGTTAAAGTGAGGGTTGTTGCAAAACATTGCCCATTAACCTTTCTGAAATACTTTTTGGTCTTAAATTTTACCAGGTATGACAATAAATGGTTCATTGATCGGTATCATTAGGGGTGGGCAATATTACGGGTATACCAGTAAATCACAATTCGGAGGGCCCCGATACAGAATCGCGATACGACTTTGCCATACCGGTGCACTCGAGAAAGATTGCAATTTCCAGATTTTTTCAAATTCATTTGTTGTGGCTTTCAATTTGAATATCTTTATTCACTAATTTTAACCCGTATACAAAAGCAAAGCCGAGAATCTTAACTGAAAAGACTAAATAGTACTATTGTATGCATAATGAGGCATTCACTAGAGGACGTGTTCTACCTTTACACACATTATGTGGAGCAAAATCAACATATCTACTGCGCAATCTATATTGAGTTAAGATATATTGATTTTAAATTGGCCATTAAAGAAACTGACTGAGTAGAAATTTTTGCTATTTCGATAGAGTTTTTCTTACAAACTTTGGAATATTTATGCGTATCTTAACGTTAAAATAGTCTATATGATTGCAGAGGCATGTTTCTTGTTTAATTAGATATATTGCGAGATTTACTGAACTTCAACATGTTTTCAATTCCATCATAGATCCAGTTATGGTAAAAGAGATCGATCTCATTCCATCACCAGGTAAAGGTAAACATAGTCTATAGAAATACAAAAGTTACCCGCTCTTTTTTTGAGTGTAGCGCAAACATAATATTGGACAGGAAACTCATCAAACTTGGTAGTACAAAGTATGCGATAATATATATCATGATATCTATCACGATACAACCCGGCATATTGTGATATATCGCGATACACTTTTTTGGAGGCGATACCCACCCCTAGGTATCATACGGTGTTTTAAGGATAGCGTTCAAAATCGGACAGTGAACAAAGCGCCACAACATGCAGAGTTCTCCGCAGAATATTTTGAAGCTGTAGTGGCAAATTATATAAGAATCTGTTAACCTTGAAATGCACAGTGTTCATGCAAATAATTGTGAGTAATAACATTATGGAAAAAGAAGAAATTGCTCATTTTGAGCAATTTCATCTTTTCCCATAATATTTTACTCACAATTATTACTTTTGCAATGATAAAAATGCATTAACCCATGTCACAAGCAATTTCTTCATTTTCCACAATGTTTTCTAACCCAAAATGGAAATATTTTTAAAATTTCATCAACTTGAAATTGTTGTCTGCAACACCCTTCAAATTGGAACAGTCCAAAATTTTGTCGTTTGGGAAAGGGTTAAAACATTTTTTGGCATGAAATACCCCAGAGTACCTCTACTTGGCGACAATTTTTAAAGAAATTAGGCTGTGGGGCACTTTTGAAGCTGTAGGGGCATTACACTGATTACATGAAGCTGTAGTGGGGCCGATACAACTTATTGGGCTGGGAAGAACACTGACATGTGTCGAACTTCCTGTTGTTTTTGAAGTGTAATGCGCTCTAATGTAAATTAGTGACATCAACACATATAGATCTACATCACAGTTATGATTATGTAGAATTTGATCTGATAAATACAATTAAAATTGCTAAGGCCATAGAGGCGAAAACCTATTAATGGCTTTGAGGAACAGGTTTTCGGTTATAATTGTTAATGGTAGGGTGGTTCTCTTGCGTACCACAGTTAATGGCGTCCTAAAAATAAATGATGAATGGAGACATGAAAACATTCCATGTTTTCTTTTTCTACAGCAATCCAATGCAGAGCTCCAGATAGGATGCGTATTTGCGTAAAATACGCATGCGTATTTGCGTAAAATACGCATTGATTTGGTCTGAATACGCATTAACTTTTATAAAAATGCGTACAAATGCGCATTCAAAATAATGAAAACGCATTTGATAATTGCCAGTTAGCGTATCAAGATCGGAAAATGTCGAGAAGAAACATACTCTAGGAAATTCCAACAATTAACACAAACTTTTTGTCTGTAAAAAATAGGGTTACGGCAGTCAGCTATCCGATATCTATTACGACTTTATTCAGCCAATCACATTCTTGAATAATTGGGGAATACCAATTACATCACCACTGTGACCAGCCGAGCGGCAATCGGCTATTCCGTAGATCTACTGAATGATGCCGAGTGTTGCGTTTGTATTTCAATAAATCGGTTATCTCCGTGAAAGCAAATCGTTACCCGATTTAACAGACCATTGCGTCAATCCGTTAATCGTAAATTTATGACAACTCGAATGTGCTTGTTTTCTTTTCAAACCAACCGGCAAACGAGTAAATCCACTGCTGAGCGGATCGTAACTTTAGGCGATTTTTGCCGATATTCGTTCTGAAGTGGCCCTACAGGCAAAAATGATAGCACACGATGTTAATCTTGTTCAGAAAAAAAACTCGATGGTCAGAAACATACCGCGGTTAGATGGCCTCGAACCCGAAAATGAAAGTGGGTCGTTCAGGTCGGGTGTTCCTGTTTATTTTAGTGCTTTTTCGAACAAGAACGTAAATACGCCCTGCCTCAACAAATTATCTGGGAATACGCATTGGAAAAAATTCTGAGGGGTAAATACCCCTTGCCTCAAAAAATTATCTGGAGCTCTGCCAATGCAGACAAAATAATGTTAAAAATAATCACCGAAAACTAGAGTCACTAAATTTGCTTTTAGTTTTGCTAATGCACGCAGTTGATAGCTGATGCTTCGTTTGCAAATCAACACTTTTTCGAATACCGCGGTCCGTAAAAGACGCGGTATGTCCAAACTGCAACTTAATCGGTCGAAACTTATTTGGTACGAAACGCCTTTGCCACTGGAAACCAATATAATAGTCTTGAAATATAACTGAGCTATTGAAAATCCATAGATTTGGACACTTACACGTAGTTCACATAGTTCTCGAAGCCGTTCGCACCAATATTTCTACGGCTAAAAAGAAAATTTCTGCAAATTTCTTTTCTAGTATGACTTCCGGAAACACATCATTCCGTTGGTGTCACACCACTTCATATTATCGCGCAGTATGTTACTCCGTGCAATTTTCATCCATAGTGTCCGTGAATGTCGCTAAATTGTAGCTGGACTAGTGCAGACGAAACAAGATGGCCGCTGATCTGTCATTTATAAAATTTTATCGATTGAACCAAGAACGAAAACACGTGAGGTCGACTTCGCTTAGGTCTGTAGTTAAAATTTAGCTTTGTTGTTGTATTTCTTTAATTCACACACAATTCAAGAGCTTTGTTTATATCGATATTGATTGATCCACTGCTTCTGTCAGGTCGTTTTTATAGCGTTTAAGAAGGGGATTATCAGGTAATTGCTGTAAAAATGACGTTAAAAGCCAGGGGCACTCGTGTCCAAAAATGCGAAGTTACCCTTCCCCCCCCCCCCGCCCGAAATTTCACGGAAACCCTCTGATTTTTCCATTCAATCAACATTGAAAAAAACAGAGGGTTTCCGACATTTTTGTTTCCGTTTAAATTTCAATCTATAGACGGACGAAAGGCCACTTCGTGGCCTTTTCGCCCGTATAAAATATTTCAGTAATATATGTTTGACTATTTGCTAAGTATGAACATGTCTTTCCTGAAAGCCTTTGTCATGTCAAATGAAATAAACTCGGTTACTAAGATCGTATCTATCTTTTTTGGATGCTATATTGGTCTGTATTTTAGGAGGAAGATGTTATCCAAAAGACTTTCAGCTCAATGAAGATATAACTTTATTTGCTGAGCAAAACTCCCCATAGAATAATTTTTAGGGTGATTTAATTTGAAAACTGCTGCCAACCACAAAATGGATTGACTGAAGGTTAAACTTGTGAAAATATACATTATAGTACAGACGAACAGACAAATTATTAGCATTTCCTTCTTTTATCTCAATATTTTCACAAGCCGAAATATCAAAACCAGGTATTTTTGGCAATGGATTAATCTAGTCTTGGACCTGTTGTCAAAGCACACTTTCGTCATTAAGGTAACACATCAGAGATATCGGTATATCTTTTATTTTGGTGTGCTTCTTAAACTCCTCTGTATTATTTGGATTATTTTGTCAACATCTTTTTCGCAATTCAGAGAAACTATATTACCACGGTACCACGAATCCATAAAATTTATCTCAATTTCAAGCAAATATTATGTCTAATTCCTCTAATATAGTCAAGAGAATTTGTTGAATGTTTGTTTGTAGTCTCAAGCATTAGATATTTGTTATTTTTACATAGATGTTGCCATTTAATTTGAAAGGAAAACAAAAGAGAAAGGAAATAACTGTTATTTTTTGGATTCTTATATAACTGAAGGAACATCGACTTGTTTATATAACACTTTCACTGTTAAATCGGTCGATATCGTTTACTTATTGTTGAGTTTAGACAAATTGTATCACCAACCTTTGGAAGGAAGTTGTTATAAATTGTTTGAACACCTCAGGTTTTATATATATATATATTATGTTATTTTTGTTCAGATGTTTTATTTTATCTGGAATACCTCAAATAGATGCGTATAAACGTTTAAAACTGAAAAGTAAGGAATTGGAAACAGTTCAAAGAAATTGTGAGACATTCCATTGCCGGAGATAAAAATAAATCTCGCCCAGTTGACACTCCAACCTACATTTTAATTGAATTAATTTTGAATAAATTAAGGTTAGCATGTCTTGCGTTGGAATTACGAGGAACCTCGCTCATTGAGGAATCTAATACAGATAACCATTCATCTTAACATGGAGTATAATACCGGTAATTCTTTTCCTTTCTTGGGCACCACAGATATCGTTGGTGGGGAGTCAAAACCTCGTAACTACAGCTTGAAAAAGCTGGAGTTACGAGGTTTTGACTCCCTACCGACGATATGATTTTGACGTTCGTAGTGTAGAAGGATTAGAAGGAATTGACGAAAAGGAAGAAACTGTTAATATTCATCAATATTTCCGTTTCCTTCGGCATGCTTCTTGTTACAATACATAAACCTTTTCATTCTTCCTGAAGACCTGAATTGTTTGATTTTGTGGAAGATAAAACTGGCAGCTGTAAGTGTTGTCGTTTACGAACAAAATTCCTTTTTCCAAAATGGCAAAACATTTAGACTGTTCCAATTCTTAAGTTGCTGCAGATGACACAAGGAATAATGATGAATATGTATTTTGTGTCAGCGAAGAACAAAGTTATGGTTGATTTAAGAAATGTATTCTTTTGTCTAAATGTTACCAAAACTTATTCTATCAAATACGTCAAAACCAGGGAGTGTTTGGGAAATTACTTTAATAATATAAGCTAAAATTTGCGAACAAAATACGGAAATGTCGGTAGTGACATACCCACATTTGTGTAGCTACTTTAGTTCTTTGAAAAAATATTTGGGAAATTGCTACAGGAAACAAGATGTGTTTTTAAAACATCAATGTCCCCGAAATGATCATTTTTCTAAAAGGCTAAATTTTCATGTAAAAGGTTGATAAGGGTTACTAGATGACCTTGAGGAAGGTCAATTGCATGGAACATATAGCTATCGTTGGAAGGACGTTGCATACCATCTGAGCTTTGTATTCTAAATACTTTTGGAGAAAAGGCAAATGTTAAGATTTCGGACAGACGGACAGACCTATGGCGGCATGCTTGTGTGCCAACGTTGCTTGTGTTGCAATTTATGTTACTTGTGTGACACATCAAAAATGTGTTCGCACTGCACCACACTTCTGTGACAGTCACACAAGAAAAGTTGTTTGGGAGTCACATAAGTGTGTATTATGTTCAGTGTAAACATCAAAAGCGTAGGAAGGTGTATAATATTGGGGGTGGTCAAATGTTTAAGTATGGGTGTATAATTGGGGGGCATAGGATGTGCTGCCCCCTTCTAAATTATTAGGGGTAGGGGGCTGGCCCATCTTGTCCCCTCTTCCTACGCCAGTGAACATTCTTGTACACAAATAAATTGTTATACAGACAATGCATTTTCTTCTCTTTGTATAAAGATAACGTAAAGCAGGATCCAGGAGGCCTGTAAATTGAAAGATTATTGACATCTTCTGTGACTGTAAGACATTTGTTGGACAGATTGACTTGTGCAACTTTAGACAGAAATGGACATCTTGTGTGACTAACATTTGTTGGACAGAGTGTCTTGTGCAACTGTATCTTAGATATGGACATCTTCTGTGACTGTTAAATATTTTTTGGACAAAATGACTTGTGCAACTTGTCAAATATGGACATCTTCTGTGACTAATACATTTGTTGGACAGAGTGTCTTGTGCAACTGTATATTAGATATAGTAATCTGTGACACAGTGGAAAAAGGGTGGGAAGGGTAAAGTGACTCATATTTGGTGAACTATCACCATTGGCAAGCTCGAGCGTTCACAGTACCACCTTTCTCCGCCTAGACAGATAAAGAAAAGGTACTTACTTGGTTTGATTGCACTTTTCTCAAGTTCTTCCTATGATAAGAATCTTCTGCATTTTCCCCACTCGACTTGTAATTCATCGTTTCCCCACAGGATTCACAAAATGCCGAGCATGCTGTGTCAGGGTTTTTCCCAAATAATTCTCCGGAAAAGTTTGACCCATGAATATAACAAGAGATGTTTGTAAAACATATGCCCCCTCAAGGGCCTACATTTGATGTAGGTCAAAGTCCAAGGTCAAGGTAACAAGGTCCAAGGTCATGGCCAAATATGAAAGGTCTTGGTAGGAGGTGTCCATATGTGAAATATCAAGGCTTTGTATGTAAAAGTAAAATGAAATAAAGGCAAGGTTAAAGATTTTAAAAGTAGGCCAAATGCCAAGGTCATGGTCAAATGTGAAAGGTCTTGGTTGGAGGTGTCCATGTGTGAAATATCAAGGCTGTAGGTGTAAAAGGACATGATATATATGCCTGGTTTAAGTTTTTAAAAGTAGGTCAAACTACAAGGTCAAGGTTGCAATATTCAAGGTCATGGTCAAAAGTGAAAGGTTTTGGTAGGAGGTGTGAAATATCAAGGCTGTAGTAGTAATAGAACATAAGATAAAGGCCAGGTTAAAGATTTCTAAAAGTATGTCAAACTCCTAGGTCAAGGTCACACAGGCCAAGGTTATGGTCAAATGTGAAATGTCTTGATAGGAGGTGTCCATGTGTAAAATATCGGGACTGTAAAGGTAACAGGACATGAGATATAGGCCTAGTTTAAGTTTTTTTAAAAGTAGGTCAAACTCCAAGATGAAGGTCCAAGGGCTTGGTCAAAAAAGAAATGTCTTGGTTGGAAGAGACTATGTGTGAAATATCAAGGCTGTATGTGTAAAATGACATGAAATATAGGCCCGGTTAAAGT
The DNA here is from genome assembly GCA_963680895.1 of Fragum sueziense. Taxonomy (NCBI): domain Eukaryota; kingdom Metazoa; phylum Mollusca; class Bivalvia; order Cardiida; family Cardiidae; genus Fragum; species Fragum sueziense. The sequence continues at coordinate 49,490,867 of OY804593.1, forward strand.
ATTATAAAAGTAGGTCAAACACCAAGGTCAAGGTCACAAGGTTCAAGGTCATGGTCAAATGTGAAAGGTCTTTGTCGTAGGTGTCCATTTGTCAAATATCAAGGCTGTATGTGTAATGGGACATGATATATCAGCTAGGTAAAAGTTTTTTTAAAAGTAGGTCAATGTCACAAGGTCAATGTCACAAGGTCCAAGGTCATGGTCAAATGTGAAAGGTCTTGGTAAGATGTGTCCATGTGTGAAATACCATGGCTGTTTGTGTAATAGCACATGAGATATAGGCCCAGTTAATTGTTTTTTAAAGTAGGTCAAACTCCAAGGTCAAGGCCACAAGGTCCAAGGTCAAAGTCGTATGTGATAGGTCTTGGTTGGAGGTTTCCATGTGTCAAATATCAAGGCTGTATGTGTAAAAGGACATGATATATCGACCAGGTTAAAGTTTTTTAAAAATAGGTCAAACTCCAAGGTCAAGGTCACAAAGTCCAAGGTCATGGTCAATTGTGAAAGGTCTTGGTAAGATGTGTCCATATGTGAAATATGAAGGCTGTATTTGTAAATGGTCATGAGATATATGCCGGGATTATTTTTTTTTAAAGTAGGTCAAACTCCAAGGTCAAGGTCACAAGGTCATAGTTTAATGTGAACGATGTTGATAGGAGGTATCTATGTGTGAGATATCAAGGCTGTATGTGTAAAAGGACATGAGATATAGGCAAGGTTAAGAATTAAGTGTAAAAATCAACAAAGGGCAATAACTCCAAGAATTTGATTGGCAGAGTTACGGTTCTTGTGCACTGCAACTCTCCATAATAAAATCTATTCACCTGTAAAGTTTCATGATTCTACCTTACATATTTTTTGAGTTGTGCTCCGGACAAGAATCAAGTTTGAAAATCAACAAAGGGCAATAACTCCAAGAATTTGATCGGCAGAGTTACGGTTCTTGTGCACTGCACCTCTCCATAATGAGATCTATTCACCTGTAAAGTTTCATGATTCTACCTAACATAGTTTTTGAGTTATGCTCCGGACAAGAATCAAGTTTGAAAATCAACAAAGGGCAATAACTCACAAAATTTGATCAGCAGAGTGAGTAACGGTTCTTGTGCACTGCACCTCTCCATAATGAGCTCTATCCACCTGTAAAGTTTCATGATTCTACCTTACATACTTTTTGAGTTATGCTCCAGACAAGAATCAAGTTATAAAATCAACAAAGGGCAATAACTCAAAAAAATTGATCAGCAGAGTTACGGATCTTATGCACTGCACCTCTCCGTAATGAGATCTATCCACCTATGAAGTTTCATGATTCTACCTTTAATACTTTTTGAGTTATGCTCAGGACAAGGTTTGGTCTACGGACAAAAAACAATATACCCCCATTTTCTTCGAAAGGGGGCATAATTAAATGAACATTATACATAATCAGTTATTCACAACTATTTCAGTCAAATCTTCAATACTCTCACGCCCCTAAGTCATCTTATTCTTGAAAGTTAACTAGAAGTTGTAGAAAGGAATTTCTTTGAATTCAAAATCAGAATTTTCAGTTTTCAAGGATATTTGGCTCAAAATTATGGGTCTTTGATAAAATGCAGCTTTAAATTTCCCTCCCATCTATGTTGATCATTTCTTTGTTTACATCGCGAAAACCCATGACATTTAGTTTTTTACTATTGTTTCTTCATTTCTCAAGAGCAAGAAACAGTTAAAACAATAAAACATCAAATAGATAACCAAATCTGAGTGAATTACTGATGAAACCTTTTGATACACAGTGCTAAAAACTTACTAAGAATATATGATTTCTTTGTTTACATCACGAAAACCCATGACATTTAGATTTTTACTATTGTTTCATTTCTCAAGAGCAAGAAACAGTTAAAACAATAAATCATCAAATAGATAACCAAATCTGAGTGAATTAATGAAACCTTTTGATACACAGTGCTAAAAACTGACTAAGAATTGAATGCATTCTACTTTTTCTAAAGACAAGTAAGTTAATTATGTTCAATTCCTGCGAAAAAAATACATAAAAACCATGATAACTTAGGTCGCATTTTACCGAAGAAGAAAAAATCAGACCTCAATATAATTTTACAAATTACTTCTTCACTTTCATAGATTTTTTTCGCCATTTCTTTTTCAACAAAATAATAAGCAACCCGTTGAAAGCCTTTTCTTACGCAATTAGTAACAGATTAATAAAAAAACTTAATTGGGATGTACTTGAGGGAAATCTAAAATTTATGTAATTTTGGTTGATGCAGGTTTTTGTGCTATTATTATTCGAAAAAAATATCTACGTGCAAACGTTCTTAGAAAGTGAATGATTTCAGCGAAACTTTGACACCTAGAATTCGTTATTCGAAAAATGGTCGAATTCATGTCATCTTTACCAAAAGCTTGGCGATGTCAATTTATTTTCTAGATATCTCCATACTGCATTGTTAACATAAATAATGTTTATCTTAATTGGTACCTTTATCACATTTCACAGCCACTAAGGAAGCAATGGTTCTTTTCATTGTTTTTTGTTATTGTTGATTTTTTGGAGGGGATTAGGGAGTGGCTGGGTAAGGGTAATTTGTTATACATCGGTACATGTTCCAGCAAACGTCTTTAGACTTTCCATTTTCGAAAAGATATTCACAAATACCAGCAAATTGCAGCTAGCATTTCGAATTGTGTGTTTTTTTTTTTTTTTTTGTCGTTGAAATATGATCTCGCCACATACAACCATTAACGTATTATATTTTCAGTTCCAGAATTCGATCACTGATAGGCTATAATTTTCTCTTGTAAAAAATATTATAGCATTTTTCATGTAGTTACTCCAAAAACTTTAAGGAAATAAAACTATTGGTATGTTTTGTTATATAGCATGTCTAATTTATGTAAGGACTTGGTATTTTTAGCTCACCTGAGCACGAAGTGCTAAGGTGAGGTATTGTGATCTATCAATGTCCGGCGTCCGTCTGTCCGTCTGTCCGTCTGTCCGTCACGGCGTCAACAATTTCTTTAAACGACATCTCCTCCTAAACTACTGGGTCAAAATCAACCAAACTTCGCACAAATGTTCCTTGGGTGGTCCTTTATCAAAATTGCTAAAATAATAGAAATCCATGAAAAACTCTGGTTGCCGTGGTATCTGAAAATGGGAAATTTCACAAAAGCTCAAAAATTTCTTTAAACGACATCTCTTCCTAAACTACTGGGTCAAATTCAACCAAACTTGGCAGAAATGTTTCTTGGGTGGTCCTTTATAAAAATTGCTAAAATAATTGAAATCCATGAAAAATTCTGGTTGCCGTGGCATCTGAAAATGGGAAATTTCACAAAAGCTCAAAAATTTCTTTAAACGACATCTCCTCCTAAACTACTGGGTCAAAATCAACCAAACTTGGCAGAAATGTTCCTTAAGTGGTCCTTTATAAAAGTTGCTAAAAGAATTGAAATCCATGAAAAACGCTGGTTGCCGTGGCATCTGAAAATGGGAAATTTCACAAAAGCTCAACAATTTCTTTAAACGACATCTCCTCCTAAACTACTGGGTCAAAATCAACCAAACTTGGCAGAAATGTTCCTTGAGTGGTCCTTTATAAAATTTGCTAAAAGAATTGAAATCCATGAAAAAGTCTGGTTGCCGTGGCATCGGAAAATGGGAAATTTCACAAAAGCTCAAAAATTTCTTTAAATGACATCTCCTCCTGAACTTCTGGGTCAAAATCAACCAAACTTGGCAGAAATATTCCTTTGGTGGTCCCTTATAAGAATTGCTAAAAGAATTGAAATCCATGAAAAACTCTGGTTGTCATGGCATCGGAAAATGGGAAATTTCACAAAAGCTCAACAATTTCTTTAAACGACATCTCTTCCTTAACTTCTGGGTCAAAATCAACCAAACTTGGCAGAAATGTTCCTTGGTTGGTCCCTTACAAATATTGCTAAAAGAATTGAAATCCATGAAAAACTCTGGTTGCCGTGGCATCGGAAAATGGTAAATTTCACAAAAACTTAACTTCTCTAAACAACATCTCCTCCTTAACCTCTGGGTTAAAATCAACCAAACTTGGCAGAAATGTTCCTTGGGTAGTCCCTTATAAGAATTGCTAAAAGAATTGAAATCAATGAAAAACTCTGGTTGCCGTGGCATCGGAAAATGGAAAATTTCACAAAAACTTAACAACTTTTTTAAACGACATCTCCTCCTTAACTTCTGGGTTAAAATCAACCAAATTTGGCAGAAATGTTCCTTGGGTGGCCCCTTATGAAAATGTCTAAAAGAATTGAAATCCATGAAAAACTCTGGTTGCTGTGGCATCAGAAAATGGGAAATGTCATAAAACTCATCAATTTTTGTAAACGACATCTCCTCCTAAATTACATGGCCAAATTCTTCTCTGGGACCACAATGCGTAACATATGCAAAGTTATTTGGCATTATTAAAACATTACTCAGGTGAGCGATTTAGGGCCCTCAGGGTCCTCTTGTTATGTATAAAAATGTTCTTGTTACCTTCAATTTGTTTATTCTGTCTCTCAGGGTTTTCTCTAGTTATTGTCACAAATTTAAATGTCATTATAGACATTATTTGAATAAAATGACATGTTTAGGAGCTTCTTTTTTTTATTGCATCTTATTTTTTGTCCTCAAATGGAAATCTTGTTAAAATGACAATCCTCTTTTCTAAAAATTTTACAGCGATCGTATTTCACATGTGTTTTCATGGTGCTTGCGTTTACCTGTTCATAAATGCGACGCGTCACGCTAAAAGGGACCTTATCCGAAATCCTAAAATCCACATTTTGACAAATTTGTCAGACCCAGCACATGTCAACCAGATCCCGTATGCGAAAAATGAACAAATAGTAAGATAGGGAAAACATTCCGGATTTAGAAAATTACATAAAAGTGAAAAGTGTCGACCCTAGTCTGGCTACGCGGAGTGCGCAGACTGACTAGGGTCGATATTTTTCACACTTCATACAAGGTCACTTTTAGCGTAACGGGTCACAAATTGATGTACCGATCTATCATCCAACATATTTGCCTTTAAAACAGTATCCAATGTAAAAGAAACACAAATATAATATTTTAGAAATTTTAGTGCATTTAAACGCAAACTGTTACAATTAAGTAAAACAAGAAGACATTCAAACAAATAATTATTTTGACAGTCAACATGCTTACAATAAAATTTATTAATAAAACTTTATGTAAAGTATCCCTATGAGCGTTGTAAAGTCAACTTAAAAGAGACTAATTCACTTTCTTACACAAATTTTTATCTTTGCCAACTATCTAACACGGACACAAAGCTATCTTTAAACAATTGTTGATTGAAAAGTGATGAGGATAAAACATAAACAGATATAAAGCAACCTTGCAGATCAAGTATGTCGTAAAGCACGTCGGAATCTATTCTTTTGCTCAAAATGAGTCTTATACAAAGCCAGAAACTTCAAGTGACTGCCGTACGTGGAATGTGAGAGCAACGAGCGGTCACTTTGCGGGTAGAACGATACAGAGCAACCAATAAGAGGGAATAAAGGTATTCTAAACTTGTTCTTTAGAACCGTAATACTATATTGTGTGTACTCATTTGAATGAATACAATGACTGAATGTAGCATACGATTTGATGGGTGAAGATTGAACGATATATTGCATTTCGAGCAGACATTGTCCCTCTAATCTGTAGCTATTATACAGCAATTTGTTTTGTGGATATGTGTGTGTACGACGATAACTATGACGTCGCGCACGGTATTGGGGAACTTTTCAAAAAAAAGATACCTCTGCGATTCATAACTGAATTTTGCAAGAACCGTTTTCCTTCTGAAAACTTTGTTATATGTCAAAATAACCGTGAAACCATGATCTTTTTCAATAACATACTCTTTTCAGGTTGTTAGTTTATTTAAATTTGCTAGAAAGTCTTTTTGTTCGTAAATTCGGCGAAAAAACGCGTGTAACATGTAACATAAATTTTCAACGGCGACGGATATTTATAAACAACTTTGCGATTAAGTAACGTCAAACACATTGAAAATTATATTATTTGTCAGTGGAAATGATGTAGAATATTTTGCAGAACGGAAATCAAATTTCATTGTCGATTACGCAAATTAGCCCAGTTTGTTCACAAAAAATCGCAGCGTAACAATTAGAATTACGTCACAGAAAAAAATGAGAACTTTGTTTGATATTTTGTGAACTAATGACTGAAACGCAACAAAACTTGATATAAGAAATATTATATTTCTCTATTTCTATAATATATACAAGAATATTGGTTAGCATAATAAACGAAGCATTAATGATATACAATGCGTGTGGACAGACATTGTTTCAGGTCGTTGAAAACTCTACCTTTTTCCCCTTTAGGGTTTAAAAAATACCGGTTCTCTTATTCATACTACGATTTAATTTCAATATGGAAATATTATTTTTTTCTTGTTTGTAATGTCAAAATTTCAACGCAAAATAATGAAACGTAAAAAAGATATTCAAATTTGTTCGTGTGGACAGAATTTTTATGAACGTTAACTTTTTTTAATTGGCGTAGTCTTAAAAGTATCTATTTGGCGCATTTTAAGACGAAAATAAAACGAATCGGAGTGGAGTTAAAGCTTAAGAAGTGCAAAAGACAGAAACAGTTGGATATTTTCTTAAACATGGTCTTGTCTTTTTCAATCACATTAGTTTGTACAGAGAGTAAGCATTAAAAGCACAGCACAACCGTCTACGTAAAAACTTCAACGTTACGCAATTATTAGAATAATGACGTTCGCTAGTTTGACGTTACATTTAGTTCCCCAATACCGTGCGCGACGTCTATATAAAGCACGTTTTATGAAATCAAATAGGAAAAGTCTGTTCTGTACACAATACACTAGTACTGTTCCGAGCTTTCATATTTGCCTTATAGATACAGGGCTAGCCTGTTTCATTTGGTATCAGTAAATAATTCGCAGCACAGCGTCGAGTGGTACATAAAGAACCTGGTGTAGTAATAGCCCGTCATTCCCGGGATAACATTACTGATTTATTGTTTATATGTAACACAGACAATCGTAAATATTTCAAGAATCACGTTGTCCAAACAGCATTGGTGCAAAAAGCTAGACAAAATTTTTCTAAGGTTTCCAATCTTCAGACAATTGCTTTAAGAGTGTTCGATCAAAATGATTCCCTGTCTGAAAACTGTTAGATGCCAACACAGATAAAATTTAATAAAAATATAGAGCAACGTCTTCGATTTATTTATATACATTGTTGGTCATACAATGATATGTTACAGTTCTATGTGTGAATGGTCATACACTTTATAATTTAATGTTTGTTTAATCATCTGTATTTCAATAATGCACATGAATGAGATCATAATAAAGAATTCAACTTTGACATCATATCCCATCTTCAGCTAATTAACGAAACAACCAATATCGCCCGAATATGTACAAATATAGAGGTACTCCTGCTTAAATAGTTTTCCGTATTTATGTGCAAACAACTCTGAGACGGACTGCTTCAAACATGGTTGCTCCTTTTATTAGAAAGCATTATTCGAAAGATGCAAGAAAGGTCTATACTTTTTAAGGTACAACTTTGTATATTTGTGTAAGGTTTAGGCTTTTTATAAGATGTCAGCCCACCAACTGGTCGCTAAAAATACCGTAGTTGGTATCCCGTTAGGTAAATGTACATGTACGATGGATGTTCAATTAATTTTGGAACAGAGGTTCTATAAGCAGTTGTCATGTAGTAATTCAATTAAAAATTTCTTCAATCCTTCAGATTGTTCCTCACACTTTTGAAGTTTTGAGATATATTACTTATGTGCCAATAAATGGGCCTCTTTTGGAATACCTGACAGACACTGGTAAATGACACTGCCTAAGGAAGATCAGGTCCTATACCGACCACCGGAGATGGTTTTTGTCTGCATGGGGAAGACAAAAACGCCATGCGGGCTTAACTCTTTCCCAAATGACACGATTTTAGGGTGATCCGCTTTAAAAACTGCCACAAATGACAAAATGAATGTTATTAAAGGAAGAATTTGTGTAAAATGTGGCATAGAAAATATTGAGACAAAAGGAGAAACTGCTGGTTATCAGCAGTTTCTTCTTTTGTTTCAATGTTTTCCCAAGCCTTTTCTATCAGGGAGGTCAAAACCAGTTCTTGTTTGGGAAAGGGTTAAGCCAGGCTATACGGTTGGATAGAGACGCGGTGTACCATGTTTCTCATTCCGGAAAGTCTTCGACAAGAGGACACCTTCAGACAGCTCCGTTGTCATGGATTAGGCACATGTCACCGGGATATTTCTTCATTTTTGCCCACATACCATTCTTGTATAAATGACCGGTGATAGCGTTTCTAATTGGAACAGCAATATGTATAGTACTCTCATATTTGAAACATACCTCGTTCAAAATTTATACCACCCGTTTATCTCTTTTGACAATGATTGACCTTGTCTGATCTTTGCACAACCGTCGCTTGCTATTGACACGCCAATGATGCACAATACAGAAGATCCCTGTAAATAATATTTATAAAGCCCAGGAAGTCAACATTTGTCGCATTTTCTGTATTATTTTAAAAGATATCTTGACACTGTTGTGCGGATGGCCATCTGTTTCTTTGTCAACAGGTGGGGGACCCAACGGGTACAACCTGTCTGTGTTGCAGCCCCTATTACGCTAAAATCGTTTAACATGTCCCCGATGAAAAACCTTGTTTGGTCATGTCGGAGTCTGCAGTTACATTTACGTACTAGTTCTACGCGGGTTGCCAGGTAGGGGAACATTATTCAGGTCAGTTTTACCCAGCTAACTTTCTAAAAACTGACGTGCGTTCAACGTTAGAATGCCAATGTATCTAACACAGTCCATTGCTTACAGATGAACCAACTTGAAATGTCAATAACATTTGAAAGACAGTACGGATTTGTCTCAAAATTTGACTACGTAATACTAACGATTTTCCTGTTAAATAGCAACAGCCTCCTTTTTCTATAAAATCAAAACGTATGATGGATCATTAGTAACACTTTTAATCGAACGCCCCTCGGTAATGTACTTGTATTTACAATTGCATTTTCCGTATAAATGGGAGGCACTATGCATCCCTCATATTTCTGGTGAATATTTTTCCGATTTTGTCATCTTCTTTTTCCCAATTGAGGGAAACGATATTACTATGGTATCACGAATCCATAAAATTTATCTCAATTTCAAGCTGATATTTCGTCTAATTCCGCTAATGCACTCATATATCAGAGATGTTATTTGAATTGCGTGTTATAAATTCAAGCATTATATCATTTCACGTAAATAGTGTCCTTTTTCATTTTCAAAAGAAGCAAAATAAAGGAAAATCGTAGAATAGATTTATTACATCATTAGAAATCCATAGGACTTTACAACACATTTTCTGTTCATATTACTCACAGTGGAACTTCTGTTGCTCATTGTTGAATATGATAAATTACGTTTTTTCATCTTTCTTTCTGCATTTAAATACTTATGACATATCAAATGGACCAAACACCTAAATTTTGAACGCACTTACATATTTACGCGTAACGGCGGAAATTATTTGAATGCACACTACTATTTCACGCGTTCATCCGTTATTACGTCGAAACTGGCGCTAGCCAATGAAACAGATATTTACAAAAGCAATGAATTTTGTTCTGAAAATAGACTGGGTTTAACATAATGTTTTGAATAACCGTCGGTGTTGTTATAAGATCTCGTAACTATGTCTTGAATTAAGCCGTAGTTACGGGATTTTATAACAACACCTTAATCATACAAAATTTCATTGTTTTTCCGAAATTACGTCACGGTTAGCTGGATAAAATTGTTCCCTATTGATCCTCATTATTCAAAAAGCATGTCATATGGTTCATCGATTTATTTAGATGCATTCGGTGAATCTCTAAAGCTAAAGATGATTTCACTTTTCAAACATACAGAGATTAATTGACTGAAGAAATGTGATATGAAAATTATTTCACGAGAATGGGGTGAGATGCAGTTGAAATCAAAGTACTGACAGTACTGTTTGGAAGCAAATTTTTCAAAAATGTAGGCCTGTCCAGGCCCCAGTTTCTCGAAAAAAAACTTAAGTATATTCTCATGAGAACATGCTCAACATCAAAGGGATACTCCCCAACGTTGAAGGGTATTCCATTGAAGTTCATGTGGATTTCATGCGATTTGAGCACTGTGCTCAGATTTGAGCATGAGAACGTACTTAAGTTTTTTCGAGAAACCGGGGCCAGAAATAGAGTAGTTTGATTAGGTACTTTGATAATCCATTTGAATACCTTGAATACTTTGATTCGTAGAGTATTTTGATTAAGTACTTTGATTATCCAGAATACCTTGCATACTTTGATTTCATGATGGAGTTGTATTTATTTTTAGCACAACTTCATGCATATTAATCGTTTGTGTAAGCTGAATATATTTCATAGTTCAGTAAACTCGACTGACCCATTTACAAGGAAGGCCATTGGACTAATTCTTTGAACCATAATCAAGCAAATTACTACCTTGATCTTTTCATCTCTCAGAGACATGATTAATTGAATGTTTCATTTTCAGTCACACAATTCAATATCTACACATAACTTCAGACTTACATATTGAATATTCGAATGACTGTTACCTCATTAATCTTTGCTTTTGATAGAACTATTTATAGTGAGGAAGACCGGAAGATGTTGTGTGGTATGCAGAGAATGGTAAAGTGCAGAGACACATGGCTGCTAAGAGAAGCAAATTTGGAAAATTTGCTTCCAAAAACGAGTCCGGAAGGACGAGTTTTTTACCGCATCTCATCCCAATCAAATTTTGTTTAAATTTTGAAGCGAGCAAAGAATGAAGCATCTATGTAGACTTTAAATCGTCAAAAACGATTTACCGAAAGAATAAAAAGCAAACTGAATAAAATTCAACCTTGCTAGTCTATAATTTTCCAAATTTCCAGTCTAATTTATAAAGAAACAACAACATCAAGGTCAACAACTGGAATGACAGATTTATGAATTAAAAATAATTCTCAGTGGGAACTGTCGATTTAGCGTGTTTAAGACAAAGGGAATGGGATAGCACCAATCTTTATCATATTCTGTGATGTGTCGTTCGGTTGCTTTGAGCAGACGAAAAAAAAAACAGTCTGTTCGAGTGGTTTGAATATGTCATTCACAGAACAAATTTCGTCATGTTCGTGATTTCTCTTCTACACACCAGCGCTGAATAGACCTTCGCTTCCGTGCTTAAGCATGTAGGGCGAAAACAAAGAATATAGGTTAGTTCCCTGTAGACGTTTTTCTTTTTTGCAGGTAGATATAATTTGACATACATTTACGACGTTATGCATGCATGATCCGTGTTTTGATGGTTCATTAGTTTGGTGCACCTCTGGTATACTGGGTGCAATAAAATTTATGTTGTGCTATGTTTTGGGCTAATTAATGATGGAGGACTGCCGTCCCCCGCACCCCCTGCTTTTTTTTCTTGACACAAGTCAAGAGTCTTCAGTCTTGATTTTTTATCTCTAGGCTAACCCTAACCCAAACCATATAAAATAGGTTAGGACAGAATTTGCACCCAGTAAACCAGAGACTATCCATGAGTTTTTGTTGCTTTTTATTTACTTTTCTCATAGTGTGTAATAGACTCTTTATAATGTCACTGGGTTGGAAAAAAGTAGTTCCTTAATTACGGCAGAATGAAACTGAAAAGTGATATCGTCACTGCAGTGAAAATATCAAAATTTATTTACCTGAGAAATTCAAGGATTTCACTGCTAGGAATATAATAAATTCTACTACAGTTCAAATAGATTTTTTTATTTTTTTACAATGGTTTTCGTTTTAAATTTTACAAAAAAGAGATTCTGCTAATATTTTTTTTCATATCACCTTATAATTTGTTTGAAATCGAAGCTAATTTACAATACTTTTCATTGAATACTTCCTTTCCTTTTTTTCATTTCACTTTCGATGTAAATCTTCTCCAGTTAAGTTTCTTCTGGTGATTTGAAAAACAATCTTTATTTAGGTGTACTTTGCGGAAATCCTGATTTTTTCCTATTTTCAATTTACTCCGCTACTTGTAACATATTAAAATTGTATTCTATGAATAGTCTCATGTGTTGCTTTTTTAAAACAGTTAACTTGCAGGCTCTCCCTCAAAAAAGGGGGAAACAAGTGATAAGACTCCTGAAAATCGCCCGTTTGCCCTTCAATAATATCTTGTAATTCAGTATGTTAAATCCTGTCTGATATGGTATTTAAGTGCTTATAATTGCAATTTACTCTCCACAATCCGACATTATCGCTTGTTTATTACATCATTAGATACCTTTGTCCTGACATTGTACTCTAATTTTAAATGCCTGGAACTCGATCCTGTTTTATGACCGATGTCATTTAAAACTCTTTCCTGGTAATGCTATTTCTAGAAAGTTAACTTTAACTGTATAAATATTGTAACAATTGTCGGTGGAGATTGAAAAGCAGTGGTTACGAAATTTCGATCTACCAAAAACGATGTCACATAATTATAAAACTCTCTATTGCTTAAATATAAGATCTTTTATACGTACCCTTTTTAGCAGGTCATTAATCTTGACATTATTTATTGATGTTTTAGGGACCATGTAGAAATCCGAAATGTTTTTCCGGGGGATGGAGGGGAGGGGGAGGGACACCGACCGAGCATAACAACATATTCATAAAAGCAACGCCCTTACTAGCAGGAACCGTGGGGGTTACGAGGCGCGTTCAATTAAAATTGGTACTAATGGTTCACCATACCTTACGGTTCTATAGCACTAGTGGTGCTTGTGACTATTTGACGAGAAAACTACTGTCTATACTTGGTCAAAATTTCAGACAAATTCGTTGACTCTTTCAAAAGTTATTGCACTTTTAAGTTGCTACAGTCATATACACTGGCTATTTCGCTGTGCGCAAAGCGGAAAACGAACTGAAGTAGGAGGTACGGGTGTAGCAACCAGTTATGTAATAAAAACGAGAAATGTAATAATTATTACAAAACTCGTTGCGAGGACAAAATTCGTATTACATTTCATAAAGCAACCAGAAATGTAATAACATTGAGAAATGTAATAAACTTGTTTTATGTATTTGTCTCTTTCACAAAGTGTATTCTTCTGGTTCTAAGTCGCAGTTTGATATTTTGTTACATTTCTCGGGTTAATTGCATTTCTCGTCAATCTGGCCAAATGTTGAAAGTGTTAAAACAACACAAATTTAACGTCATACTAATGACTATATCTGTTTAAATCCAGTATCAAAATATCAAACAAAAGTCAAATTTTAAACTATTAGGTAAACTGCCATAGTTTAGTAGTTTTGTTACATTTCTCCATTTTATTACATTTCTAGTCGATGGTTCGTAACCAGTTTTGTAATAAAATCGAGAAATGTAATAAACTTATTGTATGTTTATTTCCGTTTCAGAAAGTATCTTATACTGAAAAAAGCTTCAGATCATAACATCACAAAAATCAAAATACAAGATATACACTGAACTCGGACATTCATTGAGAAATGTAATAAACGCGAGAAATGTAACAAAATGCCAAACTGCGACGTTTTTGCACTTAGAATCAGTATAAGACACTCTGGAAAAGATAAGTAATACACAAAAACCGTTTTATTACATTTATCGATTTTATTACATTTAGGGTTGCTACATGAAATGTAATAAGAATTCTGTAATCGCAACGAGTTTTGTAATAAGTATTACATTTCTCGTTTTTATTACATAACTGGTTGCTACAGTACGGGTCTACATTAAACGTCGCACAGGCTTTGAAAATCTCCATCACATGTTAATAGTGAACTATATAAGCTTCGTGGACATTGGAACGTTGAATATACGTAAGTCTTTAGGAAGATAATAAAAATCAAAATTGGTAAAATTGGCCTAAATGATGCCCCTACTCAGGCAACCCGGGTAGAGCTAGTACCAAAGCAAATGTTGATGTAGATTCCGACTTGACCGAACAAGGCGCATGGTTCAATGTTCAAGAAATAGCAGATAAAGTTGGTTTTTTATCGGGGACATGTTATACGATTTTGACGAAAGGATAGGAATACAGAATGGTTTATGCCCATTGGGTTGGTTCCCCACCCGCTGACTAAAGGACAGAGAGCCACCTGTGCAAAATATATTTCGAAATAATGCAATAAATGCGACAAATGTGGTCTTTACGAGCTTTATACATATGATTGAACAATAATCTAGTATTATGATCACAAACGGCGTGTCATTAACAAACAATGATGGCAAGGTCCGTAGTAGTAAAAAAATAAATAAAAGCGCGGCAACAGTTTTGTACGCGGTAATTTTCGAATGTAACAGGTGTATTGTTCAAATTACTATTTCAAATAGTACCACTATCACTGGTCATTCATACAAGAAATGTATGTCGGCGAAAGTAAGGAAACATCACGAAAGGAGCAGTTCTAGGACCGGCTAAAGAGGCATGTACCAAAGCCATGACAACGGAGCTGTCCACAGGTGTCATCTTGTCCAAGACTTCCTGAAAGAGACACATGCTGCACAGCGTCTTCGTCCACCCTTATAGCCGGGCTTAAGCCCGTGTGGGTTTTCTGTGTTCCCCATGATGACGAAAAAAGCCTCTGGTCGTCGGTATAGGCCTTCATGTTCCATACGCAGTGCAATTTACCAGTGTCTTCGGGGTGTTCCAAAAGAGGCCCATTTATTTGCATATTGATAATGGATCTCATAACTTCAGAAGTGTGTGGGTGTCAAAGAGGATTACTTTGAATGGTTGGGGAAACTTAAAATTGAATTGCAACATAACGATGGCTTATAGAACCCAAGTTCCAAAATTAATCGAACACCCCTCGTATATCAATGTTTCCAGATCTAACAATGATGAGGCGTTCATAATAAGATCTTTTTCTGTTTACCACCTTTTTGGAATACACCAATGGGGTCCAGACCACCGAAATACGGGGCCATCCACTTTGACTTCCTGTATAAATGTATATTTCTGTATCATAACATTTAAAGTACCGCTACTCTAGTAGTTCTGTTTCTTTTGTTAACCAAGCTTGTCGTTAAAATTGTCACCCACCAATGGGTTTGATATCGTTAACCTAAGTGGGCGAGCAGCTGGAGGCTCGGTAAGGGTGTTGTGGTAGTACTGGTTTGAGAAACAACAGGAATCCATGGGTAGGTGCTCCAGCCGCCGCGATATGACCCTGGTAGTTGAAAACGGCGTAAAACCCCAATAAACTCAAACTCAATTGTCGTTAAAACACGTCTTAATTTGACAACTGACGAAACATTAGTTGTTTTGAAATTGGATAAGTGAAGTGAAGCATATGTGTATATGTCTTCTCCAAAATAACAAATGTAAAAGTATACTGAGAAATTTCTCGGTAAAAAACGTCCAATTTAGAGGATTTTACGGTAAGTTTTGGGACGCACGGGTGTCGTTAAACGGGCATCTCTGATCATAAAACATGGATAAGTAGGAAGTTTTGATCAATGTGATTCCCCGGAGGAATGTTATGTTCGTGCTTCTTCCTACAATATTATACTTGTATTATGTATGTAACTTATCGTCAATGTTAATGCAAAACCTCGTATTTCATTTTTTTTTTTTTGAAAATTTGAAGGGGGACGAAATAACTTTAACAACATTACTGAAACTGAAAGGCTAAACTTGAAATTTTGACATTTTATTCATATATAATGTGCCATTAATACTGATTAATCAAAATATCCTAAAACCTGCTAGAACTGTCTAAACTGGACATGTACGATTTTACTTTGAAAATAGCAAAAAGCAACATACGATGTTTTGCATTTACAAAATGTACACTGACGCTATGTGTAACACTTTCCAAAACAACATGGCGATACTGTAAAATAGCTCGTTTGTTGTGTCGAACTCGTTTCAATTTTGAACAATTGAAAGTTCTGCTCTGTTGGGTTAATATGTTGCAGTGTGTTCCTGTAAAGATACCATATGGCCACTTTGCAGTTGTCTTAAAAGTACACATAAGCTTTTTACAGTTTTGTAGCTCATCTGAGCACGACGTGTTCGAAGAGAGCTATTGTGGTCAATCACCGATGTCTCTCTGTCCGTCTTCCCGTTCTCAATTTCTTTAAAAATCTTCTACTCCGAAACCAATGGGCCATATTTGACCAAACTTGACAGGAATGTTCCTTAAGTGACCCTTCCCAATACTTGGTTATATTTTTTTAAATCATCAAAAAATGTGGTCGTGGCAGGGCGGGGCTTATCGGAGTTAGAGAAATCATAAGAAAAAAACGTTAAAAGTCAACCATTCGGCCAATTTGAACCTAACTTGACAGGAATGTTCCTTGGGTGACCTTTTTTAACATTTATTAAAAAATAAGATTCGTCAAGAAGTGTGGCATGGCAGGGCAGGGCTTAACCACCTCTTCTCCTTAACAGTTACGCTAATTTGAACCAAAACTGACAGAAATGTTCCTCACGCGACCCTTTTCAAGACATGTTTTTGAATTTTGATTCTTCAAAAGATGTGGACAGACAGGACGGGGCTTATTGGACTTAAAGAAACCGCTTGGACTAGGATTCTGTAACTTTACAAAGTACCTGTTGTCCTTAACACAAGAAAGTACCCTATAGTTTTTGGGTCATACAGGTCTATATTAAAATTCCAATTCATTGAACTACAGAACACAAGATTTGTGCAACTAGCTGCATATGTACCATGCATAGACTTGTATTGATTTACTATCACATAGTAGGAGATATATTAACATTCTATCGACTTGAAGAGTGCAAGTCGTTGGGGGAAATGGTAGAAATGGTAAAATATGTACTTTCTTGTCTGTGAAATGCACATTTTGGCACAGTAAACTATATTAGCTCGTAAAAATCATTCAATCAAAATGTGTTATCTTTCAACAGCAGAAGAAAGGCGCATGATCTATCTTTATTAGAATTTTAGAGCAATCTTATCTCTTCATTGGCATAAAGCTTTCAAAGAAAGTCATTAAAGACATTAAAGTGGATAACTTAATAAGATATGTTTAAAGTTTTCAAAATAATGAAAGGCATTTTACTAACCCTGTAAACCTTTAAAATCTAAAAGCAAATATATAAGCGTATTTCAAATCTTATATTACATGGGCTTACGTGTTCATATGTCTTAGATATTTGTCGAATATTTCCTACGAGCCCTATACAAAACAGTATCTGGCTTTCGTCAAATTAGGTAGTACTAGTATTGGAAAGTTCAAAAATAAAATGCATTCAACTTTTAGATACGAATAACTCTTTGTAGTGTATAAATACTGTCGTTGAATCAATGCAACTTTATAAGGGAAACACCGAAACAGGGTAATGTAATTCAAGATTTCAAAATAGGGCAATGAGAATCTGCATCCTCATTCAGTTTAGATATATGTGACCCGTCACGCTAAAAGGGACCATATCGTATGTGTGAAAAAATCGACCATAGTCAGTCTTCAAAGTCCGCGCAGCCAGACTAGGGCCGATACCTTTCACTTTCATGTAATTTTCTGAATCAAGAATGTTTTCCCTACCTTGCAATATGTTCATTGTCCAAATATGACATCTGGTTGACCTCTGCTGAGTTGGATCAGTTTGTGAAAATATGGATTTTTGGACTTCTGAAAATGTCCCTTAATTTTAGCGTGACGGGTCACATTTATCAATTTTCGGTCACCAACGTTCATTTAGTTTCATCTCGGGCGTGGCTTTTATAGGTAACACTTTCTCCTTTGTAAGAGTGTTTAACAAATTTTATGTATTTCACAATCCCAAGCTTTATATTTCGATTAATTCCCTGCCAAAAGAAGGCCCCTTATTGATATTCAAACTTGATAAGACACCTGTTTTATTCATTTTATAACATTCTTATTTGATGTGTTTGTTTTTAATAATTTGTTTCCTACAAAACAACATCATCCATCTGCATAATTATATTTGAAAACAATATTACCTAACGCTCTATCGACTTGAAGAGTGCAAGTCGTTCGGGCAATGGTGGAAATGGTAAAATGGGTACTTTCTTGTCTATGAAATGCACGTTTTGGCACAGTAAATGTTTCAGCTCGTAAAAATCATTCAATCAAAATGTGTTATCTTTCAACAACAGTATATACGCACATGATATATCTTTATTATATATTTAGAGCCATCTTATCTCTTTAGCGGCATAAAGCTTTCAAAGAATGACATCAATGATATTAAAGTGGATAACTTAATTAATTGTGTTGAAACTTTCCTAAAGATGAAAGGTATATCATGACCCCTTCTAACACGCTTACTCTAAAAGCTATAGCTATAACCGTAATTTAAAACCATAATTACATGAGCTTACGAATATGTTCATTTGTCTCAAATATGTATTTACTCTTTCTGACGAAGCCTATCTCAAACACAGTCTGACATCGCGACAAAAGAATCAGCGCTTGGAAATGCCAGAAAGCATATAGATTTTAAAACTCCAATAACACTTTTTAGCTGGATTAATGTCGTGACCTTTTGATATATGAAGCTTGTAAACTTAAAAAAAGATGAATTGTCCTCAATCATTTCGTACATCTAAATTTCCAAGTAGTTTGGATACCGTTAAAAATGGAAGTCGCCATCGTTTATTTTGTCTTATCTCGGGCGTTGCGTTATTGAGTAACACTATCTCCTTTATAACAGTTTCTCGCAATTTTTAAGTATTTCACAATCCCAAGTTTTATATTTAAATAATTCCCTGCCAAAAGAAAGCCCCTTGTTGATAATCAAACTTGATAAGACACCTGTTTTATTCACGAACGTTCTTATTTGATGCGTTTGTTTTTAAATAATTTGTTTCCAACAAAACCACATTGTGTGTATTCATATATTCCTAATTATTGTATGGTTGAGCCAACAAAATTTGAATTATGTACTTTCAATAGCATTCTTTCATCTTTTGCAAATTAGCTATGTTTTTTATGTCACTAAGGCCGTGGCAAAAGCGCAGTTGGTAGTATATCTGCATCTCACTCTCGGCAAATATCCTTTCAGACGAAAAGAAAACCGTCACCCATCAATGGTTCATAATCGTAAAGCTATATGGGGGAGCAGTTGGAGGCTCGGTTAGGATGTTTTGCTAGTACTGGTATGAGAAACGACAGGAATTCATGGTAAGGTGTTCCAGCCGTTGCAATATAACAATAACAGTTGAAAACGGCGTAAACACCAAAAATCAGTTTTATGTCACCGATCAGAAAAGTATTAAAAAAGTTGAATAAAGAAAAGCAGATGCGAATGCTTTCCGTGTATTATAAAGTGTATGCAACCCCTTGCAATTTGAACCTTATTATGTTTGTCGTATTTGATGGAGTAGTCCTTTCCTAAAGAATTTATTTTGTATTCTACAATTCCTCTCAACTTGGACTGGTCTAAATGCACTCGTGTCAGATAGGGATAAGTGACAAATATCCCTGTAACAGTAGTTTTAGATAACAATTTCAATATTGAAAGATGAGACCGACTGTTCACGCTTGCAAGGAGACACAAAATAGAATGTATCATCGTAATCTGATGTAATCATAACATAGTTCGTTCCATTAATGGAAATGATGTTTGACACTTTTCCTAACAAACTCTGTTTTCGTCATTGATATAAAAACCATTGGGAAACATAGAGAGAAAAGAAGGTAATTCTGGTCACCAGCATTTTCTCCTTTCCACTCAATGCTTTCCATTTTGAAGTATCAAGCTATGTTTGATTATAATTATCAATTTTGTCGTCAGTACTTTGCGAAAGCTGTACATTTTCGACGTTTTAGAAAGTGTTAATCTGCTTAAATTGGATTGCTGGAAAAATACCCAACTATGAATGGACAATTTATTGTTATGGATCTACCTTTTCATATAAGTCCATTTTTTGACAACGCAAGATTGCTATCGTATACAGTAGAACTTTTCTCTATCCCGATTATATTGTCTTGAAAACTGCAAACCATACAATTACGTAAATCTCGTTAAAGGAATACATTGACATAAATCTAACAAATGTCAAACACTTCAAATAACGATCACATTCAAAATTACATGTCAAAAAGTAATCTACATGCCAGACAATACATGTATATGAAAACATGCACAAAATATCTCCAGCACGAACGTCCCCTCCTTGTGCAAAAGCAAAAATCATAACATTTTCGACTTGCACCAGTCTCTGAAATCAATGTGAACCATATTCTGGCAAAAACTGCTAGGCCATTATTAAAGGTATAATTCGACAAGGCGGTCCTAAAATGTGCTTTGATTTTCACTAAGAGTAGTTTTGCGATTGACATTTGTTTCTCAAAATAAAATCTGTAAATGGGGAAAACCAACGATGAAAATACCATGAAATTCTAACTCCGAGGTGCCAGCGGAGAATGTCTAATAATTAAAACCCGTCAGACGAGCACTAGGTAATTTTCACTTGCACATGTGCATTACGTTGCATTGCGTTAAAGAGGGATAAAGACCACATAACCACAGCTTGTTAAAGCTGAAGTTACAAGGTTTTGGTCCCCAATCGACGATAAGACTGTTATCATCTGTCTTCTCTATTCTGAGACACTTTTTGTGCTTTTACACCGAGAAATGTGGTAGAGAAACATTTAAAGTCGTCTTTACCCTTTTCCGCAACATCAGGAGTTGAGAGCCTAGCATCTTAGCAAGTCAGGACCTCTACATCCACTTTGTTCAAAACAAAGCAACAACGTGGAGTTATAGCCTTTTCCTTGCGAAGATGCGTGCATAGTTGTTTTGTAATGATGAAATGATACAGTCCTGGCTTCACCGTAGTTCTGAACTTTGGACTGTCTTAACGCATAACTGCACAGTTACACCTTTTGACTCCTTCACAAGAATAGGCTTTAGAAAGCATCATGCAAAATGAAGAAATTGCTTGTGACAAGCAATTCCTCAATTTCCCACAATGTTTTCTACCCTAAAAGACAGAAAACTTTAAATTTTCATTTACTTTAAATTGTCGTGTGCAACGTCTTTGAATTTGGACCAGTCTAGAATTTTGCCGTTTGATAATCGGCTAAGCGCATATTTACCAAGATGCTATTTTTGATCGATTTACGCTGTGAAAATAGTTTCAATGAGAATTCCACAAAATTACGGTTTGCAGGGGTTGCAGGGAAGAATATGTAATTATCAACTGTATTGAAAGCTGTCAGACACATGGATAAGACCCATTAGCTGTCTTGAAGTGACATTTTGCAGTAGCAAAATCAAAGAGCTGGGATTCGTCATGAATAGCTACTGAGGAACAAACACGGTTCTTGATCAGACTGTATGTATACGTAGGCTGATTAATCTGGGACCATGTTGGTCTCAAAAGTCGTAGAGGACCATTTTCTAAATCCTGGTATAAATGTTTCCGGTATTTCACTTTACGTAAGCATCAGGACGTGTAAGCGAAGTACAAGTACATTAATCATGGTAAAGTTGAACTTATGTTAAACAAAAGTCACTCTGTTCTCTTAACTCTTCATCTATGAATTATTTCATCTAAATTTCATATGATAAAATATATTTGAGGAGTTACGAGGAAGAGCGCATAATTACTGACTAGCTCTAAAATTGATAGACAATTAGTCTGTAATTCTAATTCCGGAGATGTGCATTTAACCCAATTCCAAACGACATATCAAGCTTGTCCAAATTGAAAGATGTTGCAGACATTGTAAATATGGTGATATCCTGAAAACTCGCAACTTTTCTTGGGTAGAAAACGACAAAAGCAATTTCTTTGTTTTTTATCTTGTAGAGCGTCAAAATGCGTCAATGTATGTAATTGGGTGAACTTGTTATCTGTCCTACAGACCCGTCTTTGAAACATAACACTTACAAACCACTGCGAGAAAACACATATTTAGAAGAAATGTTTCCAATAGACTCAATCCTAAAATGAACCTCGGCTTTCTTTTAGTTTATTTAAAACGAATCTGAAGTCAAAATATCGCCATATCTTTAATTGTGGTTGAGCTCCTGGATATGAAAGAAGGTATTTGGTGACAAGTATCATGTGCAATATCTCTTTCCAAACTGCATACAGATACAGGTTGACATTAATTACACCGAGTAATGCACAATTACTGACTCTGTTGAACTGCATCTGACAACAACTCTATAATTTTCATTTGGAGACGTGCATTAAACTCGAGAAGACACATTATCGACGCAGCGGAATATTGACAAACACGCTTTAAAATCCTAAAAATGTCTCTCAGCATTGAAATAACAAACATAATTTGTGTTTTAAATGAGTCGTTGCATTGCCCTAGATTATCTATACACATTTATTTAGCATCTTTGTGAATAATACATTGTAAAAGCGTTCCCAATGACCATCAAAATAAAATAATAGCGATCTCGAAGCATATATATAGGTCTATATATAAAGATATATACTGCGGAAATGAGAAAATGGGATTATAAGCATCTGCCTCCTTTTACGAAGACTTTCACAATCTTCGTTGTCCGGGCTTCTCAAATTATTAGGACAAGAGCGAATCAAACCAAACGCAAAATTATATCAATCTTTCAAATGAGAATAAAAGTAAAGACGTTACGAAAATCTTCAATAAAAATGTGAAAAAGGAAAAAGCCGATAAGTGCATGAGAATTAAAATCATTCAATTGCAAACACTGTCAGATAATCGGTTGCTGCCAAAACGTCTGATAGAGCTCGATATAACCACGATATCTCCACGATTATCAGATTAAACTTGCAATGAATCGTGAACGGTTGTCATGATTCTTGGGAATCTAAATGATTCTGCAGATTTAACCCTTTCACGAAAAACTGAGCGTTTCAAATTGAAAGAAGATACTGTTTAATACATCATTTAATGCAAATATAAGACGCAGCAAGTTTTTGAAATGGTAGAACGTGTTGGAGGAATAGGGGAAATGCAGATTCTAAGCATTTTTCTTCTTTGACTTTAAAGGTGTAGTCAGATTTCCCTATCTAGCTATGGCCTCAAGACCAGGACTTGGGTGGTAAAGGGCAAGCTACGAAAATAGATTCATACACGTAATGGCTGATACTTAACCTTTTGTTTTGTTAAATGTGATACAGCGCGAAAATAAGATTAAGTGATAACGGGTGATTTACCATAATGACCTTTAATGATTATAGCCAAAGCAACTATCCCTATTGATTCAAATGAAAGTGATGTAAGTAATGTAATACTGATCACTTTGAATACTTGTGCAGGTTGATTTAAAAAAAACTATTTTCGCAATAGCAATTAGGGATTAACATTGTATATAAGAAAGCATTGTGCTATGAAATAGGAAAAAATGCAATATTATCGTAAAGAATAAAACAAATGTTACGCGAACTTGATTCTTGCATGAAGGACGAAAGCCCGGCGCACTGCACTGCACAAATTCCCATAAAGAAGTACCCCAGTGATCTATAAATAAAACAATCGATCTACATGAATGTCTAAGGGGAGAAGGAACTTCCAACTCATTAGACAAGTCCACAAACGAACGACCTTGAACATACTGCAAATGAGCAGTGGATGGTTTCAGCCGCTTTGTAAGTAGTTTTCAGGCAATGTTTCAACATAGGATTAACACAGTAGCTGAACCTTTTAGGAAAGATCCACCTAGACGAATGTATACGATGTCGAATGACAGATTCTGACCTTGTATGAATCTCAAAATAACCATTTTGTATAAGAAGACTGGCTTACAACTTTAACCCATTACTGCACGGTGACGTCTTTTGACTGTCTTTCAAGAAAAGACTTGGGAAACTATTGTGGAAAATGTAGAAATTGCTTGTGACAAACAATTTCTTAATTTTTGCACGATATTTTCTAACCCAATATGGGAATATCTTAAAATTTTCATCAGCTTAAAATTATCATCTGCAACACCTTTCAAATTGAAACAGTCCAAAATTGTGCCGTCTGGTAATAGGTTAAAGGATCAAGCCCGGGGTTAAATTTCTATCACTTCTTTTGGAGCTCTTTATTGCTTGTCTTGTTTATATGATTGTCAAAAGCACATCCCAAACTTGACAAATAGGATAGCTGTCTGTTATATACGCCTCACAGGAGTTGGCACAATATGACAACATAAATTCACATTTCTGATTAAAATATCTAAAAATTCCGACAGAATTCAATTTATTTTCCGTGTTAAAAAAATGTCAGAACTTGTAGAAATATTTTTGTAGATGATTCTTTTGGCACCACATCGTAGCTTTTGTAAAGAGGACTGGGAAATTAAAACTTGAAGTTTGGTTCAAGCGATCGTATGCGATTTGGATTTGTCTTTCTTTAGAATACCGCTTCAGTCAGTGTTTTATTGTGTTTTAGAAGAAATGTGCTTTGTTTCGGTTACCTTATGTAACAGACATAAAGTAGAATAAACAGAAAGAATGGCACCTACCTAAGACAAAGCTACAAATAAGAGGCGGTAATGGGTTTTAAATTAACAATATAATTATGGTAGAATTTCCGTAATGTGGTCATTTTGAGATTTATAAAACATCGGTTATTGGAAGCAAATTTTGCAAAATTTGCTTCTCTTTGCAGCCACCTGTCTCTGCACTTTACCATTCTCTGCATACCACACAACATCTTCCGGTCCTCCTCACTATAAATAGATCTAGTTCTGTCAAAAGCAAATATTAATGAGGCAACAGTCATTCGAATATTCAATATGTAAGTCTAAAGTTATGTGAAGATATTGAATTGTGAAACATTCAATTAATCATGTCTCTAAGAGAAGAAAAGATCGACGTATTAATTTGCTTTATCATGGTTCAAAGATCAGTCCAATGGCCTTCCTTGTAAATGGGTCAGTCAAGTTTACTTAACTATGAAATGTATTCAAAGCTTACACAAACGATTACTATGCATGAAGTTGTTCTAAAAATAGATACAACTCCAGCATGGAATAATGGATAATCAAAGTACCTAATCAATGTACTCTACGAATCAAAGTATTCAAGGCATTCAATAGATAATCAAAGTACCTAATCAAAGTACTCTACTTCTGGACAGGACTACATTATTGAAAAACTTGCTTCCCAACAGTATTGTCAGTACTTTGATTATTCGAGCGTCGTCATTATGCGTCCGAACTTATTCGGACGCGGTCGTAAATATTCGTCGGGCGAATCTCATTAGGGGTAGACTACCATAAGACAGAAAATATATCGCTTGCTTCTGTTTATTCATACTTGTCTTAACTCTGTAATTGAGTTCCTGATAAATAAGTGGACTACAGAAGCATTTTGTTGAGCAAACGTTCGTATTTTCAATCGAGATCTTTTAAAGCTTCACTAGGCTACACTTCAATTTGCTCTCCTGGTTTGGGAAATATTGAAAGAAGGCAAACATGCTGACCACCAACAGTGTCTAGTACTTCAACATAAATTCACAAAGACATGGTTATCGTTATTTCTAAGTTTCGGGAATAAAGCCTAGATCTAGAGCATAATTGTTAATGTTCGGAAAATATCAAAGTTGGAAGCACTGATAATTAAGGCGTATTGTTCAATAAAGAATTACATTCTTTATGGTTCCCATAGCAACAAGTTCGCAATTAAAGTTTTATTCGAGAATGAAAAAGAATTTGAATGCCTTGTCTTACAAGAGAAACACACTCCTAATGAAAGATTTCGTCTCAACCATATGTGACCCGTAAACTTAGACAAAATTATATCCGTTGTGCGTAATTGGACATTTTAGCTTGCGATAATCCGCGGCATTAATATCATTGCTTGTATTCAAAAATCTTATAACTGCAGCTTTATACAAGCAGCAGTTATGAGGTCTTTGAAAAAAATAGACGATATACTTTGTAGCTGAAACCTTTGGAATTCTGATTATCTCAAATGCTTGATAATTCGCCTGTCCACCCAATGCCATTCTTGTATTGAAGGAAACAGTTTTTAAATGGACATTTCATTCCGATTTCAATTTTTTTAAGTATGTCTTGATGCCAAGATTGGTTATTCTAATGAGTATAAATAATATTGGTTTTTTGAAGTTTTTGCAAATAAGCGAGAAACACGCATTTACAGTTGAGACATAATCGATAAATTGCATATAAATCCGAACTGTTGTCCACAACAATTTGTTCAATTTTAACACAAAGATATAAATTTCTCGTAAACGGCGCAATATTTTGGCTCGAAGTTTTCAGAATTTTCATAAGGAAATATGCTCTTTCAGATAAAAATGAAAGTAAAATTTATGACAAAAAATTCTGAAATGTCACTTTAATCCCTACATAAACTATATTATTTATCTTCAAACGTAAAACAATAAAGGACTTTGCGAATCAATGTCTGTTCACTGTTTAGGATAGAAAAAATGATCGAAATTGTAATTACGCGTAGGATCGAATTTTAGATTTATTCCCAGTATCGAACAAAAATCTAAAATGAATCCAAAATCGTAATCTAAATGAGGCATGCCACTCTAATAGCACAGTAATTACAGAACGTCGTTAAATCAAAGATAAAGATGAGGTTTTTGCAGGGTAATGATAACTCTTTACACAGAGCTGATAATGGTCGATTCAAAATCTGTCGTAACACCATCAAAATTGAACTATAAGCTATATTGTGACGCCAATTACTACATTTATGTTGTTATTTAGGTATCACCAAAGAAAAGTCTCCACATATAGCGATCACTCATCCATAAAAGGGATTTTTTTAATGAAATCGAATTTTCGGATTTTGTCTATTTCATTTTTGGCCAATGATGGTAAATTGAGGTTTCAGCCAATGAATATTTGTGTCAGATTTGTAGATTTTTATGTACATTACAGTGAACTATTTGATAATCAAATCCCACCAAGCCCTCAAGATTAGGCGAGATTCGCTATCGTAATAACAGAGCTCGATCGTTTCGTAATAATTCTTAGTAAACGATTAGCGATGGAAGAGTATGTAGCCCTTCTAATGCCAAACATAGATTATTTTTTATCAAACTTGGCAGAGACGTTCTTTTGGTGGTGCTCTACTTGAATTGAGAACAAAATTTTGATTGGTCATTAAATGGTAGTTTCGCATGGGGAGGGGGCTAATCTGACTTAGAGAAATAACGAAATATTTTTTTAAAAAAATCAACAGATGGGTCAATTTAGTCCAAACTTGACAAAGATATTTCCTTGGTTGGCTTTACTTAAATTGCACAATAATTTTGAAGGTGTTCCAGGGTTGGGCTTATCAGGCTTTGAGAAATCACAAACTAATTCTTTAGAAAATCAGCCATTGGGCTAGTTAAGACCAAAATTGACAGAAATGTTCCTCGGATGGCCCTTCACTGGAATAGTTCATGACATTTCGATTGCTCTATTAGTGTGCGCGTGACACGGTGGGGCGTATCAGACTTACAGAAAGCGCAAAATAATTCTTTAAAAGTCAACAATTGGGTCAATTAAGACCAAATTTTGTCTGAAAACAGGGGTATGGCAGTGGGAGGCTAACAAGAAATCAAAAGATAATTCTTTAAATTAATAAACCAGTGGAGCGATTCAGGCCCTCTTGAGCCTCTTGTTTGATTTCTCGACGTTGTCTACAATTTATAGGAACAACCCTCCTACATGTAAATTTCAGTTTTACAACATTTTAACACTGCTACTCTAGTTCTTCTGCTTCATTTGTTAATCAAGTTTGTCGTCTAATCACGTCTTAATTTCATAATTCGACATCTGATGTAGCATCAGTTGTTTGAAAATGGGATAAGTGTAGTGAAGCACATGTGTAAATGTCTTCTCCAAAATAAGAACTGTAAAAATATACAAAGACATTGCTCGAGTTGACACGAAAAAGAAACCGACCAATTTAGGGGATTTTACAGTAAGTTTTGGGACGCACGGGTGTCGTTAAACGGGCGTCGTTGATCATAAAACATGGATAAGTAGGAAGTTTTTATGTCAATGCGATTCCGGGGAGAAATGTTATGTTCGTGCTTCTTCCTACAATATTATACTTGTGTTATATATGTAACCTTTATGCAACCCTTTCCCAAACAAGTATTGATTTCGGTGATGCTGTGAAACATTTGTTTTGTCGTCTGCAAATGGTTTAAGTCTCGAACAATTGAAACTTTGTCGGGTTGGGAACATATAGGTACTAAGTGTCGATGTGTTCCTGTAAACATACAATGTGACAAAATTGCCTTTTTGCAAAAAGAAAAGAAAAGGGTATCTGTGGGAAAAATAAGGATAGCCTACTGGTATCATCTGCATATATCATCTGTCAAAACGCTATTTTCTAAGATCCTATCGACCTGAAGGGTAAAAGTCTATCAAGAAAATGGTTGAAATGGTTAAAAGCATAATTTCATGTCTGTGAAATGCACCTTTTGGCACAGTAAATGTTTAAGCTCCTAAAATCATTCAATCAAAATGTGTTATCTTTCGACAGCAGAAGAAAGGCACGTGGTATATCTTTATTAGAATTTTAGAGCCATCTTATCTCTTCAACGGCATAAAGCTTTCAAGGAAAGACATTAAAGACATTAAAATGGAAAACTTAATGAGATATGGTTAAAATTTTCAAAATAATGAAAAGTATTATAATTATATACCCTGTAAACCTTTATCATCTAAGAGACAAAATATAAGCGTATTTCAAATCTCATATTACATTGAGCTTACATGTTAATATGTCTTATATATTTGTCGAATATTTCCTACAAAGCCTATCCAAAACAGTATCTTGCTTTCGACAAAATTGGTGGTCTTAGACAGCTCAAAAACGGAATGTATTCAATTTTTAAGGGGGAATGCTCCAGTTTCCTCAATTTTTCCCTGTTATAGAATTTATTTATATTTTGTTGAAAAATAAAATAAAAATGGTTGGTCAGCGATCTTGTTTGAATTTTATAGGCATTCGTATCACATACCCCTACAGCGAAAAAATGCACAATTTCTTCCACATGTCCCAGGTCACTAAAATGCTAAAAAAAATGCTGTATAATCATCTTTTTGTCCGGAAAACGGATTAAAAGTAACGTCTAACATTTAATACGAACAGAAAACCCAAAATATGTGCTATTATAAATGCGTAA
Source organism: Fragum sueziense (assembly GCA_963680895.1). NCBI lineage: Eukaryota > Metazoa > Mollusca > Bivalvia > Cardiida > Cardiidae > Fragum > Fragum sueziense. The sequence continues at coordinate 49,520,032 of OY804593.1, forward strand.
ATGTATAAAACAGCATGCTCACGCGCTCAGTTAGATCTAGGAAGCAGAAGTGTTTTATGTCAAAATTTGCATATTTTTGGAAATATTTCAAGTTCTACATCATAGAATTTGATAAAACTCCATCATTGTATTAAGCAACATGTCCTGGTAATAATTCAAAACGATAATGTATAGGTCATCGCAATAATTTGTGAATTATAGCAATTTTTATAAGCTACACATGAATAAAATGACGCAAAACAGTGGTAACTGCATACACACTTACAACTGTCTTGCTCTAAATAATCGATTTCCATCTTGGGGAAATCAATTTTACACAATACGAGGGACGTTCAACTAAAAGTGGTACTAATGGTCCACCATACCTAAAGTTTCTACAGGACTAGTGGTTTTGCGGCTATTTGACGGGAAAATTACTGTCTATACTTAGTCAAAATTTGGGGCAAATTCGTTCACTCTTTCAAAAGTTATTGAACTTTCAAGTTAGTCCAGTCATATACACTGGCTATTTCGCTGTGCACAAAATGAAAAACGAACTAAAGTAAGGTGTACGGGTCTACATTAAAGGTCGCATAGGCTTTGCCATATCTGCAACACGTGTATATAATGAACTATATCAGATTTGTGGACGTTCGAACGTTGAAAATTTGTCAGTTTTTAGGAAGTTAATAAAAATTAAAATTGGTAAAACTGGCCTGAATGATGCCCCCCTCAGGCAAATCGGGTAGTGCTAGTACCAAAGCAAATGTTGTTGTAGATTCCGACATCACCCAACAAGACGCATGGTTCAATGTGCAAGAAATAACAGATAAAGTTGGTTTTTCATCGTGGACACGTTATACGATTTTGACAAAAGGTTTGAAGCACAAACAGGTTTATGCCCATTGGGTCCCCCACCTGCTGCCTAAAGGACAGAGAGCCACCCGTGTAAAGGTGGCAAATTATATTTTGAAATAATGCAATAAATGTTACAAATTTGGGCGTTAGGAGCTTTATACATATGATTGAACAATAATCTACTATTATGAGCACCAATGGCGTGTCATTAGCAAGCAATGGTTGCGAAAAGATAACACAAGGTCCTTAATAGCCAAAAAATTAAAAGCGCGGCAAAAGTTTTGTCCACCCTTATAGCCGGGATTAAGCCCCTGTGGCTTTTTGTGTTCCCCATGATGACGAAAAAAGGCTCTGATCGTCGGTATAGGCCTTCATGTTCCATTATGCAGTGCAATTTACCAGTGTCTGCGGGGTGTTCCAAAAGAGGCCCATTTATTGGTATATAAGTAATGGATCTCAAAACTTCAGAAACGTGTGGTTGTCAAAGAGGATTACTTCGATGGATTGAAGCAACTTAAAATTGAATTGCGACATAACTATGGCTTATAGAACCCCAGTTCCAAAATTAATTGAACGCCCCTCGTAAATACTCTTTTACCGTCGAAAATGGTAAATTGTAATGACGTGTTGTATTATTGAAAATATGGTAGCGAAACATATATGGTACGAAACATTTAATTTTCAACAGTAATGACCGAGTGTTCCGAAAAACTGGAGCATTCCACCTTAAGATCCGGATACTAGTAACTCTTTTGTATTGTATAAAGACTGTCGTTGAATCAATGCAGCTTTATAAGGGCAACAGAGAAATGCAATTCAAGATTTTGAAATTGAACAATGAAGATCTACATCGTCAGTCAGTTTAGATTTATGTGACCCGTCACGCTAAGAGAGACCTTATCGAATGTGTGAAAAAAATCGATAATAATGTTTTTCCTATCTTGCAATATGTTCATTGTCCAAATATGCCATATGGTTGACCTCTGCTGAGTCTAATCAGTTTGTCAAAATTTGGGTTTTGGACTTTTGACAAGGTCTCTTTTAGCGTGATGGGTCACATTTATCAAGTTTCAGTCACCTCCGTTTGTTTTATCTTCTCTCGGGCGTTTGTTTTATGGGTAACATTTTCTCCTTTGTAAAAGTTTCAACGAATTTTCTGTATTTCTCAATCCCCAGTTTTATATAAATAAATAAATTCCTTGCCAAAAGAAAGCCCCTTGTTGATAATCAAACTTGATAAGACACAGGTCTGTTTTATTCACAAACGTTCTTATTGGATGTGTTTGTTTTTAAATAATTTGTTCCCAACAAAACCACATTATTCATCTGCATATAACTGAAAACATTATTGCCTAACGCTCTATCGACTTGAAGAGCGCAAGTCGTTCGGGAAATGGTGGAAATATTAAAATAGATACTTTCTTTGCCAAAAATGCACGTTTTAGCTTATTAAAATATTTTAGCTCGTAAAAATTATTCAATCAAATGTGTTATCTTTTAACGGCAGAATAAAAGCACATGATATATCTTTATTAGATTTTTAAAGCCGTCTTATCTCTTCAGTGGTATAATACTTTCAAAGAATGACATCAATGATATTAAAGTGGATAACTTAATTAATTGTGTTGAAACTTTCCTAAAGATGAAAGGTATATCATTAACCCTTCTAACACGATTACTCTAAAAGCTATAAGCGTAAACTAGACATGTTCATTTGTCTCAAACATGTATTTACTGTTTCTGACGAAGCCTATCTCAAACACTGTCTGACTTCGATCGCAACAAGAGAATCAGCGCTTGAAAACGTCAGAAAGGAGATGCATATAGATTTTAAAACTCCAATAACACTTTTTAGCTAGATTAATGTCGTGACCTTTTGATATATGAAGCTTGTAAACTTAAAAAAGATGAATTCTCCTCAATCATTTCGTACATCTAAATTTCAAAGCAGTTTGGATACCGTTAAAAATGGCAGTCGCCATCGTTTATTTTGTCTTATCTCGGACGTTGCGTTATTGAGTAACACTATCTCCTTTATAAATGTTTCTAACAATTTTTAAGTTTTTCACAACCCCCCGTTTTATATTTAGATAAATTCCCTGCCAAAAGAAAGCCCCTCGTTGATAATCAAACTTGATAAGACACCTGTTTTATTCACGAACGTTCTTATTTGATGTGTTTGTTTTTAAATAATTTGTTTCCAACAAAACCACATTGTGTGTGTTCATATATTCCTAATTATTGTATTGTTGAGCCAACAAAACTTGATAAAGCGAAGCAAAGAATTTCAAACACTGAAATCGAATTCTGTACTTTTAATAGCATTAAGCCCTTTAATATTTTTTTATCAAAATACGAAAGTTTTTATGTCATTAAGGCCGCGGCAATAACACAGAAGCAATAGTGCGTCTGCATCTCACTCGAGAGGTACCGGGTTCGATCCCCGGTCGCGGCAAATATCCTTTCAGACGAAAAGAAAAACCGTCATCCATCAATGTTTTATAATTGTAAACCTATGTGGGGAGCAGCTGGGGGCTCGGTTAGGATGTTTGCTAGTACTGATATGAGAAACGACAGGAATTCATAGTTAGGCGTTCCAGCCGTTGCAATATAACCGTAACAGTTGAAAACGGCGTAAACACCAAAATCAATTTGATGTCACCGATCAGAAAAGTATTAAAAAAAGTTGAATAAAGAAAAGTACAGAGTGTCCCAAAAAAAAAACGGAACCCTAATTCAAAGCCAGATATTTCAAAGCGTATGCAAAGAATCTAATTTTTGAATGTGCAGTACTGAAGATACATTATTTTTGCATTTGTGTTCCAACTTTCACTTAAAAATATGCATCGGTTCAAAAGTTATAAGCAATATGATAATGACACTAAAAAAACGATATGACATGATATTGATTTTTGCGTCTTGTTTTTGTTCGTGAAAGCGCACAAACGGTCAGCTGTTGAATTCTGTACCGTTGTACATGTATGTACCGATTTTCTCTAAAATCTAATATGTACACGTGCTTTATGTTCAAATTGAGTCCATAGGGTGGTTGTTTGAATTAATTTCACATTATTATGTGATTCATTTTACATAGCGCAGTTTTAACTTTAATTTTCATAAATTACAAGCTTGAGATGTTTCCTAAAATTAGTCCAGTCTTAATTTTCTTGTGAAGTATACATTTCTGTGGACTTTTATTTAATTCTTTTTGGTGAATTTTGTGTTAGTTGTCATATAAGAATATAATTTGCATAAAGGTCAGTGTCAGGTCAAATGAAACCCGTAATAATTTTTGATTGAGCGGTTACCGGCATGTTGGTCAGAAATTAAATAAATGCCTATAATTATTAATCATGAGTCTGTGATGCATTTGGATATTTTATTTGTATTCATTTTAGTTACATCGCAGCTCTTCTTTAACAGTTTGTTTATTAGCAAAATAGATGAAACGAAAATGCACTATTAATATACAATGTTTCAAAATTTCTTTTGCATTGAATATATTAACCAATTGTATAGCATTTATTCAATGAGTGTAGGCGCGTGCTGCAAGACGAAAAGATCGATATCATGTTAAAATTGTTTTCCGGGTGCATTCATTTGAATGCCAATATTTTCAAAACCAATCTTTATTTTTCAACCAAATTTTGACTACTTATAGAAAAATGTCGTTGCTTGTCGTTGCTATTGCATGTGTAAATTTGGTGGAGAAATATTACTTGATACATGAGAAATGCACTTTCAAAAATGGGTTCCCTTTTTTTGGACACTCTGTAGAGGGGGGATGTTTTCCGTGTATTATAAAGTGTATGCAACCCCTTGCAATTTGGACCTTATACTTATAATGATTGTCGTGTTTGATAGAGTAGCCCTTTCCTAACGAATTTATTTTGTATTCTACAATTCCTCTCAACTTGGACTGGTTTAAATGCACTCATTTTAGATAGGGATGAGTGACAAATATCCCTCTTACAGTAGCTTTAGATAACAATTTCAATATTGAAAGATGAGACCGACTGTTCACGCTCGCAAGGAGACACAAAATAGAACGTTTTAACGTAATCTGATGTAATCATAACACAGTGCCATTAATGGAAATGATGCTTAAACCTTTTCCAGGCAAACTTCTGATGTTTAAGTCATTGATAAAATAACCTTGGGAAAACATAGAGAGAAAAGAAGAAAATGCTGGTCACCAGCATTTTCTCCTTTCCACTCAATGCTTTCCATTTTGATGTATCAAGCTATGTTTGATTATGAATATCAATTTTGTCGTCAGCACTTTGCTAAAGCTGTAATTTTTCGACGTTTTAGAAAGTGTTAATCTGCTTAAATTGGATTGCTCGAAAAATACCCAACTATGAATGGACAGTTTATTGTTATGGATCTACCTTTTCATAGACGTCCAATTTTTGATAACGGATGATTGCTATCGTATACAGTTGACATTTGTTTCTCAAAATAAAATCTGTAAATGGGGAAAACCAACGATGGAAGAGTCTCATTGAAAATACCATGAAATTTAAACTCCGAGGTGCCAGCGGAGAATGTCTAATAATTAAAACCCGTCAGATGAGCACTTGGTAATTTGCACTTGCACATGTGCATTACGTTGCATTACGTTAAAGAGGGATAAAGACCATATAACCACAGCTTGTTAAAGCTGAAGTTACATGGTTTTGGTCCCCAATCGACGATTAGACTGTTATCATCTGTCTCCTGTCTTCTGAGACACTTTTTTGTGTTTTAACACCGAGAAATGTGGTCGAGAAACATTTAAAGTCGCCCTTACGCTTTTCCGCAACATCAGGAGCTGAGAGCCCAGCATCTTAGCAAGTCAGGTCCTCTGCATTCACTTTGTTCCAAACAAAGCAAAAACGTGGAGTTATTTATAGACTTTTTCTTGCGAAGATGCGTGTATAGAAGTTTTGTAATGATGAAGTTATACCATTCTGACTTCACCAAAGTTTTGACCGTTGAACTATCTAGACGCATCTGTACTAAAAAGCTTCTCAACGATTTACACTATGAAAATACTTTCAATGAGAATTCCACAAAATTACGGATTGCAGGGGTTGCAGGGAAGAATGTGTAATTATGAACTTTATTGAAAGCTGTTAGACAATACCTCTGTAATTTTCAGCCGAGCACATGAAAAAGACCCATTAGCTGTCTTGAAGTGACATTTTGCAGTAGCAAAATCAAAGAGCTGGGATTCTTCATGATAAGCCACTGAGGAACAAACACGGTTCTTGATCAGACTGTCTGTATACATAGGCTGATTGATCTGGAACCATGTTGGTCTCAAAAGTCGTAGAGGACCATTTTCTAAATCCTTGTATAAATATTTCGTGTATTTCACTTTACGTAAGTATCAGGACGTGTAAGCGAAGTACAAGTACATTAATCATGGTAAAGTTGAACTTGTGTTAAACAAAAGTCACTTTGTTCTCTTAACTCTTTATCTATGAATCATTTCATCTAAATTTTATATGATAAAATATATTTGAGGAGTTACGAAGAAGAGCGCATAATTACTGACTAGCTCTAAAATTGATAGACTATGAGTCTGTAATTCTAATTCCGGAAATGTGCATTTAACCCATTACCAAACGACATATCAAGCTTGTCCAAATTGATAGATGTTGCAGACGTTGTCAATATGATGATTCACTTGAAAATTCACAACTTTTGTGGGGTAGAAAACGATGTAAGAAATAAAGACATTGCTAGTCAAAAGTAATTTCTTTATTTTATATCTTGTAGAGCGTCAAAATGCGTCAATGTGTGTGATTGGGTGAACTTGTTATCTGTCTTACAGGCCCGTCTTTGAAACAAAACACTTACAAACCACTGCGAGGAAACACATTATTAAGAAGAAATGTTTCCAATAGACTCAATCCTAAAATGCAACTCGGCTTTCTTTTAGTTTATTTATAACGAATCTGAAGTCAAAATATCGCCATATCTTTAATCGTGGTTGAGCTCCTGGATATGAAAGTAGGTATTTGATGACAAGTATCATGTGCAAAAATCTCTTTCCAAAATGCATACAGATAAAGGTTGACATTGATTACACCGAGTACTGCACAATTACTGACTTTGTTGAACTGCATCTGACAACGACTCTATAATTTTCATTTAGAGACGCGCATTAAACTTGTGAAGACACATTATCACAGCGGAACATTGACAAACAAGATTTAAAATCCTAAAAATGTCTCTCAGCATTGAAATAACAAACATAATATGAGTTTTAAATGGGACGAGTCGTTGCTTAGCCCTATATTATCTATAAACATGTATTTAGCATCTTTGTGAATAATACATTGTAAAAGCTTTCCCAATGACCATCAAAATTACTACAATAGCGATCTCAAAGCATATATAGGTCTATACATTAAAAATATACTGAGGAAATGGAAAATGTGATTATAAGCATCTACCTCCTTTTATGGCGATTTTCATAATCTTCGTTGCCCAGGCTTCTCAAATTATTAGGACAAGAGCGAATCAAACCAAACGCAAAATGATATCAAGCTTTCAAATGACAATAAAAGTAAAGACGTTATGAAAAATTATTCAAGAACAAGAGCTGTCACTGTAAGATGACAATGCCCCCGACACCGCTTTGATTTTAAATTATGGCCAATCTATGTTCAAGGTCAAGGTCATCCAGGGGTCAAGGTCACCAAAGTATGTGCCTACAGAAAGGTAATGTACCAAGGAATGTTGTGGTAAAGTATGAAGCGAATATGTTAAGTAATAAGGAAGTTATGGCCAATGTTAAAGTTTTTGGACGGAATGACGGACGGACGGACAGACGGACGGACGGACGGACAAGTCAAATTTATGATGCCTCCCTATCGGGGGCATAAAAATGTGAAAAAAGGAAAAAGCCGATAAGTACATGAGAATGAAAATCATTCAAACCTGCGAACACTGTCAGATAATCGGTTGCTGCCAAAACGTCTGATGAAGAGCTCGATATAACCACGATATCTCCACGATTATCAGATAAAACTTGCAATGAATCGTGAACGGTTGTCATGCTTCTTGGGAATCTAAATGATTCTGCAGATTTAACCCTTTCACGAAAAACTGAGCGTATCAAATTGAAAGAAGATACTGTTTAATACAACATTTAAGACGCAGCATGTTTTTGAAATGATAGAACGTATTGGAGGAATAGGGGAAATGCTGGTTCTAAGAATTGTTTCTTCTTTGACGTTAAAGGTGTATTCAGATTTATCTATCTAGCTATGGCCTCAAGACCAGGACTTGGGTGGTAAAGGGCAAGCTACGAAAATAGATTCATACACGTAATGGCTGATACTTAACCTTTTGTTTTGTTAAATGTGATACAGTGCGAAAAAAAGATTAAGTGATAACAGGTGATTTGCCATAATGACCTTTAATGATTATAGCCAAAGCAACTATCCTTATTTATTCAAATGAAAGTAATGTAAGTAATGTAATACTGTTCACTTTAAATACTTGTGCAGGTTGATTAAAAAAAAAACTATTTTCGCAATAGCAATTAGGGATTTACATTGCATATAAGAAACCATAGTGTTATGAAATACGAAAAATGCAATATTATCGTAAACAATAAAACAAATGTTACGCGAACTGGATTCTTGCATGAAGGACGAACGTCCGGCGCACTGCACTGCACAAATTCTCATAAAGAAGTACTCCAGTGATCTATAAATAAAACAACCGACCTATATGAATGTCTAAGGGGAGAAGGAACTTCCAACACTTTAGAAAAGTCCACAAACGAACGATCTTGAACAGACTGCAAATGAGCAGTGAATGGTTTCAACCGCTTTGTAAGGAGTTTTCAGGCAATGTAACAACAGATTAAAACAGTAGCTGAACCTTTTAGGAAAGATCCACCTAGACGAATGTTTATGATGTCGAATGACAGATTCCGACCTTGTATGAATCTCAAAATAACCATTTTGTATAGGAAGACTGGCTTACAACTTTAACCCATTACTGCACAGTGACGCCTATTGACTGCCTTACAAGAAAAGACTTGGGAAAATATTGTGGAAAATGTAGAAATTGCTTGCGACAATAATTTTTTTAATTTTCCACGATGTTTTCTAACCCAATATGGGAATATTTTAAAATTTTCATCAGCTTGAAATTGTAGTCTGCAAAACCTTTCAAATTGGAACAGTCCAACATTGTGCCGTCTGGTAATAGGTTAAAGGATCAAGCCCGAGGCGAAATTTCTATCACTTCTTTTGGAGCTCTTTATTGCTTGTCTTGTTTATATGATTGTCAAAAGCACATCCCTAACTTGACAAATAGGATAGCTGTCTGTTATATACGCCTCACAGGAGTTGGCACAATATGACAACATAAATTCACATTTCTGATTAAAATATCCAAAAATTCCGACAGAATTCAATTTATTTTCCGTGTTATAAAAATGTCAGAACTTGTAGGAATAGTTTTGTAGATGATTCTTTTGGCACCATATCGTGGCTTTTGTAAAGAAGAATGTGAAAGTAAACCTTGAAGTTTGGTTCAAGCGATCGTAAGCGTTTTGGATTTGTCTTTCTTTAGAATACCGCTTCAGTCAGTGTTTTAACCCTTTCCCAAACAAGACCTGGTTTTGACGTCCCTAATAGAAATGGCTTGGGAAAACATTGAAACAAAAGAAGAAACTGCTGATAACCAGCAGTTTCTCCTTTTGTCTCAATATTTTCTATGCCATATTTTACACAAATTCTATCTTTAATAACATCCATTTTTTCATTGGTGGCAGTCTTTGAATTGGATCACCCTAAAATGTTGCCGTTTGGGAAAGGGTTAAATGTGCATTAGAAGAAATGTGCTTTGTTTCTGTTACCTTATGTAAACTAGAATAAAAAACAACAACGGTGCCTGCTTAAGACATAGCTACAAATCAGAGGTAGTAATGGGTTTTACACTTGTAAATTAGTTAAAGACAGACAATGTATACCGCTTGTTTCCTATTCATTCATACTCTAAATGATAAGTGCCTAAAAAATAAATGGGCAATATGCCTTCTACACAAGCATTTTCTAGAGCAAATGTTCGTATTTCGAAGAAGAGCTACAGTTAAAGTTTTCCTAATCTATACTTCAATAATAAATACTCTCCTAGTTTGCAAAATATTGAAAGAAGGAAATGCATGCTGACTGCAAACATTATCTTGTACTTCAACATAAATTCACAAAGACATGATTGTCGTTATTTCTAAGTTACGGGAATAAGTCCTGGAACTACAGCGTAATTGTTAATGTTTGGAAAATATTAAAATGGGAAGCACTGATAATTAAGGCGTATTGTTCAATAAAGAATTACATTCTGTATGGTTCCTATAGCAACAAGTTCGCAATTAAAGTTTTATTCGAGAATGAAAAAGAATTTGAATGCCTTGTCTTACAAGACAAACACACTCCTAATGAAAGATTTTGTTTCAACCATATGTGACCCGTAAACTTAGACAAAATTTTATGTGTTGTGCAAAAATTGGACTTTTTAGCTTGTGATAGCCCATGGCATATTATTGCTTGTCTTCGAAAACCTCGTAACTGCAGCTTTATACAAGCTGCAGTTATGAGATTTTTGAAGAAAATCGACCAAACCTTTGGAATTCTGATTATCTTAAATCCTTGATAATTTGCCTGTCCATTCAATGCCCTTCTTGTATTAAGGGCAACGGTGTTCAATCCTTGCTACGCTTATACTATACAGAGTGTCCCAATAAAAACAGAACCCATTTCTGAAAGTGAATTGCTCGTGTTTCAAGCAATATTTCTCCACCAAATTTAGGTATGCAATACAAACGACATTTTTCTATTGGCAGTTAAAATTTGATTGAAAAATATTTATTACTTTTATAAATATCGACATTCAAATGAATGCTAAAAAAAAAAAACATTTTAACACGATATTGATCTTTCCGTATGCAGCGCGTGTACACTAATTTAATAAATTGACGCTTCACAATTGGTTAATATTTTCAATGCAACACAAAAGTGATGTTGAAACATTCTATTCACAAAAGGGCACTTTCATTTCATCTTTTCTGCTAATAAATAATTTGTTAAAGTAGAGCTGTTATGTACATGTAACCAAGATGTTTACAAACAAAATATCAAATTGTATCGCAGATTCTCGTATACGGGTGCCTATAACCTAACTGGACGAAGATTACCAATTTTGATTTAACAAATGAATAACGAGTGCTTTAAAGTTATTTCAAACAACCACCCTATAGACTCAATTTGCATGTGCAGCACGGGTATACATCAAATTTTGAGTAAATCGGTATATACATGTGCAACAGTAAAGAATTCAACAGATGACCGCTAGTGCGCTTTTACGAACAAACAGGACGCAAAAATCAATATCATGTTAAAGCGAATTTTTAGTGTCATTATTAAATTACATATAACTTTTGAACCAATACATATTTTGAAGTGAAATTTGGAAATCAAATACAATGATGATGTATCTTCAGTACTGCAAATTCAAAAAATCGATCTTTTGCTTACACTTTAAAATATTTGACTTTGAATTAGAGTTCCGTTTTGTGGGACACCCTGTACTTTTATAACTTCAAAAAGGAAAACCTAAATGTTTTGAGAATCAAAGCCTCTTCGACAAATATCTCTTCCAGCATATCAATCATTGTGATAATGTTTTATTTAACCCCATAATAGCAAAGTAGTTTGCGGTATTTTATTTGTTAAAGCAAATTGCATAATGAATCAACGGCACGCATATTTACAATAGATAACACAATGAAACTGTTGAGGACAGAGTAAATGATTCAAATCTTAATTACAAGTAGGATCAAATTTTGAATTTATTCCCAGTATCAAACAAAAATCTTAAATGAACCCAAAATTGCGATCTAAATGAGGCATGTAGCTCGAATAGCTCAGTAATTACAGAATGTCGATAAGGATTACAACCCATCATCATCTACAAATCAGTTCGGGCATCTTGGGACGTCATCTGCGGCAACGAAAATTTGACGAATAAATACACTCGTCAATATCCGGGTATCATCAGAGGCAACGGAATAGACGAGGGTGATCCTCGTCCATTTCCGTAGCCACGAATAACGCCCGAAGATGCGCTTAATGTTAGGTATCTAAGGATCAGTTGTAATTCTTAAATCAAAAAGTGTTTGGAGGGTGACGGTAGGCTTTGTTATGCCAATTAAAGACCATTATTACAGCTTTGATAGACTTCATAGATCAAGATTTAAGCAGAAAAGATGGAAAAAAATCCAGAAATGTACTGGAAGTATATGTGATAGACCTTTAAAAACACTGCTGCTTAAATATACACCAAACTTTTGATTGGTCGTCAATAACTTTTAAATCATCAGATTGTTAAACGACCCTTCACATTCAGCAAATCCCTGGTGTTATTCAACCATATTTTCTTCAAAACCTATTCAAATCGGCATAATATAAACAGGAATATGGGGAAAATCGAGTATACGTAACGTTATTCCCCACCGTGAAAATTGTGTCACAATTATTAGCTTGGGATGCATGTAGCGCAATATTTGCATAAGGTTCTCAATAAAGCAAATTACGTTTCATTTATTGCTTGCAGAGCTTTAACCCTTTCCCAAATGGCACAAATTCCGACCTTTTGAATTTGAAACCTGTTGCTCACACCAAAATGGATGTATCAATGGAAGCAGGATTTGCATGATGAGCTATTTTACAGAAAATATTTTGTCGAAATGTCAAAATGATGTTTATAAGAATGTTTTGCATTTTACCTCAATGTTCTCCAAAGTATTGCCAGTTTGCTGCGCCAAAGCGCATAGTTTATTTTCAAGAAGAGATGGTGTATTTAAACAGCGACACAAAATCCGCTTAACCCTGTCCCAAGCAAGACCTGTGTCTGACGACAATATTATGATGTTGTATTGCAAATTGTTGGTGAAAAAGAAGAAAATGCTGGAAACCAGCATTTCCCCTTTCTCAGAAGGAAAATGGAGTGTTATTCCTACATATTTTTTAAAGGTTACAACGGTTTATCCTTTTGCAAAAACTTTCAAATTATACTAGTCTGACATTTAGACGTTTTGGAAATTTTCAACAGGTAGCCAAGAATCTTCTAATTTCACAGAGCTGTGACTCGTTTCCGTAGAATGACACAACTATTTCATTAAACAAATCCGATTTGTACATTCTGTCCATGGAAAGGTTATGTAGAACAACCGGTAGTTCATTTAACCTGTTTCAAAACAAGTTTGGCATCACTATGAGATAGAACATAGTAAAACTTAAAAAAAATGAATATACGAGGGACGGTCGGAAAGTAGTTGGACTTTTCGTGCTGCTGTGTCTCCATTTGCAACTGTATAAACACATTATATATTGGCGGAATCTACATCCATTTGCCAATAACGTGGTCAGTTTATTTTCAAAGATAGTTGTATATATACAATATTCTGTCCACTTATATGTGATAGGGGTTTACTGTACCATAGGCAAATTGTTAGAGGAACAACAAGGGTAACCAAAACAAACGAACATTCTAGTCATTTTAATCGCGAAGAAGTTAAGTTTTTGAACTACATTATCACTGAATATTTAATGTGGGTTAATAATTCCGAACTTGGGATAAAAACTCAGTCAAAGCAGCCATGAAAACGAGCTGATTCCCCACCCATGAAAAGATTAAGATGTTACCTTCGGCTGGTAGTCATGTTTGTTGCTTTTGTGGATTCACGAGGATTGATAGTTAGTCATTTCATGTTAAATGGTAAAAACTGTCAATGCCAAGTACAATTCTGAAGTAACTCATAAAAAACAAAGAATAAATGCTGAAGTAAACGCGTCCCAGATTAGCAAAGAAAAATGTTTTCTACTTCACGATTACGCACGCTCCCATACCACCGCATCTACAGTGGAGATTATCAACTATTACCCATGACAAAAGTTGTTTTACTCTTTTTATAGCCCAGACCCTACACCATATGACTTTTATTTGTGTCTAGAACTGATGAAAATGCTTTCTAGGAAGAAATTTGAGACCAGGGCGCCTTTGATACCGGTGGTTACACAGTACCTATTACAGTGGGTCTACGTCATGGTTGATAGTGGGAAAAGTAAAGCTCCTACTAACATGGCAAAAATGCATAGACACTGATGGACAATTTGTTTAAACAGTGTAGAAAGAATTTTGTTAAAAAGTTCAATGGTTTTAGAGAACTAGTCAAAAGTCCAACTACTTTCCGACCGTCCCTCGTATGTTGATGTCCATTTTCCTATTTTACAAAAGTAAAAGTGAAAACAAAAGCACTGACAATTTGTTAAATCCGACAATCGATAGATACATATACATGTAAATATGATTGAAGTCGGGGAAATGTCCATTTGATTACTTCAGAATCAAAGCTAAAAGTTCAAAGCAAAAACCATTATACCTTAATTTACAAGCTGAAAGAGGAATTAAAAGACAAAAATGGCGAACGATTATCAGGGCCAATTAAACGCAAAAGAAAACTGAATGTTTAAATCAGGGGAGAGAAAAACAACTTCTAGCTTTAACTAGTTCTCAAAGACACATGCCTAACATTCTCCTGGGATTGATCAAAATAAAGATTCGGTGCATTTTTCGCTAACAGCATCAATGCAGACAATATACATCGTGGCAATAATTACGAAAAGCTTTTACATTTAGTCTGGTTCCTTCAATTTAAAAACAATCATGTTGTTATCTTGGTGTCATCAGCCTACCGTTTTCCTCTGAATCCATAAAAGGTATAGAAATATCAGGAACTTTTTATGCTGAAGTAAAGCAATATACATGTACTTTGGTTTTTCTCAAACAAGACATATGGCCTTGACGTCCCTAATCAATGCAGCTTTGAAAAGCAATACAAGATAAGAAGAAAATACTGATAACCAGCATTTCTCTTCTTGTCGTTCAGTGCTATTCATTCCATGACTTATCATTTTTTCACATGTAGATCTAGTATAATTCTTTTGTCTGCAATACCTGTGGATTTACACTACGATTCTTGCAAAAGGGTAAACTTAAAGTGGATCATGATTTAAAATGCATTTTATCTTCAAAGAGTGATACCGTTTATTGTGAGTATGGGGCAAAAATGAGTTTTTTTTTTTTTTTTTTTTTTTTAATTTTGGCTGAAAAGCCAATATTTAAAGTTGTCGATTCGGCACTGCCCTCCGAGGAAATGACATTTCAACCCCCACAAAAATGTAACGAGATTTGGATTAAACTAATATTGAAGCAAATGATTTCGATCCTTATGGAACATAATTCTCTATCTCATTAAGGCTAAAGTGTTCAGTTTACAAACACTGGCTACAGTAGTCATGTGTCCCTGCCAGAGAACTTACGAGTTACATCGTCATTTCGTCGCTTTTCTTCGAACATGTCCTAATTACAGCTTGTTTTCAGACATTTATTCCATGCATTTGCAGTATTTGCGCTTCCGAATCCTGTCGACTAATGACTACATAATACATTTGACATTTAATGACTTATTCTAGACCAGTTTGTCGGACTGAATAACAAGCTGATTTGTCAAATGTTAATTTTGATTCTTAATCGATGGAAATGTTCCGAAATATTCTATTTAATTTTGTTTCAACGAGCGTCATCTTAGATGGTTAAATTGTACTAGTCTGCGGTATTATACGACATCTTGAGCCTAGAATAAGAAATCGTACAATGGGAATTAAATATAGACTCACAGTAACAAAAACAACCCATGTAGTTTGTTCAGTTCAAGCGGGAAACAACACCTTGAATTGCTGAAAAATGTCCAACTTACTTCCACCTACTCTTACCCAACCTAACCATGCGATGGAAACGGATAGTCTTAAGTTTTATGAAAGATGTTTCGAGCACGAGAAAAAGAACAAAAAACAATCCAGATCAACGGTAAAATATTAAGAAGTTGCCGAATTTAGTGATAATATGTGTTTTATAACAGAAGGGTCAGGTGTACACGACCGTAAGGTCGCTAATGTTGCAATAATTTATTGTTTTTCTTCAAAATCCTAATCAATACAACTTTTTTTGTAAGAGGTCTTGAAGAAAGAAAAGCAGCAAATTGAATTTCGGTATCTGCATTTTGGGTAAGAAAACATTGACACCAGTAATTTCTTTATTTGCCACTATGTTGTCCGAAAAAATAGGAATATAGGAATATATATGATATATATAAGAATGGATTTAACAATGTTTTGTATTTCAAAGGTATTCCTCGACCGTGAGGGTTGTTCTATTGCTAATTTATATGGCGCATTTGTTAGGAAATTGTGCTGTGACAAGCCCGTTTGTCTAAATTAATATCACAAAAGAGGATAAGGTTAAAAACGTTCAAAGTTTCGACTGCACTGTCTAAACGAATAGTAATCGTTTCGCATATTTTTTGTATGTTGCTATAAATTTGGAAGTGTCTGCATAAATGAAACAGCTTAGTTCTTGAGTAACACACATATTTGACCCATTTAGCACATGTTTTGTCGGAATATAGTGTCACCTCATAAAAGTACAAAGTGTCACAATAAAAAAAAATATTACACTTGCTGTTTTACTTCAACAGGGAAATATAGATGGATTGCAAATTCGATTTGGGAGATTTTTTTTATCTATTTACGTAAAGTTGTGGAGAATTTAGTCCATATTTTCCTCGATACTGCTTTTGAGACTTACTTATTCCAAAAGAGGTATTCCGTTTTTATCGCTTCCAAGATTTAAACATTCAAACAACCCTAAAGGCATCCCTTTTCAATAACTTTTCAACCTCGTAACAACAGCTTGTTATAAGCTGCGGCTGCGAGGTTTGCATTGAAAAGCAACGAAATGTTACATAAGTAACGACTAGGTTGGGTCGTTTATGCCACCAGTCATAATTTCAGAAATGTTGCCATGTTTTATGCCAGGAAGTGATTTATTTTAACATAAGTATGTAGAAACACAAATAAATAGAACAAATATGCAATAACACTATTTATTTTGATTTCATGAATAGACAATAAACGTACTCGAATAGAATAACACTACCAAGCTACTATTGAGAAACACATAAGATTAATCGTTTCGAGTAGACTCAATCCTTGAATGCAGCTCTGCCTTCTTTTACTTAAGTTATATCCGAAAATGTCTGTACTTGTATTTAACTCTTGATTGCGCTCCTATAAACGACAGAAGGTATCTGGTGACAAATATCATATACAAAAATCTTTATAAAAAATGCATACATATAAAGGTTGACATTGATTACACTGAATAATGCACAATTACTGTTTGTGTTGATCTGCACATGGCAACGACTCTATAATTTTCATACAGAGACATGCATTTCACTTGGAAAGACACATTATCGCAGCGGAACAATGACGAAAAAGATCTAAAACCCTAAATGTCTCTTAGCATTGATTTAATGAATGGAAGTAAGGTCTTCAATACCAGGGTATACACGTTAATAAGACATTAGTAAATCTAACGGTCAGGTCAAACAATAACACTACTTTTTACTAGAATAAACACGTTACACCAAGATATTTCTTCGGGAGAGAAAGAGGGAAAAGCCTATAAGTGTACGAGAATGAAAATCATTCAAACCTGTGAACCCTTTTAAATATTTTTGTTGCCAAAACATCTGATGAAGAGCTCGATATAACCACGATATCTCCACGATTATCAGATTTAACTTGCAATGAATCGTGAACGGGTGTCATGCTTCTTGGGAATCTAAATGATCTGCAGATTTATCCCTTTCACGAAAACTGAGCGCTTCAATTAAAAGAAAATACTATTGAATCCAACATGTTTGGAAGTTTCAGACGCTGTAAGTTTGTGAAATGACAGAACATATTTTAGGGAAATGAGAAATCCTGGTTGTCAGAATGTTTCTTCTTTAACGACAATGTTGTGGCCAGATTTCTCCCTATAGGACCTCGACGCCAGGACTTGGGTGGTAAAATGTAAGCAACAAAAATAGATAGATTCATACACGTAATGGCTGATACTTAACCTTTTGTATTGTAAAATGTGATACAGCGCGAAAATAAGATTAAGTGATAACAAGTGATTTTAAATGACCTCTAATGATAATGCCGGGGAAATATTCAACCATAAAAAATCTAAGTAGCATGAAAAACGTGTTTGGCGTGAATATGATGAGCAGTTGGAAAGGGGCATTTATGTTACTAGTAATAATTATAAAAGCAGATAAAACTACGCTAAACTGGTACCTATTTAGGACCCAGTCTGCTCTCTGTAGTGTTGCTTTTGGTTCAAAAACGTTATAAGAGAACATACTAGATTCTCGCCAGACAGTGTCTATGCACTGGCAGATAAGAATTGAGTGTGGTGAAAAAACTTTTAGAAGTCCACAAACGTATTATCGTGAACAGCAACAGAAAAGCGAGTGGTTTTGACCGCTTCAAGTGTGATATGAAATCAGTGGAGAACGTCCATATAGATTAAATACTGCCGAATGTCTACTATGTCGCACGACAAATTGCGACATACGAGGGACGGTCGGAAAGTAGTTGGACTTTTGACTAGTTCTCTAAAACCATTTATTTTTTTAACAAAATTCTTTCTACACTGTTTAAAGAAAGTATCCATCTATGTCTATGCATTTTTGCCATCTTCGTAGGATCTTTACTATTGCCACTATTAACCATGACGTAGACCCACTGTATTAGGTACTGTGTAACCACCGGTATCAAAGGCGCCCTGGTCTCAAATTTCTTCCTAGAAAGCATTTTCATCAGTTCTAGACACAAATAAAAGTCGTGTGGGGTAGGGCCTGGGCTATAAGAAGAGTAAAACAACTTTTGTCATGGGTAATATTTGATAACCTCCACTGTAGATGCGGTGGTATGGGAGCGTGCGTAATCGTTAAGTAGAAAACATTTTTCTTTGCTAATCTGGGACGCGTTTACTTCAGCATATTCTTTGTTTTTTTTCTGAATTACTTCAGAATTGTACTTAGCATTGACAGTTTTTACCATTTGACATGAAATGACTAACTATCAGACCTCGTGAATCCACAAAAGCAACAAACATGACTACCAGCCGAATGTAAAAGCTTGATCTATTCAGAGGTGGGGAACCAGCTCGTTTCTATGACTGTTGTGACTGAGTTTTTATCCCAAGTTCGGAATTATGAACCATTATTCAATCTTCAGTGATAATGTAGTTCAAAAACTTAAATTCTTCGCGATTAAAATGACTAGACTGTTCTTTTGTTTTGGTTACCCTTGTTGTTCCTCTAACAAATAGCCTATGGTACATAAAACCCCTATCACATATAAGTGGACAGAGTATTGCATATATTCAACTTTCTTTGAAAATAAACTGACCACATTATTGGCAAATGGATGTAGATTTCACCAATATATAATGTGTTTATACAGTTGCAAATGGAGAGAAAGCAGCACGAAAAGTCCAACTACTTTCCGACCGTCCCTCGTATATACTGAACTGCACAGCTAACTCCTCGCTTTTGTTTTTTGTATAACTAAGTAATCACAAAATGAATCACCTGGATTTTCCATATTTCAATAAAGGATGTATTTCCCATTAATTATAGTCAAAAATAAATTTAATTTAACTTGTCATTTACATCGTCCAACGTGCACGTGCGTTTTACGATTTTGAAATGCATGCGCATGCATTTTAACAAAAATCTGAATAATTCACCATGGCCTTTTAAAATGTTGATCGGGAGTAATAAAAAACATAATTTCGACAAGTTTTACTAACAAAATCTTATTAAAACAACGTAACAAAGACAGGTCTAAAACGTCACATTGTCGATACGTTGGATAAGATCGAATTTAACACGTGTAAAACAGTTTGCAAGTTAATAAATTCATTTAATACATTCAGTAAAATCAATAATAAAACAAACTACGAAGAAATAATTTGCTTTACACTATAACGTCTCAAAAGTGACGTCAACACTATAAAACTAGTAGCTTGTTTGTCCACCGTTTGCACGGCATCTGGAGCTCATAGAATTAACGTTTTCAAAACGGCAAAAATTAGGGATGCGCCGTTCTCAAAGCTGCTGCAGACGACCGAAAAGATATAAACAAATATTTTATGTATAATTTGGCACCGAAAATAATGAGACAAAAGGAGGAAATGCCAGTCACAAGCATTTTCTTTCTTTGTCTCAATCTTTTTCAATGCCTTTTCTGCAAGAGACTTCAAAACCAGGTCTTGTTTGGGCAGGTTTTAGTGAATTTATAAAGCCCGCTATGGTTTGCCATGTTTTACATGGCTTTCAAACGAACATCCAAAACTTGACGAATGAGATAGATGTCTGTTATATACGCCTCGCAGGAGTTGGCACAATATGACAACATAAATTCACATTTCTGATTAAAATATCTAAAAATTCCGACAGAATTCAATTTATTTTCCGTGTAATAAAAATGTCAGAATTTGTAGGAATATTTTTTGTAGATGGTTCTTTTGGCACCGTATCGAAGCTTTTGTAAAGAAGAATGTGAAATTAAAACATGGAGTTATGTTAAAGAGATCGTAGGCGTCTTTAAATCGTCTTTCTGTAAACTGCCGCTTCAGTCAGTGTTTCAAATGTGTTTAAGAAGAAATGTGCTTGGTTGCGGTTACCTTTTGTAACATACGTAGAAGAAACAACAATGCCTGTTTAAGACAGAGCTACAAATAAGACGGGGTAATGGGTTTTAAATTTGCAATTAATTAAAGACAGACAACATACCGCTTGCTTCCTGCTTAAATTCATACTTGGCATAAG
The DNA here is from genome assembly GCA_963680895.1 of Fragum sueziense. NCBI lineage: Eukaryota > Metazoa > Mollusca > Bivalvia > Cardiida > Cardiidae > Fragum > Fragum sueziense. The sequence goes on from OY804593.1 coordinate 49,540,670, forward strand.
TCTGTAAATGATAAGTACCTAATAAATAAATGGATAATATGCCTTTCACACAAGCATTTCGTTGAGCAAATGTTCGCATTTTCAAAGGAGACCATTCTGATAAAACTTTCCTAAACTATACTACAATTTGTTTTCCTGGTTGGCAAAATATTGAAAGAAGGAAATACATGCTTACGGTTGACGTTATTTCTAAGTTATGGGAATAAAGTCTGGAACTAGAGCATAATTGTTAATGTTAGAAAAATAATCAAAGTTGGAAGTACTGATAATTAAGGCGTATTGTTCAATAAAGAATTACATTCAGTACGGTTCCCATAGCAACAAGTTCGCAATTAAAGTTTTATTCGAGAATGAAAAGGAATTTGAATGCCTTGTCTTACAAGAGAAACACACTCCTAATGAAAGATTTCGTTTCAACCATATGTGACCCGTAAGCGTAGACAAAATTATATCTGTTATGCAAAAATTGGACTTCTTAGCTTCTGATGATCCAGTGCAGAATACTGTCGCTTTTCTTCGAAAACCTCGTAACTGCAGCTTTATACAAGCTGTAGTTATTAGGTTTTGAAGAAAAGCGACGATATACTTTGTAGCTCAAACCTTTTGAGTCCTGATTATCTTAAATGTTTGATAATTTGTCTTTCCGTCCATTGCCCTACGTGTAGTGAATGCAACGATTTTCAATTCTTGCTACACCTATACATGTACTATACCTCTCAAAAATGAAAAAAAAACCTACGTTTTTCGAATAAAAACTTCTTCGACAATTACAGGTCTCTTCAAGCATATGTGTCGTTGTGATAATATTTTATCTTACTCTCTAATGGCAAAGTAATTTGTGGCATGTTATTTGTTAAAGTAAATTGCATAATAGATCAGAGGCACGCATATTTATAATAGATAACACAATGCAAATGTTTAGGATAGAGACTGATTAAAATCTTAATTACGCGTAGGATCAAATTTTAAATTTATTTCCAGTATCACACAAAAATCTCAAATGAACCCAAAATTGCAATCTAAATGAGGCATGTAGCTCTAATAGCTCAGTAATGACAGAACGTCGTTAATTATTACAACCCGGCATTATCTACAAAACATTTCGTGCATCTCTGGGTGCCAACCATGGCATCGGAAATTTACAATGGATACCCTCGTTAATTTCCGTGGCCACGAATGAAGAAGAAGCAAAAAGTATTTGCTTAACTAATGAAGGATTGCAATCCTAAAATAAAAAATGAGATGTTTTGTGAGTAATTGTAGCCGTTGTAATAATACCAATCATAGATTATTATGACAGCTTTGATAGACAATATAGATCAAGTTTTGTCTGCATGTATGCGCCAAAACGATACATACCGTAACGTGATGATTTGGTGAAACATTACTGCGACACTTTCAAAGTACGTTTACATACATGCATCAGTGCTGCTTTGTGGTATAGCAATCGTTTCTTGTTATACATGTATAAGAAGTGTTTATTTCAACAAGCTTATATATTCAACCAAACAGACGACGTGGAATGCGTACCAAAAATTCAGAAAGTCGACAATATTTCTCTTAATCCCGATTTGAATTCAATTTGAAGCAGAGAATGTATGAAAATGCCAAGAATGTGCTGGATGTAGTAGGCCTATAAAAACAGCTGTTTAATATGTAATTGAAGTCCAACTAAACTTTTAAATCAGCAGATTTTAACCCATTACCAGATAAAATTTTATACTGTTCCAAATTCAAAGATGTTGAAGACGAAAATACCAAGTAAATATTTTTTGTCCTTCTGGGAGGAAAATATTGTAGGAAATGAAGAGATTACTTGTCACAAGCAATTTCCTCATTTCTCACAATGATTTAAGTCATCATCCTGTAGGCAGTCAAAAGCGTCATTGGGTTAAACGTTTTATCTTATTCAGCAAATCCCTGGTGTTTTTCCATGTCCCCTTCTTTAAATCGTCTTCAAATTGGTATCATATCAACAGGATTATGGGAAAAATCGAATATATGTAACGTAATTCCCCACCGTGAAAATTGTGTCACAATTATTAGCTTGGGATACAAGTAACGCAATATTTGCATAAGGTTCACAATAAAGCAAATTACGTTTCATTTATTGCTTGCAGAGCTTTAACCCTTTCTCAAATATCACACATTCCGACCATTCGAATTTGAAACATAATGCCCACGCCAAAATGGGTGTTTCAATATGAGCAGGATTTGTATGATGGGCTATATTACTAAAAACTATTTGGTCGAAACGTGAATATAATGTTTAAAAGAATGTTCTGCATTTGCCTAAATGTTCTCCTAAGTATTTCCTGTTCGCTGTGTCGTTTTTTGAGAAAGATTTGATGTATTTAAACAGCGAGGCAAAATCCGCTCAACCCTTTCCTTAGCAAAAGCTAAAAATATAGGATGTTGTATTGCAAATTGTTGGTTAAAAGAAAGAGCATGTCGGAAACCGACATTTTCTCCTTTCTAATATCAGAAGGAAAGACGGGGTGTTATTCAGACATATTTGTTTAAAGGTACAACAGTTTATCCTTTTGCAAAAGCTTTCAAATTATACTAAGTCTTGTCTATAACATTTCGTCGTTGAGGAAAGTGTCAACTGGTTGCTCACAATCTTCTAATTTCACAGAGCTGTGACTCGTTTCCGTAGAATGACACAAATAAATCATTAGACAAATCCGATTTGTACATTCGGTCCATGGACAAGTTATATAGAACAACCGGTAGTTCATTTAACCTGTTTCCAAACAATTTTGGCATCACTATGAAAAAGAACATGGTAAAACTTTTAAACAAAAAAGAATATATGTTTATAAATATTGTAGTCGGAGGAAATCCCCATTTAATTACTTCAGAATTAAAGCTAAAAGTTCCAAGCAAAACCATTACACCTTAATTTACAAGCTGAAAATAGGGATTTAAAGACAAAAAGGCGAACGATTATCAGGGCCAATTAAACGCAAAGGAAAACGAAATGTTTAAATCAAGGATAAAAACAAATTCTAATGTTAACTAATTCTCAGAGACACATGCATAACGTTCTCTTAAGATTGATCAAAATAGAGATTCGGTGCATCTTTCACTAACAGCATGAATGCAGACATCGTGGTAATAATTACGAAAAGCTCTTACATTTAGTCTGGTTCGTTCAATTTAAAAACAATCATGTTGTTATCTTGATGTCATCGGCCTGCTATTTTCCTCTGAATCCATAAATGAACTAGTAGGAACTTTAATGCTGAAGTAAAGCAATATACATGTACTCTGGCTTTTCTCAAACAAGACATGTGGCTTTTGATGTCCCTAATCAATGCAGCTTTTTAAAGCACTACAAGATAAGAAGAAACTGCTGATAGCCAGCATTTCTCTTCTTTTCGTTCAGTTTACCTATACTGGCTGCAGTACTCATGTGCTCTGCCAGGGAACTTAACATGCTCATTTCGTCGCTTTTTATCGAAAATTCCATAATTACAGCTTGGTTTCCGACATTTATTCCGTGCACTTGCAGTATTTGCGCTTCCGAAGCCCATCGACTAATGACTACATAATACATTTGACATTACATGATTTTATCTAGAACAGTTTGTCCGACAAAATGACAAGTTGATTTGTCAAATCGTCGGTGTAAATGCAAAACCTCGTATGTCAATTCTTGCGATTTTCAAAGCAAAATCTTGCGTGTCCAGATTAGACAATTTTTGTACGTTTGAGGATATATTCGCTAATCAGTATTAATGACTCATTATCTGTGAACAATATGTCCGAATTTCAAGTAAAACATTTCAGTTTGAGAAAAGTTATTACACTTTTTTCCTTCCCCTTTAAAATTTTCCAAAAATGAGATACGAGGCTTTGCATTTACAACGACGAAATGTTAAATTTAATTTTTAACAGATTAGACTGTTCCGAAATACTTTATTGAATTTCCGTTTGAATGGGCGTCGTCTTAGATGCTTAAGCAAGTACTAGATCTAGTTTGCGTTATCATAGTTACGGCATCTTGAGTGTCCCAAAGAATAAGTAATTGTAGAATTGGAATTTAACAAAGCAAAAAAAAAAAAACAACCCATTTGGTTTGTTCAAGTGGGAAACAATTCTTTTAACTTGGTGAACAATTTCAAACTGTACATTAAGTGTCGTCTTTCCACCAACTCTTACCTAACCCAACCAAGCGATGGAAATAGATAATCTTGAAATATGTTTTATGAAAGATGTTTCGTGGACGAGGAAAGGCATAAAAACAACCCAGAGCGACAGATAAATATCAAGAACTTGCCGATGTAAGTGATTTGTTGTGATGATATATGTTTTAATAACGGGAGGGTCAAATGTAGACGACCGTAAATGTAAAATCGCCAGATTTGCAATAATGCATTGTTGTTACATCAGGATCCTTGTTTGAAGCTGCAGAACTTTACGAAGTCATGAGAGAAAAGTAGCGATTTGATTTCGGTATCTTTAACGCATGTGTAGGTCTAATATAATTAGTTTCACAACTGTTCAGTGCACAGTCTCGTTTGTAAGACACTTCGTGAGCGTAAGTCTGAAAGGTGTCCTGCAAATGACAGGGGATTTTCTGTCGGTAGCCTTGTTACATACAAGATGGTATCAGTTAACATTCTCGTGTGAATGTCACAGACGCTGTCTCTGTAATTAGTTTGTGTAGATTACGAAACGATCGTTTGTAGTCTCCTTTAACCCATTACGAGACAGCATTTTTTACTGTTTCGTTATGAAAGGTGTTGCGAACGACAATTTCAGGTTGATCAGACTTTAATGATCTCTGTATTTTGGATATTTTTTTTCATTTGCCAAAATGTTTTTCTTATGTATTTTGAAGTATTTGTGGGATTTCAAAAGGCGTCACTGTATGGGAATACTTAAAATAAAATAGATTTCTAGATTTATTTTCAAAGAATTCATCGATCGTTGCGATTATAATGTGAAAATATATGCAGAAGTACATTGTATAATTATGTGTGGCTACAAGACCCGTATCACTGACTAACCAATGCTGAAGAAAAGAACACAGAAGAGATAATAACTGGAATATCGACAGACTATAACTCAAAGTTTATAATTGTAGACTTGTATACAAACACTACACTGCTTGTTGATGAAAGTTGACCCAACACAAACACTAATTCTTTTTCTTTCGAGAATAAACGAGTTAGGACATTTATTCGCCTGTATAGCTCACTATAAATGGTTTGATAAATGCTAAAACTATGTATTTGTTTTAGTGTTTGTATACAAGTCTACAGTTATATTGTTATAATACGTTCAAAGTTAAACGAGAATAGTTTACGGTTGTTTTGGATTAATTTTAGGTAGGAATACTACTTTTACCTACGTAAAATTAAAGCGAGACAACGGTAACTATTCTCGTTTAATTGTGAATCTATTATAAACCGAAGTGACCGTGCGCTATGAATATTTATAAACAAACGTAATCGTCTGCAATATTGACAATAATGAGCGCAAGGTTACTTCGGTTTAATAATAACCGATAGACTATACTTCCGAATCATAATCCTCTTACATACATGTACAATGTTTTTATCATTATTTTTTATTATTTTGGTGGTATGCATGTAATTTGATTGGGGCAGTTTAATTCACGCATTTTACGTATTTGTGACTAAGTACGTTTTTTTTGTCGGATAAAAATAGTGCCACATCATAAAAGTACAATTTGTCAGCATTTACATAAAAGTATCGCACTGACTTGTTTTTAGATTTTAACAGGGAAATAAAGCTTGCAAATTGGTTGTTTGGGGATTTTATTATCTATTTTCGTGAAATTGTGGAGAATATCGTCCATGTTCCCATCGATACTGCTTTTGAGACTTGCTAATTGCCAGCGGAGTTGTTCCGTTTTGTTACGCTTCCATTTAACCCTTTCCGAAATTGCGAAAGATTAGAGTTCTGAAATTTGGAACACTTATAGCCCAGAAAACATTGAGACAAAAAGAGAAAATGATGATTATCAGCATTTTCTTTTTTTGTCTCAGTGTCTTTCCAATTCTTTTCTGTAAGGAACCTCAAAACAAGGTCTTGTTTGGGAAAGGTTTAACATATAGACAAACACCAAATGTTTCAAACAGTATCAATCATGTAGGGTCATTTAGCACACGGTTACAAATGAAGAAATTATTATTTTTAAAGAAAGTAAATATGTAAGAAGACAAACAAAAATAACAAATCTGCAATTATCATTATTAATTGTAATTGTAAGAAGACAATAGATAATGTTTTGAATGTACATTTGGGTTGCAATATAATGACGAATAAGAGACGGATTATCTATATATATTTGTAAATACATTTTGTTGCATAAGCTTCAAAAAGCTATTCTTATGGCGTTTTCAGACGTAGCCAAAGATTTCTTAGAATATTTGGCGGGAAGAAAAAATACTTTATAGAAAAAATGCGTTTGCGCTTTAAAGTATTTTCCTCCTTTTTCAATTATATTGTTACAAGTTACAGGAAATTAAAGTTTGTCTGCTGAATAGAATCTGGAGAAACAACATATTTTCTTTCAATTTCAAGATATGCTTTTTTACATAGAAATTGTTCTTCTATGATTAAGATATCTTGTAGTCTATAGGTGAAGATTATACATGTATAATGACAGGATTGCTACTTTGTTTTCCTTCACTGTCATGGAATAGCCATGCAAACGTATATAATCATGATTATGATTACATGGCTTAAATGCTAAGAACATATATATTTATTAAAGGAAAAATAATTCAATGTAATTTTGAGGCCAATAGATTGACCAAGGTCTGTCTCCTAGCTGTATCTTAACGGTCATACAAACATATGAGCCAGGATCTGACAATAGGGCCCTTATAGCATTTGAGACAGTCCTAATTCACGGTCAACCCTAGACTGGTTACCGCCCTTAAATCTACTACGGATTTCTCTGTAAACGGGCACCTGTAAGTGACTTAGAGTAGCGTTCCTTGGTAAAAGCGTGTCAAAACGTATTGTTTACACTTTTGTAACAGAAGCTCTGATTAGTCGAATGTCTCGGACCCTTTCATTTGTCGTATCTAATCATAGAACAGGATGCAGTAGGTATTCCCAGTCGTGTATTCAGTTAGTACACGAATGGGTACCAGTCTTGGTCAGCTCTTGTCTATAAGCAAGCTGGATGGGAGCTATGCTGCTGTCTCACAGTTGCTCCAGGTCACGAAGATGCTAATTCAGACCAACATTGCTCTTGATTAGACTGCGTGCATACACAGGCTGATCCTGAACCATGTTATGCTCAAAAGCCTCAAATCGTGGCTCGTAGTATGTTTCCTTCAAACTCTATCTTAATTACAATACCTTCAATTCTTTAAAATAAATATGTAATACACCACTTTCGTATTTTCATTATCAGTATTTTTTTTAATTTGTTAAGGTTTAATGTGTTCTTTTCTTTTTTAAATTTTTTATTTAGAATGTGGAGAAACTTTATACTGTCTGTATCCTCATAAACAAAGAAAAGAAAAGAAAGAACAAAAACGTTAATTAAAATTTCTAAACCACTACGTTTTTGTGGCACACCTTTACATTGTGATGTGAGGTGGCGAAGATCATAAGCATTTTGAATTCAAACGAAAATATTCTCGGTGTTATTGCAAAATCTCGTAACTCCAGCTTGATTAAAGCTGGAGTTACGAGGTTTTTCAATAACACCGACGATATCCTCACAAGCAAAACTGATGAGGTGTCACGTTCGCTGATTAAAATCCTACTTGCTTTGTTTTATCATTTTATGATATTCAATTTCTTGAAACAGTGTTAGGTCTTGGTTTGTTAAAATTTGTTCTTCGGATATCCATTATATTACCAGAATATTTGATTAACCCTTTCCCAAACAAGATCAGGTTTTGACGTCTCTTATAGAAAAGGCTTGGGAAAACATTGAAACAAAAGAAGAAACTGCTGATAACCAGCAGTTTCTCCTTTTGTCTCAATATTTTCTGTGCCATGTTTTATACAAATCCTATCTCTAATAACTTCCATTTTATCATTTTTTGGCAGATTTTGAAGTGGATCACCCTAAAATTTTGTCTTTTGAATCAACACGATGAACGGCAGATTTAAGAAAGAAAATAATCAAAATGGTAAATAAGAAATTAAACAAAACTACATCGAAAGAGAAAACATTCTTGCATCGCTAACTCGTTGGTCTAGGATTTTAGAAACAGGTCAAAATGTAAAGTGCATTTTTCGCTAACAGCAAAATCTCAGACATGTCACAGGAAATTACAAAGAATTTCTTAATTTAGTCTAACTTGTTCAATTTAAAAACAATTATGTTGTTACCTAGGTGTTATCACTCGTCTGCAATTCCCTTAATTTAGAGTAGGCGTGGAAATTACAGGTTGTTCGGGGATTTATCTTGTCGCGGCTACCTGGGGTGGTGATTAGGACTCCTACTTGAAGATGGGTTCTGCAGAGAAATAGGCCGATTAAGTTCAAAATAACACGATTTATGTTATTTTCAGCAAATTGGAAATTGCTCAAAATGAATACCGTAGCATTGAAACAGTTTTAAAACTGCTCAATTCCAAGATTGCTCACAACATTTCTACATAAGGTTTCTAAACATGCACCATTTTTATTCAATAACCGTATGTTCTTTACTATGATTGTTGTGTACAAGATAAGTGAAAGTCCTAGAACAAACACAGGCTGTAACGATACGCTAGAATCTTCACATGATTGGAAGAGTATGTTTTTTGTTTTTTGTTGAAAAGCTAGGATTCATCGAATTCAAACTCAATAAGATGATACTTCACGGTCAATTCACAAACGCATTTCATTTTTTTTTTATTATTTTATTCTATTTATTTTTTTCCTTTTTTATATATCAACATTTATTCAAATGGCATTTTTAATTTACTTTACTGGAAAATGTCGGACGCAATAACAAGTCGATTTGTCAAATGTTAAATTTGATTCTTAGCAGATAAGAATGGGTTTTAAATGAATTTATTTGAATTTCCGTTTGAACTAACCGCTCGATTGAAATTTAAATTGTGTACTAGACCTCTAAATTTATATCGTCGCTATCGGTAAAAAGGGAACAAAACAAATAACTACAGCTTGTGATCAGTCAGAGAACAGTTAATCAAACGGTATTCAAATTCATTCAGTAACAATAGAATGAAATTTTGTATAATAGCAATCTTAATTACATTGGTATATAGGCTCATTGCGCATTTTCACTAAAAATATCTGAAATGATTTTCTCACTGTGAATTACATTTCGAGCTTTCTGATTGCACGCGACATAAAGGAGTATTTTAAGGAATATGACCCATCATTAAAAACTCCACTTTCTAGTCATGGGACATGCATCAAATTACACACTCTTGTAAATACACTTCAAATAAGTTGATTCACCGTGTCGGATTTCAAGATTATGTTTCAAGAAGAAAATAGTTTACAAATATCTTTTTACTCTATTTACATATGCAAGGGAGGTAATTTATAACTTTTTTGTCAAATATTTCCATAATTATGCATTTATTCAAACTTCTAAACCGTTCAAAATGCTTATGTTTGTATTTGGAATGGAAATGTAACACAGTTTAGGAATTATTTGCACTTTTCAAATTTCGCCTCTGGATCTTTGGTGCTAATGATGGATTGTATACGTTAATGTCTAAATGATTCATGCGTACCCTCAATAATCTACGTTTCCATGAATGACGTCGACGTTAAACGGAGTGTGTGGTATACAATAATGGTTGGAATACCTTAGCCCATTACCACATAGTGGCGTATTTGACTCCATAAAAGTTAAATACTGTGGAAAACACTGTGGAAAATGAAGAAATTGCTTGTGACAAGCAATTTCTCCATTTACCACAATGTTTTCTACTCAAAAGGTCCAAGAGATTTAAAATTCAATTCACTTTACATTTAATTGTCATCTGTAACATCTTTGAATTTGGAACAGCCCAAAATATTGTCGTTTGGTAACGGGTTAAGTGCAAAGTGTTTTGTTTGTTAGAAACACTGTGTCGTATCGTCTGAGACAAGTCCTGTTGATGACAAGGTGATTTTCTTAAGGTCGCCATGTTGCATACTGAATGTTACCTTTACATATATATGAGCGCTCTTATTCGAAACTCTGCCATGGAGCTGAAAGTGATTTTATACAACGATTTTGCATACTCTTTTAACTTTTCCTGTATATTAGCGACACGTATGAATGTTATTATGGCCTTTTTTGCTGTTGTACCCCAAGAAGGGGTTTGAATTGAAATTGACATGGCGAATTATTTAGGTCACTCTGTTGCATACAAAATGCGATCTATAAACTTTCTTCGTCGCAACTAATATGACAAAGATGTGACTTACCCAATACATCCGCCATTTACCGATTATACAGGACGGTAATTGCAACAGCACGGGCGATAGCCGGTAAAAGTGTGGGTACATTGTTTGGTCAAAAAGATTTGGCTAAACATTGTAAGAGAAGAAAGAGACATGAAATAAACCATTGTACTGCATTGGATTTTATGTTGGTATAGGTATGAAACACTGATGCATTTTATCCCCACAAAAATGTATAAAATAAAGTCTCTTTGTCCGTCGAAAACGGTATCAAATTTAACTATTATTCAAAGACACAGATGTTGCAATAACTTATCGCATTAATTTGTTCTGAATACTATATGTACTAAAAATTTGTTTTAAATTTCTTTGTACATATATTTTTTTCATGACGGACCTTGTAGAAGATTTGGTGCAATACAGTTTGTAGTCTATTACATTTGTCTTTACTATTAATTATTCGCAAATCTCAGAGATATGAAAAAATATTTAAGATATTTCTTGAATTATTAATTTAGTGTCAAATAACAATAACTTTTATTATGCTCCCCGAAAAAATTTCGGGGGAGCATATAGTCGCCATGCTGTCCGTCCGTCCGTCCGTCCGTCTGTCCGTCCGTCCGTCCGTCCGTCCGTCCGTCCGTGTGTCCGTCCGTCCACAGCCAGATCTCAGCAACCCTTGGGCCAAATTCAATGAAACTTCACATGTGGACTCCCTGTGATAATCCCTAGGGACCTTTTTCTCCGTTTCTCAATTTGAGGCTGCGTCATGGAAAAAGGGGCCTTAATGTAAAAATTAGTTTTTCTCTGATTTCTCTTCATCTAATGGGCAGAATTTAATGAAATTTTGTAATTTTGTATTTTGTGAGATGTTCTAGACCATAATTCTATAAATAATGCGTGTATAAAAAATCCGTCATGGGAAAAGGGGGCTTAATGTATGATAGTTTTTATTTTGTGACAAACACTTATTCGGGGAGCATAATCCGTCTATGACGGCTCTTGTTTTTTGTGTGGTAAAGTATTTTTCCCCACTTTCAATATTTTGTTACTTGTTACCGGAAATTAAACTGGGGATACCATTTCTCTTCTTTTAATTTCCAGACATGCTTTTTTAAATATAATTTGTTTTTCTATGATTAAAATATTTTGCTGACATAGCCTAAAGGTCATTATGGTCGTGATATGCTTCTATTTACCTCATTTCCCTGAGATATGTGACCCCTCACGCTAAAAGGGACCTTATCCGAACTCCAAAAATCACAATTTTGAAAAACTTGTCAGACTCACCACATGTCAACCAGATCCCGTATGCGAAAAATGAACATAAAGTAAGATAGGGAAATCATTGAAATCATTGATTTTGAAAATTGCATAAAAGTGAAAAGTGTTGGCCCTAGTCTGGCTGCGCGGACTGCGCAGACTGACTAGGGTCGATATTTTTCACACTACATTTGAGGTCCCTTTTAGCATGACAGGTCACATATCCATTTTCTCGCAGACCATTATGCTGACAGTAATGCTACATTGATTTTAAAAAATGGAACTAAGCTTTCGAAACAAGATTATCTTTTCTTTTATTTATAAGTCAATATCGCATAATGCTTCAATATTGTCAGCTTTAAAAATAAAATAAAAAACATACCAAATATGATATGTAAATTAACAAAATAGTGAACTTTATCCATCATTGATTCAGTCAATTATTTTCGGATTCTATCCATTTTTAGAAACAGAAACCCACAAACCAAATTAGCAAAATTGTGGACCTGTCCAAAGATAAAGATCTGACTTATTTCATTTTCATGCGAAATGAGATATGTCTCAGTAGGAAACACTGTGAGAAAATGAAGAAATTGCCCGTCGACGTCTTAATCTTGTGGTGTGTCAATAACACCGAATAAGTCGATAAAAGCACAGTTGAAAAAAAAAAAGAAAAAAGGGATACGATATGGATGTTTCCTTCAAACTATATGTTAATTACAATACCTTCAATTCTTTAAGATAAATATGTAATACACCACTTTTCTATCTCTATTATTATCATTTTTTTCATTTGTTAAGATTTAATGTGTTCTTTTCTTTTTTAAAATTAAAATTTAGAATGTGGAGAAACTTTAAACTGTCTGTATTCTCATAAACAAAGAAAGGAAAAGAAAGAAAGCATTTGAATTCAAACGGAAAATATTCTCGGTGTTATTGCAAAATCTCGTAACTCCAGCTTGATTAAAGCTGGAGTTACGAGGTTTTTCAATAACACCAACGATATCCTTGCAGACAAAGCTGTTGAGGTGTCACGTTCGCTGATTAAAATCCTACTTGCTTTATTTTATCATTTTATGATATTCAATTTCTTAGAACAGTGTTAGGTCTTGGTTAGTTAAAATTTGTTCTTCGGATACCCATTATATTACCAGAATATTTGATCAAACTTTACTAGATGACATAAAAACATGGTGTCTAATTTATAAAAGTCTGAAAAATAATACGTTTGAATCGACACGATGAACGCAAATTTAACCCTTTCAAAACGAAAAAAAATTTGGGTGGTCCAATTTGAAAACTGTTGCAGACGACATTTTTAAATTGATGAAAATTTAAAAATCTGCACATTTTGGGGTAGAAAACATTGTGAAAAATGAAGAAATTGCTTGTGACAAGCAATTTCTTCATTTTTCACGATGTTTCCCAAGCATTTTCTTGTAAGGGAGTCAGAAGGCTTCAATGTGCAGTAAAATCAAACAAGGGTAAATAAGAAATTAAACATAACTACATCGAAAGAGAAAACATTCTTACATCGCTAACTCGTTGGTCTAGGATATTTAGAAACAAGTCAAAATATAAAAGTGCATTTTTCGCTAACAGCAAAATCTCAGACATATCACAGGAAATTACAAAGAATTCCTTAATTTAGTCTTACTTGTTCAATTAAAAAACAATTATGTTGTTACCTAGGTGTTATCACTCGTCTGCAGTTCCCTTAATTTAAAGTAGGCGTGGAAATTATAGGTTGTTTTGGGATTTATCTTGTCGCGGTTACCTTGGGTGGTGATTAGGAACAGAACAGAACAAACATTTTATTAGACGAGTACATAGTACATAGTCACAAACAAATTCAATACATATTAATATAATTACAAGGTCGGTCTCATCCATAGGACTCCTACTTGAAGATGTGTTCTGCAGAGAAATAGGCCGATTAAGTTCAAAATTACACGATTTGTGTTATTTTTAGCAAATTGGAAATTGCTCAAAACGAGTTCCGTAGCATTGAAGCAGTTTTAAAACTGCTCAATTCCAAGATTGCTCACGACATTTCTACATAAGGTTTTCTAAACATGCACCATTTTTATTCAATAACCATATGCACTGGTGGTGAACTCGGCCAAAGTGAGGGACGTTTTTCGCTACAACAAGGTACAGGTATTTTGCGTTTAAATGTGAGTTTAAAGATCTGATTGGATAGTTTTTGAAATAACAATGAATTTGTTCTAAAAGTAGACCGAATTTAACGATATGTATTGACAAACCGTCTGTGCTGTTATAAAATATCGTACCTACGGCTTCGATATTTTATAACAACACCGACGGAATACTATGATCGTGAAAAACGTCTCACGCTTTGACCGACTTCACCACCAGTGATATGTTCTTTACTTTGAATGCTGTATACAAGACAGATGAAAGCCACAGAACAATCACAGGCTGCAACGATACACTACATGTAGAATGCTTGGAAGAGTAAGTATTTCGATATTTGTGAGGTTATTGTTGAAAAGCTAGGATTTATCGAGTTCAAACTCAATAAGATGATACTTCACGGTCAATTCACAAACGCATTTCCGGTTTTGTTTTTTTTTCTTTCTTTCTTTTATTTTCTTTATTTTTTCCCTTTTTGTTATATATATCAAACTTTATTCAAATGACATTTTTAATTGACTTTACTGGAAAATGTCGGACGCAATAACAAGTCGATTTGTCAATTGTTAAATTTGATTCTTAGCAGATAAGAATGGGTTTGAAATGAATTTATTGAATTTCCGTTTGAACGAACCACCGCTCGATTGAAATTTAAAGTGTGTACTAGACCTCTAGATTTATCTCGTCGCTGTCGGTAAAAAGGGAACAAAACAAATAACTACAGATTGTGATCAGTCAGAGAACAGTTAACCCTTTCGATGCCCCGGGACGGGTATACCCGTCCTGCGAAAAAAGTGTCAGCGTGCCCCGGGACGGGTATACCCGTTTTTCGTCAAACAGGTTTTTTGCAAAAACAATCTGAAAATGAGGCTAAAATGGTGGATTAAAAAGTTGAAAACAAAACTTTGGTAAGTTTTATATCAAACGGTATTCAAATTCATTCAGTAACAATAAAATGGAATTTTGTATAATAACAATCTTAATTACATTGGTATATAAGCTCATTACGCATTTTCACTGAAAATATCTGAAATGATTTTCTCATTGTGAATTACATTTCGAGCTTTCTGATTGCACGCGACATAAAGGAGCATTTTAATGTCTAAATGGTATGCGTACCCTCGATAATTTACGTTTCCATGAATGACCTCGACGTTGAACGAAGTTTATGGTATTCAATAATGGTTGGAATACCTTAACCCATTACCACAGAGTGGCGTATTTGACTTCATTAAAGTTAAAGGCTATGGAAAACACTGTGGAAAATGAAGAAATTGCTTGTGACAAGCCATTTCTTCATTTCCCACAACGTTTTCTACTCAAAAGGCCCAAGAGATTTTAAATTCAATTCAGTTTACATTGTCATCTGCAACATCTTTAAATTTGGAACAGCCCAAAATATTGTTGTTTGGTAACGGGTTAAGTGCAAAGTGTTTTGTTTGTTAGAAACACTGTGTCTTATTGTCTGAGACAAGTCCTGTTAATGACAAGGTGATTTTGTTAAGGTCGCCATTTTGCATACTGAATGTTACCATTACATATATACAAGCGCTCTTATTCGAAACTCTGTCATTGGAGCTAAAAGTGATTTCATATAACGATTTAGCAGACTTTTCCCAGTCATTATTAGACAAACCCACTTTGTACAATTCCACCCCGTCTCCAGCATTTTCACTTACAATGGAATTAACGGGAATATCCGGATTTCAATATCTATTTACGACACCTATGAATGTTATTACAAAATGTTTTTGCTGATGTACCCCAAGAAGGGATTTGAAATGCACTTGACAGGGCGATATTATTTCTTCTGTCACTTTGTTGAGTACAAAAAGTTATCTATAAACACTCTTCTTCGCTACTAATATGACAAAGATGTGACTTACCCAATACATCCGCCATTAACCGATTATGCAGCACGGTGATTGCAACAGCACATGTGATTGTCGGTAAACGTGTGGGTACATGGTTTGGTCAAAAATATTTAGCTAAACATTGTAAGATAAGAAAGAGACATGAAATAAACCATTGTATTGGATTTTATGTTGGTATAGTTATGAAACTGGTAAATTGATCGTTGATGCATTTTATCCCCACAAAAATGTAGAAAATAAAGTATCTTTGTTCGTCCAAAACGGAAAAAAATTGTTACTGTTCTTACGCCACTTATTCAAAGAAACAGAGGTTACACTAACGTAATGCATTAATTTGATCTGAATACATGTACTTAATTTTTATGAAGATTTCTTTGTACATAATATGTATCTTTTTCATCGCGGACCTTGTAGAAGATTTCGTGTTAATGCACCACGGTTCTGGGCTGTGGCATTTGTCTTTACTAATAGATATTTGCTATGCAACATATGAAAAAAAAACATTTCAAAATACTGAAGTATTCATTTATTGTAAAATAATGATATCCCTTATTTTTTATGTGGTAAAGTATTTTTCTTCCTTTTCAATATTTAGTTACTTGTTACCGGAAATTAAACTTAGTCTGTTGAATAGAAGCTTGGGATATCATTTCTCTTCTTTTAATTTTCCAGACATGCTTTTTTAAATATAATTTGTTTTTTCTATGATTAAAATATTTTTCCGACATAGCCTAAATGTCATTATGGTCGTGATATACTTCTATTTAGCTTATTTCCCTGAGCTATCCATTTTCTCACAGAAAATAATGTCGACAGTAATGCTACAAAGATTTAAGAAAATTGAACTCAGCTTTCGAAATAAGATTATCTTTTCTTTTATTTATAAGTCAAAATCTCACAATGCTTCAATATTATTAGCTTTAAAAATAAATTGAAAACATACCAAATATGATTATGTAAATGAACAAAATAGTGAACTTTACCCATCATTGATTCAGTCAATTATTTTCGGATTCTTCTCATTTTTAGAAACAGAAACCCACAAACCGAATCAGCAAAATTGTGGACCTGTCCAAAGATAAAGATCTGGCTTATTTCATTTTCATGCGAAATGAGATATGTCTCAGTAGGAAACACTGTGAGAAAATGAAGAAATTGCCCGTCGACGTCTTAATCTTGTGGTGCGTCAAGAACACAGAATAAGTCGATAAAAGCGCAGTTGAAAAAAAAAAGAAAAAGGGATACGATATGGATTTTGTTACCTGTCAGGCTATAAGGAAGCCTGTGAAGCAATTAATCGCACCGTGCTCACTAGAGATCAGCAATATGTTGCATTTCAACATATCGCCGGTGAGGGATCAAAACCTCGTACAAGTAACTCCAGCTTTGTCAAGCTGTAGTTACGAGGTTTTGACTTCCCACTAACGATATATATAATAAACCCGAAAAATATTCTGGAATCAAAAATGTTTTTAGGTAAAAAAAATCTATCTGAGCCAGCTTGTACAGTCCGCACAGAAAGACTATAGTTGATAATGTTCACACTTCCAAGATGTCCCATTTTAGCATGGCGCCTCTCAATATCCTATACTAGTACCTCTATGTTTTATGGCGCACCTTTGCATCATATTTTTATGTGCCAAGACCATAAACGCAAGAACAATATCCCTGCTTGTCAACAAAGAATGTGTTTAGATAAAAAAACTTCTATCCGAGCCAGCTTGTGCAGTCCGCACAAAAAGACTAGAGTTGATAATTTTCACACTTCCAAGATGTCCCCTTTAAGCATGGCGCGTCTCAACATCCTATACCTCTACGTTTTATGGCGCACCTTTGCATCATATTTTTAGGTGCCAAGACCATAAACGCAAGAACAATATTACTGCTTGTCAACAAAAAAAACTCGTAACTTTAGCTTGTTGAAAAGCGACACTATTCTTTGAGAAAAGACAACAAGGTGTCAAGTTTGATAATTAAGTACTACTTGTTTTGTTCCAGCATTTCATAATATCAAATTTCTCGTTGCAGGTACCTTTTAATTAGTGATGTGAAAGGATTTAGTTTTTTGTATGATCATCTTTCGATGCAATTTGTATCAAAATATAAAGAAAGACAATAAATCCTTTCCCAAACAGCAAGACAAGATAAATTTGTAGGTACATCTTTTAATCAATCGAGTCTTTCTTTCTTTCATAACCTTTTTTGGAAAGTAGTTTTGAGAATGATTGAAAACTATGGACACGTTTTGCTATGCAAATGAACATAACAATACAAATACCAATCTGACTGGTTCCAAGACGTATTTCTCGTTCAAAAAGATGCACTGTTATATATTTTACCCGAAAAAGTATACGTAAGTTCGTTAGTAAATCAGGGCGTAGATCTAGAACCATCATGGCGCTTGGTGTTCTGAAGATAGCTATTTCTCACATTAAAATTTGAACTACACAAGAAATCGATTCACAATTTATTCGAAATTTCTTCCGAACATCTCAATTTAGTCTAAATTGCTTTCTCAAATGAGGCCTGTAATTTCAATAGTCTGTAATTGCGGTGAAATTAGACAGACTCCTCTCTCACAGTATGTAAGGTTTCATTTAACCCGTTGCCAGACGACAAAAAATAGACTGTTCTAATTTGAAAGATGTTTCAGACGACAATTTAAGGTGCATGGAATTTTACATTTTTGTGGTTTTGCTTAAGAAACATTGTGGGAAATGACGAAATTGCTTGTCACAAGCAATTTCTTCATTTTCCATAGTGTTTTCAAAAGTCATTATCTTGTTCGGAGTCATGAGGAGTCACTGTGCGGTAATGGAAGTTAAAAGCCAACATAATATAAACTTCGATTTTTTAGCTAGAAAGACTAGAAAAGTAAATGTTTTGATGGTAGATTTGGCGAGATTCATACACTTTGGCTTTGGTCTTGGAGGTGAGCGGCAGTATTACATTGGAGACCAACATGAACCAAGATCAGCCAGTGTATACGTACAGTCTAATCAACGTACACATTGCTCCTTTGCAATTTCTATATTACTTATAGATAGTATAAGATATTTTAATAAATTCTGGTCAATATGCCTTTGGACACATTGATCTAGTTCCAAATTGGTCACATATTGATGCTTTTCAACGATAACCTCGTAACTGCAGCTTATAACAAGCTGCAAATACAAGAGTTTCGTTGAAAAGCGACGTAATGATATATTGGTCCCCTATTCTTGTTTCGATTCAAAAAGAACCACGTGACTAAATGTTAACAATATATTTCAACAATTCTGCCAATATAGGACATATAGGACATGTATTTTGAATCAGTTTTGAATCATACAAGCGGAATACGATTGAGAGAGGCTTGATGAAAATATATTTTGTCGTCAATAACTTTTTATTTTCTCGATCTAATTCATTCATAACCGATTTAGCATGTTGTCGGTGTTATTGCAAAACCTTAATCAAGCTTTATTTACAATGTTTTGCAATAACACAGACGACATCTTGTAATTCATTGAAAGGTGAAATAAAAGCGACGTATAGCCTTATCGAGACTTAGATACGTTAATATTTTGCTTTTGGAAGATATCAACTGAATGAAAATATATCAGTTATAAAGTGAAAAAATAAGATACCAGCGTTTCAATAAGGCATATCATTTACCTTCTTAAAGTTACTCTAATTTATCCACGAACAAGATCTTTTTTTTTATGTATCAAACTGAATAAAAACATTCGCTGCTTTCAGTTTTTGTCGAAGGAAAGGAAAAAAGCAGCATGCAAAAAGTATGGCAAAAATTTATAGAGAAATTCCAGAAAAGATTTTTACTAAGTTCTTTCCTGAAATGGCGTAAATTACATAAGCAATACGAAAAGAAATATCCTGTAAATCGGATTACTTTAAGACAGATAGAGAAGCAATGCGTATTAACACTTTCGCAAACGGCAAAAATATTAGACTGCTTACAATTTGAAAATCGCTTCGGAGACAATGCAGTTTTGGTAAAGAAAAGATTTGTGTACATTGTATCACATACATAGGCCCTCAGTAATACGACGAAAGAAGGAAAATGAATTATCAGTGCTTTCCTTTTTGATTGAATACTTTTCTTACAGAGATAACAAAATTCAGGTAAGGGTTGAAGTCGTTCTTAGCTTTACTTGATCCCTTAAGTATTCTGTGTTTGAAACTTTGCCCAATTCTGTACAATATGGAGATCGGTAGACACAATTTTACTGCTTTTTCTCGGAAATCTCGTAACGACCGCTTGCTTTCAGCTGTAATTACTTGGTTTTCGAGGAAAAGATACGATGTGACGCTTTCCATGTAAGAGAATTTATCTTTTTTTTCAAATAATTAAATAAATCGCTTTACACGTCTATGTGATCGAAATGAAACTTTCTTGTCATACAAGTAATGATGGAGCTGAAAATTCGAAATCCAATATTCATTTTTTCCAACATTCTTAATAGGAATTATCGTTCTATCATGAAATTCGATACATGGCAACGTCCACACTTGTAAAAATAAAAACAAAAGAAAAGAAAATTTATATGTGATAGATACATATGACAAATCGTCAATGGGGACCCAAATATCGCAACTCCAGATTCTTCAAGCTGTGGCCAAGAGATTTTGATCCCCCACAAACAAAATGTCGTAATCAACTTTTAGCAAAACAATACCGGGTCTTAATTTCTATAATTTTGTCAAACATCTTGTTAATCAGCATATTCCTCTTTTAGAGCTATTACATGTACATGTATCTATGTTCTATATCGTTACTTTTTAACGAAAACCTCGTAAGTGCAGCTTGTTTAAGGCTGCAGTTGTGAGGTTTACGTTGAAAATCAGCGATATAACGGTTAAATTCTGCCATTACCACAATCTACTTTTCATAGGTTGTGCTGAGCTTTCAACTTTGATCAGTCTGAAATCGTATGGCGTGTGAAAGGGAGAGTGTGTGGTACTCACCTACATCTTATAGTGTTACGAATTGTTCTTGAATATCACATTTCGTCGTCTGAAAAAAGAGAAAAAATAATTTCAATTATCATTTTCCTCAAGTACTTCAACCCTATCACAAATAAGTTTTAGACTCTTTCAATTTGAAAATCAGCTACAAACACCTTCACCAATATTGATCAAGATGCATCTCTTCTAATCCGAGTCTTCTCTGATGAAAATTCGCTCTTTGATATTTGGATGTCGCTATCTGTAAATAGCGACATCCAAATATCAAAGAGCGATTTTTTTCTCTTGAGTCCTCTCGGATGAAAATTCGCTCTTTGGTATTTGGATGTCGTCGTAAATAGTGAGATCCTCTTATAAAAGAGCGAATTGTCATCAGAGAAGACTCGGATTAGTAACCAAGTGTAACACAGTAGTGTGGCGGCTGACCCGACTGCACTCAAATGATACCAGGCACGATGGACAATCACGTGGTACAACAATTTAATAAAATCTTCAATAATTTTGTTAATACGGGACCGATTTGAATTCGTTTGAAGTAGAGAAGGTGGACAGATGTCACGCATTAGATGGACGAGGTGGATTTTTTAAAAAGTCAGCGGATAATATATTGAATATCAACCAAAATTTTGGTTAATCTTCAATGACTTTTTTATCTGCTGAGTTTTTAAAATATGCCACGCTCAGCTTATTCTTGATATTTTCTCACATTTTCTACTTCAAACCGAATTCAAATTGGTCAAGTATTGATAATTATATTAATGTTTTTTCTGAAATTCTGAGTCACGTGATTATCCACCCTGTCAGAACTATACTGGCCAAAAGTCCTAACCGGCCACTTTAAAAATGCTTATAACTTTTTTAAAAGTTATTACATTTTAATGAAATTTGATATGTTAATTTTTAAGCATAAATCCCGTTGATTTGCATGATGGATAATCAATAATTGTCAAATTTTGATGTGTAATACAGGAAAAGCTCAAAAAGCTCTAAATCTTAATAGAGCTCAAGATGCTACACTTTCAACAATTCAAAGTACACAAATCGTTAGCTGCAACCCAGACCAACAAAAAAATTGGAAAACATTGTCAATTTCATGTGACTTTTTGACTATAGAAGAAGCAGAAAGAATGCGAGGCATGGTAAAATGGAGTTTAAATTCAACCGGCCTAACATTTTATCGAGCGAATATGCTCAAATATGGTCTGGTGTGGAAAAAAGATGCAACAAACTGATCTTTTACACATATTCTACATTCTGTAGCTCGCCATGAATCATCAGTCTATATTTAAAGCATTTTCGAAGAAAAACGTGTTTTAGATGTTGTCTTTAAGAACCGTTTTTCTGCATACATGGCCTCTTTCATTTTCTTTTACGGCCATATTCCGCGTACAATTGTCAAACATTTTCAATTTTTTTCTTAGTCTATGTTGTAGCTAACGATCCATGAGACCAAAAACACTATATTCAATATTCTGAGCTCTGTTTGAATTTAGAGCTTTTTGAGCTTTTCTCCCGTTGCGCTTTTATTTCAAATAAAAAAGCGGTAACTTTTCGCCAAAATCATCTGGAAAGTTGCTTAAAAACTCACATAGCAAATTTCATGAAAATCCAATCACCACAGAAAAAATTATCTTTGTTTTTTAAGTGGCCGGTTAGAAGTTTGACTAGTATAGGTCCCGTCTTATTTATCAACAAATGACAAGTAGCCGTTTTTTTTGGTGACTGAACACATGTCTTTCAAACACTTCCTTCATATTATGACCGTTTTCCAGGTCACGTCTCATTTATTAAAGAGTGGCAAGCGCCCAATTGTCGTGCAAGGACACATGTACTCAAGATACGCGTATACAAAAGTGACAAGTAAACATTTTTGTGACAGGACACAAGTCTTTAAAAGGATTCCTTTTATTTATGAACGAGTAAGATTGTATCTCAGAAAAGGAAGTCCTGTCACCAAGTTGCCAAATACAGAAGTAAACATGGCGTCTATGTACTGTTTGAGACCTTTCCTTGACCTTGGTTGATATTCGGCATAGAACTGTTACAATGTTTTCTCTTTAAGCCTTCCTGAAACGTATCTTTTAAAGAATAGAGACAATACTGAAGTATTGTTGCTCGTATGTGCATGTAGGCCTACCATTTCGTCGATGAAATTCTAAAACGTAATAGCTACAGCTAAGTTAAAGCTGTAGTTATTAGGTTTTAGAATAACACCGACGATATACAATGCATACAAGGGGTTGACACAAGAATGTAAATGAGATTCTTGAGTATCTTAAATAATCTGTAGTAGCGATATTCAACCGTAATCAAAGAAAAGTCCTTTCGTTAACACAAAATGAAAAATGCCGACAACAACAGAATCTTGAAACTAATTTCAAGCTTGTCAAAGAATATTGCTCAACTATTTATTCGTTATATCTTACATAGTATACCGTAATTCTACCTTATCCGCGTTTCATATTTACCGGGGTCAGTTTTTTAACACACTGTACATAACCATATCTAATATACCAACCTTGGTTCAATTTTAACGGGTTTGTGGAATGCAAACTAAATTATAGGTATACATTTATCAATTGTCATAAACATTTTGAGATAAGCGAAGAAGAATTGCTTGGCGATGGCATGCTTCCAAAGCTTTCTTTAACACGATCGAAAAAAGGTTTATATAGAGATGGTATACATCGGAGGTATTGCAAAACCTCGTATCTACAGCTTTAGCCAAGCTGTAGATACGAGGTATTACAATTACAATGACGATAGACACTTGGGTTTCTCAAGAACAATTAGCCAGAACAGAAACATCGCTAACAGGAAAGTAAACCTCTAATTGCCCATTTCTGTCAGTCACTTTCACCTGTGGATTTATTTATAGAGTTAAATGCGTTAAATGTACTTTTGAACTGTTCAAAACAGATCTTGCAACTGCACTGCAAAATCGCTTCTGTTTATACAAACTAAATTTGTTTCTGCAACTTATTTATAACGGTAAAGCAATGCATTAGATCATGAAATACGTATGATATTCCAGGAAAATTCATCAGAATGGATAACTGTTCTGATGTTGTCTCGCTAGTCTGCTAAGATGGATCCAAATGCCTCACTAATGATTCAATTGAAGAGTGAACATTGCTAAAATACAATCGCAAAATAAATTGTGCATATAAGACATTTATTTGTTTTAAAAGGTGGTAACCAGATACATGATATTTTCAATGTAAATGTTAGATAACAATTGTGTAAGAACGTACCGTGAATTTGACGACAAACAAAGTGTAATAAATGGATGTAGAGCACTTTCGTACCTTATCCATCTGAGACATCAGACATTTATCTCACAAATACATTAAATAAATAGATGGAAAATACACGTCTCGTGTGACACTATGATACACTCAAGGAAAATAACTGATGATATCATGGCATAATTGTTACGGAGCTCTCGACATCTAAAATATTCTTGAGCTTTGATAGGGAAAGGCTCATTTGCCTTTCGGGACCCAAATTGGTCCAGTAGGCCTACGTCTGTTAAGTCTGATCACGCCTGTTTTACAATTGTCACAGCTTAAAACACTTTGCGTTTTTAGCGTTTGTTTGTTTACTTGTTTTTGTCTGTTTTTGGCGATACGATAAATAATTAATCTGTCAATATCATGTCCTATGAGTCAGTCCTTATATTTTCATCCTTTTTCAAATTCTTTCTACATATTTTATAAAGACTTTTATTTTAAGAGACAAAGATAAACATGTTATTATATGTCTCTGTTATTGTGAATAAAAGCAAGTGTCTGTTGGGGATAGGTTCAGCAGGACTCATTATCTCCAAATAAAAGTCAATCACTGTTATCTTATAGAATCACGTTGTTATTCATTATAAAGAACCCCACTCTATGTCGAAATGTCTATTGTTTGTATTATTTTTGACTTGGAAACATCTGCCAGAAATAAATTGAATGTCTACTTTCGCGAATGTAATTACGTCATTTACAGTACCAGAATAATAGAATTGTACTCCGTAGTACGATGGCCGTTTAAGATGATGTTTGGCGACTTTTACTCCTTTCCATACAATTCCTGGAGTTGACATCCCTAAACCAAATATTTGGAAAAGGCTTTTTCATCCCACATGGCTCAATTTTTGACTGCCCCATTTCTAAAGCTGCTGCAGACCAGAAATAAGTGTATGCAGGCTTCTTTCTTCAGAACTGCTATTTACTTAAGGTAGAATACCCGTAATGTGGACATTTTTAGATTGTTACAAAATTGGATTTTTTCGGGCCACGTCGTTACTTAGACGAGCCTATTCAGTCGCGGTCGTAAACATTCGGCGGTGGAAAAATTCCAGCGCCGAATGTTTTCGACTTCGCCCGAATAATTCTGACGTCGCACGAATCTCATTAGGGGTCGACTACCTTAACTTGACAAGGCATGGTATTTGCATTCCGAAATTCTTGGTTTAGATTTAAGCAAAATGTCCAATGCGGGTGGGGTGACTTACTATAGTTTCAGAATCAAAATTGTATAACGCCTTCTATCATAATTTAAGTTCACTTTACCATCAGAATACTAATTTAACCCCTTTTAAACCAAGTCAAATTTGAAAAGGTAATTAACTCAAAAACTTTGCACCAAAATAGCGCATCAAACATTGAGACGAAGGAATAAACTGCTATGTATCAGCATTTTCTTCTTTTGTCGAAATGTTTCCCCAAACCTGTTCTTTTATGGACGTCAGGCATTTTAGGGTAGTTGTTTAGATGGCTATCAAGTACAGATTCTGCGAACAATTTGAAATATTCCAAGATTCAAATTCAAAGGAGATGCATGCAGACGAGAAGCCAAGTCTTAGTTCCATCTGGGGTCGTGAGTTCGAACCCCGGCTCGGCCAGTATCCATTCTGACATTTGACAAAAGTCATTTGTCTCTCACCAATGGGTGTGAATCATCTATGTGAGAGAGCAGCTGGAGGCTCGGTTTGGATATTGTGGTTGTACTGGTGCGAGAAATACCAGGAACCCACGGTTAGGTGCTCCAGCCGCCGCGATATGACCCTGGTAGTTGAAAACGGCGTAAAACCCCAATAAACTCAAACTTAGTTCCATCTGTATTTCTCCGGTATTAAAGAAAACTTAACATAATTGTTCGATTTGTTAGCAGGTGGCTTATATCATTTGCACAGACACGGTAAATTAGAAACTTCGAGAATCCTTGAAATTACTCTTTAGACATATTATTTGCCAACTGTAAAATCCGACTGCGGTATTTGTCTTATTCACCTGGGTTCATTAACTTTATTATCTCAATTACGAAACGATAAAGTAAAATAGTTTGGCAGTTCATGCATCTAATTACCTTTCTCCTAGTCCATGTAAATTGGTATTATTCCTGTCTCCCCCGGTGTAATTTCCATTTGCTTGAATATCTTTTCATCTCTTATTATACTAATACAAAAAAGATACGCAACGCCCAATTTTTATAATATTTTCGACAAAGAATGTTTTTAATGGCTATTGAGTACATTTTAATATACCTGCCTCCATACGCATAGATATAGTGTCATTTTCGTCAGGTGTCTTAAATGCAGAACTGGATACACATAGTAATTTTTTATAAACTGATTATCCATTGTCGTGTTTTCTAAATGACTTATATCACATTTTCTTCAAACACTAGCTAAAATATAGACAAATACGAGGCCAAGCGTCCATACACTTCTCACAACCCGACGCATAGCACGACTACGCCAAAACCAGCGTCAAGCTGCAGTACGAATGTTGTTAGCTCGAAAAACTCGAAATGTTGTCGCAAGACAGTGTTGGGGGCAACAAATCGACACATTCTCGTCTGTATTATTTTATGCTGTTGGCTATCAGTAGAACCACAACCGATTGAGTACGGAGCGGACTTGCAAGAGAAACGAGGTCAAGGTTGGACCGTATCATTAGGATAACCCCACCTACGTGATAGGTTTAGGACTGCCACTGAAGCCGCTAATAAAACGCACGAACTTCACAACATTCGAGTATTGGACCAAAATGAACGACGAAACATGTTGTGTTTTTCGACCTTCATACACTTTTTTGTCAAATTGTGTTGACGTCCGGTGTAAAAACTGAGGGTTTTCTAATTAATGGAATTTATTACAAAGAAGATTTTGTGAACTTTACAAGGTGAAATGTTATTGCTTTACATGATTTCATTTTGTTTAAATCTGATTTGATGTCTATGTGAAAGAAGGAATTGAAAAGGAAGTTGTGTTTCTTTTTTTGTCCTAGTATATTATATATATCCACTTTGAAATGTAATTGGTGTTTGATTGGCCTTTCTGAGTTCGATCTTGTTTTTATGTATTGGTTTAATTGACTGCCCGCGTGGCCCTTTTCCGTGCAATCGGTAATTTGTTTCACTGTAAAGGCTTGTAATTCGATTTTCCAACGTGGAAAAGTAGTGCAAAAACAATACACACACAACAGATGAATGGGAGCAATGCCATTCTGACTTGTTATTTCAATGTCGAATTGTGGGTACTCATTGGAATCGTCTCATTAAGGTTTAAAGGATAATAAGTGATATGATGTATTTTAAAACAAGAGGCCTAAGAGGGCACGAGTCGATCCACTGGCTATAGTAAAATAATTATCTCATGATTTCCTGTAAGACTCGCACTGCCAAATCTTGAAAAGTGTCGCCCATGGAACATTTCTAAGTTGGTCTCAATTGGGCCATTGGTTTATCTTTAAAGAATTAATTTTTTCAATGGTTTGTCTAATATTGATAAGCCCTGCCCTACCAAACCCACATTTGTAGACCAGTCAAAATTTCACTAACAAGGTAAATAAAGGACTACCCAATGATCATTTCTGCCAAGTATGTAATAATGACCCAATGGTTGCTTTGAAAGAATAATTTCGCGATTTCTTTCATTCTGATAAGCCCCGCCTGCCAGTCCAACATTGAAGCTACTATTTCCCAGATTTGGACCAAAAACATTTGTCAAATACAAACGAAATGTACACTTTTTAAGCTTTATATGACCTGATTAAATGATTACGACAAACTATTGAAGCAACGACTCATTTTTTCGCAAATTGATACCAAATTCATGAAGCGATGTCGAAAGTAGGTCAAAACAGTAGGACATGCGACTTTCTTAAATGACGTCACAACATACATGATGACGTCATATTGAAATTCAAGTATGAATCTCGTTTGAATCATGGTCCGCGCTGTATGCGCATGCGCAACAATTTAAAGATAATTCTAACCCCATCTGAGACGGGGTTGAATTTAGGTTTGGATTCTCCCTAAACTCAGCTATCTGTCTTGTAATTTCGACTCATTCTCTGTCTGAATCGCATATTATTAACCATCCCGAGGTGGTCAACACAAAAGTTTTGCATATTTTTTTAAAAAAAATCATTTTTGCAATAATACCATCTGTTACCGTCGCCCTTTAATAGACCAATCAAAATTTCACAAATACTTTAAGTAGAGCCACCCAAGGAACATTACTACCAAAATTGGTCTACATTGGCGCATTGGTTGATTTATAAAGAATTATTTTGTGATTTCTCCAATTCTGATAAGCCCCGCATGACGGACACAGCGCCATGACAATAACTCGCCAGCCTTCGGCCAGTGGAGCTAAAAACACTTCCCTTCTTATCTGTAGCTCTTCTACTAAGATGGAAATTGGATGGGTGGATATTGATACATCCCAGGCGCAACCGCGACCCTCGAGACTGTTTGCAACCTTTTGCCGTTTGGAACGAGTTTGCAACATGATCTCGAGCGTAATACAGTGACCGCCATATTGAACGTGAAACTAGACGCGCGTAAATGACATCATCAAAACAAATCAATCCTTTAGCTATAAAAGATTCACTATTAAACGAGAATAATTACAGTTGAACTGCTTTATCAAAACAACCGAAATTATTCTCGTTCAATAGTGAATCTATTATAACGGTATGATTCAAGTGAAATATACTGTCAATAATCGGAAAATCACATTAATTTTTTATCCGGTAAAATTGTGTCCTATTTATGAGGATACAATCGACTTTTGAACGTTGTTTGTTCAAATATTTTTCTGGCGTAGATTTAAATAGTTGTTTGGTCTGCTTCCGTTGTTATAGACCAGACTACCGTTGTTATGCTTGCGGAGTGATATGGGCAGGATCGGCTCATGGCGGCTACTGTAATACGTTCGAGCCGATCTTGAGTAACGATAAGATCCGAGAATATTCGAATGATCCCAGGCGGTTCAGAAAACGGCTTTTCTTCGAAAACCATATATCTGCAGCTTAGAAAAAGCTGCAGATACGAGGTTTTCGAAGAAAATCGACGATTTACTGATTTAGAAATGCCGATACAGCCTCGAGCATAATAATTCATATTTCACAACATTTTACTGCCTGTTACAGAAAGTATTTATGTAAAATCAACCCTTTCCCAAACGGCAAATTTTAGGGTGATACATTTTCAAGCTGTTGTAGACGACAAAAAATGATGTTAAAAAAGGAAGGGTTTGTGTATAATATAGCGCAGAAAATATTGAGACAAAAGGTGAAACTGCTGGTTATCAGCAGTTTCTTCTTTTGTCTCAATGTTATCACAGGCATTTTCTATTAGGGACGTCAAAAGAGGTCTTGTTTGGGAAAGGGTTTTAAACTTGCTAACAATTTATAATTATTTCTTTTCATTAAGTTATAAGAGGAATGATATCTCAATTGGTATCCATCTTTGCAAGCTAGGAGCACTACATTCATGTCCTTTCTTTGATTTTATGCAGTATGCACTCTTCCTTTCTTTGACTTATAAGAGAAACACAAAAAGATAACCTAATTTATAGGGCAGAACAAAGCCCATTTCAATCTATTTCTATTCCATATGTTTGAAAAAAAAAAAGAAAAAATAAAAATATGAGTCTTTGTGTGAAAAGACTGTGTAATGAGCTTGTACGGTTGCAGGAACCTGTGAGATTAAATACCATTTTGATTCTGTAAGATATCCGCGAAAATGTCTACCCCGCATAAAACATACATATACACGTGCTTAAAGTATAAAGGAAAACTTTATCTGCCCGATATATGATACAAAGTAATGCACCATAAGGCTAGGTTAAGATTCCATAAATCATAACCGTTATAAGTATCAAAATTCCTGATAAGATATCTCATCTGCTTGAAACATAATACTAGTGCATTTATCTTCATTATAGAAGATGTTATTATAAGATATGGTCAATTCGGGTAAATACGGACGCTATTTACACTTCGGTGATTCACTAGGCCGTGTGCTTTACCTGCTGGTCCCACAAGACCGGGTACCAGTTTTTTGGGTCGGTCAATATCTTGTCTTGACGCTGGTGATCGCGGAAAGACGCTATATTGACGGAAACATATAAAAAACGGCAAAAATGTGCATGATGTAAAATCGGGTAAATACGGACGAGGTAGGGAAAGTGCGGACATAGGGTGAGAAAATACGGACACTATATAAAACTATATAAAAAACAGATAGGGATAATACGGACACATAATTGTTGTTAGAAACATGATTTTTCGGGTAAATACGGACGTTTTTGACACGTCGGCGATTTATTAAGCAGATTTCCTCACTTGATCGTCCCGTAAGACCGGGTCATATTACTTCACCCACAACTACCGTCGCGTTCACAAAATACCTGCTCCGCCCGTACGAAAGGCTATTGCAAAAATGGAGTCCGTATTTTCCCTACCCTAGAAAAATAGGTGGTTAAATACGGACATTTCATATTTTGGCTTGTTTTTCAAAATTCGTCATTTTCTCAGGGTAAACAATTGTATAGGGTTAAATTTGAATGATTTATGATTTGTTGAAAACAAAACCAGCATCAAAAAAGTCAGTAAAACTACCTTTATTCATGTAATGATTTTTATGTTTTGAATGCTCCCGCAGTTTCAAGTCTCGTCAGAAAAAGTAGGAAAGCAGTGGGTGCTCCGAATGAACGAAAAATTACGTCGTTTCAAACAATTAATAACGATTGCTTTACAAATTAAAGAGTTATAGAATGGTTAAATTTTAAACAGAATCGGTCCGTTTTTATGCCTCTACGGTAGAAAATCCTGATATAGACGCTCAAAGTGAGATGTCCGTATTACCTGCCTGTCCGTATTTACCCGAACTGACCCTACATGGAGAGTGAGTGGCAGGGCGAGTGTTAAATGCTTCATTCGCGTAAAGATATTCGTACGCGATATTACGTTTAGGTCATGGGCAAGAACCATATACACGCAACATACTCCGAAAATGATTTAGCCACATACGAACGAAAATCATTTATCTTATTTGTTAAACGTATGTGCTTTTGGGAATCATTATTTTATGTACCTCGATTTTTCACCATGCCTAAAAACGGACAAGAAATTTATTTTTTGAATAATAGGACTAAAAATAATCGAACTTTCTGAGGCAAAGAAACGTTTTCCTAGAATTAAATGTAAGAGACACACATTACGGATAACTTAATAATTCCTATCTTGCTCTTGAGACGTACTCGAGACGTCTGTAAGAACAGAACGTTATCGTCGAGAGACCAATTTTCTATTGTGGTAGGGGCTTAAGTTTCTTTACAAACAAATTAAACACATTGAAGTTTGATTACATTTCTCAGAAAAATATTCGGAGCACACGAGAACTATTTCGTAGATGAATATATACTTCTGTCCTTTTTTCAACGTGTGGGGATAGATCTAGTAGTCCCCGTGATAAGGACGTTCTAAGAAAAGTTTACGAGCGGATGCATGCATGATCGGACACGTCGCAATGACAAACCCCCACTGACCTTTTGGCAAGTTGAGCTAAAACGTTACTCATGTTGCTATTGTTGTTGACAATGTTTTTTCTTACTGCTGCTGTTGCCGTTATCGTCAATTCCAATTCAACTTAACATCACCAACATCACAAAAAGACAGTATCTTTGAAAAAATAATATTTGTTCGTACTGTAGCGAAGGAAATTCCGGCTCTATAAATAGCGAACCTACAATCATCATTAATATTTCTACCATCAAACTGTCTATTTGACAAAACATGTTCACAGTTATCAGAAATAAGTACACATCATTATTCATTGTAGACATATTTATGAGCTCGTTTATGGACACGTGGAACTTATGAACTCAACTTGACCATGTCACTAGCCATGCAGCTTGCTTTAGATTCATGCCGGTCTGAAAGCTGTCTACCCATAATGAGATTCGCGCAACGTCGGAATTATTCGGGCGACGTCGAAAACATCCGGCGATGGAAATTTCCACCGCCGAATGTTTACGACCGCGCCCGAATAAGTTAGGATACGTAACGACGGCCTTTGGAAAAAATCCGATGTTTTATGAATCTCTAAATGGCCACATTACAGGTATTCTACCTTAAACAGCTGCTAGATGTAAATGAATACTAGTAATTTACAAAATAACTACAGCGTTCTTAATTAGACTGTGTGTATAATGTTTGTTTGCCACGGAAGCAACATTCCTTCTTCTTTGATCTCAATTTGTTTTCCAAAGTCCTTTCCATAAGAATCGGCATAACCAAGTATTGTTTTGGAAAGGGTTAAACCATAAACGGGTCATTTTTTATGTTGTTTTCTTTCTTCTTCTTTTTTTTGAAATACTTGGTGACAAAACAATTCCCCGCTCTCGAAGTAAAAACAGACATATTGACTTGTTTGTTTCTAAACATTTTTAACTCTTTTCACAATCATTTTTTTGTGTACTTTTGTAATAAATTTTACACAAATTCTTTATTTCTTTTTTGTTATTATGTCATTAACAACAGCTTTCAAATCGGACACAAAATTCTGTGCAATCTTAGCTTACGTTCGGAAATATACGGAAACAGCCGAACGAGATCGGTTAAACGACGTCGTGATTACGTTAAAACTTACGTCGTTTACACGGTAACGACGTCATACAACCAAGCTAACAATCAGCGCGACATACACGATAAAAATGGAAGAGATCGAAATTAATATACCGAAAATCTCCTTATTTGAAGATGAAGGAAAGCTGTTCAATGGTTTACTAGCTTACTTATCGGCGCTGGAAAATCTGTTTCGTGGAAGAAACGGGGCAAACACAGAAGGTATGAAGATGTTTTACCTAAGAGAGAAAGAGTTCATTGAATCAATACATCATGCTGATATTGAGAGAGTGATATACGCTCTACATATGATTGTATCTAATAATGATGTACACGAGCGACAGCAGCCAATCTTCAGTACAGAATTTTTGTCGGGTTGTCGACTTGACAAAAGAAATCTACAGAAAATGATAGGTAAATACCAGCAGCAAATGATTAAAGTTAAACAATGCCAGAGGACAGTCTGGATCAGTGGAACAAAGGTACAGAAATATGGTTTGATGGTTTTTGCTGCTGAATTCGCTGTCCAGTTCTACACACACGACAAGGAGGAATTCAGAAAAAGAAACAAAGCTGCCGAACAAATAAAGAGAGATTTTGCCATTCGTATGAAGAGTTACACGGCTGACACCATTGCTTACGAAAATGCAGTGTTAAAGGCGAATGTATTACTAAAAACAATCACAACGCTGTCTGCCTCACTACAGGAACAAATCACAGAAAAGATGAATAACAGAGTAAACAATGTAATGGGCGAAAACGAAAATGGGAATGATGGAATAAGTTATACAGAAAATATCAGCAAGGTAGTTTACAAACTCCTCTCTCACTCGTTCTCGGTTATTGAGCCGCCTTCTGACTGTACGTCCAGAGACTTTTATAAAGTCATCCCATGTCACGATGTAGTTAGATACATGTTCAATTCAGAGAGCATCGAGAAAGTCACGAATATAAGTCCACTAAAGAAACACGCTTCTGGTGATGTCTTTGATATGGTAAATCAGCCGATTCTTGATTTTCACAAACCTGATGCTGGGGAGAAAGATCAGAATAGAATTGGAATGGAAGGAGAAAATGCCGATTCTAAAACAGAAACGACTAACCCTAAACTAAAGAAGGGACTCTTCCAGAGAATAAAGGAAAGAATATCAGGAAAATACTAAGTCTAAAAAGAATACATCATTAAGACATGTTTTATTTTATTACATATATTTAAATGCAATTCTTTAAACACGTTACAAAAATACAAAATATCAGTAACGTTATTTACACTTTGTTTTTTATTCATAAAGCCCATAAGTAACTGTTGTGACCTTTTTCATAATCTATTGCCATGGTAATCGGTTTAATCTCCCAAGCCGCAAAATTATTTTACAGAAAATACCACAGAGGCAAAAAAAAAAAAAAAAAAAAAGAAAAGAAAATGCATTGTCTTCTTTTGCCTCAAAGTTTTCCGATAGTCTACCTCTTCTATAAGTGACGTAAAAGTCAGATCTCGTTTTGGGAAATGGTATTTACCACAGCATTTGGTTATTAATTCCCTTTCCCAAACAGCAAAATTTATGATTAATCGATTTTGAAAGCTGATGCACAAAATGAATGGATGTTTTTAAAGAATTATTTGTATATAATACAACAAAAAACACGAGACTTAAGGAGAAAGTGCTGATCAGCAGCATTTTCTTCTTTTACTTCATTTTTAACCATTTTTTCCATTAGTGACGTAAGTGAGTTCTTTCTTAGAAAATGATATTAACCCTTTCCCATACAATACTTGGTTATGACGTCCCTATTTTAAAGGTGTATGGGAAAACATTGAGGAAGAGAGGAAAATGCTGATAACCAGCATTTTCTTCCGTGTTAATTCATCTGTACTGTTAACAGAAATGACGACCAAAATAGTTACCATTCAACCTATATAAACAAGACGTGTTTTTTTTTTATTATTTTTTTTTATTTATTTATTTTCTTTTTTGAAAGGACATCGTTTTCGAATGTGTGTCGTGATATGGAATGACGTCATTGCGTGATTGTGGAAATTTATATTCCGTTTTGAGACCAGTGTATACCCATTACCAAACGGCAATATTTGTTTATGATCTAAATTCAAAGATGTTGCAGACGACTTTCCAAGTGAATGAAATTTCCAACATTTTTGTCACAAGCAATTTCTTCAATTTTTCACAATGTTTTCCATAGCCAGTTTCTTGTTGGGAGTCAAAAAGGGTCACTGTGCGGTAATGGGTTACCTCTCTCTTAGATTGGCTAATGTAATGAAGAAGCTATATGAGAGCAGCATAGAATATGATTTAACTGTTCGTACGCAGATAAGTGGTGGTGAAGGCATTCTAACTTTGTTATTTCAATTCAAAACCCTATGTTTTGGGTACTAATTTGAATCGTCTCGGTGAGACGATTCCAATGAGTACCCACAACATAGGGCTTATTGAATTATAAATGAAATATCACATTTGAAAAAAAATCTTCGCTCCCTCTTATCTGTAGCGTTGTGACAGTACGTATGCACAGGCTGATCTTGATAACGCAGGACTGAAATACCATAAGGGTATTGCAGATCCCGATATTGCTGTTTTTCTTCTAAAACCTCGCAACTAAATATAGGCCGCATCATATTCTCCTTCGAAGAGCTTAGTTACGGTAGTCCACCTCTAATTAGATTCGCGCAACGTCGGAATTATTCGGGTCACGTCGAAAACATTCGCCGGTGGAACTTTCCACCGCCGAATGTTTACGACCGCGCCCGAATAGGTTCGGATACGTAACGACGCCGCTCGAAAAAATCCGATGATTTAAGAAACTCAGTCAACATAGTCAGATTCTACCTTAAATCTAAATGATCTGTTCAACTACACCTGTTTGTTTCGGCATGTCAAAATCAATACGAATCCACATCAAATTTTCGGGTTCTAGACATCTGGCTTATTTCATTCCCGCCGACGCAGTAAATTAGAAACATTTTAAAGATCATGAATCATTGCAGACAAACCATTTGCCAAATGTAAATATAGCACATGGAATTTATCTGACTCACTAATAGAATCGTTATCTCAATTTATATATAATGAAGCAAATAAATTAATAGGAATTGGCAGCCAATGCATTTAGAAAGCCTCGTAGCAGAGCTATCATAACATAATATTTTTCAACGCTTCGTAGATGTTCGTAACTACAGCTATTGTTGGCACAAATTAAATAAGCTGTAATCGCTACATTTTCAAACGTACCCAATGGTATGCACTTTCTTTTCTTTCCATCTTATCGAGATCACATATCATACGATATAAATATTAAAGTATCAAAATATTGAATAAAGATATACATGTAAAGATCTCATGAACTAATTCAAATGGTTGTAAGTTTCTTCCACAATGATACATAGAACTAACTATAAAAACAGTAAAGAAAATAAGATGCAAAAGATATTACAAAAACCGCCGACAATTTTGTTGTTATCTGGTTTTCGAGACACACTCAAGTTGTCTGAGAGGCAGAGTGTATTTACAGCTGATTTTCTATTGTAATAGGGATATAAAATTCTCTATAAAGATATTTAAAAAACTCACGAACTTTAGCTTTAACCTTTCCCCAAAACACAGAGATCTAGGCATATCCGCTAGAAGTGTTTGTAACATCGCACTTGCGGAACCTTAAATACAAAGTTGCAGCCAAGAAAATAAATACAGAAACCAACATTATAATTTGTCTCATACCAAAGAAAATATTAAAAAGACAAGTAAGTGCTGAAAGTTAGCATTTTCTTCCCTTACCACAGTTTTCCAGAGCCCCTTTTACTACACGCGTCAATACGAAGGGGGGTAGGGGAGGGATAAAGAAAAATAATTGATTATAAAATTTTAATTGATAACAATCATTTAGTCACGGAATCTTGAAACAAAATTGCTCACAAAATAATCTATCATATGGGACATAAAGCAGCAAAACATGCAACATACACATACATTATGTACTTGTAAAAAGGCATAAAAATACACTATGCGTGTATGCTTCTATATCAACGTATAAATTCTTCGGGCAGTGGAATCTATATAACATGGACAAAACCGATCCCAGAATAACAACCGGGAAGCAATCAGACCAAGTGTCAATCTCTGGTTTGATGGGAAATATTGAATAATTCCATTATGTAGTCTTTCATTATCTTCTCTGACAGTATTTATCACATAGTCCCGATATTTCAATATTTCAATTATAAGGATAAGCTAGTAACTGACGACCGAATCAATAACCTAAAATCTTGAAAAGGGTCTCTCAAAGTGCTGTAAACGACTCAGTTTTTCCAGATCAACCTGTTGACTATTATATATGAATTTAAACCTGCGTTGCTTACTTACAGTTGAAATGGGACATTAAGAAACCCTTTTAAACCAATATAGATCCTGATCAGACTGTGCGTAAGCACAGGCTTATCTGGATCCATGTTGGTTTCAAACATCTACAGGGACATTTATACCTTTCATACCGAAGGATTTAGGAAACAAAGACAAAAGCAATCCCAGAATAACGTCCGAGAAGCAATCAGACCAAGTGTCAATCTCTGGTTTTGATGAGAAATATAGAATAATTCCATTATGTAGTCTTTCATTATCTTCTCTGACACAATTCATCACACCAGCACGACCATCGTCCTGATATTTCAATATTTCATTTATAAGGATTAACTAGTAACTGTCGCCCGGCATAGGCGCAGAATAAATGATTTGATATCCTCTACCAACTGAACACATTTGAGCGATTGCAGTTCGATGACCGGTAAAGCTTCCGAACACAATATAAATACGACATATGTTACATTGACGTTGTTATTTACGTTTTTCGTTATTCTCATAAACAATACCAAATTCACAAAAAATAAACAATTCTTCTTAAATGCAATGCTTTTAATTCAATAGCTGTGTACTAAAAAGATATTTGTTTTTTTAACATTTGAACCACCAGAAATCTTTTAAGGGATCATTCATTGGAACTATCGATAAAATAGCAACGAAATTTGTGTGTACGTGTACACGGCCATATGCTTCTCCATATGTAGACCTTTATTGCAGCTATCAGGCAAGAGCCACTTAAGGCAACTTATTAAGTACACCATTGTGTTTTTGAGCAAACAACAAGTATAGTTCTTGTCCTTTAA
The DNA here is from genome assembly GCA_963680895.1 of Fragum sueziense. Classification (NCBI taxonomy): domain Eukaryota; kingdom Metazoa; phylum Mollusca; class Bivalvia; order Cardiida; family Cardiidae; genus Fragum; species Fragum sueziense. The sequence goes on from OY804593.1 coordinate 49,578,370, forward strand.
TAACGGTCAGATAAGAAGGCACATATACCAAGTTTCCTCGAGCAATAGATTGACCCTTTCATCTTCGACTCTTGATAAGGCCTTTGAGCACAAGTATGTCAATTATGACGATTTTGATTTACGAAAAAGGACCTGGAAAATGGACCTCAAAGGATTGTGAGCCCAATACGAGTTCAGATCAGTCTGCGTATACACCCAATCTGACCAGGAACCATGTTGCTCTAATGGTGTCTTTGAGAATGCATCATGGATATCAGACATATTCGACTGAGGCACAATGTAATATGGAAGCACTATTGTCTTAAATTATATAAGAGACGTTTTCCAGATTGCCGTTCATATATATTTTTATCAATGTTAACTAGCCAGATGCAAGTAAGTCATTGGCGGACACAAAATTTCAGAACAAGATTCAAAACGATTAAAAGAATATGATTATAGGAGAACATGTACCGAGATCGTTTCTGTGAGCTAATAAAGATCGGTAGTAATTATATATGTATATAACCAAACGAAAAACGAAACGGTCGTTCAACTCTATCAAAATATAGCACAGAAACTATTTTGTCTCACTTTTTTCCAAATTCTTTTCCAAGTTCTGTTCTATTAGGGACGTAAATACCGGGTCTTGTTTGGGAAAGGGTAAAAAGGGGTAACGTGTTATATTATAACACTTAATGAACATTCCTTCTCACTAGGCTCTGCGAAAAATGATATTTTGGAAACAGTCGGTATTCATCTTTGCAACCTAAGAACAATAAATTCAACTCATTTCTTTGATTGCATGCATACCCCCTTGATATCATAAGTAACCTGATATGCAGGGAGCAGAACAAAGTCCCATTTAGACTTATTCCATTTCATCTGTTACGTGTATTGAAATTCCTGATATGAAATGTCATCTGATGGAAGCATTTATCTTCATTATAAAAGTAAAGATGATATTGTAAGAACCTTGTGGAGTGAGTGGCAAGGCGTCTGTAAACGGCTTAATTTACACTATTATATTTGTACGATATATTACAATTAGGTCACGGGCAAGAACAAAATAAATACCAAACAAATTGAAAAGGATTTAGTCACGTATGAACGAAAGTAACTTCTTTTGTTAAGTAAGTGCATCTGCTTTGATCTTCATTTTTTATATACGTACCTCGATTTTTCAACATACCTAGCATAGGAAAATGAATTTTATTTTAGAATAACAGGAATAATGATAATCGAGCTTTCTGAGGCAAAGAAACGTCCCCCTAACACTTATATAAGAGACACACATTCTGGATAACTCAATAATTCCTATCTTGCTCTTGAGACGTACTCGAGACGTCTGTAAGAACAGAGCTTTATCGTCGAGAGACCAATCTTCTATTGTAATAGGATCATAAGATTCTTTACAAACAAATTAAAACGCATTGGAGTTTGATTATATTTCTCAGAAAAATATTCACAGTACAATAAAACTAGTTCGTAGATTAATATTGATTCTGTCATATTCAAACGGGTCCTAATTTATCGCCGTTACGTTGCACGTACACGTCACAATGGCAAACAACCGTCAGTGGGGCTGCAAATGACACTTTTCTTGGTAGATCATAGAATCTGTTTGTTTCTCTGTGCCAATTTGTTGTTTCATTGTCGTTATTGTTGTCGATGTTGTTTTTCTTGCAGCTGTTCTTGTCGTTGTTGTCCATTCAAATTTTAAATTAACGTGTATAACTAAAATCTAGATTAGATTGTGTCTTTGAAATATAGACTTGAATATCCAATTGACGAAATATTGCTTTGTTCATACTGTAGTGAAAGAACTAATGACTCGGTACATAATGAACCTACATTTTTCATATTTCAATAATCAAAATGTCTGTTTGACAATACATGTTCACGATTATCAGAAATAAGTACATATCATTATTCATTTTAGACGTATTTATGAGCCATGGAGCTGGAAAAGTGGATCTAATGGAGCTCTACTTGACCACGACACAAGATGTACAGCCTATCCCGATCCATCTTAGTCTATGACAACTCCTACAAGAAGATTTGATTTATAAAAGAGAATTACAGCGATCTTAATTAGACTGTGGGTAAGATGCTCGTTACTAATAGTCACAAAACAATCTTGACTCTGTCTTGCATTCCGACACAATTACAATGCACATATATTGTGTAAAGAAATTGATAAATATACGAAAAACCACATGAGTTTTCATTCTATCGACATAATTACAGAGAGGTCAGAGGGTGTTTTTTAATGAGTTTCGCATAACAATATGTTCTGCAGACCCCAATACTGCTGCTTTTCGAACAAAACTTCGTAACTAAATTCAGAGAGAATAATATTCTCGTTGGAATAAATAAACTCAATCTAAATGTTCTGTCCAATTGCACCTGTTTGCTTCGGTACGTCAGACTCTATAAAGCTCTACATCAAATATTCGGTTTCTAGACATTTGGCTTATTTCATTCCCACCGCCGCAGTAAATTAGAAACATTTTAAAGACCCTGAATCATTGCAGACAAATCATTTGCCAAATGTAAATATACCACATGGAATTCATCTGACTCACTAATAGAATCGTAATCTCAATTTATATAATGAAGCAATAAATCAATTTTGAATTGTTAGCCAATGTATTTATAAAGCCTCGCAGCAGAGTGATCATAATATTTTTTCTATGTTTCGCATTTGATTTTATTCGTAAACTACGGGTACTGTAGGCACAAATTAAATAAGCTGTAATCGCTACATTTTCAAACATACCCAATGGTATGCACTTTCTTTTCTTTCCATTTTATCGAGATAACATATCATATGAAGATATTAAATAAAGATATAAAGACTTGATGAACTAGTTCAAATGGTTGTAATTTTCTTCCAGAATGTTCGATAGAACTATAAAAATAGTAAAAAAACAAAGACGCAAAACATATTACAAAAACTGCCGACAATTTAGTTGTTATCTTGATTTTGAGACACACTCAAGTTGTCTGAGATGCAGAATGTATTTACATCTGATGATTAACCCTTTCCCAGGCGGCAAAAAATAGGGTAGTCGAATTTGAAAAATACTGCTGATGACCAATTGACCATACGCCGACTGTCAATCAAAAACATCGATTAGCCAATGGACGATCAGAAAAATGTCATGCCCCAATTGTTCTTCGTTGCTCGTGTTATTGTATCGATTTCTCGACTGACAATCAAAACAATCGACATTCCAATTGCAAAGAATTTTGTGCTAACAATAGAATAGGTTTACCGTATGTTTTGATAAACCGTCGGTGTTGTTATAAAATCTCGTAACTACGGCTTAAATTAAGCCGTAGTTACGAAATTTTACAACAACACCTACGAAATACTATTTTGTTTGTCCGAATTTACTTCAAGATTTTCTGGATAAAATTGTTCCCTATAAACGAACACATGTCTATTGTTTGTCCTAAATTCTATGTTGGGCGGAGCAATCTGTCGATTGGCGTTTGGTCAATTAGATTTGGATAATGATTCAATTTGTGTCAATTATCGCCGAGAAAATATTTGGACAAAAGAAGAAATTGCTGATTATCAGCAATTTCTTCTTTTGCATATTTTTCCCATGTCCTTTTATTAGGGAGGGCAAAACCAGGTCTTGTTTGGGAAAGGGTTGATTTTCTATTCTAATAGGGACATAAAATTCTCTATAAACAAATTAAAACTCACGAACATTAGTTACAACCTTTTCATTAAAAGAATCTGCTCTTAGTGTCTCTAATCAGGGCAGTTGTGTCGTTTTGAAAATCAGATTGTGTGTAGAAAATATTTTATTAGGTCCAAATTTCCGTTATAACAGTTAGAGCTAAAACAGCTTACAAAGTACCACCCATATCTGCAGTTTTTACCCAATAGGACAAAAACTAGTTACTAGACAGTTGTTGTAGTCTACAAAATAAACATTAAAAAAAAATCATTACTTTTTGCAGTAAAAATGAAAATATTTAGAGGAAATAGAAACAAATCCTAATACATGTATTAGAATTTTCTTCTTTTATTACAGAGTTTCCCTAAGACTTCTCTACTACATATATTTATAAAAATAGATCTGCTACTTTTTTTAGATAAAGATTATGAATACAAAATTTAAATTGACAACATTCATTTAGTTACAGATTCTGGAAACAAAGGTGCTAACAATAATTTATCAATTAGGACCTATAGCAACAATTACATGTCGTTGGTTTTCATCGACAATCTCGTAAGTACAACTCAAACAAGCTGCAGCATGTACTTATAAATAGGCATAAAATATTCTATGCGTCTACTTTATCATATGTACTTTTCGGGCTGTGGGATCTATAAAACATAGACAAAAGCAATCCCCAGAATAACACCCAGGAAGCAATCAGACCAAGTGTCAATCTGTGGTTTTGATGGGAAATATAGAATAATTCAATTATCTAGTCTTTCATTATCTTCTCTGACACAATTCGTCACACAGTCCCGATATTTCAATATTTCATTTATAAGGATTAGCTAGTTACTGTGGTCCGACATAGAGCCAGAATAAATGATTTAATATCCTCTACCAACTGAACAAATTTGAGCGATTGCAGTTCGATGAACGGTAAAGTTTCCGAATACGTATAAATACGTCACATGTTATAGTGGTCCCGAGATAATCTGCTGTTTGTAAACAAACTATCAGCCTATAAAATCATATTATTATAGAAACGCGCGTGCAAATCATCTCAGCAATATTACATAAAAAATACTGATTTTCCTAAAATTATTTCGTTTCGACCAGAGTAACCTTTAATTACAGTAGTTAATGGAAATGGTCTTTCTTGTTTGACGGGAATCAGTAGGTCGTGGGAGCACTATACATTGATGTTGTTATTTAAGTTTTTCGTTATTTTCTTAAACAATCTTAAGTTCACAAAAATGTCAACAAAATAAGAAGTTCCGTTTTAAATGCAATACTTTTAATTCAATAGTTGTGTACTACAAAATATTTGTATATTTGTTGTTTTTTTATACATTTGAACCGCGAGAATTTTTTAAGGGCCATTCATTGGAACTACTAATAAAAAAGCAGCACCATTTGTGTGTACATGTTAACGACCATATGCTTCTCCATATACAGGTATATCTTAATTGCAGCCATCAGGCAAGAGCCACTTAAGGTAACTTATTGAGTACATAACTGTGGTTATGAGAAAACAATAACTCCTTAGAAGATAGCACTTGCCCATTGATATAAACGGTCATATACCAATACTGCAATGTACGGGTTAATTGAACAAATTGTCCAAAACGACAGTATTCCAAGAGATAAATGGGTATATGCAGAAAGGGTAAGTAAAGACGTTTTTCTCCCTGTAATTTTGTTGTGAAAAAAAATCTTAATGTTTACAGTTTAGTACTCCAAGGGTAACAGAGAGGAAATGCGGAAGGGTATTTTCTCCTTGTAATTGTGTTGTTAGAAAACATGAATATTTTACGTTTCGTTTTCTATGCCAGGTCAGACACACATATTGAAATGTCAAAGTTTCTATTTGAAGTCAGACAAACCTTTGTGAGAAGTAATCCATTATCCATTGTTAAGCAACATAAGTTTCCTCGAGAAATAGATTGACCCTTTCTTCTTCGACTCTTGACAATGTATTTGAACATAAGTATCGACATTGTGTTGACTTGCGATGTATATGATTTACGAAAATATAGAAATAATATTAGCAACGCTTTAGCTAGATTTGAACTGGCAAATTATTTGTGTAAAATACTTAATTTTGCTTATAATAGAGAAGATAGAGTTCTAGACCTCTTTTTATACCTTCTAAAGAATTTCATGGGTAAGTGTACGTTTGAATAGATACTTGGACAATTTCTGAGGGCTAATAACGACCGGTAATGGATTGCATAATATATTATGCATAACCAAGCTACACCAAATTATTAGTCTCGGCCGAGTTCATTTTAGTCATGTTATCAATCATTTTGGTGACATGCAACGTAAGAAGACTTTGTCATTTTTCTCATTTACTCAGTTTAGATACAAACTCTGTAAGTTAACATCATTTGTTATTTTGTTATCCTCAATTGTGTTTTATAAATATGTGACCCGTCGCGCTAAAAGGGACCTTATAGGAAGTGTGAAAAATATCGACCCTAGTCAGTCTGCGCAGTCCGCGCAGCCAGACTAGGGCCGACACTTTTCACTTTTATGCAATTTTCTAAATCTGGAATGTTTCCCCTATCTTACTATATGTTCATTTTTCGCATACGGGATCTGGTTGACCTGTGATAAGTCTGACAAGTTTGTCAAAATTTGGATTTTTGGAGTTCGGATAAGGTCCCTTTTAGTGTGACGGGTCACATATGTTTAATTTGTACATGTAGGATAGGCCAAAGGCCTTATATTACTTTTACTCGTAATAAGGAAATTTGAATTGGGTATCCTCCATACATTTCAGGAAGACCCTTTTTGTAATGGCACAAAGCAAGAATTCATGAACTTAGTACATCAGATATAAATCATTTACGTCACAGCGGCGGGAGTTTTTTGTAGGTATTTTGATTTCAGCTAGTCACGTTTACCCTTGAATTTCTTAAATCACTTTCTAAGTGCTCATACTACTACGAGGGACGGTCGGAAATTGCCTGCGCTTTTGCCATCTTAGAGGGAGCTTTTTTCTACCCACTGTAAACCATGACGTTGACCCATGCACTAGGTACTATGTAACAGCAGGTATCAAAAGCGCCCTGATCTTATACCTTTTTCTATCAAGTATTTTCTTCAGATTAAGAAATAAATAAAAGTCAAGTGGGGGAAGTCTGGGCTATAAGGAGGGTGAAAAAACAATTGTCATGTGAGTTTATAATCTCCATTGTAGCTGCGGCGGTATGGGAGGGTGCGTAATCGTGAAGAAGGGTGATATTTTTCTTTGCTAAGCTGGGACGCATTTGCTTCAGCATTTCTCTTAGATTTGTCATTACTTTAATATTGCACTTGGCGCTGACAATTTTCATCTTTTGACTTGAAATGAGTAACTATGAACCCACATGATTCCCAAAAAGCAACAAACAAGACCCCAGCCGAAGGAAACGGCTTACTCTTTTCAGGGTCAAGGAAGGGGATCCAGCTCGTTTTCGTGACTGCTTCGACTGAGTTTTTATCTCAAGTTCGAAATAATGAACCCACATTTATCTCCAGAGATATTGTGGTTCAAAAACTTAACTCCTTCACGAGTAAAATGAATTAAATATTATTTTGCATTGGTTATCCTGGTTGTTCCTCTACCAAATAGTCCTTGATAGATAAAACACATATCATATATATGTTGACAAAAATTGTATATACACAACTATTTTTGTAAGTAAACCGACCTCATTGCAGGCGAATTGATGTAGATTTTACCGATATATACAATGTAATGAGTTCATATTAGCTGCAAGTGGAGATACAACAGAATAAATAGTCCGGATACTTTACGACCGCTCCTCGTACATGCGACATTTCACAAAAATTAGTTCAAATAAAATGCGAATTTTATATAGTTGTGAAGTTATATCTAATCGTTTTTAAACCTTTTGCATGAGCTAATTAATGGTAACCAATAGTCATGCAGGGTCTCGAAAATTCTAGCCTGTTTACACGCATCGATCGTTGAACAAAATCATCTAGTCTATGTGATATATGGTATGTAACTTTTGTTAAATTCATCAACTCATTCATCGTTTCATTTACAGATATTTATCTTTGTAAGAAATAAATCATTAAAAGATATTATCATACTTATGATATATGTCAGGGAAGAAAAGGAAACACTTTCAAATATATAAATTTACAAATTGCCCGGTAAGTGTGTATTAGAATTAAATGCACGTGTAAATGTTAAATAAGGTTAGCTATGGAAACATTTAAATACTGATAAAGGTGATTAGTAAACCGAGCATTATATAACACTCCTCATCTCTTACTATTACACCACTTTAATAATATGGATATCATTGTATCCTTATTATAACAAATCTTAGTGCTCGACCTTCTTTTTAGTCCAATGAAATTGTAGTATATTTTAAAATTTCGCCCAATATTTCGCATAAACGAGACTGTCGACTAGTTTATGTGACGTCTATACATAGCCACGCCCCCGTCTCCAATGAACCAATGAAGTCAGATAGAGTCTGTTTAGTAGATTTTACGCGATATTTGAATGTTTATTTCACGTACAATGTACTATACAGCCTCTATTTAATACTTGAATAGCTAATCCGAGTCTTCTCTGATGTAAATACGCTCTTTGATATTTTGATTTTTCGCTATTTACATCAGAGAACGTTGCTCTTTGAAAAAATCAAGAAGTTCGCAACAAATTGTTGCGCATCGATCACCGTCCGATCTTACACGCTATCGTTAAAACCTCTGATGATATCGATAAATGAACCAGTTATTGTTATGGCTGCTGAAAAAATACGACCAAAAAGTATTTCTAAAAGTTTAATAGGCAATGTTTTGCAACAACCCTCACCTGAGCAGCCTTTGTTTACCTTGACCTCCCATTCAAAACCAAAGGTTATACTCATCCAGCAGGCCGATTTGAAATGAAATTTTTGGTCAGGTATGACAAAAAATGATTTATTGATCTATACCCTACAGTGTTTTACCGAGTGATTCGATATGATACACAAAAACAAAGCTTCAAGTTACTTGTAACGTTACCGAACTTTTCGCTGTTTTCAAAGAGCAACGCTCTCTGATGTAAATAGCGAAAAATATCAAAGAGCGTATTTACATCAGAGAAGACTCGGATTATTGAATAGCATGTGTTCCATTTTCTATTTATGTTTCATTTTCTATAGAAGGTCAGACACACATCTTAAACTGTCAGAGAGACCTTTGTGAAAAGTAATATACATGTATTATCTATTGTTAAACAACATAAGTTTCCTGGAAATAGATTGACCCTTTCTATTTTTGTTCTTCACAAGCCTAGAGATGTATTTCAGACATCACGTCTTTATAATTTAGCGACCTTTTAAGAATATTTACGACGATTTCTTAAACTGTAAAATGGTCATTTTCTGTTCTTTGAATATTTTTGTTTTGTAAGCTGGCGTATTTTTCAAGATATCTAAATCTTGAAAAAAAGTTACTGGTTAAGATTAATAAAGGAAGAATGTACACTTTGTATACTTTGATTCAAATTACAAATGTTTCCATTCTATTTAAATTTCGAAAATTCCGTTTTAAATTCATTGCCTTAGCTTACTTATAGGTATTATTTGATAATTTGATTACATTTGCTGATGAAAAAGCTACACCTGATGTGCTGTCGATACGAATAGTTTACAATTTACGAGCAGGAAAGGGCGAAGAAGGAAATAATGATTCTACGAGATGAGAACAGGAAGTTTGATGAGGTTCTGACAACTTTTGGTGTGCTAATAAACTCTGGTAATGGATTACATAATATAGTACGCATAACCAAGCTACATAAAAATTATTTGTGACCTTGTTCGTTTTAGTTTTGTGATTTATCATTTAGGTACGTTGCATCCAGAACATATTGTCTCAGTCTCGATAAATTATTACTAACAAAGAACGCAACGAGCTTTTCAGTTTGTCACAGCCTAAAAGAGATCGGTATCTAAATTGAGTCGTTTGGTAATTCCATTTTAAGGTGCAAAATACTTTGTTTATGAATGTCTTTTATTAAAAGCAAAATACCTACTCGTATTTGCCATCACAATATCAAAAATATTCTGAACGTAGTAATTAGAAACATTTTTGAATTTTGCTGTATTTCCTCCGTATTTCATAAAATTATGATTCCCATAAGAATGAAGAATGTTTTTGTGTAAAATAGATTTATAACATAATTTACAAAGTACCTTTTTAAACAAAATTCCGCTTAATTCCAATAATTTTTGTCTCAAGCAAGAATAATCGTTGGTTTTGAATAGATTTGCCAAATGATGTTGTAATGTTTTTAACGATATCCGTGCTTTACCAAAAACCGGTTTAGGGCGATCGATGGATAATCATTAACAAAGAATACTAAGATATGTTTAGAACATGTTCCATATAATTATTATAAATACACTCACCAGAACTTCTAAACGGCCACTTTTATTTTCTATGTCCCCTTTAGAAGAAAATGGGGGTATATTGTTTTGCAAGTGTCGGTCGGTCGGTCGGTCGGTCGGTCGGTCGGAAGGTCGGTCGGTCGGTCGGTCGGTCGGTCCGTAGGTTGGTCGGTCTGTCCGTAGACCAAACCTTGTCCGGAGCATAACTCGAAAAGTATTAAAGGTAGAATCACGAAACTTCATAGGTGGATAGATCTCATTATGGAGAGCTGCAGTGCTCAAGAACCGTAACTCTGCCGATCAAATTTTTTGAGTTATTGCCCTTTGTTGATTTTATAACTTGATTCTTGTCCGGAGCATAACTCAAAAAGTTTGTAAGGTACAATCATGAAACTTTATAGGTGGATAGATCTCATTATGGAGAGGTGCAGTGCACAAGAACCGTAACTCTGCTGATCAAGCTTTTTGAGTTATTGCCCTTTGTTGATTTTCAAACTTGATTTTTGTCCGGAGCAGAACTCAAAAATAATATTAGGTAGAATCATGAAACTTTACAGGTGAATAGATCTCATTAATGAAAGGTGCAGTGCACAAAAACCGTAACTCTGCCGATCATATTTTTTGAGTTATTGCCCTTTGTTGATTTTCAAACTTGATTCTTGTCCGGAGCATAACTCAAAAAGTATGTAAGGTAGAATCATGAAACTTAAAAGGTGGATAGATCACATTATGGAGAGGTGCAGTGCACAAGAACCGTAACTCTGCCGATCAAATTTTCTGAGTTATTGCCCTTTGTTGAGTTTAGAACTTGATTCTTGTCCGGAGCACAACTCAAAAAATATGTAAGGTAGAATCATGAAACTTTACAGGTGAATAGATTTCATTATGGAGAAGTGCAGTGCACAAGAACCGTTACTCTGCCAATCAAATTCTTGGAGTTATTGCCCTTTGTTGATTTTTACACTTAATTCTTAACCTTGCCTATATCTCATGTCTTTTTACACATACAGCCTTGATATCTCACACATAGATACCTCCTATCAACATCGTTCAGATTTAACCATGACCTTGGACCTTGTGACCTTGACCTTGGAGTTTGACCTACTTTAAAAAAAATTAAACCCGGCATATATCTCATGACCTTTAACAAATACAGCCTTGATATTTCACACATGGACACATCTTACCAAGACCTTTCACAATTGACCATGACCTTGGACTCTGTAACTTTGACCTTGGAGTTTGACCTGCTTTTAAAAAATTTAACCTGGCCGATATATCATGTCCTTTTACACATACAGCCTTGATATTTGACACATTGAAACCTCTGACCAAGACCTATCATATACGACTATGACCTTGGACCATGTGGCCTTGACCTTGGAGTTTGACCTACTTTTAAAAAAATAAACTGGGCCTATATATTATGTGCTATTACACATACAGCCTTGGTATTTCACACATGGACACATCTTACCAAGACCTTTCACATTTGACCATGACCTTGGACCTTGTGACCTTGAACTTGGACCTACTTTAAAAAACTTTAATCTAGCCGATATATCATGTCCTTTTACACATACAGCCTTGGTATTTCACACATGGACACCTACGACAAAGACCTTTCACATTTGACCATGACCTTGGACCTTGTGACCTTGACCTTGGTGTTTGACCTACTTTAATTATACATTAACCTTGACCTTTGATTTTTACATACTTTTAGAAATCTTTAACCTAGCCTTTATCTTATGTCCTATCACACCTACAGCCTTGATGTATCACACATAAACACCTCCTATCAAGACCTTTCACATTTGACCATGACCTTGACCTTAGCATTTGGCCTACTTTTAAAAACTTTAACCTGGCCTATGTTTCATTTTACTTTTACATATACAGCTTTGATATTTCACACATAGACACCTCATACCAAGACCTTTCATATTTGACCATGACCTTGGACCTTGTTAACTTGACCTTGGACTTTGACCTACATCAAATGTAGGCCCTTGAGAGGGCATATATGTTTTACAAACATCTCTTGTTTTAATAAATGATTCATATCAATTCACTTGGATAGTGTGTTTGCTTTTTGTAATTAATGAAATCACCGGCTATCTTTTCGAATACGTTACAGTAGTGCCACGTCAAAAAAGAAGAACATGACGCCATTTTGGTCGAAACATTAAAATCGCACGTGTGTATTTTGAATTACGCGATAAATATCGATTCTGTTATTGATAATTTATTCATATGGATAGCCCAGTCAGAAAAAAAAACATTTAACATGACACGAAATATCATTGAAACGCGAGAAATGACCTTCGGAATGTTTGGTGTTGGTACTCCAGTCAGAAAGGTCAATTTGATAATTCCCTTTCCAAATAAAATCTTAATGCAATCATTCGATTTCTTTTGGTTCGGGGTCAAACATATCGTATTTATTGTTTGTCGATGGATTTAATCGGATATTTCCGGCTTTTTCACAAATTGGCAAATTTAGGATGAGTGCATGCGTACCGGAAGTGTTCATAAAACATGACAGCGGCCACACTTAGGGGCTACTATTCGTCATCAAGATGGACAGGTTTATTTGGCAATTTCTATAAATAATTTCATGCATGTACAAAAAGCCGCTAGACGAAATTTGGGTAATCCTAGCTACCAATTCCACTGAAAAAGGCTATGGGGCGCTTAGATAAATGCGATCCTAGGCCGCATCGTCGACGAAATGTCCAAGCCTTAGCACTGTGACACATATTTTCAAGCCTAAACTATACTAGACACCCCCTTTGTTATCGGAAAACGGATTGGACAGGAAATACGTTTCGTGATTAATCAAGACTTGTTAAACAGGTGGATTCGAGCACTTCCAAAGTAAGTGATTCAAAAGACCTGACTTGCAAACTGAATCAAACAAAGGGCAATAAGTCAAAAATTATAAATGGTAGAGTTAGGGTAATTGCGCTCCGCACGTCCTAGCTAAGAGATCTATACACCTGTGAAGTTTCAAGACCATAGGCCTTATAGTTTCAAAGTTATGGATCGGACACAAATATGCTAACTGAATCAAACAAAATCAAACAAAGGGCAATAACTCAAAAATCACAAATGGTAGAGTTGTGGTTCTTGCGCTTTGCACACCCTAGCTATGAGATCTATACACCTGGGAAGTTTCAAGACCATAGGCATTATAGTTTCAAAGTTATGGACCGGACACAAATTTGCTAACTGAATCAAAGAAAATCAAACAAAGGGCAATAACTCAAAAATTACAAATGGTAGAGTTGTAGTTCTTGCGCTCTGCACACCCTAGCTATGAGATCTATACACCTGTGAAGTTTCAAGACGATAGGCCTTATAGTTTTAAAGTTATGGACCCGACACGAATTTGCTAACTGAATCAAACAAAATCAAACAAAGGGCAATAACTCAAAAATTACAAATGGTAGAGTTGTGGTTCTTTCGCTCTGCACACCCTAGCTATGAGATCTATACACCTGGGCAGTTTCAAGACGATAGGCCTTATAGTTTCAAAGTTATGGACCGGACACAAATTTGCTAACTGAATCAAAGAAAATCAAACAAAGGGCAATAACTCAAAAATTACAAATGGTAGAGTTGTAGTTCTTGCGCTCTGCACACCCTAGCTATGAGATCTATACACCTGTGAAGTTTCAAGACGATAGGCCTTATAGTTTTAAAGTTATGGACCGGACACGAATTTGCTAACTGAATCAAACAAAATCAAACAAAGGGCAATAACTCAAAAATTACAAATGGTAGAGTTGTGGTTCTTTCGCTCTGCACACCCTAGCTATGAGATCTATACACCTGTGAAGATTCAAGACTATTGGCCTTATAGTTTCAAAGTTATGAACCAGACACGAATTTTCAAACAAAATCAAACAAAGGGCAATAACTCAAAAATCACAAATGGTAGAGTTGTGGTTCTTGCGCTCTGCACACCCTAGCTATGAGATCTATACACCTGTGGAGTTTCAAGACCATAGGCATTATAGTTTCAAAGTTATGGACCGGACACGAATTTGCTAACGGACAGACGGACAGACGGACAGACCGACAGACAGACGATGCACGCGATAACATAATACGACCCTTCGGGCGTATAAAAAGTAATTTTAAGATGATGATGCACATGTTGTTTTATGAATTACAAGTGCTTATTGTAGAATCCTGTCACTGTCTTTTATTTGCCATAGCTTAGAAACTTGGTAAAACTGTTAAGTGTCACACAAAAACGTTTCACTCCTGACATTTTTGACATGTTTTAATGACATAACTTTTTTTATTTGTGAAGCGATTTTCTTTAAACTTGGTACCCAGTATATAGACACAATAACACATCTTTTTAGCTTTGATTAGGTTGAATATGTTTCTCTGTAAAAGCCGTGGCATGTAAAAAGTGAATGGTCACATTTTTTTAAACTTGACCAGCCATGACAAATGCATACAAAATTGTGATAGGTGACTTTTTATTTATGGGGTAGTGCTTTTCTAAACGTCACCATTTCATTAATTACGAACACAACTTTGTGAAACTTTGTAACATTTTTCAAAAATGGATGTATTTTACAAAGAATCAAAACAACATGTGGAGCTTTCATCAGAGATGTCGATTTATAGGTGAAAAAAGGGGGGGGGGGCATTTATAAGTTCGGGTGAGTGTAGATTTTTGCATATTGATAAATGATTGAATGTGTCAGAAGAACTTACGAATTTGGATTTACAGAGGTTTTATAGAAATTTGTCCTTTGAATAATGATCCCTAGGCACAACCTGATCTTGAAACATTGCTGTCTCAAATGCTATAAGGGACGTTTTCCAGATCCTGGCTAAAATGATTTTTCTTCATGTTCGTATAATATAGGACAGAACATGTTAAGACAAATCTTGCTTTTGCTCGTTATCATCATTTTCTCCTCTTGCCTCAATGTTTTCTCGAACGTTTTCTTTTCGGGACATGAAAATTATATTTAGTTGTTAAATGATTACGCAAACTAAAAGGGGTTCCTTTTGGTCTGATAGAATTTTCTGTATGTTCAAAAACATGATAAACAACTTGTACCTGGTAGGTTGATGCGGTGCGGAAATGCAAAAACTGCATGAAAATAAATTAAATTGTGCATCGCGGCTTTTCGAACAGGCTGACAACCCATTACTTGTTTCTTGGGAATAACCTGTGTCACGGAAAATAGGGCAGATTGAAAGTTGAAAGATGTTTGTTCATCTCACAGAATCAAAAAGCCAATGCATGTTTATCCTAGTCAATAGGTTGAAATGTTTTTTACTAATGTGGATAACGACTTATCTAACCTTCAAAAGGACGACTTAGATTTAGCTTTTTTTAAAAAACGATTTGGGCAAGATATAAATTGTAAACTTTAGAGAAAATTCAAGTTGATTCTAAAAGCTAACCTCGAAAATACATGTAGATAGACAAAATTTTGGTACTGGTCGCTTAATTCTGAAAACACCGCGAAGGGTCGCTTTACTCTTGTCGAAAAGGATATAGCTGATATACGAGGAAAGCGGAATATATAGTATTTTTTCTAGAAATAAAACCCTCTTTTTACACTTAATATTTATGGCATCAAGGTAATTAATTTTAGAAACACAGGGTTGCAAATTAGCAAGCAATTCTACTTCAAGCATGACACGGTCGGTATACCTTTTTACGAACCGGGTACACCAGAAAACAAAGTATTACGTCATAGAAGCCTGAGACTTTTTATGTTGCTTTTGAATTCAGTTCGTCACGATTCCTCTTGAATTCTTTAGATAGATTCTGATAATTTATCTTATAACTGATTGTTTCATACTCCACCCAAAATAAAGTTGTTCAGCTCATGAACCATTGAAGGGTCAAATCGTGCATTTCCTGAGCGAGGTAGGTTTTCGACTTTCTTAAATGCTCCCGTTTTTTTAGAAATACATGTACCTAAAATCCCTCTTAGATCTGAAGACATTTGATAAGTAATGTCTAAATGAAATACTTTCGTCGACAAGAGATCGAGAGGAAGTCGTGTACACACATTTGGTCGGTCTAGATCGGTCTAGATCGGGGAACTAAGATGGTCGTGTTGATCGAATTATTCAGACCGGCAGTGGAACCTAGGTTTAAGACAAACGACTGAATAAAGAAGGATGCTACAGACTGGTACTTTCCACACAGTTCAGGTAGACTCATTTTGTTGAGACACAAAGCAAATCATCACTTTACAAAAACTCGTAACTGCAGCTTGTTTAAAGCTGCAGTCACGAGGTTTTTGTTAAAAAGAAGCGAAATATTCATGAACTAAGTACATCAGATAAAAGACACTTACGTCACGGCCACGGGATTTTTTGGTGATTCCTGCTGGTCACGTTTGCCCTTGAATTTCTTAGATCATTTTAAGGTAGTCCATCCCTAATGAGATTCGCGCGACGTCGGAATTATTCGGGTGACGTCGAAAACATTCCACTACCGAATGTTTCCGACCGCACCCGAATAGGTTCGGATATTTAATGATATTTTATTTACGAAATGCCTGGTAGGTGATTAGTAGGAAAGAATGTATGTGTAAAAAACATGTATATTTGGCTATGAAACCATTTAGATTCAGATCAAGGTTATTAGCAATCCGATCACGCGTTCGTTATAATTATAACGCCCCTCAATTCTTATGCAACTTATACAATATGGCTATCCTTGTATCCGCATTCTAACTAAACTTAAATAGTTTATGGTTCATTTTCTATAGAAGGTTAGACACACATATTGAAATAACAGGGAGATGTTTGAGAAAAGTAAAATATAATAAATTGTTAACCCGTTACTGCACAGTGACGCCTTTTGACTCCCTCTTAAGAAAAGGCTTGGGAAAGCATTGTAGTAGTTATGTCAACTGTTTTGAGTACCATATGGATGAGCGATGAGCCAAAAAATGGGCGTGGTTAATCATTGACCATGACGCAGTGGGCGTGGCTAATCATTGAGCATGACGTTAGTAGGCGTGGTTGACCATTGACCCGTTACATCAGAGGTCAGCCACGCCCAAGCCACGCCCATTTCCGGGGAAATTCCCAGTGACGTCATACCGGACGTGACATCACGGTGAACCACGACCGAACCACGTCCATTCGCGGGGTTTTCCAGTCTATTTTTAGTTCTATCAAGAATACCATAGGCTGGCTGACCACTAACGTCAATTCAGGGGACTCAGAGCCGAAGCAACGTCATAGGTCGGAGCAACGTTATAGATCGGAACAACGTTACGGATCGAAGGGGAGCCACGCCCATTTTTCGGGTTTTTCCTAGGGTTTATTTTCAAGCCACACCCATAATCCCCCCCCCCCGAAAATGGTTTTCCCCACGGTCTATTTTTAGTTCTAACTAGAACGCCATAGGCCGTTTCACCGCTGACGTCGTATCACGAAAGGGATTACTGCTATCAGCATTTTCTTTTGTCTCAATGTTTTCTTCTTTGTTTCAATGTTTATTGTTTCAATGTTTTCTTTCTTGTCTCAATGTTTTCTTTTGTCTCAATGTTTTCTGTTTCAATGTTTATTGTTTTCTCAATGTTTATTGTTTTCTCTCAATGTTTTCTCACACGTCACGATCAGACTAGATCTCGTTCGGGAAAGGATTATCTAGGTCGGACTAACGACAAATTTTAATCCCCCCAACACCGTGGATGCGCAGTTTTAATCCCTTTTAATCTCCTAAAATGTTATCTTGATCGAGTAATTGATCGAATTAGTCTCCGCAAAGGAACATCCGTTCATTTAAGTAACAATAGAAATATCGGATAATCTTACGGTACTCGGATAATAACCCTTTTGTGTCCGAGTAATTGAATGCTGCGCAACTAAGCAAATCTTAGGATCGATTTAATCGTTTGTTCTATACCACATACCCCTATATCGAAAAACTGCACAATTTCACGCACCTGTCCAAGGTCACTAAATCGTCTATAAAAAGCTGTATATTCATCGTTTAGTCCCGAAATTTAAATTTAAAGTAACGTCTTTCATTTACTTAGAAAACACAAAATATGTGCTTTTATAAACGCGTATATGTAGAAAACATCATGCTCACGTGTTCGATTAGATCAACGAAGCTGGAGCGTTTTATGTCTTTACATTTTTTGGGAAATATTTCCAGTTCTACTTACTAGAATTTGATAAAACTCCCTTATTTTATTAAGCCACATGTCCTGATAATAATTCAAAAAATGTATAGGTCAACGCACTTATTAGTGAATTACAGCAATTTTTATCAGCTACACACGGATAAAATGACGCAAAACAGTGGTAACTGCATGTACACTTACGACTGTCTTGCTCTAAATAATCCATTTCCATCTTGAGGATATCAGTTTCGCGATGATCATTATGGTCCTTAACCTTTCCCAAACAAGACCCGGTTTTGACATCCCTATAAGAACATGTTTGGGGAAACATTGAAACGAAAAGAAAATGTTTGGGGAAACATTGAAACGAAAGAACAAACTGTAGATAACCAGCAGTTTCTCCTTTTGTCTCAATATTTTCTGTACCATATTTTACATAAATTCCATCTTTTATAACATCCATTTTGTCTTTTGTGACAGTTTTTGAAGTGGATCACCCTAAATTTTGTCGTTTGGGAAAGGGTAAATTAACGATGAGCTGTAATGATCCTAAGTCAACGCCTATAAAAAGTACTGTATTGCGTTAACGGGCTTAGACTAAGAGTGTTCTGTCCAGGTGATAAGGTGATTAACCCTTAATTAAGAGTTCAGACAATGCCTGGGGCGAAATACCTATTATTCCGCTAACAATAGAGGTTCACAGGCAATGAGGAACCTGGGGCGTAATACCCATTATTCCGCTAACAATAGAAGTTCACGGACAATGGAAAGTTAATTCGTTATTGATAAAACTATCTAAACATACACAATAAACAAGATATCCCTTTTAACCCTTAATTAAGAGTTCAGACAATACCTGGGACGTAATACCCATTATTCCGCTAACAATAGAAGTTCACGGACAATGGAAAATTAACTCGTTATTGATAAAACTATCTAAACATACACCGTAAACAATATGTCCCTTTTAACCCTTAATTAAGAGTTGGTAAAAAATTAGGATTGACGATGGTCTTTGGTAAATTTAGGATTAACAATGGACATTTCCCGTCATAGAACTGAGATCATCGGAAATTTTCAATGATATCGCATAAAATTCAGCGAACACACGAAAAAGGTAAGGATTAGGCGGGACATTTAGAATATGCGGAAAATATAGAATCAACCACATTTTGTTAATATAGGGTATTTATATATTTGCGGACGATTTCACGAAAACAAAGTCAAAAGTGCGTTTTATTAATTTTCAAGGCGCATAACTCAACATGTACGAATCTAATCAGGCCGAAAATATCATCGATCTTAGGATGTCAAGCATTTATACGCAGAGTCTTAATCAACGCGTGTCGATGCGAGAGTGAAAACGAAGAACAACAATTTTCTTCAATCCGAAGGCATTTAACTGAATCAGTTAAGGATATGTATATGTGTGTCCGGGATATAACTCTCAACTATACAGGATCTTTATATCAACGGTACTATGACCAAATGTTGTCTCGATCGGTACATATGCGTGTCTACTAGATTTAAACCGAAAACGACCAATTTATCGACTTAAGATCAGGTTAGTCAGAATAAACAAATTCTGATTGAAAATAGCGCAAATTTAAGATATCTTAAAGTGACATTTTACAATTATTTTTACACGAATTTTACTTTTATTCTATCTGAAAGAGCATATTTTCTTATGAAAATTCTGAAAATTTCAAGTCAAAATATTGAACCGTTTACGAGAAATGTATATTTTTGTGCTAAAATTAAACAAATTGTTGTGGACAACAGTTAAGATTTATACAGAATTTGTCACTCCTGTTTCAACTTTAAAGGTATATTTTTCACTTATATATAACAACTTTAAAAAAAAAACTGATTGCATTTATACACATTAGAACATACAATCTTTGCATCACGACATACTCTTAAAAAATGAAATAAATGTGAACTGTCACTTTAAAAAACATTTTGTCCAACTTGATTGGCCGATACTGTATAATATATGCGATTACAAGAGTAAAAATGCAATCAAACACGGCCTTTTTTTACATTCAAGGGCGCATAACCCAACACTTTCAAGTCCCATCAGGCACATAATCTTAGGCTTATATTCATGGGGGTACTAGAGCGTTAACGCAAAAATGTGAACGAACAGACGATGGACCGATAGTTAGTCGTAGTTTAATTAAGGTTTGATCCCGGACATTCGGCATAGGTCGGCCGAAAATAATCCATTTTACAGAAAACGAATTTAGTCAAATAACAAAGTCGAGTCAAATATACTAGTGCGGATAGTTTATTCTCTCTTTCGTGGCAAACAAAGTATACAAGCAATAACATGATGTTTCTAATATTTTCGATCTTAATTTATCAAGCCTATTAAAGTTAATACAATAAATATAATATAAATAATATATAATTATATAATATATGTTTAATCCGGATGCGGACGGGTAGATGAATCATCCGATGTGGAAATATCTTCGCATATTCTGCCTCGTAAACACATTATCCTCTATCACGATGAGTTATTATTGAAGTCGCTTTCACTATGAATATTATTATTGCTGTTGTTGTTTTATTCTAAACTGATCGATGTATTTTTTCTCTTTACACAATATTATATACATTGTACACAATAGTATATAACGACACATTCGCCAAGTATTAAAGACAATGCGCTAAGTATAGTTAGTTTTTAACAAAAATACCGCCTCAAACGAAACAAATAATCACACTCTACCACAGAGTTACCGTTCGTTGTTCTTACATTTCAACTTCGAAACGGACTTAATGACACAGTTTCTTCTTAAAACTGAATCAATTACGCTAAACTACAGTTCGCACGTAAATTGAATTCATCATTTTCGTCTCAACTTTGAAAACGTTTTTTGCTTATCAGCGTCAATTTAACAAAGATTAATAGCAACGTGTTAGAATAACCAATCTTGGCATCAAAACATTTTTTGAAATGGGAACGCAATGCATCTTTAAGCAACATAAATCACTGGTTTATGCTAAACTTCGGAAAATGAGATTAAAATGTAATATTTGGCATTTCGAGATGTTGCCACGTAATTATGACAGTATGACGTTATACTTTCTAGAAGCCTTTTTAGAGATGAAAGAGATGGAAGATTTGAGCACAAGATATTACGTTTTATTGAAAGCTCTCACGTTTTGCTTCAACTTCCAGTTACAGTTTAGTCTTGTTCAACTTTTCTAATGCGTAGACCAATACCGCTTGTTTGTTTTTAATGTTTCTAAACTGTTCGTGTCAAACGGTTCATGTCAAACAGTTCTTGTAAAGATTTTCGAGTAAAAGTTTTGGAGTAAAATTAAAAGAGGCTCGTGATAACAAAACCCAGTTTTCGCTATACCCTTTCACAAAAAAAAATAATTCTTCCGATTTGGATGTATATCGCTTGTACATTACGGATATGGAGAGAAGCTCATTATAGATGCAAGCACATTTGCGATTTGCCAATGACTAAAAGTTGAGTTGTGTTATATAATAGGCCCTGTCTCTAAAGCGGACGTCTTGCTTGAAAGATAACATGATCTCTATCGTCGGTATTTGCTTTTATCAAAAGGAATAGTTCGACCAGCTTCGTCTTAATAAGAATCCTTGATTCTTTTATAGCAACGGTTTTACCAGGTTTTACGAATCAGTTAATTCAATCCTTATTGCAAGACGGAGGTACTGTGGTCGCAAAAGTCTCGGTAAAACGAAATGATTTAATGACAGTAAGTGCTTTTTTCGATTTAAGGGCACTGTATTACTCTTTAATGCTCTAAGCAACTGGCTGTAACGTCGAAAGTACTCGACATCCATTTGAGAAAGGTGTAATTGACCGTCTATAATCTGTTTGGCTAAAATCTGTATGCATTCCATTTGTGCCGAAACCATCGCCGATATCATCATTCGTCGGTGACTTGGCGATTCTCTTCCTAGACTAAGTAAGTAGTGAATTCTAACAAAGATTCTGGATCGCTCCATCTGCTCCATCTGCTTGGTTATCGTAAACGGTGATTCTATCTTAATTCAGGGTTTAATGACAGATAATTCGATCGGCTATGGGTCATAGCTCTTTGTTATATTTATAAAACATTCTTACGTCCTCTATGTATTCAAGTCGAATGGTAAAACTATCGGTACTCGGTAAATTTCGCGAAAATATTCCTGAAGTCAAGGGATAGTCAATGTTTCGTTACATATGCTTTGGATGAGTCTTTAGACGTGTTTGTGAGATTATGGTATGTTGAGGGCTAAATTTCAATTCATTTTTCAATAATGCGTTTGAATCCAAACCCCTTTACTCGATACCTTTACCATTTTCCCAGTTCGTAGTTCTTAGTCGAATATAGCATTCATTGGATGTCGAATGTTCTCATAAGGATAGATATTTTTAGTCCACCGAAGCCGTTTCACCAATATATTAGATAGAATAAGTCGGATAGTTTTATTTCGCTATGACCTAACTTTGTCGAGGTATACATTTCATATTGATTTTAACCCGTGATTGATAGAGACTTCCTATCTGTTTTTCGGTTTAATCTTTGTACGGATGAGTTTAGAATAACCTTGACAACCTATCGCTTGTACAAGTAGTAATTATCAGCTCGCAATGAAAATAAAACGATAGATAATATTTCTCCATTTTGCGTGGCATTGTGGGATTCATTTTCAATTGATTTGAGGACAACGTATTTGGGAGCCCAATTTAAGTCTTTTGTCGTTAAAAGATACATTTTCACTCATGTTGGTTGGGATGTGTGATTATCTTTATATAGCCCTTTATATTCATGTCTTCCACATTTTGGCTTCGTCTAACTCGTAGCGGCTTAGATTACGACGGACTTAAAAGACATATGAAATCGGTTCGTAAATATTTGAGAGCATAGTCAAATATTTGATCTTATTTTTAGATAGCATGATTATCTATATATGTAATGTTCAGTATAAATCTTACTTTGTTTGACCCGAAGTCTATAAACGAACCATCATAATGCTATAAACCACCTTTGTAGTTCATTTTTTACAGACCTGGGAATGACATTGTACCTTTAAATAAATACGGTAAAGTAATGAAGCTAGTACATTTTTACAGTCGTTTGAACCCGAAATCACAGCGAGATAAGTAGAATATTTTTTCAAATTTATTCGACTCTATTAGCTTCAGATTAATCAATCGAAAGTATCATTCAGATAATATTCCAACATTTATTCAGTTACACCGAAGCTGTTCAATGCTATTATCAAGATCCTAAATTAATTCGATAATGATCCACTGGTACATTGGGGCTTTGGAATTGTTTGTCAATTCGAATCAAATACATAGTGATATATTAAGGTATCCAACCCCTCATTAGCACCAAAGAGCCAGAGGCGAAACTTGATTTGAAAGTGTCGGTAATTCCTAAACTGTGTTACATTTCCACTCCAAATACAAACATAAGCATTTTGGACGGTTTAGAATTTAAAATCAATGCATACTTATGGAAATATTTGAAAAAAATGTTCAAAATTACCTCCCTTGCATATAAATATAGAGAAAAATAAATTTTTCAATAAATTTCTTCTTGAAGCATAATCTTGAAATCCGGCACGGTGAATCAACTTATGCGAAGTTTATTAACAAATGCGTGTAATTTTAAGCATTTCGTACGGCTAGAAAGCGGTGCTTTTAATGAGGGGCTGTAAACCTTAACGGAACACAAATGATACTCGATATGTTATCAAACCGAGTTATTTGTTGGCAAGTTCATTTAGATTCAAATATAATGCCAATAGCACGAATATATTAAAGAAATACGTTTTCCTTCTTTCTCACAAGCGATGTGTCTAATTAATGTTTTTTGTCAAAATTCGGGATAACAGGAAGAATAACGGGAATTTAATTACATCTTCAAGACAAAATCATGCAGATCGATAAGGATAGCGTCGAAATAAACTTATTGTATCGAGACAACTTTATACAACTCCTAATGAGTAATATTCATAAAGCCTTCTACTTAAGGTCCTTGGACTCTAATTGGAACAAACACTTCGAGCATATAGGTCTCTATGAAAGTTGGATATGTTGTAGACATGGGTTAATAGAAATATTTTACCATCTTACTTTTTATACATCGCCGAAGACGGTCGTATATTGGCGTCATCTTCTCCGTCCGTCCGTTCATCCGTCCGTACGTACATACGTACATCCACTTTTCTTGTGAGCTCAACTCATCCTAAGTTTCTGGCTGGAATTGTTTTTAAACTTGGTCAATGTTATCACCTCAATTGGTAGATGCGCTTGAAGGGAGGTTTTTATGGTTCATTGATTTTTGCGTGAGTTACGCCCCCTTAAAACTTAGTCTCTGGGGCGGCGTATATTGTGACCAGGGCATTTTTGTTTTAAATTTTGTGAATCCAATAGGAGATAATTGCTTTACAGTTTGCATTGAAGTCAACGAAAAAATATCTAGAAAATATCTACTCTATCAGTATTTTCAAAATGAGACAAGTTTCCAAAACAAATTAAATGGTAGAAAGCTATCAAATCCTATTTCTCTCATTGACATACAATAAAATTGTATGTTAACTATCCGCATTTTCTTTTTGAAAATTGACTTTTTGTGAATCAGGGGAATATAATCAAGAGAAAATTTATATCATAGGAGTGGGGGAAATAACACATTATTGAAAAGTCAGGAACATTTACTTATCATACATCACTCACATCATGATATATGTCAATTACAGTTTTGTCATATACACAATTGGTATTTGATATCAAACGCTATAAAATATCCATATTATGTAGCTAAAATTCGATAAAATTAGAACCAGTACAGTTCCAGAATCTTAAAAATTGAGTTATCCGCTTCAAAGATGCGCTTGAATAATTCATTGTGTGGCGAACAAAGTATCTTATAGGCGAAGTACCTTCCACATTAAACGTTAATATAATGTTACATGTATACCGAAAACCCTTGACCGCTTAAATTTAATTGATTTTGATATATTGAAAGAATCCTTATTACGATAATAACAAAACTCGACGTAAACAATGACAAAGTCTGACGTCCATAATGACAAAGTTGGACAGAAAAAATGACAAAGTCTGGTTTGTTCAATAACGGAGTTGGTTTCATAACAATACAAAGTCTGATTGAATTTTCCTACTGTATTTCTATATAGAATGACAAAGTCTACTCGGTTTGTAGACAAAGTCTGTTTTATTCAACGTCAAAGTCTGCGTAAAAAATGTACAAAGTAGATAATTAAAATTAGCAAAACCGGTCCAGAAAAATGACAAAGTCTGTCGGATAACAAAAAAAGTGTAGGTTGTATATCCACAGTGGGTTACTTCGCGCACTAATCGGATGCGTATAGCTCCGTTGACAAATACTAAGGCCACATCCCTTGAAATTAAGACAATTTCATCTTTTGTCTCTATGTTTTAAAAAAAGTATGGGAAATTTGAAGGTCCGTATTATTTTACAACAATAGCATTTTCTTCTTTTGTGTTATGTTCAAATAATTATTTTGGCGAAAATAACAAAACTCGACGCGAAAATAACAAAACTCGACGTAAAAAATGACAAAGTCTGACGTCCAAACTGACAAAGTTGGACAGAAAAAATGACAAAGTCTGTTTTGTTCAATAACGGAGTTGGTTTCATAACAAAACAAAGTCTGATTGAATTTTCCTACTGTATTTCTATATAGAATGACAAAGTCTAATTGGTTTGCGGACAAAGTCTGTTTTGTTCAACGTCAAAGTCTGTGTAAAAAATATACACAGTAGATAAACCAAATTGACAAAATTGGTCCATAAAAATGACAAAGTCTGCCGGATAATAAAAAAAAGTGTAGGTTGTATATCCACAGTGGGTTACTTCGCGCACTAATCGGATGCGTATAGCTCCGTTGACAAATACTAAGGCCACATCCCTTGAAATTAAGACAATTTCATTTTTTGTCTCTATGTTTTAAAAAAAGTATGGGAAATTTGAAGGTCCGTATTATTTTACAACAATAGCATTTTCTTCTTTTGTGTTATGTTCAAATAATTATTTTGGCGAAAATAACAAAACTCGACGTAAAAAATGACAAAGTCTGACGTCCAAAATGACAAAGTTGGACAGAAAAAATGACAAAGTCTGTTTTGTTCAATAACGGAGTTGGTTTCATAACAAAACAAAGTCTGATTGAATTTTCCAACTATATTTCTATATAGAATGACAAAGTCTAATTGGTTTGCGGACAAAGTCTGTTTTGTTCAACGTCAAAGTCTGCGTAAAAAATATACACAGTAGATAAACCAAATTGACAAAATTGGTCCAGAAAAATGACAAAGTCTGCCGGATAACAAAAAAAAAAGTGTAGGTTGTATATCCACAGTGGGTTACTTCGCATACTAGTCGGTTGAATAAAGCGCTCATTTCAAGCACGCCCACTGACGTCATGGTCAATGATCAGCCACGCCCACTGACGTCATGGTCGAAGCTTAGCCACGCCCATTTTTGGCTCCTCGCTCATACATATGGTACTCTATTTTGTGTTGTTTTGATGACGTCACAAACGTATCTTCATACATGTATACCTATAAGCGGAAAAAATAGCATTCGTGCAATCGGCATTATATTTGAATCTGAATAAGCTTGCCACAAATAACTCGGTTTATTAACAAATGCGTGTTATTTGATGCATCTCGTACGGTTAGAAAGTGGTGCTTTTAATGAGGGGGCTGTAAACCTTAACGGAACACAAATGATACTCGATATGTTAATAAACCGAGTTATTTGTGGCAAGCTTATTCAGATTCAAATATAATGCCGATTGCACGAATGCTATTTTTTCCGCTTATAGGTATACATGTATGAAGATACGTTTGTGACGTCATCAAAACAACACAAAATAGAGTACCATATGTATGAGCGAGGAGCCAAAAATGGGCGTGGCTAAGCTTCGACCATGACGTCAGTGGGCGTGGCTGATCATTGACCATGACGTCAGTGGGCGTGCTTGAAATGAGCGCTTTATTCAACCGACTAGTATGCGAAGTAACCCACTGTGGATATACAACCTACACTTTTTTTTTTTTTGTTATCCGGCAGACTTTGTCATTTTTCTGGACCAATTTTGTCAATTTGGTTTATCTACTGTGTATATTTTTTACGCAGACTTTGACGTTGAACAAAACAGACTTTGTCCGCAAACCAATTAGACTTTGTCATTCTATATAGAAATATAGTTGGAAAATTCAATCAGACTTTGTTTTGTTATGAAACCAACTCCGTTATTGAACAAAACAGACTTTGTCATTTTTTCTGTCCAACTTTGTCATTTTGGACGTCAGACTTTGTCATTTTTTACGTCGAGTTTTGTTATTTTCGCCAAAATAATTATTTGAACATAACACAAAAGAAGAAAATGCTATTGTTGTAAAATAATACGGACCTTCAAATTTCCCATACTTTTTTTAAAACATAGAGACAAAAGATGAAATTGTCTTAATTTCAAGGGATGTGGCCTTAGTATTTGTCAACGGAGCTATACGCATCCGATTAGTGCGCGAAGTAACCCACTGTGGATATACAACCTACACTTTTTTTTTTTTTTTTTTTTATTATCCGGCAGACTTTGTCATTTTTATGGACCAATTTTGTCAATTTGGTTTATCTACTGTGTATATTTTTTACACAGACTTTGACGTTGAACAAAACAGACTTTGTCCGCAAACCAATTAGACTTTGTCATTCTATATAGAAATACAGTAGGAAAATTCAATCAGACTTTGTTTTGTTATGAAACCAACTCCGTTATTGAACAAAACAGACTTTGTCATTTTTTCTGTCCAACTTTGTCAGTTTGGACGTCAGACTTTGTCATTTTTTACGTCGAGTTTTGTTATTTTCGCGTCGAGTTTTGTTATTTTCGCCAAAATAATTATTTGAACATAACACAAAAGAAGAAAATGCTATTGTTGTAAAATAATACGGACCTTCAAATTTCCCATACTTTTTTTAAAACATAGAGACAAAAGATGAAATTGTCTTAATTTCAAGGGATGTGGCCTTAGTATTTGTCAACGGAGCTATACGCATCCGATTAGTGCGCGAAGTAACCCACTGTGGATATACAACCTACACTTTTTTTGTTATCCGACAGACTTTGTCATTTTTCTGGACCGGTTTTGCTAATTTTAATTATCTACTTTGTACATTTTTTACGCAGACTTTGACGTTGAATAAAACAGACTTTGTCTACAAACCGAGTAGACTTTGTCATTCTATATAGAAATACAGTAGGAAAATTCAATCAGACTTTGTATTGTTATGAAACCAACTCCGTTATTGAACAAACCAGACTTTGTCATTTTTTCTGTCCAACTTTGTCATTATGGACGTCAGACTTTGTCATTGTTTACGTCGAGTTTTGTTATTATCGTAATAAGGATTCTTTCAATATATCAAAATCAATTAAATTTAAGCGGTCAAGGGTTTTCGGTATACATGTAACATTATATTAACGTTTAATGTGGAAGGTACTTCGCCTATAAGATAC
Organism: Fragum sueziense; assembly: GCA_963680895.1. Taxonomy (NCBI): domain Eukaryota; kingdom Metazoa; phylum Mollusca; class Bivalvia; order Cardiida; family Cardiidae; genus Fragum; species Fragum sueziense. The sequence goes on from OY804593.1 coordinate 49,607,126, forward strand.
TTTGTTCGCCACACAATGAATTATTCAAGCGCATCTTTGAAGCGGATAACTCAATTTTTAAGATTCTGGAACTGTACTGGTTCTAATTTTATCGAATTTTAGCTACATAATATGGATATTTTATAGCGTTTGATATCAAATACCAATTGTGTATATGACAAAACTGTAATTGACATATATCATGATGTGAGTGATGTATGATAAGTAAATGTTCCTGACTTTTCAATAATGTGTTATTTCCCCCACTCCTATGATATAAATTTTCTCTTGATTATATTCCCCTGATTCACAAAAAGTCAATTTTCAAAAAGAAAATGCGGATAGTTAACATACAATTTTATTGTATGTCAATGAGAGAAATAGGATTTGATAGCTTTCTACCATTTGATTTGTTTTGGAAACTTGTCTCATTTTGAAAATACTGATAGAGTAGATATTTTCTAGATATTTTTTCGTTGACTTCAATGCAAACTGTAAAGCAATTATCTCCTATTGGATTCACAAAATTTAAAACAAAAATGCCCTGGTCACAATATACGCCGCCCCAGAGACTAAGTTTTAAGGGGGCGTAACTCACGCAAAAATCAATGAACCATAAAAACCTCCCTTCAAGCGCATCTACCAATTGAGGTGATAACATTGACCAAGTTTAAAAACAATTCCAGCCAGAAACTTAGGATGAGTTGAGCTCACAAGAAAAGTGGATGTACGTATGTACGTACGGACGGATGAACGGACGGACGGAGAAGATGACGCCAATATACGACCGTCTTCGGCGATGTATAAAAAGTAAGATGGTAAAATATTTCTATTAACCCATGTCTACAACATATCCAACTTTCATAGAGACCTATATGCTCGAAGTGTTTGTTCCAATTAGAGTCCAAGGACCTTAAGTAGAAGGCTTTATGAATATTACTCATTAGGAGTTGTATAAAGTTGTCTCGATACAATAAGTTTATTTCGACGCTATCCTTATCGATCTGCATGATTTTGTCTTGAAGATGTAATTAAATTCCCGTTATTCTTCCTGTTATCCCGAATTTTGACAAAAAACATTAATTAGACACATCGCTTGTGAGAAAGAAGGAAAACGTATTTCTTTAATATATTCGTGCTATTGGCATTATATTTGAATCTAAATGAACTTGCCAACAAATAACTCGGTTTGATAACATATCGAGTATCATTTGTGTTCCGTTAAGGTTTACAGCCCCTCATTAAAAGCACCGCTTTCTAGCCGTACGAAATGCTTAAAATTACACGCATTTGTTAATAAACTTCGCATAAGTTGATTCACCGTGCCGGATTTCAAGATTATGCTTCAAGAAGAAATTTATTGAAAAATTTATTTTTCTCTATATTTATATGCAAGGGAGGTAATTTTGAACATTTTTTCAAATATTTCCATAAGTATGCATTGATTTTAAATTCTAAACCGTCCAAAATGCTTATGTTTGTATTTGGAGTGGAAATGTAACACAGTTTAGGAATTACCGACACTTTCAAATCAAGTTTCGCCTCTGGCTCTTTGGTGCTAATGAGGGGTTGGATACCTTAATATATCACTATGTATTTGATTCGAATTGACAAACAATTCCAAAGCCCCAATGTACCAGTGGATCATTATCGAATTAATTTAGGATCTTGATAATAGCATTGAACAGCTTCGGTGTAACTGAATAAATGTTGGAATATTATCTGAATGATACTTTCGATTGATTAATCTGAAGCTAATAGAGTCGAATAAATTTCAAAAAATATTCTACTTATCTCGCTGTGATTTCGGGTTCAAACGACTGTAAAAATGTACTAGCTTCATTACTTTACCGTATTTATTTAAAGGTACAATGTCATTCCCAGGTCTGTAAAAAATGAACTACAAAGGTGGTTTATAGCATTATGATGGTTCGTTTATAGACTTCGGGTCAAACAAAGTAAGATTTATACTGAACATTACATATATAGATAATCATGCTATCTAAAAATAAGATCAAATATTTGACTATGCTCTCAAATATTTACGAACCGATTTCATATGTCTTTTAAGTCCGTCGTAATCTAAGCCGCTACGAGTTAGACGAAGCCAAAATGTGGAAGACATGAATATAAAGGGCTATATAAAGATAATCACACATCCCAACCAACATGAGTGAAAATGTATCTTTTAACGACAAAAGACTTAAATTGGGCTCCCAAATACGTTGTCCTCAAATCAATTGAAAATGAATCCCAAAATGCCACGCAAAATGGAGAAATATTATCTATCGTTTTATTTTCATTGCGAGCTGATAATTACTACTTGTACAAGCGATAGGTTGTCAAGGTTATTCTAAACTCATCCGTACAAAGATTAAACCGAAAAACAGATAGGAAGTCTCTATCAATCACGGGTTAAAATCAATATGAAATGTATACCTCGACAAAGTTAGGTCATAGCGAAATAAAACTATCCGACTTATTCTATCTAATATATTGGTGAAACGGCTTCGGTGGACTAAAAATATCTATCCTTATGAGAACATTCGACATCCAATGAATGCTATATTCGACTAAGAACTACGAACTGGGAAAATGGTAAAGGTATCGAGTAAAGGGGTTTGGATTCAAACGCATTATTGAAAAATGAATTGAAATTTAGCCCTCAACATACCATAATCTCACAAACACGTCTAAAGACTCATCCAAAGCATATGTAACGAAACATTGACTATCCCTTGACTTCAGGAATATTTTCGCGAAATTTACCGAGTACCGATAGTTTTACCATTCGACTTGAATACATAGAGGACGTAAGAATGTTTTATAAATATAACAAAGAGCTATGACCCATAGCCGATCGAATTATCTGTCATTAAACCCTGAATTAAGATAGAATCACCGTTTACGATAACCAAGCAGATGGAGCAGATGGAGCGATCCAGAATCTTTGTTAGAATTCACTACTTACTTAGTCTAGGAAGAGAATCGCCAAGTCACCGACGAATGATGATATCGGCGATGGTTTCGGCACAAATGGAATGCATACAGATTTTAGCCAAACAGATTATAGACGGTCAATTACACCTTTCTCAAATGGATGTCGAGTACTTTCGACGTTACAGCCAGTTGCTTAGAGCATTAAAGAGTAATACAGTGCCCTTAAATCGAAAAAAGCACTTACTGTCATTAAATCATTTCGTTTTACCGAGACTTTTGCGACCACAGTACCTCCGTCTTGCAATAAGGATTGAATTAACTGATTCGTAAAACCTGGTAAAACCGTTGCTATAAAAGAATCAAGGATTCTTATTAAGACGAAGCTGGTCGAACTATTCCTTTTGATAAAAGCAAATACCGACGATAGAGATCATGTTATCTTTCAAGCAAGACGTCCGCTTTAGAGACAGGGCCTATTATATAACACAACTCAACTTTTAGTCATTGGCAAATCGCAAATGTGCTTGCATCTATAATGAGCTTCTCTCCATATCCGTAATGTACAAGCGATATACATCCAAATCGGAAGAATTATTTTTTTTTGTGAAAGGGTATCGCGAAAACTGGGTTTTGTTATCACGAGCCTCTTTTTATTTTACTCCAAAACTTTTACTCGAAAATCTTTACAAGAACTGTTTGACATGAACCGTTTGACACGAACAGTTTAGAAACATTAAAAACAAACAAGCGGTATTGGTCTACGCATTAGAAAAGTTGAACAAGACTAAACTGTAACTGGAAGTTGAAGCAAAACGTGAGAGCTTTCAATAAAACGTAATATCTTGTGCTCAAATCTTCCATCTCTTTCATCTCTAAAAAGGCTTCTAGAAAGTATAACGTCATACTGTCATAATTACGTGGCAACATCTCGAAATGCCAAATATTACATTTTAATCTCATTTTCCGAAGTTTAGCATAAACCAGTGATTTATGTTGCTTAAAGATGCATTGCGTTCCCATTTCAAAAAATGTTTTGATGCCAAGATTGGTTATTCTAACACGTTGCTATTAATCTTTGTTAAATTGACGCTGATAAGCAAAAAACGTTTTCAAAGTTGAGACGAAAATGATGAATTCAATTTACGTGCGAACTGTAGTTTAGCGTAATTGATTCAGTTTTAAGAAGAAACTGTGTCATTAAGTCCGTTTCGAAGTTGAAATGTAAGAACAACGAACGGTAACTCTGTGGTAGAGTGTGATTATTTGTTTCGTTTGAGGCGGTATTTTTGTTAAAAACTAACTATACTTAGCGCATTGTCTTTAATACTTGGCGAATGTGTCGTTATATACTATTGTGTACAATGTATATAATATTGTGTAAAGAGAAAAAATACATCGATCAGTTTAGAATAAAACAACAACAGCAATAATAATATTCATAGTGAAAGCGACTTCAATAATAACTCATCGTGATAGAGGATAATGTGTTTACGAGGCAGAATATGCGAAGATATTTCCACATCGGATGATTCATCTACCCGTCCGCATCCGGATTAAACATATATTATATAATTATATATTATTTATATTATATTTATTGTATTAACTTTAATAGGCTTAATAAATTAAGATCGAAAATATTAGAAACATCATGTTATTGCTTGTATACTTTGTTTGCCACGAAAGAGAGAATAAACTATCCGCACTAGTATATTTGACTCGACTTTGTTATTTGACTAAATTCGTTTTCTGTAAAATGGATTATTTTCGGCCGACCTATGCCGAATGTCCGGGATCAAACCTTAATTAAACTACGACTAACTATCGGTCCATCGTCTGTTCGTTCACATTTTTGCGTTAACGCTCTAGTACCCCCATGAATATAAGCCTAAGATTATGTGCCTGATGGGACTTGAAAGTGTTGGGTTATGCGCCCTTGAATGTAAAAAAAGGCCGTGTTTGATTGCATTTTTACTCTTGTAATCGCATATATTATACAGTATCGGCCAATCAAGTTGGACAAAATGTTTTTTAAAGTGACAGTTCACATTTATTTCATTTTTTAAGAGTATGTCGTGATGCAAAGATTGTATGTTCTAATGTGTATAAATGCAATCAGTTTTTTTTTTAAAGTTGTTATATATAAGTGAAAAATATACCTTTAAAGTTGAAACAGGAGTGACAAATTCTGTATAAATCTTAACTGTTGTCCACAACAATTTGTTTAATTTTAGCACAAAAATATACATTTCTCGTAAACGGTTCAATATTTTGACTTGAAATTTTCAGAATTTTCATAAGAAAATATGCTCTTTCAGATAGAATAAAAGTAAAATTCGTGTAAAAATAATTGTAAAATGTCACTTTAAGATATCTTAAATTTGCGCTATTTTCAATCAGAATTTGTTTATTCTGACTAACCTGATCTTAAGTCGATAAATTGGTCGTTTTCGGTTTAAATCTAGTAGACACGCATATGTACCGATCGAGACAACATTTGGTCATAGTACCGTTGATATAAAGATCCTGTATAGTTGAGAGTTATATCCCGGACACACATATACATATCCTTAACTGATTCAGTTAAATGCCTTCGGATTGAAGAAAATTGTTGTTCTTCGTTTTCACTCTCGCATCGACACGCGTTGATTAAGACTCTGCGTATAAATGCTTGACATCCTAAGATCGATGATATTTTCGGCCTGATTAGATTCGTACATGTTGAGTTATGCGCCTTGAAAATTAATAAAACGCACTTTTGACTTTGTTTTCGTGAAATCGTCCGCAAATATATAAATACCCTATATTAACAAAATGTGGTTGATTCTATATTTTCCGCATATTCTAAATGTCCCGCCTAATCCTTACCTTTTTCGTGTGTTCGCTGAATTTTATGCGATATCATTGAAAATTTCCGATGATCTCAGTTCTATGACGGGAAATGTCCATTGTTAATCCTAAATTTACCAAAGACCATCGTCAATCCTAAATTTTTACCAACTCTTAATTAAGGGTTAAAAGGGACATATTGTTTACGGTGTATGTTTAGATAGTTTTATCAATAACGAGTTAATTTTCCATTGTCCGTGAACTTCTATTGTTAGCGGAATAATGGGTATTACGTCCCAGGTATTGTCTGAACTCTTAATTAAGGGTTAAAAGGGATATCTTGTTTATTGTGTATGTTTAGATAGTTTTATCAATAACGAATTAACTTTCCATTGTCCGTGAACTTCTATTGTTAGCGGAATAATGGGTATTACGCCCCAGGTTCCTCATTGCCTGTGAACCTCTATTGTTAGCGGAATAATAGGTATTTCGCCCCAGGCATTGTCTGAACTCTTAATTAAGGGTTAATCACCTTATCACCTGGACAGAACACTCTTAGTCTAAGCCCGTTAACGCAATACAGTACTTTTTATAGGCGTTGACTTAGGATCATTACAGCTCATCGTTAATTTACCCTTTCCCAAACGACAAAATTTAGGGTGATCCACTTCAAAAACTGTCACAAAAGACAAAATGGATGTTATAAAAGATGGAATTTATGTAAAATATGGTACAGAAAATATTGAGACAAAAGGAGAAACTGCTGGTTATCTACAGTTTGTTCTTTCGTTTCAATGTTTCCCCAAACATTTTCTTTTCGTTTCAATGTTTCCCCAAACATGTTCTTATAGGGATGTCAAAACCGGGTCTTGTTTGGGAAAGGTTAAGGACCATAATGATCATCGCGAAACTGATATCCTCAAGATGGAAATGGATTATTTAGAGCAAGACAGTCGTAAGTGTACATGCAGTTACCACTGTTTTGCGTCATTTTATCCGTGTGTAGCTGATAAAAATTGCTGTAATTCACTAATAAGTGCGTTGACCTATACATTTTTTGAATTATTATCAGGACATGTGGCTTAATAAAATAAGGGAGTTTTATCAAATTCTAGTAAGTAGAACTGGAAATATTTCCCAAAAAATGTAAAGACATAAAACGCTCCAGCTTCGTTGATCTAATCGAACACGTGAGCATGATGTTTTCTACATATACGCGTTTATAAAAGCACATATTTTGGGTTTTCTAAGTAAATGAAAGACGTTACTTTAAATTTAAATTTCGGGACTAAACGATGAATATACAGCTTTTTATAGACGATTTAGTGACCTTGGACAGGTGCGTGAAATTGTGCAGTTTTTCGATATAGGGGTATGTGGTATAGAACAAACGATTAAATCGATCCTAAGATTTGCTTAGTTGCGCAGCATTCAATTACTCGGACACAAAAGGGTTATTATCCGAGTACCGTAAGATTATCCGATATTTCTATTGTTACTTAAATGAACGGATGTTCCTTTGCGGAGACTAATTCGATCAATTACTCGATCAAGATAACATTTTAGGAGATTAAAAGGGATTAAAACTGCGCATCCACGGTGTTGGGGGGATTAAAATTTGTCGTTAGTCCGACCTAGATAATCCTTTCCCGAACGAGATCTAGTCTGATCGTGACGTGTGAGAAAACATTGAGAGAAAACAATAAACATTGAGAAAACAATAAACATTGAAACAGAAAACATTGAGACAAAAGAAAACATTGAGACAAGAAAGAAAACATTGAAACAATAAACATTGAAACAAAGAAGAAAACATTGAGACAAAAGAAAATGCTGATAGCAGTAATCCCTTTCGTGATACGACGTCAGCGGTGAAACGGCCTATGGCGTTCTAGTTAGAACTAAAAATAGACCGTGGGGAAAACCATTTTCGGGGGGGGGGATTATGGGTGTGGCTTGAAAATAAACCCTAGGAAAAACCCGAAAAATGGGCGTGGCTCCCCTTCGATCCGTAACGTTGTTCCGATCTATAACGTTGCTCCGACCTATGACGTTGCTTCGGCTCTGAGTCCCCTGAATTGACGTTAGTGGTCAGCCAGCCTATGGTATTCTTGATAGAACTAAAAATAGACTGGAAAACCCCGCGAATGGACGTGGTTCGGTCGTGGTTCACCGTGATGTCACGTCCGGTATGACGTCACTGGGAATTTCCCCGGAAATGGGCGTGGCTTGGGCGTGGCTGACCTCTGATGTAACGGGTCAATGGTCAACCACGCCTACTAACGTCATGCTCAATGATTAGCCACGCCCACTGCGTCATGGTCAATGATTAACCACGCCCATTTTTTGGCTCATCGCTCATCCATATGGTACTCAAAACAGTTGACATAACTACTCATTGTAGAGAAATGACGAAATTCGTCGTTGTAAATGCAAAACCTCGTATCTCGTTTTTGGAAAATTTCAAAGGGGAGGGAAAAAGTTATATTCTTTTCCCCAAACTGAAATGTTTTGCTTGAAATTTGGACTTATTGTTCACAAATAGTTTGTCATCAATACTGATCAGTGAAATATTTCAAAACCTGCAAGAATTGTCTGTAACTGGGCACACAAGTTTGTACTTTGAAAATCGCAAGACTCGACATACGAGGTTTTGCATTTACACCGACGAATTGCTTGTGACAAGCAATTTCGTCATTTCACAGAAAGTTTTCTAATCCAAAATGGAAATATTTCTAGAATTTCCATCAATTTGAAAGTGTCGTCTGCAACCTCTTCCACATTGGAGAAGTCCAAAATTTTGCTGTCTGGTAATATCTGGTTATTAGAAATGGATGTATGTGTAAATTCTAAATAAGGTTGGCTATGATACATTTAGATTCAGATTTAGGTAATTAGCAATCCGATTATACGTTTTTTTAACTATACATGTATAACCCCCTCAATTCTTATACCACTTTAATTGTGTTTACTTAACACCCCTCCATTCTTATACAACTTATAATTATGTGGTTTTAACATCCCTCAAATCTTATACTTCTTTAAATATACTTCTTAAACAATGTGGCTTTTACACCCATCAATTCTTATACCACTTTAATTATGTTGCTTTAACACCCCACAACTCTTATATAAATACCGCTTTAATTATCTGGCTATCCTTGTATCCGCATTGTAACAAAACTTGAATAGTTTATGTTTCATTTTCTATGGAAGGTCAGACACACATATTGAAATGTCAGGGAGACCTTTGTGAAAAGTAATATATTATCTATTGTTAAACAACATAAGTTTCCTGGAAATAGATTGACCCTTTCTATTTTTGTTCTTCACAAGCCTAGAGATGTATTTCAGACATAACGTCTTAATGATTTGGCGACCTTTTAATAACATTTACGCCGATTTCTTAATCTGTAAAATGGTCATTTTCTGTTCTTTAAATATTATTGTTTTGTAAGCTGACGTATCTTAAAGATATTTAAATCTTGAAAAAAAATACTGGTTAAGATTTATAAAGAAAATGTACATTTTAAGGATTTTGATTCAAATTACTAATGTTTCCATTCTATTTGTATTTCGAAAATTCCACTTTAAATTCACTGCCTTAGCTTACTTAGAGGTATTATTTTATCACTTGATTACATTAACTGATGGAAAAGCTACTCCTGATTTGCTGCCGATACGAATAGTTTACCATTCAATAGCTTAAAATGGCGAAGAAGGAAATAATAGTTTTACGAGATGAGAACTGGAAATTTGATGAGGTTCTGACAACTTTTGGTGTGCTAATAAACTCTGGTAATGGATTACCTAATATAGTATGCATAACCAAGCTACACCAAATTATTAGAGGCCGTGTTCATTTTAGTTTTGTAATTTATCATTTAGCAACGAGAAAATACTTTCGAAGTCTCGATCAATTATTTTACCCACAGAATATGCAACGAGATTTCTACTTTGTCACAGCCTGAAAGAGATCGATATTTTAATGAGTCGTTTTGAGTTACCATTTTCGCAGATACAAAATAATTGTTTATGAATGTCTTTTAATACAAACAATATACCTGATCGTATTTACCATCACAGTATCATCAATATTCTGATCATGATAATTAGAAACATTTTTTTGAATTTTGCTTTATTTCATCGGTATTTCATACAGCTATGATTCCCATAAGAATGAAGAAGAGTTTTTTGTTTTAAAACCGATAGATTAAAAAAAAGAAGTTTACTTTTAACAAAATACTTCTAGAAGCAAAATTTCAATAAATTCTCAGAATTTATGGCTCAGGCAATAATAATCGTGGGTGTTAAATAACTTCGCCAAATGATGTAATGCTTTAACGACATTCGTACATTGCCAAATGCCTTATTCGAGTGATCGATGGATAATCATTAACAAAAATCCTAAGAAATGTTTCGAGCACGTTCCAGTGATTTCCAACAGATTTTGCATATTGATAAACAGGTGAATGTTTCAGACGATCTTACTAATTTGGAATTGAAGACGGTTTTATAAATTTGTCATTTGAGTAATGATAGAAAACAACTAAAACTCATTGGATCAGTAATCTCTGATCATCACGCTTTCCTAAGGTTACTGCAAATGTGACACGTCACGCTAAAAGGGACCTTATCCGAACTCAAAAAATCCAAATCTTGACAAATTTATAAGACCCGGCACAGGTCAATCAGGTCCCGTATGTGAAAAATGAACTTATAGTAAGATAGGGAAAACTTTCCAGATTTAGAAAATTACATAAAAGTGAAAAATGTCGGCCCTAGACTGGCTGCGCGGACTGCGCAGACAGACTACGGTCGATATTTTTCACACATTCGATAAGGTCCCTTTTAGCGTGACGGGTCACAAATGATTGTGCCAATAATTCGTAGCTCTATTGAATTCTTTCTAATAGTTTGATCCTTCTTTTTCGCATGAATAACACTCCTAAGTTACCTTAACATAATAAATGACCAGTTCGTAGTTTTTTTCAAAGATTCTGAAATATGGAGGTATTTCACTATACAAAACAGTATGGTTACCATTTTCTCAAAAAAAAGTATATTAGGGTGGTCCAATTTGAAGGTTCATGCAGACGACATACGAACGTCCAGAAAAAAATGAGCCAGGGTCTGACATAAGGTCCCTTAAGGCTTTTGAGGCTAACATGGTTCTAGATCAGCCGGCGTATTCGTCTGATCGGGAACCGTGCTGTTCTCCATTAGCTTTGCCATGGTCTGTAACAAGTATGACAGCAACATGGATCCAGGTCAGACAGCACCTAGGCACAGCCTGATCTTGAAACATGGCTGTCTTAAATGCTATAAGGGACGTTTTCAAGATCCTGGCTTAAATGATTTTTGTATAAAATACGAGTAGGACAGAACATGCAAAGACAAATCTGGTTTTGACTCGTTATCATCATTTTCTCCTCTTGCCTCTATGTTTTCCGTAACGTTTTCTATTCGGGACATGGATACCATGTTTAGTTTGGTAAATGATTACACAAACTAAATGGGTTCCCTTTAGCCTGACAAAATTTTCTGTATGTTCATAGACATGAAAAAAACAACTTGTACCTGGTAGGTTAATGCGGTGCGGAAATGCAAAAACTGCATAAAAATAAACTTAATTGTGCATCGTGGCTTTTCGAACAGGCTGACAAGTCATTATTTGTTTCCTGGGAATTAACTATGTCACAGAAAAAACGGCAGGTCGGAGTTTGAAAAAAGTTAGTTCAACTCATAGAATCAAGAAGCCAGTACATCTGCATCTTTGTCAATAGGGTAAACGTTTTTACAAGTGTGGATAACAAATAATCTATTAATGCAAAAGACGAATTAGGTTAAATAAGCTATATCGAAAAGGTGAGGGCAAATTATAAATTTCTAAACTCTACAGAATTCAAATTCATTGAAAAGGATCACCTCTTAAGGTTTACAAGCCCTGAAAAAATTACCACTTTCTAACCATACGAAATGCATCAAACTACACACACTTGTAAATACACTTCACAAAAGTTGATTCATCGTGCCTGATATCAAGACTATGCCTCAAGAAGAAATAATTTACAAATATTATTTTACTCTATATTCATATGCAAGGAAGGTAATTTTTAACATTTTTGTCAAATAATTCCATAAATCCAAAATTCTAAATCGTTCGAAATGCTTATGTTTGTATTTGGAATGGAATGTAACACAGTTTAGAAATTATTTGCACTCTTTAAATATCGCCTCTGGCTCTTATGTGCTTTTGAGTTGTCGGATACCTTAAACCAATAGACAAACTTTACTACTAGTAGTTTTATTCTGAAAACTCCATGGAGGGTTGCTTTACAGTTGTCGAAAGGATATATCTGATATAAAGCGGAATATTATAGGGGTTGTTCTAGATATAAAACCCTATTTAACACACTATTTGGTATCGAAGTATTTTAAATTCACACATTTGAAAATTATCCCACAACGCTACTACTGACGTGGCACGCCGACGGTATACCTTTTTGCGAACTGGGTACATCAGATAACAAAGTATTTACGTCATAGACGCTTGAGATCTTTTTGCGTTTCCTTTGAATTAAGTTCGTCACGCTTCCCCTTGAATTCTTTAGATACATTCTGATAATTTATCTTATAACTAATTGTTTAATACTCCACCCAAAATAAACTTGCTCAATTCATGAACCATTGTAGGGTCAAATCGTGCATTTCCTGAGCGTACGCAGTATGATATCTATTGCAGATAGGTTTTTGACTTTCTTAAATGCCCTCGTCTCTCAGAAATATATGTACTTCAGAATATCTCTTAGATCCGAAGGCATTTAATAAGTAATGTCCAAACGAAGTTACTTCGTCTTTTTAGGTCGGGAAATCTCTTCGAGATTTTCCTAACTATAGCTACGCAACGCTTGTTACTTTTTTCTATCTTTTTCTATCTTTGACTCGTATCTGCGGCTTTGTTTTATCTGCAGATACGAGGTTTTCGATATCATCTGGCCGCCGCATAGTCGTTTGTCTAAGTCCGCCGCGAAAAAGTAGACCTACCCTCGAACAATTCAAAATTGCTCAAATAACAAAATCATCGTTAATAGACTTTCATTTCCTAATTGTTTTATCAAAACAGTGCAGCAGTTTGCTCATAATTGCGAAAACTACAATGTATCAACCTCTCTTTTTTTTGGCGAAAAGGTTGATAATTGGTGTGGCAGACTAGAGCAGACGAGAATTTCATCACCAAAACAAATAACTGCGACACAGTTCGTTTAATCGGACATTTCCGTAAAGCACTCGTAGAGACACGGAAAATCTATTTATATCCTGAGTGTAGTCAAGTCCTCCTCCTTGTTCAATCGCTATGCGCATAATTTACAACACATGCATTGTATCGGGTTATAATAACGTGTTAACACTTCGCGGTGTAAAGCTAGTATATTAGGCCAATGCTTTGACCAACCAAAGTGTTACCGTAACGGCGTTGTACGAACTTTTGGCCGTCCTGAGTACCTACAACGTAATTTTCGTGATATATTCATCCTTATTTATCCAGGCTTGGGTTTAACGGGTATTTAGTAATCTTTCTTCGACCTGGGTTTGAGATATAGGCTATTTATGAGTTAACTGTAGGGTTCTGTCTCTGCAGAAAAAAAGGGTGATAGAGTTGTCTCTTTCATAAACGACAGAAAGAACAATTCCCAAGTAAAAGCTAATGCGAAAAGCAAAAAGGACATCAAAAATAAAAAGAAAACAAGATCTAGATTTGTGTGCAGAAAATACGAGCTTACTTTTTCAAATTCTGAGTTTAACACACATGTTATTAGAATTGTTGATCAATGTTTATGGTTTAACCTTTACCATTATTTACAATGTACTATATTTTAAATTCAATGATCTAGATCTAGTCAGTTTTCATGTCACTTTTGTGAACCATGTTAAAGTGACAATTCACAATTATTTGTACATAAATTTTACATTTATTCTATCTGAAAGAGCATGTTTTCTTATGAAAATTCTGAAAATTTCAAGCCAAAATATTGAACCGTTTACGAGAAATATATATTTTTGTGCTTAAATTAAACAAATTGTTGTGGACAACAGTTAAGATTTATATAGAATTTGTCATTTTGTCTCAACTATAAAGGCATATTTTCGCTTATAAATAACAAAATCAAAAACTGATAGCATTTCTATGCATTAGAATAAACAATCTTTGCATAAGACATACTTTCAAAAAATGAAATAAATGCGAAATGTCACTTTAATCTTAACCTCATTTCTCATTCTGAATTTTGCTCAGAAATTTTCCCGTCATAATATTTATATTTTTCATCGTGCAAAGTTTAACCTTTCCTAAACAGTGATATGTAAAAATGCTCTCATGCCCGTAGGAAGCAATTCGATAAAGGGGGAGGGGGCTCAAAACTCTGTCCGGGTTTGTGTCTGAACATTTAGGGACTAAATTAGCTTTTTCTTCAATTTTCTATGTAAAATGAGGAAAATTCGGTATTTTTGACCAACATTTGGGGCTTATCCCCTCCCGCCCTTCCGTAGCCCCAACCTGTGCTTACGGGACTGCATCAAAATCGGAATACTGTTGCTAATGTCAAGTTTGTGTTGATAATTTAGATAAATATTCATGTAAAGTTTAGCCGAAGAGTTGTTGAAAGATAGATTGAGACTAAGAAAAAATGTTGGATATCAAAATGTATTCGTTTTGCCACCATGTTTCCTGAAATCTTTTTTATAATGGATATCAAAATGATATAATGTTTTACAAACTGTTAACCCAGACAATTCATTAAAACAGTCCATCCGTAATGAGATTCATGTGACGTCGGATCTTTTCTGACAACGCCGTAAACATTTTTAACATACGGTTACCCGTTCAACACGGACACGTTACGACTTAACAGATTGACACTTTCCATCACCGAATGTTTACGACATCACCGGAAAAAAATACGACATCGTGTAATGGATTTGGTTTATTTGGGTTTTATGAAGTTTTCAACTAGATCTAATAGGGTCATATCGCGGCGGGACGTGTAATGGAGTAGATCTATATTGTTGACAATTACCCTTTCGTCTACTATGATTTCTTCTCTAGAAATTATATCTAATTTTTGCTTATGTAAACTCGGGAATTAGAGTATAAGGGTTAATTTTAATGATAACATCAGATAACAACATTGAGAATCTTTTAAGAATTCAATGTAAATTTAAGAAAATTGACCATAAATTATACTGTATTTCGAATCCTCTGTTTCCCGACCTTCAGTACTATCAGTACTTTGATTAATTGTTATTCCGGTCTTTGTTAGCCAGAATACAAAATGAACCGCCTGCAGTTACGTGTCGTCTGACCTTATTCTTCAATGTCTGCTAGTTTCAATTCAGCATACCACTGCTTTTCAACAAAAACCTTGTAACTGCAGCTTAAAACAATCTGCAGTTACGAGGTTTTTGTTGGAAAGCGACGATATGGTGAAGTTTGCTTTGGTTAAATCAAGGTTTTCACAAAAACTATACATAGCTTTCTTCTTTAGATAACCAATCTCCATCCAACAATCGACAGAAAATGTTTCTGTGAAGACTACTAGTATTGTATATGTGGCTGGGTCAAAATATGTCATTGTTTGTTGCGACAAAATACCGCAACTATATCTTTTTTCGTACCGTATATACGACATTTTCGGATGTCTCCTGTCAATAAATGATAGGACCTAACTAGATGGTAAATATAAATCATAACTGTCAAAGCACGGGTCCTTCTGTTAATGGAAAAACAGGGTCTTAATGTACTTCTGTCAAAGAAATGCCTTCCCTGTGACAATAAAGAAGACATTCTATAGATTGTTTTTTGGCGTTGTCAGCTGAATTTCGCTGCTTTTCAACGAAAGCCTCGTAACTGCAGCTTTAAACAAGCTGCAGTTACGATGTTTTCGTTGAAAAGCGACGATTTCATACTGGCACCAACATAGATTTTTGGCATATTTTGATATGATATAACAAATAGACGGTGTAGACATATTTGTTATTGTGTTTTAGATAGAGTCTAATTCATTTTCAATTCCGAATGTTTACGTCATATTTTTTAATAGAACATGTATGTTGTTTTCAAAGTAAACTCAGTTTAAAAAGGCTTATTTTACTGGTGTAAATAGAAATGTATGTTCACACCGTAATTTCTATTTGATGCATGTACATCGGGTTTTTATTGTCTATCTAGTTTTGATTGTTTCCTTCAAAATATCCAAAACACCATAGTTCAATTTTATCTTGATAGAACACAATGATTCCTTATTTTAACTTGTTAAATACTATCAATACTATAATTAAGGTATGCAACCCATCATTATCACCAAAGACGAAATTTGAAAAGTGCCAGTAATTCCTAAACTGTGTTACATTCCCATTCCAAATACAAACATAAGCATTTTGTACTGTTTAGAATTTTGAGTTAATGCATACTTATGGAAATATTTGACAAAAATGTTCACAATTACCTCCCTTGCATATGATTATAGAGTGAAATAATATTTGTAAATTATTTCTTCTTGAATCATTATCTTGAAATCCTGCACGATGAATCAACTTATGTGAAGTGTATAAACAAGTGTGTGTAATTTGATGCTATTCATATGGCTAGAACGTGGTGATTTAACGATGGGCTGTCTACCTTAATATCATTATTATATTACTGTTACATCGATATACTGATTCTAGAAACCGCAGTAAGTGTAGACTAAGATCATGTGTATCGACTTTCTTGGTGAACTTTCGCCGATGCATCTGGCACAGTTAATAAGCTCTTTTTTGGGGATATTGAAACAGTGTAACGAAGTCCCCGACTTATATCCACCGGTTTGCAAATATTCTTGTCATACAAGACATGCCCGTTATTAACGTTTCTGAGAGTAAATGCAAAACATATGGAAATTTTGAAATGCTAGACGATAACATGTATTTCGTAATCAAATTACACACTGCACAGTCAGCAATTCTACAAGCAATTAAATTATAGATGCACACGGTATGATGCATTTCACAGATTACACGGTGCAACAATATATAATTAACTCTTTCGCAAAATGACACACTTTCAGGCTGTTCCAATTCGAAAGTTGTTGCAGACGACGGAAATGATGTTGATGAAAATGTAATTTCTGTATTTCATGGCCCAGGAAATGTTGGCAAAAGGAGAATGCAGGTTTATAATCCTTTTCTCCTATTAATTCTATGGGTTTTCTTTCTTTCTCAGTGACGTCAAAATCGGGCTTATTTGGGAAAAGGCTATATGATATTCACTTCAGTATTGCCCTTTACGTTATTACATAATGTTTCCTGCGAAACAGAAGCCTAACAGTTTAAGTATTAGCCCCTTTCCAAGCAAGACCTTGTTTTCATGTCCCTTATAGAAACAAATAGTTCGCAAATATTTTTACAAATGAGGACATTTCTGAAAAACAGCATTATCTCCTTTTCCCTTTATGTATTGTTTTATTTTGTACATAGTTTCCTACTTCATCAGCATCCTTTTTAATCTTTGCAACATCTTCCATCTTGGAACAGTCTAAGTTTTCTTTTGATAAACGGGGTTTAGAAAAAATATTTTCTTGCATGAGATATAATTATGTCGAAGACGGTTTTGTCCTGCAGTTTTAAATGCATTTTTTTGCTTTATATCACACCAAAAAATTATAGTCTAGCTGGAGAACTGAAAACAGAAAAAAGTGTTAAAATGCACAGAGGCAGTTCCTCACATAAAGAAAATATGACGAATATAGTATCCCATTATACCTCTGAAGCCGTTGTCCATACAACAAATTTGGACAACTCCAATTTCAAAGGTATTGCTTACCACTGATTTAATCGCTGTCAGAATGAGAATTTTTTGGGAACCATTGAATATATTGAGAAGGGGGGATATATATCAATATTCTCTTTCTTTTCTTCATCCCTTCCACAGAATTATACACTTACGTACGATAGAATTCATCTTTGTTAGGAAAAAGGTGAAAAGTATTTTATTGTCGTACTTTGATCGAGTGCCAAAATATGCTGTATGCATTATTAAAAGCTAACATGTGATGTAAAGTTAAAGGACATTTTGAGGATTGCAATATTTTAGAAATATTTCCTTCGGGATTTCATTTAACCCTTTCCCAAACAACACCTGATTTTGACGACCCTAAGAAAATAGGTTTAGGAAAACATTGAAACAAAAGAAGAAACTGCTGATAACCAGCAGTTTCTCCTTTTGTCTCAATATTTTCTGTGCCATATTTTACACAAATTTTATCTTTAGTAACTTCCATTTTGACATTTTTGTCTCCTTTTGAAGTGGATCACCCTAACATTTTGTAATAAGTTCTGAACATTTACATTTCCGCTTTCCAAAAAAGACAACACACACACACACACACACACACACACACACACACATAACGACTAGATTGCCCAACACGCATCATAATAATACTACTAATAAAAATAATGAAGAAAACCTCAATAGAAACAACTGCTGACTCAGCTAAAAACTTCCTGAAGATCAAAAAGAGATGTAACCTTTTCTCGAAAAAATTGCAAACAATTTAGATTTTCTTCGAAAGCTGAATTGTATATGTTGTGCACAAATTAAGAACTTGAACAGTTTTAAATTTCAACAATGTCTGGTTTTGACGTCCCAAGCTTAAAAATAATTGGAAGCATTGAGAAAAAAAGGAAATACTAGTGACCCGTATATTCTCCTTTTGTCTAAATATTTTCTCTATTGTATTCTACACTTACCCATAATCCAATATGTATCTACATCCATTATCATCTGCACCATCACTAAAATTGGGCCTTCCTACTACGCCCTCGTTTTGCAAAAAAATTAAAGTGGCATTTCAGAATTATTCTTACATAAATTTTACTTTTATTTGATCTGAAAGAGCAACTTTTCTTATTGAAATTCTGAAAATTTCAAGTCAAAATATTGAACCGTTTAGGACAAATATATATTTTTGTGCTAAAATTAAACAAATTGTTGTGGATAACAGTTCAGATTTATATAGAATTTGTCATTTCTGTCTCAACTTTAAAGGCGTATTTTTCGCTTATAAATAACAACTTCAAAAAACTGATAGCGTTTCTACGCATTAGAATAAACAGTATTTACATCAAGACATACTTTTAAAAAATGAAAAGTGAAATGTTACTTCAAGATCTATTTTAAAAGTTTCAGACAAATGGATAACATAGTTATGCTAATCCTAGACAAAAATGCGACGGCATGTTTCAGTTAGACAAACTACAGACAACACTCTGTTTGTATTTAACCCTTTCCCTAACAGCATATACTAAGACTGTTCCAATTTGGAAGCTACTACAGACAATAAAACTCTAATGATAAAGATATGATTTATGTATTATATAGCACATAAAATTTTGAAGTAAGAGAAGAAATTACTGAATATAAACTGGTTACATTATCTGGTTGCATTTTTGAAAGAAATCCACCCCCTTAACTAATTATAAAGTACCGGTTCAATTTGAAAGTTGCTGATTATGACAAATTAAATGTTGATAAAGATAGGATTCGCGTACATTTTAGCCCAAAAATATTTAGGCAGCAAAAGAAAATGTTGTTATCAAGATTTCTTTTTTTGTCTCAATGATTTCTCATGCCTTTTCTACTATTGTCGCCAAAATCAAGTCTCGTTTGCGAAAAGGTAAAGAGAGTTTGTGACTTCAGAAAATAAATTTCCATTAAGCATTCACGATTGTGTCTCATTGTAACAAAATTACCCTTCAGGGTTTTTGGGAGAAAATTGGAGAAATTGTAAATACATGTTTACTGGAAATAAATTGATAAATGTCATCTTGTGAGAAAGATATTCCACTTGAGGCTTTTCAACCAAAAACCCCGTAACTGCAGCTTATTTTAAGCTGCAGTTACGAAGTTTTCGTTGAAAAGCGACGATATTCTACTTGCGGCTTTTTAATGCGAATCATGTCATGCAACTAAGAAACTTGTTGGGAGTTAATTAAAGTCGTAAATTCGGAGATAATTACGCGAAAAGTTTTTAACCCAACCCTTTTCCAAATGACAACAGTGGGAATGTTTCAAATTTAAAGAACTTTGAGAGGGAGGAAAAAATCTTATAGTAATTTGAATTTGTATTCTTTTGGCGAGAAAACAAATTTAGGATAAATGCTGGTAATCAGCATTTTTTTCCTTTATCTAAATACCTGTATAATTGACATTTAAAGAAAAACGGTTAATTAAGGTAGGAATTCGAGATTAAAAATGTACCGAGTTCGATCCCCGGTAGTGCATAGTGGCAGTAGATTGTTTACATGGACTAATTCATTTGATGCAAGTACTAACGTACAGTCGAAACTCTTTATGTCGACATCGGATCAGTCGAATTTTTACTTAAGTCAAAGTTCAAATATCGTCCCGTCATCATCAATTGACTTTTTTTCAAAACAAAATAATTTCGAACTGAATATAGCCATTGAAATATAGTTGGAAAAGGATAGAAATTGCTCGACACGAGCAATTTCTTTCCTTTTCCTACTATATTTCAATAATAATCGTAGTTGATAAGTTTAAAAAACGGTCAAATCTTAACTTTCTCGAATCCGAACGAACTCGGATGAGTCGAACTCCGGATATGTCGAGGTATTTTGACGGTCCCCTCTGACTTCGACACAACGGGTGTCGACTGTATTTTCCAAAATGCTGCATGAACGAAGAGGGACTAACATAAACTTATACAAGAAGCTTTTATTCCAGTAGAAGCAAATAAACACAATTGACCCTTTTTAATAATCGTTTAAGTCCGTACCTATGAGCCGCTTCCGGTGGCAAACAAAGGGTTTATGGGAAATTAACATTGTATACACAGCGACACTGTTCCAATTTGCTACTAGAATAGCAACACATCAGACGGTTTCTTTATACCAGATTGAGGCTCTGACCCAATTTTGAGCAAAGAATCCCACGTGCAATGGCAACGAACGGTGATTGGCCATAACTGTCATCAAAGGACGACTTCAAATGGCTGTTGTGTGTGTGGGGGGGGGGGGGGGCTTAGTGGAAATAAGCTAATTATACTAACGTGTCGTTTATTTATTAACGGCTGAACGTTTGAAATCAGATTCATCCTAAATCAAGCATTAACAAAGTATCGGCGTCTGACAGACCACAAGTAAATAAATGGCCAAAGTAATCTTGTGTGATATATAAAGTGATAAATCTGCTCTTGCTGGCTGAATACCGTAAGAAGTTGTAGATGTATTAGGCGCGACGTATCATTAATTTAACTTCTTCTTTACACGAATTTCTCCACGGAATCGTTCGAATGAAGTAGGAATCTCGCAAAAGAGGCTCTTTTAGCATTTAAACATTTCCCTAACATGATCTTGTTTTAATGTCCCTATCAGAAAATGCTTCTAAAACATTGAAACAAAAGAAGAAAATGCTGATAGACAGAATGTTTTCTATGTAATATACAAAGCATAATGTTTTAAAATATTTCGCCAAATTACCCCCACCCACTTTCAATATACAATATACACCAAGCCAAAGGTCCGATCAATTCAGACTTTTCGGCTTAACATGTCCCCTTTATGTATCTTTTTGTACTAAAAATATTATTGAAAAAATAGGTCCCAGGAAAACAGCCTTGTGGACCCTGTTTGATTAATTTATTGTATTCATTCAAGATGCTATTTAGAAACGAAATGTGCACAGTCACTTTTTCCGTTAGTATATTTGTGATGATACATGCGCTGTAAGCGCATTCAACAAGCCAAGTAAAATGAATTATACTGTCTTTACTGAATTCTTGTACGAAATAGATGTCTTTGATTATTTTGCAGTACAACTCATACAATGTAACAATCGTTATGTGTGCTTAAATTAATTTACAATGCCATAGTTCTAATATCGCTAGATATTACTCAGAATTGCAAGTTACAAAATCCGATGTAGAATAAATGTTAAGTACACCAAAAGTAGGATTATTTATTTGTCTCTGATTAGTTATCCTGTGGGCTTTACCCTTTCCCAAACAAGACATGGTATTGACATCCCTTATAGAAATGACTTGGGAAAATATTGAGACAAATTGAAGAAACTGCTGATAATCACAGTTTCTCCTTTTGTTTCAATATTTTCCGTACTACATGTATATTATACTCAAATTCTACATTAAAAAACCTCAAATTTGTCATCTGCAACAACATTTAAATTGGACCATTATAAAAATTGCTGTTTTAAGAGTTGCTGGAATGGGTTAATCACAGTAAATCCTATCGGGGTTCACAAGAGCTTCAGTGCATCGGAGTCATCGTATTATTTTTCCTTTCCCCAGATGAAGAAAATTTAGATTTGCCTTGGTGAAAATGTCATAAAACAATCATCTGATCATGAACAATAAATGTTTTTATTTGGATGTGTATTCTTCAATTGGTGATTTGTAGAACAATACCTACTAGCTACGCAAAAACCGGGGACGCTTAGCCCTTTCCCAAACAGAAAATCTTGGGATGATCCAATTTGGAAGCTGTAAAGCAGTAGCTGTTGCAGATAAAAAATAAACGTATATGAATTTAAGATTGTGTACAATATACAATGTAGTATAGGATAAATAGAAGCGAAAGAAGAAAATGCTGATTATCACTGTGCATACAATGACTACTGGCATTAAATGCAATGAATGTATTCTGTCCCCTAAATCACAACCTATCCTCTTAATCACAACCTATCCCTTAAAGCACAATTGACCGAAAGAACTGATTTTCTTCCTGGATCGACAGTAAGTTATCAAAATAATGCTTGTACGATGTAATTTACATACAATTCTTTTATACTACACACATATTTTGGACCATTCATCCTCAGCAAGGGGACAAACGCGCAACAGAATTGACATAATGTCAATATTTCGGCTACTCTTGTAAAGGAAGAAATTGCATTTCCATCCAATCTCTGGGAATCGGGGTTTGGATGTGGCTCACAAATATGTGAAAATGAATAAAGGGTTGCATGACATTCTCCGATTTTTTTTATTTTTGAGCTAGAGACAAGAACATTTCGATATACCATACACAACCGAATGTTGTGATTTAGGTGATAAGCGATCGTGATTAAAACACGTTGGATTGTCGACAGGAGTTTTTATCGCTTGGCCAAGGTTTAACTTATAACCATTATAGTTCAAGTTCAAGTTTCTTTATTGTATGAGACAAAATTGTCCATAATACATGCATAAACAAATTACATTTATCCAAATTAACTAATGTGTTCCGGTGATGATGGTATAGACGGAGAAAAGATTTGATATGATGATGCTTTTCAATGAAAACCTCGTAACTGCAGAATTATATATTTCATCATCATAAAGAATGTTGTTTTTCAGTCAAAGGAAAACAATCTCAATTGTTGTTAGTTTGAATGTTGTTTGGAATATTTAATATAACAGTATAATCCGAATCATATTCATATTTCCATAATTATACTGGTATTTAATCAAATTTTACCCGTTATGCAAATCCCATTTACTTCTGTCTCCTTCTCGTTTGAAACAAATTGAAATGTAAAAATCCTTTTTTGCATTATTTATATCTATCCAATAAAAGCAATTAAACCTACCTTTAAAAAAGACTGGATTTTCAAAGAAAGTCCAACTCTTCAAAGTCGAAATTAGGCTCTAGAGGAAAGCAATTTTGATACCTAGCACAACGCAGAATTTGGAGAAGTGGCAGGCAAATTTTTTGCTATCGGAGAAAAAATCACTACTGTGTCGCTGAGCACTAACTTTTCTTAATTGAAAGTAAAATTCTAGTGTTCTGGAGAATTTTATAACCTTTGGCACAATTTACGATAAAGCATAGTTTTTATACAGTAAAAATAGATCGACAGTCAAAAGAAATAAACTACAAAATTAATGATCTGTTAAAGAAAACATAAAGAAAAGAGAAGACTCTTTTCTAACATTAAAAAACACTTTCCACTTATTCCGTCGATGTTTCGGAAGTTTATTTGCAGATATAAATATTACATTTTCTCGAAATAATGCTAGAAAAAGATTTTTCTGATTATATAGTTGCTATTTTATTTCAATAAATAATGAATCATAACTTTGTCGTTTAAAGCCTAGATTATAGAAAGTCCGAATGTCAGCACAACCGAAGTCACCAAGAGGGAGCAATCTCGATAATAAGGCGGATTTAACACTTTCCCAAACGGTCAAAATACAGGGTGATCGACTTCAAAAACTGCCACAAATGACAAAATGGAAGTTATTAAAGATAGAATTTGTGTGAAATATGGTAAAGAAAATATTGAGACAAAAGGAGAAACTGCTGGTTATCAGCAGTTTCTTCTTTTGTCTCAACGTTTTCCCAAGCCATTTCTATTAGGGACGTCGAAACCAGGTCTTGTTTGGGAAAGGGTTAAGAGAAATGGCAAAACTCTTACAAAGTCCTGTTTGACAGGGGCACAATCGAAAAATCTGCTCTGATTTTATCCAACAAATTAAAGTGACATTTCACAAATAGACTACTTTCTTTTTTATAAATTTTACATTTATTTTTATCTGAAAAATCATACGTAGGAAAATACAAGAAATTCAAGCCAAAAGTTTGCGATGTTTAAGAGAAATATATATTTTTGTGTTAAAATTAATCAAAAATGATGTGGATATCAGTTCAGATGTATATGGAATATGTCATTTCTGTCTTTAAAGGTGTATTTTTCGTTTACAAGCAACAACTTTAAGAAAAAAACAAAAAGCAATCTTGGCATCTAGACATACTGTAAGAATGAAATTGGAATGATACGACCCTTTAGAAGCACACACTTCACAAAATGGAAATAAAGTTCTAGTGCTCTTCAGAATTTCACAACAATAACTATCATGGGAAAGCATCTTTTTAACCTTCTCAAAGAACATTAGTAAAAACATAAAAATAGTTTAAGAGTTATTGAAAAAATAAAGATAACGCTTGATAAAAGCATTATTCAATATTTTTCAAACTTTTTAAAAACATCTTCGTTTTATTATTTCTATGATTTGAAGTTTATTTGTAGAGATATCTACATTTTCTTCCAGTACTAAAATTCTAGGAACAGGTTATTCAAATGAGATATTTGTTTTCTAATTCAAATAAATGATGAATCCTACCTTTGTCATACAGCATAGTTTAAAGAAAGTCCAAAAGTGTGCGTAATAAAAGTTCCCCAGGAGGGAGCAGTTTTGATACCCAAGCGATAACAAGACGGATTTCAGAGAAGTGGCGAGAATCTTACAAAGTTCCTGTTTGATAGAAGCGCTATCGGAAAATATGCTCTGCTTTTAGCCACCGGTTATAACGCAAGTGTTTTGCGAAACCTCGTAACTCCAGTTTGATTAAAGCTGGAGTTATGAGGTTTTGCACTAACAGCGAAAATAAAGTACCGGCTCATCGAAATGCACAATAAAGTTTTGAAGCTCTTAAAAGTTTTACGGTCCATGGGGAATCAAGGGCCGTACTAGCAAACGATTCTTCATTGATTGTCGAAACCCAATTTACATTGCAAGTCATCTGATCGGAAAAGACGTATGTCTCGGCCAATTGGATGTGTTGTTGAGTAATTTTCAGGGTAAATTTAGAATAAGACATGTGTGAATACCACCTCTCGAAATCGTAATTCTACAATTACTTCAAGTGTGAATCTTTCGTCGGTTATTTAAACGTAGCCCTTATAATTTGAAGTCATGTGATATTTAACATAAGTGTTAATAAAAATCGTAAAAGGTGCTTATTCAACCCAAAAAGGACAAAAAATCATTCGATTGATATTGTTGTCTGTAAGATCTTTGAATTTGGACCAGTCTAGAATTGTGTCTGGTAATGGGTCAACTTAAGTACTGGTACCATGAAATCGATTCGAATTTGCTTTGGACAAACTTATCTATTCATACCGGTTGACTAATCCATGGGATATTTCTTGGATATATTGTTACCTGTTCGTATGTTCGACAACCTTACATCACGCATTAGCCTCTCTTTAACATTCGAAGAGGCCCGCAAAATGCTAAACACACTTCTGCTTAACATGCTTCTTTAGCATCTGCAGTTGTAAACGATCCCATAAACGCGAAATAACCCTATGCTATTCTCGAAGACGAAAATCGTAATTCTTAGTTTCATTAATTTAAATAAATACAATATATGATAATTCTTAGTTTCATTAATTTAAATAAATACAATATATGATATCAATCAAGAGGCTCAACAGGGCCTGAATCACCCCACTTGTTTAACGTAAAGGAATTATCTCGTGATTTTTCGTACCACTTGCATTGCCATACACCAGTTTTCTGACGAGTCAAACCAGCGCGAACAAAACAACCTAACAATAATTCCGGTCATGTTTGGTCTAATTTGACAGAATGGTTAGAAATGTTTTTATAAAATAAGCACCACCCTGCCACGCCCGCATTTTTAGCAAACATAACTTGATGAACAAATATTAAAAATGATCACCGAAGGAATATTTCTATCAAGTTTTGTCTATATCCTATAATCACGTAAAGAGCCACCAATAGTGGGGGAGCTTATCCAAAAATACTTCACTTTGTGATACAAGCACCAAATTTGGAACAAATGTTCCTCAGAGTATACTATTTTCCAAACAAATGGTATCCACCATGAAAAACCAAAATGGCGGCCATTTTCTAAGATGGCCGCCATTTCTTTAGGTAAAAAATCAGAAAAAATACTTCATTGCTAGATACAAGCACCAAATTTGGCACAAATGTTTCCCAGAGTATATTCTTTTCAGAACATATGGTATCCAACACGAAAAAATAATATGGCTGCCAATTTTTAAGATGGCCGCCAGCCCTATATGTACAGAAAATCGAGCAAACCCTTCTTTTTGAAGATACAAGCACAAAATTTAGCATAAATGTTCCTAATAGTAAACTATTTTCCAAACATATGGTATTCACCATAAAAATCCAACATGGCTGCCATTTTCCAAGATGGCCGCCAGCTTTATAGAAGAGAAAATCAGAAAAAATCATTTTCTTTCAGATACAATCACCAAATTTGTCACAAATGTTTTTTAAAGAATGTATTGTTTACAGAAATCAAGGTATACTAATGAAAAGCAACATAACTGCCACTTTCCAAGATGACCGCCATTCCTATAGCTCAAAGTATTTCAGAATTACTTTTCTTCGTGATATAGCACTAAATTTAGCCCATATGTTCCTCAGAGTATTCCCTTTTCAGAAATAATGGTATCCACCATGATAAAACGTCAATATGCCTGCCATTTTCCAAGATGACTGCCGTCTCTGTAGTTTACAATATGGATCAAAATAATACATTAGGTTACAAGTACCCTTTCTTCACCCGAAATCTTTGGCGGAGCAGACATTCTTTGTGCAATATGATATCATACATATGGGATAAAAATTGCTGCCATTTCCAAAATGGATACAGTCTTTATAGATAATCCAGTTTTAATGTACAATTTGCATTATTTTATCATTCGTTACATATTTCTGTGCAATGTTCATGTATAAACTGACTGCCAATATTTGGAATTAAGTTATAACATTAGTCTTGGTTATGTTTATTATAATAAATATGGTAGCCATATTTTTGTCATAACGTAGTGAAGACTATGAGACTTAATGGCATAACTGCCTTTGTGCTCACCAAGAAAATTACAATCATTTCCAAATATGGTAGACTAACTCGAATTCACTATAAACCAAACAAGTATTACATTTCTCTTGAAATTGATCAAAATGTTCACAAGGACATGGTGTGTTAAAAAACTACTTGGCTACCACTTTAAATAATACTTAATATTGCAATTGACAATTCAATATAAATGAAGCCATAATATGTATCAACAACTTTTGGAATACATAAGGCTGCAACTATTGTTTTTGTGGTCATTTGGTAGATCTTTGAAATATTTGAACCTAATTTTAAGAATGGTATGTAGATATAGATCTCAGAAATTTTGCAGTAGCTGTGTTACTTTTTTCGTGATGGATACCATGTATTTTGGAGAAAATATAATCTAAGAAACATTTGTGGGAAGTGGGGGCTTGCAGGACAAAATCAAAGTCCACTATTTGGATTTTTGTCAAATTGGCTATATTTGAAATTGCCAAGTTGGTAGATTTTTCATGGTCGATACCATGCTTTTTGAATAATGTATGTTCGAACGATTATTTGTGAATAATGCAAAGTATATAGTAAGGACTGTTTTGTTATAGATATTTTCCTCATTTCATGTTTGTTCTTTCAGAATCGCATTTCAGGCCTCTAGCCCATTATATACTACTCAAAGTTTACTAAGCACCAAAAGTTTAAATGTTGATATTTTCTATCCTTAACGCAATTTCATGACAAATATGTGTGACATGTAGGCCCACTTCATCCTCAAGATAACTGAATAAATTTCAACACATTTACTTTGCTTGAAGCAGTTGAAATTCGGATGGAAAGAGGAGAACCCGCGAAATGAAGGGCCTTTCTAGAGATGGAGTCGTGTTCCATATCTTATTTCTGAACCCAAATTTTCACATTTCATGACTCGATATCATGTTAAGGATCAATGAAACCACATAACTGCTTGGCAAGGTAGTCCTGCGCCCAAGTTTAGGGGCAGAGCACCTTAAATGTGGGTGGGGTAATTTATTGTATCGGCATGTTTAAAATCGCAATATCGATTTCTGGTAGCATTCAATTGTTATGCATCTTTGTTAAAAACTCCCTCCACAACTGTTTGAATTCATAGACGAAGTCAAAGATAAGTCACGTGTTCTCTCGGTGTCCAAATTTCATAACCGAAGTCCTATAGTAGCTGTTCTGGCCTGGTAACAACCTCTCAAATGGCCTCCATAATGTTTCTTAGAACAGTGTAGCGACACATGCAGTCACCAGAAGACTCTTTGAAGGTAATGTGAAATAATGTAAAGCAGACATGTGTTTTGTTGACCATCTTTTGGTCTGTATATCACATTGATCGACAGCAAAATTAGTAGTGGTACACTGGGCGAATTATGTAAATTATGTAGTCCGTGCTAGTCGCAAAAACCAGTGAAATTGCAATTGATTACACCGGTGACCGTAATTGCGTTCAGAGTAAGAAAACTTTCAAAGTTTAAAGGGCCTAAAATGCCAAGACTGCATGTATCGGATTGCGCTAGAATGTGGTGTACAGAGAATCGGAAAAGAAAAAAAAAGGTCATAGTTTAGGTTCTCAAAACGCTCGGTAAGGTGGACCAAATACACCTTTGTGAGACTATAGGTATTGGGATGTGTTTAATTGCTGAAATCGTGAGAGACAAACTAGTTTGAATGAACGATGGTCCTCAAATTAAGCGATATCTCTAATGTATACCTCTAGGGAAAGTAAGTTTATCACTAGTGTTGACTGAATCTTTGATTCTCTAGACGTAAACAGTTGTAGTTACGTCTAGTGTAAACCATAGATCAATATTCCATGCCAAATTGCGAAACTAAAAAGTTGTTTTGGAAACTGTGTATGAAGGTGCCAACTCGGTCCCAAAAAAAGCTTTAATTGACTAAAGAACAGTACTCATTGTACTCCATAAAGTTCCTTTTCAAACAAAAAGCAACAACAAAATCGTTTGAGTCGAGAAATAAGAAAAGTTTACCCCACCCACTTACAAGCACCAACTCATTTTCATGGGTTCGTTTCTTTTTCTCCTTACAATACACTTCAAAATGGTGAGTAAAGTTATTTGATTCGTGTATCAAATACATTAAAGCAACCAGCAAATATATTTTTCGATTGGATATTAGATTTGCACTAGAAATAGTATCACCAAAACTTTTGGTGCTTAGCAAACTTTGAGTAGTATCTATATATTCTACAGAATAATGAATCATTCTGATTTATCTGTGTAAAATATGTAACATATCAATAATAGTGCGATATGATAATTAACCCACATTTTGATCATGCATAGAACAAATAAGCTTTGTGCTTTGAATCTAAGAAACAATCTTTGTTTTGTATTTCATGTTTTGTAGTTTATGTTTTGTCAGGGGCCATTTGCCGAACTACTTGAAGAACCGATGTCTTGAATTTATACTAAGACATCTATTGTAGTGGGTAGTAAAGTTTGTGATAATGGATTGCAGCCTGATGTTTCAATGACAATTTACTTAGAATTGCAATACTTACACCATACATTTGACTTAATCGAAATGTAGATTAGTACAAAGACGATAATCGAAATGGCCATCATATATGCCGTTTTGTCTTCACTTACTAGGACAGTATTCCTTGAATATGGCCGGAAACATGAAGAAACCTTTATACACATTGCAAAAACAAGATGGTAACATATTTAGTTACAATCATCTAAACACACAAAAAAGAAAGAAAAGAGGAAAACATAACTTACATAATTAAAAGCTAGTGTTAGAACAGCTCTGCAAATATAATCAAATGTCAGGTTATACTTGATCTTTCCACAGAAATATGTTGTAATGAATATTGAAATAAGGCAAAATAGAAACTAAGTAGAATAAGGCAAATTAAAAACTAAGTTATCTATAGATACTGAAGCCATTTTGGAAAATGGCAGCAATTTTGATTTTACATGTATCATTACATATTTCACACAGAACATCTACCCCACAAAAATGTTTTTGGAAAAATCTGGCGTTTTTTACACAACCTGGACAGGAAATGAGTTTTACCCATATTGAGATTTATAAAGATGGCAGTCACCTTTGAAAATGACAGTCATGCTTTTGTGTTTTCATGGATGATACAATTATATCTGAAAACGGTATACTATGGGGAGCATACGAGGGACGGTCGGAAAGTACTTGGACTTTTCGTGCTACTGTCTCTCCATTTGCAACTGTATAAACACATTATATATTGGTGGAATCTACATCCATTTGCAAATATTGTAGTCGGTTTATTTTCAAACATAGTTTTATATATACAATATTCTGTCCACTTATATGTGATAGGTATTTTATATATCATAGGCTATTTGTTAGAGGAACAACAAGGATAACCAAAACAAAAGAACATTCTAGTCATTTTAATCGTGAAGTAGTTAAGTTTTCGAACCACATTATTACTGGAGATTAAATAAGGGTTCATAATTCCGAGGTTTGGATAAAAAAAATAGTCAAAGCAGTCATGGAAAGGAGCTGGTTCCCCACCCGTTACCAGATTAAGCTGTTGAGCTGGTTCCCCACCCGTTACCAGATTAAGCTGTTATCTTCGATTTGAAGCCATGGTCGTTGCTTTTGGGGATTCACGAGGATTGCTAGTTACTCATTACATTTCACATGGTAAAAGCTATCATTGTCAAGTACAATTCTGAAGTAATTCAGAAAAATCTAAGAAAAATGCTGAAGTAAACGCGTCCCAGATTAGCAAAGAAAAATGTTTTCTACTTCAGGATTAGGCACGCTCTCATACCACCGCATCTACTGTGGAGATTATGAACTATTACACATGGCAATAGTTGTTTTACCCTTTTTATAGCCCAGACCTCGCCCCACGTGACTTTTACCTGAGTCTAGAACTGGAAAAATGCTTGCTGGGAAGAAATTTGAGAACAGGGCACCATTGATACCGGTTGTTACACTGTACCTAAAACAGTGGGTCTACGTCATTTTTAATAGTGGGAAAAATAAAGCTGCTACGAAAATGGAAAAATGCATAGATATAGATGGACAATTTGTTCAAACAGTGTAAACAGAATTTTGTTAAAAAGTTGAATGGTTTAAGAGAACTAGTCAAAAGTCCAACTACTTTCCGACCGTCCCTCGTATGTGCCAAATTGGTACTTATATCACAAAGAGAAGCATTTTCCAATATTTTGAGTTATAGGAATGGCGGCCATCTTAGAAAGAGGCAATTATGTTGCTTTTCATTATCGATACCTTGATTTCTGAAAACAGTGGACTCTGAGAAACTTTTGCGCCAAATTTGGCAATTGTATCTTAAAGAAAATGGTTATTTCTGATTTTTTTCTTCTATAGAGCTGGCTGCCATCTTGGAAAATGGCAGCCATGTTGGAGTTTTATGGTGGATACCATATGTTTGGAAAAAAGTTTACTATTAGGAACATTTATGCTAAATTTCGTGCTTGTATCTTCAAAAAGAAAGGTTTTCTCGTTTTTCTGTTCATAAATGGATGGCGGCCATTTTAGAAATTGGCAGCCATGTTAGTTTTTCATGGTGGATATCCTGTGTTCTGAAAAGAGTATATTCTGGGGAACACATGTGTCAAATTTGGTGCTTGTATAAAGCAAGAAATATTTTTTCTGATTTTCTTACCTATAAAAATGGCGGCCATCTAGGAAAATGGCCGCCATTTTGGTTTTTCGTGGTGGATACCATTTGTTTTGAAAATAGTATACTCTGAGGAACACTTGTACCAAATTTGGTTCTTGTATCACAAAGTGAAGTATTCTGCCACTTTTTGGACTTAAGCTCCCCCACTACAAGAAATATTTCTGCCAAGTTTGGTGCAAATTAGCAAAATGGTTGACTTTTAAAGAAATATTTTTGATTCATCAATGTCTGATAAGCCCCGCCCTGCAACGCCCACATTTATGGACAAATCAAAAGTTATTTGAACAAATTCAAGTAAAGGGCCGCCAAAATAGCATTTATGCCATTCGGTGAAAATTGGCCTACTGGTTTCAAATGAGAAGAACAGGTAACGGGCTGAAGCCCACATGAGGGACAAAATGTCATGACAACAGCTAACTAGCCTTCGACCGGACATGGTGGCACATTTCTACCAACACGTGTTCTGGTTAGCTTTTGTATATTCATAATCTGGTCTAATTCGATGCGTTTCTGAATAACAATTTGTAAAATATTGTAATAAAAAGTAACACAGAATGAAGTCTAAAGGTTCAATTTTATTCTGTCATTTAGTTTTTTGTTGTTTTCCGCATTGATTTACCAGTAAAAATCGATTTCAGTAAATTCCATATTTATCTCTTTGTCTCTGACTTAGTAAACTGAACTACATTTATCTTTGAGTACATTACTCCTAGAGAGTAATTATGGCCTGAAATCACGAAACACTCATTTTGTCGGTCATGATATGATCTCATTTTGGCTTCGTCGAGAAAATTAAGGTTGTTTTAGGATGCTTATTAAATTGAGTTGTAACTTGTGGAGTCGATATCCTATCGAATTCTGTCGGATTAGCACATTTGTAGTTCACGTTATAAGGCATGTGCACTCTTTAAATTTTAGAAAACATTTTGACACTGCACGTCTTAGTTGATTCATATAATCATCAAGTATTTACCTATAGATTAACTTTGTCTGACTAAAATATTTCAAAGCTTTTTTTTAAAAAAATCAATTAAACCATTTTGATATTAAAACTTTGAACAAAGTGTAACTTTGTATAGGTGAATGTTTCTTTTGATACGATAATCGAACAATCTGTAAAAAAGGCTATATCAATGTGAATGCAAGCATCTCCCCCTCTCTCTCCTATGAAAAGGGGGTAACCTTTTATATATTCACCCATTTAACCCTTTCCCAAACAAGACCTGGGTTTGAAGTCCCTTAAAGAAAAGGCTTGGGAAAACATTGAAACAAAAGAAGAAACTGCTGATAACCAGCATTTTCTCCTTTTGTCTCAATGTTTTCTGTGCCATAATTCACTCATATCCTATCTTTAATAACATCCATTTTGTCATTCGTGGCAGTGTTTGAAGTGGATCACCCCAAAATTGTGTCGTTTGGGAAAGGGTTAAATGTGTTTGTTATTAAGGCTTTTTCTTGTATCTGGTCACCGTATTCTTTCAAACGTTAAGAGAACACTTCATATACAAATATATCATTTATTTTGCTAAACTCATTTTACGAAAATAAGTGTAGATGAAACAAATTTCAGATGTTCGACAATGGATGTTATAGATGTTATATGCAAATCTACGTTTGGTATAATGTTTAAAGACACATGTCGTAGTTCAAAACGACGGGGCAATACCCAAACCCTGTGTCGATCTACATAATCCATAAATCCATAATTCCAATACAGACAGGTGGTAAGACTCCAAATTTCCAGAAAATGCGGTGCTTGAGCACAGAGTTCGTTGTGTATACTGAAGTGACCTGGCTACATGATTGATCATACAACCTGACAGATACGACAGACGTGATATGTAAATGACATTTATTGTATTTATCAGACACAAGCAGATGGGAGAAAGGAAAAAAAATATGAAATTTTATAAACAACATTTAATGACACTTTAACATTCTACTGTACAAATCAAGTAAATCTACATAGACTAATATACATCACTAATATCACTAGCAATAAATGATTGTAATACGTTTACGCTGTATACTTAAACTAAAAATGTAATCAATCCTAATAATAAATCTTATTTGGCCCTTGGGAACCAATCTTTAGGCTAGTTTTCAACTAAAACGTAATGCATAGACAGCCAACCTAAAGAAAATTTGAGACCGGGTTGTAAAAAGAAATCTACAGAAAGAAGCAAGGCGGAGCTACCCTTTTTAGTAGATCGGAGGTAGCGTAGGCTACCACACAAGGAAGATAGATTAGGTTGGCTGTTTGTAGATATGTAGCATTTCGTACCTTGGATACGAATGAATATTGCGATAATATATGAAGGAATATTCAAAAGGCGCCGATAAAGATTGATTCCCTTACATCATGAAATAGCATTCGAATTTAGCAGAGGCTTATCGAAGGAACCAACAATCAATTGAAAGAAATATAAGGAAAAGAATACTAGAGTAGCACACATGATATAAGTGTTTTGACACCTACGAGAAATAATGCAAGAACCATGTGTACTTAGAAATGAGCTAAGAGGCTGAATGGTATGGTCGAGGAAATGGTCTTAAGCCCGAGTAGCCTTAGTAAGCTATTTGGTAAAAAAAAAAACATGGGTTTGAGAAGTGACTAAATTGTGTTTGTGGTGGCCAGTTAGTTGGGCCGAGATCAAATACCAAATGGAAGCTAAGCATAGTAAATAATTTGGCGTAGAAATAATCAACGAGAGCGATGGGAATTGATTGTTGGTCAATACATAAAATGAAGCACATGTTAACATAAAGGCATGCACACCAATGACATTAAATATGGTGGAGGAGGGGATAGGTGGCGGATGTTTAAATTAATCGATGCTTCCTAACGAATAAGAGCTCTTCACACTGATTTCAAAGTATCTGTGTGTAAACCAGATCTGCATTAGCCACTCCCATAAATGAAATGATTGGTTGCTTGCAGTTTACAACTCACGTGATACATGTATATATATCAAGATTTTCGGCGGGCGGTCAATCAATTATCGTTTACAAAATAAACAATATTATATCAATTGATATAATATACTAATAATTTATGAATATTGTGCAATCCTATAACTGAAAATAAAGTGAGCGACCTCGTAGGAAACATATGACAACCAAGTCTATTTAATTGAATGCGAAAATATATACATACAAAGTTTTGTTGTTGCACCTTACGAGATTTGTTCTTTGAAATGTGTTTATCAGTTAGAAGAATCCAAGGACAACATTAGTGGTTAAAATCGTTATCAAAAGCTTACATAAAACAAATGTCAAATGATTCCTGATACATTTATATTTCTTTTTTTCCCACAACATGACAAATCTTTTTCTCTGTTCATGAAAGCTGTGGCAGTATTAAATTAAAGAATTGATTTCCTTCGGGATTAAAATACGATACTTTCTATCTACGACTTATCTATTTGCAACTATCAATCAAGATTTAATACATTATTTCATCACAAATAGATCTAGTTCAAATTCGAAAATATCCCAGAGAAAAACAGGTCAAGAAGAATTTTAAATCGATTTAATGCATATACACGGCCTTTAAAGAAACAGTCATGTTTATTTCATAGTTTAAAATACAAGCCTTTTTATTTGTTTTTTACCTTTTGATGCTTTAATTTCCATCTCGCTCATACATCAATTTATGCCATGTTTCCGTTGTTGTCGACTTGATCATCTCAATCAACCCCGATCAAGCCATCGAGTACAGTCCAAGCTCCATCGGCATCGGTGATCGGGAATATCCGGGGTGATGAGGTTTTATCAGCATCGCTCGGGCTTCCTTTCCATTTTATGACAAGCCAAAAATAACGAACGAATAGAAATCAAATCGAGAAGCGATCTTAAATTAATCGGGTAGAAGATCGAGAATAAATTGTATATAGATCGAGGATGATTGGGTTGATAACCGACCTCCACCCGTTCTGCACTCGATCACCCAACTTGTACTCGGGTGGTTCGCGACCTTGCTTAAAAGTATGTCCCGTTACCTCCACATAACGATTTGCGTCTGAGTGTGTGTGTGGCAAATTGCCAATGACCATTATGAAATCAAATTTAAAACATTCGCTCACAAGGTTATGACAGGTTCTAGACATTTCGGTCACCAGTGTCCAGAAAAGTAGTAAAAGCTACTTTACACCATTTCTAAATATTTTGCACGAGAATACAAAGCATTGTCGTAAAGAAAGTATAATTAAAAATAGATGTAGCCGACCTGGGGCTCGAACAACAACAGCCAGAACACAAGTGAGATGCTCTTTTGGGTACGGACTGGGGAAGGTCCGACTAATGCTGTAGAAAAAGCATAGTATAGCCTTCTTGATAGTAAGGTAAAGTTGGAGTTATACACCTTGATCGGTGGTACCAAGCAAAGTCAGCTCTAGAGTGAAACTAGATGTCACCTGTTTACAAAATAAAAGAACAACGAACAGTATTCATACGCATTAAATATCATATGACGAAGTCTATCCCAATTCTATCTTGCAGTAAATATTTTGTTCTTGTCAAGCTTGGCATAAGAACACTACGAGTAGTCCGGGTGTATTTATATAAGTGATCACGTGCCCATGTGTTGTTCGGAAATGCGGAAAGAAATCGTCATTTCAAAACGCGGTTTTGCTTAGGATCCAAACTTAACAATCGGGAAAGACAAATGAAAAGGATACTCTCGGATTAACCATAAAAAAGTTGTTTTAAATCTCACGCAAAGTTTCCAGAACAACATAAAGAGCCCCTATAAATGTTTCCAATAGCAAGATCTCGCACAATTTATCTGTCTACAAAAGGTACTTAAGCATGTCAAGTGCTCCGATTTATTGTCATTTCGAGACTCAGTATCACTTAAAGGTGTTCCATTTGATTTATATATCTCGACAGAGACATGCTATCTTATTTAGTTTGGATATTCCTTTTCCATATTGATTAGATACCCCCATCTATTACAGTGAATATGGACTCGCTCTTGACATTAAAAATTACATACAAACTGTATGAGGGTTTGTCAGGCAAGCGCTGATCAACTTAATCATTGGATTACCGTTGATACGCTTTATTGTGAATGTTATGCATGCCCTCCTTTTTGTCTTAATATAAAACAGTGTTTATATATTTTGTCAGATATTTTCTATGAACTGACCCTATAACGCTTACCATATTTCATTTAGACAATACCAACAAAATTTACTTTTGGAAACACTTTCATTTATAACAGGCATGATCGTAAGAGCAAACGTGTAGACTAACAAATTAAATGTTTCGAACCCATGGAGAAACTTTTGTGTAAAACACTTTCAATGACAACCAGAACAAACGTTTAAACAAAGTCGAAGACAGTAATCTAAGAGCACATAACTCAAAAAGTGAGATTGAAATGAAGCTGAGAACTACGCTCAAGCAAGATGTGTTTGTCCCCAGCATTTAGCGTAAGTTTTAGAGTGTAAACAAGAAATTATTGACGGACAGACCGGCGGATAGAAATTGATGAAAATGATCTACAAAGTGCTAAAGATAGAGAGAGAAAGAGCTGTGAAACTTATAGTGAATAAAGTGAAAGTTAAAGTTATATTGCCACAATCTATAGACGAAAAACAACAACAGGAAGTCCAATTCAAAAATGAGATGAACGAGGGATGCCTTATAGAGTGTCCTAGCTCTGCTTTTTCTTAAAAGTTTTTGTAAAACGAACACCGCCTATATGAACAATGGGCCAATACAGAAACATTAGGAAGTAGGAATATATCATCGGCAAAAGCCATGTTGATGTTTCGCATGTGCTTAATTCTTGGTTAAACTTAAGACAGACAGAACTATTCAGGTACAACATTATTAACTCACTTTACAATATCTTGATAAATACCTAAGAAGGGCTACGATATATATTTATCTTTTTTCCTCTTACGAGATCGCAAATATATTTCTCTCTTCATGAATTCTAGGCTGTATTAAATTACCGAATTGATTTCCGCCGGGATTTTAAACAATTCCTTCTATCAGTATAATATCTATCTGCAGCCATCAATCAAACGTATCTTAAAACATTATTTCATCACAATTATTGTCTTGTGAACACAAATCTAGGACATGAAGTACTTTCAAGACTTACGTAAATAAAGGGAAATCGTTTTAAATGTTGTCGATTTTCTTTAAAAACTTTTTAGCTGTATTTCCTAAAGCTGAATGAAATGGTGTTTACTGTCTTCTTAAATAAAAGTTCAGTCATATCGCGGCGATTGTGGGTCTAATCGTGGATTTGTGTGGTTTCTCCCACCAGTACTACCATGATTGATATCCTTTCTGGGGATAAAGCTGCTCTCATAAAAGCGTTTACGATTATCTACCCATTTGTTCCTATCAAATCTCGATAAGATTAATAGCCGCTTCTGAGGATCAAATTCGGGCACTAAGGATTGAGAGAACCATACGATATAAAACTGTCTCGGCTGCTGTAATTTCGAGGTTTAGATAAAAACAACTATTTACTCACCAACTTTACAGCTCATTTTTCATCTGGGATATCTTTCTTTACTTATCTATTAACTTAAGATTCTTAATCTCTGAAGAAATATCTTATGCATTTAGCTTGTTTTAGAATTATTACTTAATTAAGCTATTACTCGAGCATTTCGTTTGCCAATTACTACAGCGTTTACTTTTGCAAAATCTTGAATATGATGGAGATAAATACACTGCAAAAACATCTGCTGGCGGCCCAGCGAAGTAACTGCATATCCATACATGCAAATTTGTTTCTACTAGTTTATGTATTCTTTCTCATTGACCCTTATGTCTAACTACGCTTGTAAAATACACGTTTATTTGTCCCCTACTATGTCAAGTGAGTCATATTTATCATTTAAGTACAATACTCCCCTAAAGTATACATGGCAAAATATCACGTAGCACGCATTTTCTAGTTCATGATATTATCTCATTTTGTGGCTTCACCGAGAAAATTAGGTCGTTTTAGGATGCTTATCAAATTGAATTATTGAGTTGTGTCGAGTCAATACCTTACCGAATTTTGGTATATCACATTTCTAGGTCATTTAAAAAAAAATTTCATTATAGAAAATCAATTCAGCCCTTCACGTTTTAATAAATACACAGCTTCATATCTACTCAATACCAAATAGTTTATTCACGTAGGATTTATCCACATTTGGTCAAAGAAATCCTGAATAAACACAACGTCAATAAAAAGGTAGAGGTATTCAACTTGCCGATCAGATTTCTTCAAAATGTGGGAGTGATATCTGCAAAGTTTGCAAGGAACATCCCCGACAGCAGGACAATGATGGAAGGAAATAAACATAAACAAGATGTGTTTGTGAAACACTGATACCCTCGAAAATGATAATGGTAAGTTTTAGCGTTAAGTTCGGAATGACAGACAGACATGCGGACAGACAGATAGACGCACAGACGGACGGACATGAGAAACTAATGTGCCCCCGATCTTTCGATGGAGGGTGCATAAAGAAACTACGACAAGAAGTACCAACAATTAGTTTTCTAGAAGAAGTGTTTTGGTCGTTTGTCCAAATCGTGATTTCATTCAACTATTGAATTTCCGTATAGCTGTTTAGGTCATTAGTTTGGTCATGTCTTTTATCATATCAACATAGAAATGCTAATGAGAAGTTATAGTCACTGGATTGACAATGAACAGAAAACGAATGTTCTTTTAAACATTCAATCTGCAAAAGTGTGTATGAGGAACTTCAACTTCGAATATTCAACGTTTAGACAGAAATGGGCGCGTTTAAAATAATGTGACTAAAGTGTGACATTATATAAGTTAGAAATTACTGCTTTTTGTAAAATGAATGCCACATAGATTTCTTTAACAGGAAGACAACAAACCATTCTGGTTCGACAGTACATGTACCTGATATATATTTCAAATTCATGTTTACTTCGTTGATTGTGTGTTCCATCTTGTACGAGGTATAGTCAAAAAGTTCCCGGACTGCCTTTGAATTGTATTTTTTCCGACGTATTTGATTCAAGTCTTGATTCAATAAGTAATTTCGAAAAGTAAACTACATGTACCACTTTCATAAGTTTTTGTGGTTTTAGATTGTTAAAAATCAAATTTTTCTAAGACGTTAGAGCATGGAGTTCAAGAGTACGGATCACTTTGAAATAACGCTTTTTCCCAACATTCTTACTATTATTCAAAGGACCATATCTTAAAAATTACAGGCGCTTTTACATGCAGCCTCGATATGGCTTCACATCAAAATATCTTCTGAACAATTTCAAAATTTGAATGTCGTGGCATAAAAATTCTGCGTTTCATACATATTTCTCCTATCAATGGATGAAAGACAACTATAATCAAGGCGACGTCACCAAAGCGTACGGAACAAATCTGCGCTATTAACGTCTATATGTGAAGGCCGAAATGACGCCTATGGATTTAGAAGTTCTTTAAATCAAGCAACGGCTTCAGTGCATATTCTAGGACAACTTTATTTAATTGACACAAGAAATTTTTGAATTAACGCGCGAAAATAAGCGATGATCTTAGTAATGAGCGGCATAAAACGTGCTTATTTAGACATGAAGACCGACAGTCTCACCGACCGATGGAAATCATTCGGCGATGTAGCTAATATTGCTGGAATATTTGTCGTGGTGCAATTCATAAAATCATTTCGATAAAATAAAATACGTCTAAACTGTACACAGGACGGGAGGCGCGGCTTTAGACGGACGATGAGCAAAAGACCCACGTCTTTGAACGTTTCCTAAGAAGCATATGGACGCTGATTTTACAAGGACAATGTACCTTACCAACCTAATGCAATAATCGTGCCGATATTAAAATAAGAACCACATAAGTTCTAAGCTATGAAAGACTGTCTGTCCCACACCCAATGCAGTCCGGACTCAGTAAAATGCCATTTCAGCATTTCTCTTGTTTATTTAAATTTCCCCGATGTTGCAGGTTTTAGTCAAACGAAGAGATTTGGCCTGCGACCAGGTCAGCTGTGAAATGTTATGACACTGAATTCATTCGTTTGCCCCATATGTGTATCGCGATGGGAAGTACAGAATCTAGATCATTCTGATGAATAATTTGAAAAGCTGTGAACTAACCCGAAATCATTGATTTTCGCTCTGTAAAATACGACGTCATGTAGACGTCGCTGTGCGACGTCAAAGTGATCCGTACATTGTTTATGTATGTTTTTGCGACTGTAAAATAATATGTTATATGTATTGTATCAATATAAATGATATATGTACTTATCGGACATGATTTCCTCTTTTTAGGTATATAAGTTTTAGAAATATCCGAATGCATATAATTTACGTACGAAGGCAGTCCGGGATCTTTCTGACTGTACCTCGTATAGTGCAGACGAAAAAAACGTTTCACTCCTGACACCATATATATTGCACAACATGGGGAATTGCAATCCATTGAATCACTAAATAGTCCAGTGCAGAATGCCTACAAGGTAGATGCCTTCCTAAAAAGCGAATTGCAGATTTCTTGCAGAATAGACTAAAATGGTTAACACATTAAACATAGGGTCTTTCACTCCTGACATCAGAGGGTTATAAATTATGATAAAACCATCTCTACATGCTAAAGAAGTGAAGATGAGATGAAAAAGTAAATCTTTAAATAATGAAACACATGTTGCTTTATGAACTGCAAGTATCCTGTCATTGTTTTTTTTATTTACCATAACTTAGAAATCTAGTATAATTGTAAAATGCGTTTCATTCCTGACATTTTTAACCTGTTATAACAACATATTAACATATTAATATCCCTATTATTTTATATTTCTTTGTATTTTCAACTCAACTCCAATGAATGTTTGTCTGTCCTAAATTGTGTAGTTTGATCCAAAGTTTCATTGATGTTGTAGTAATAATGGTCCTGAAATAAAATTTGTTTACAACTCAATATTTTGCCAATCCTTACATACAACGGTCAGTAAACTGTTTGTCTAGTGATCGTTTTCTACGGAAATATGTTGACGTGTTTCTGACGTTGTCTTTTTTTAATTTGACATTGTACTTCAAATAATCTAATAAAATTCTAGGAGTTGTCTTATATCACAAATATCACGAAAATGAAGCGTAGAGCGACTGAAAGTGTATATTAGATTAACACGGATGTAATCGGAAAGTATAAATAGTCCCTAGATAGAATTTGATTAGGAAAGGATATCCAATTAGTTCATAATGACTATTATCGTCATCGTTGCGTATGAACATTAGCAAATTGTTTCTATACTCATATTGACTGATCTTTTTCGGTCATTCCCCTTCTTCAGTGCACTTATTGAAGTATATATAAATTTAATATAAACAAAGAAAAGAGAAGAAAAGCAACTATCTTAAGACTCTGTCGTTTCTAAAAGATAGAATTAAATACCATTTCAATAAACAGAAGTTTAAGTTTGGTTCCTAATTTCCGAACAAAACTTATATTTTCCTTCATGTCCAATGGCACTAGGCGAGTACAATGCAAAGCTTTAGAACCACTAATGAAATAAGCTTTTGAAATAAAGGGAAAGTGATCAGTATTTTTCAATATCATATTATATACGGAACTTAAAGGTCAACTTCAAACATTTTGTGATCAAACTGTTCTGTATTAAACACATTGAACATAGCAATCAAATATAATATATAAATATATTCTAAAGTACCGCGTCGCTTAGTTCCCTTGATATCCTCTAATTGTGATATCGTAGTAGGCGAGTGAGAGCGTATCTGAAAAGAGGTAAATGTGTCGAATTTCCAAATTAGAAGTTATATTTCCTTGTAATAATAAGGTATTTTTGTAAGTCCTCGTTCAATGCGTGCTGTCAGATGAGATACATGTTTCAGTGTCAAGTGCGCCAAGAGCCCCTTAAAGCTTATATGTATGTTTTCAGAAGTGAATTAAACGCCGTCCAAGTGCATCTATCATGTGGTCTTTGTTCCCTTTTAATTACAGTCAAAAATCTTTTGATTTTTGTGCAACACTATAATAGATTCTACCATTTCGAACATATCCTAGTCATCTTATATAATATTTTTTTAGTTTAAATGAGGCATATACGTATAACAGAAATAAATGGCAATC
The DNA here is from genome assembly GCA_963680895.1 of Fragum sueziense. Classification (NCBI taxonomy): domain Eukaryota; kingdom Metazoa; phylum Mollusca; class Bivalvia; order Cardiida; family Cardiidae; genus Fragum; species Fragum sueziense. Next base: position 49,650,352 of record OY804593.1, read on the forward strand.
AACAAATCTTGCTTTTCAGTGAGGTCAAAAAATCTATCAAAGAATGATCATTAGGGATCTAAGTCTAAAATTAATGTAATGGAGGATAGAATACTGATAGTATTCCTTTCTCCATGTTTTTGTTGTTGTTGTTTTCATCAGACATGTCACTATCTGGGGCCTACATAATGTAGTTAGCCTCTCGATGATAATTGTAAGGCCACCTTCTTTATATACAATATTTTTTCACGTTCAGCAGGAGGGATGAACATAACATAAACAGATCATATTTTATCATCTCTTTTATCTTAATCAATAATCATATCGGTTTTGAGATTGAAGATTGGTATTTTATCTTTTTTAGGTCGTAATATTTACAAAAGTTATACTTGTTGGTATTCCTTTTTGTTGCCATTTAAGCTTTAATATTTGCGAATCGGGATGCAGATGGAGAATAAATCATAATTGCATGCCTTCATAAATATTTCTAAGTTCAACCAAACTGAATCGGGTGGAACACAAGGAAAACACGAAAGTGCAATTCGATTTCGTCTACTTAAAATACGAGCTCAATATAACGTCTAGACGTTAATACTTTATCCACTGAGGATTTTTATTGTATTTATCATTCATTCAAATCTCTTTTGCACGAACTCAGATAAATATCGATATGTTTAACCCTTACACAAACTGTAAGGCATTTTGACACATCTAAGTCTTTGAAAGGCATTTGTAAAATAAAGGATAGGAAGAAATTGCTGTTACTTAAAATTGTACCACTCAAACATTGTGCTATTTAATAAAGTACTAAGCAATATAAAACACAAGTACAGCTCAGAGAACCGAATCCTGAATCCGTTACGGTTAATGGAAATAAGTTATCTCATCTCATAAAATGTATTGTGCCTGAGTGCATCTGACGCATCATTATTCAAAGCAATTGACCATCAATGATATAAAACAAGTATCCATTAGTAGGTCTCTTAGGGAAAGTAGAGGGAAAGTAGAGCGTTTCGGAATTTCTTACTTTCGGTAATGCAATAATTATTTGCATCCGCATCGGTGCAGTTTACTGAAATATTTATAGCTATAAAGTCGAAATGCCGACATTAAGGCAGTCAACCCCTAATGAGATTCGTGCGACATCGGAATCATTTGGGCGCAGTCGAAATCGACCGCACCCGTATAGGTTCGGATACGTCACGACGCCGTTCGAAAAGATCCGATGTTTATGAAACGTACGTTCAAAAGCGCTTTACAAACATAAAACATAAAATCTACTGAAAAATAAATCATACTAATAAGAAATGTCATACATACGTTATAAGAATTATATGAGTATAAAAGTGAATGAACCGTGAAAGTCCATACACATAAAAAATCAGTGTTTAATTTCCATAAATCTGCTTAAACAAATAAGTCTTTAAGTATTTCTTAAAACATGAAACTGTAGAAGCAGCTCTTATTTCGGATGGGAGAGAATTCCATAATACTGGAGCAGCACTCATAAAACTGCGGTCTCCATACGTTTTAGTACGGCGTTTCGGTACTACAAGTGTTGTGCCATTTGACCCGGATTAAGTTCACGGGATGGTTTGTGTATCATTAAAAGTGATGTGATATATTCTGGGGCTTGTCCATGGAGGGCTTTAAATGTATAAGTCTGATAAGTTTGATATATCAAACGCAAAATTAAAATAAAAGTTACCCGTTCTAAACATAACGGTGACTCATTAGTTTGTTATTTTTATCTTTTTTAATCACATTTCTATGTGATTGGAGCCAAAGATCAAAATACAAGAATGTGTGGTTTGTTTTGATCTTGATATTCACTTCTTGATTTTATTTCTTAAATAATGATCCAGACCAGAATAAAAATATACGATTATACAACCCATTAGAAGGTTGACAAATCACTTTGTTACCGATTTCTAATTCGGCGTCAATCTGCCAATCAAAACAGACTGATTAAGCACGATATGCGTCCTTTCTGTCAGAATAAGGACTTTTCTAGTTGACAGCAGTAAGAAAAAAGTCAGACATCTTGAGAACCAGGTATTATGGATACTTACAATAAATCCCGGAAATTTCCTTCTATAAGTACATGTATACTTGTATCCTGATGTACGTATATGTTATACCTCAACGGAAGTGGCGAATGTCTCCGGTTTTCCTGTGCAAAAGACAGAAGAATAAACCATGTAAACCATTATTCAAAATAAATGGCTTGGTCTGGTAGGTTACTTAATACAAACTGATAAATGAAAAACATCTCATCAGCATTTTCTTCGTCTGAACTTTACTTTCATTATTCTCGTTGTAGATTGTCATCTCTAATCAAGGTTCGTAGTTTATAAACATAAATATCCTTTTTTAGCTCACCTGAGCACGAAGTGCTCAAGGTGAGCTATTGTGGTCGCTTTTTGTCCGTCCGTCTGTCCGTCTGTCCGTCTGTCCGTCCGTCCGTCCGTCTGTCCGTCTGTCCGTCTGTCCACAATTTGTTGTTACCACTCTAGCATCCACAAATATTGACCAATTTTGACCAAACTTGTATGACCATAAGTTCTCGGATGAGTTCGATTTTGAGTCAGATCGGACCAGGAAGTTTAGAGTTATGTGCCCTTGAACATCAAAAATGGCTATTTTTGACTTTGTTACCACTCTAGTATCTACAAATATTGACTAATTTTAACCAAACTTGGTCAAAACATGTATGACTATAGGTTCTTGAATGAGTTCGATTTTGGGTCAGATCGGACTAGGAAGTCCGGAGTTATGTGCCCTTGAACGTTAAAAATGGCTAGTTTTGACTTTGTTACCACTCTAGTATCTACATATATTGACCAATCTTAACCAAACTTGGTCAAAACATGTATGACTATAGGTTCTCGGATGAGTTTGATATTGAGTCAAATCGGACAAGGAAGTCCGGAGTTATGTGCACTTGAACGTCAAAAACGGCTAGTTTTGACTTTGTTACCACTCTAGTGTCTACAAACATTGACCAATCTTAACCAAACTTGGTCAAAATATGTATGACCATAAGTGCTCGGATGAGTTTGATTTTGAGTCAGATCGGACCAGGAAATCCGGAGTTATGTGCCCTTGAACGTTAAAAAATGGCTAGTTTCGACTTTGTTACCACACTAGCATCTACAAATATTGACCAATCAAGACAAAACTTTGCCAAAATGTTGGTAACTATAAGATCTTGGATGAGTTCAATTTTCAATGTGATAGGAGCAGGAAGTCTGGAGTTATGTGCCCTTGAATTTGACAAAATTGCTGTTTTCGACTTTGTTTACACTGTAGCATCTACATTTATTGACTAATCAAGACAAAACTTGGCCACAATGTTGATGACCATAAGATACTTGATGAGTTGAATTTTCTGCTTGATTTGGCTAGAAAAACAAGAGTTATTGGCCCTTTAATTTCATAAAATTACTGTTTTCGACTTTATTTTCTCTCTAACAAACAAATATGGATCAATTAAGACACAACTTGGTTGCAATGTGGTTGACCATAATATCTTAAATGTTTTAATTTGTCAGATTGATTGGACTAAAAAAAGTTGTGTGCCCTTGATGGATACACAATTGCCGTTTTCTACTTTGTTTTCTCTCAAACAGCAATAAATAAAAAATTGGACATAATGTTGATGAGAATATCTTTATCAGAACAGAGTTATGTGCCTTTTACTATGACAAAATTGTTTTTTTTTCTTCCACTTTGTTTTTACTGTAACAGCTACAAATATTGATCATTCAAGATTATGAAAGCAGTTTTCAGCTGGATCATAATCTCTCATCTTAAATGATGTGCTCTTGAACTTGACAACATTGGGACTTTCATTCTATCTAGGTGCAGGTGAGCGATTAAGGACCATCATGGTCCTCTTGTTCTAATTTGAAGAGAATATTTTGCTCTGTGATTAAGCGATTATTGTGAAGTCTAGTAACAGCTTTTGAATGTAATCAACGATAAAGAGGTTTTAAGCACAAACAAACTTGTCTGTCTATGTATAGAGCGTCTTTGTAACATCTTTTAATACAGATGCTATCCTGTACATCGAGGGCTTGGTGCAAAACTATTGTAACTACATTTTGTAAAATTTTACTGGAGAGTGAAAAAACTTATTGACTTTCTCAAAGTAAAAGAGGATTTTTTTTAAAAAATTCCAAATATCTTTTTAAGTATACAGAATTGAAACTTTATATTAGAACACATGATGTATTCCCTCCTAAAGATTCAGAAAATGAAAAAAAGTGATTTTCTGAAAAATATGTAATTACAATAATTTTGCACTGAACCCTCGACATATCTTTTTGCCTTTTCAATGATTAAAAAAATCAAACAATTAAGGATTTTGAATACACACATAAATGTATAGTGGAACGGAATTACTCGGGTAAATGTGCATATGTTTTAACCACTCATACAATGTTTTCGTAAGATACTCCAGTAGCGTACTTTGTCAACAAAGATGACGTAGTCGCGGTTTTATTATAATGCATTATATTTTGAAGAAAAAAAGACTATACACTCACTATTTAAGATTTATTCAGAAAACTCTGTCGACTATGATGACATGTACACGTTAATGAAGATTTTGATTTGTGGTTGATAAATGGTAAACCTGTGACGAAACTTAGATACCATGCTAGACAGAATGTCGCAAAGCATCAAAGGATTTGTGTGCTTATACCGTTATTTCACGTTTAAAATTTCCATTGATCGTCATGTCTCCTTCGTTGTTCATTTTCTAAACCACATTTCTCACTACAGATATATAAAGGATAATTTATATATATGTATAGTGACTTTCCTTAAAACAAAGTATGAACGAGGCGTATCCGTGTACTTATTTGAACTTTCAGTGACCTTTCATATAAAGAGTGCTCTTGAGTGTCCTATCATCTCATTGTATCGCGCCCATGGTGCGATACATATTGTGGTATACATATTCTAATTTTAGAAATTACGTCATGAGGGATAATTATTTGTACTTGAAAGTCGTATATATAACCTACACATAAACTGTTTACACGGTATAATTTTTCAAGCAGTACTATAAGTATACATCGAAGTTCGTTTAATCTCGGACCACGCTGAAAATTCGTGTAAACAAAATTCTAGTATAGTTTTATACTTTGCATAGCAATGGAAAGTCCCTACTTCCGGTTTGCCCATGGTGGACATGTACTTTTCCTATCCGTTTAAATGCAACGCATTTATGCATACCATTTCGAATCGCAGTAAGAAATCAAAGAACGAAAAGTACTTAACTATTGAATGACCACTACATGTTCTATTTGGACTGGTCAACTTGCATTGTTACAAGGTATCGTCTTATCTGACTAGATATGTGTATTGCTAGTAGAACAAATGGGTTTTCTCAAGCGTTTTTCAGAATTGCATTACAATGTGTATTCCTACTTTCGGTTTGCCCATGTCCTGTCCGATTCGCTGCATCGCGTCCTAAGAAATCAAAGCACGATAAAGACTTTAGTATTGAATGAACACTGCATGTACAATTTTGGATGATGAGAATCCAAAATTTCAAGGGATCGTCTTAACTAAATAGGCATGTGTATAACTAGTAGAACAAATAGGTTTTCTCAAAAAAAAAATCTAAAAATTACAAACTGTTAGGGGTTTTCACATAAAAGAACAACTCAATTTTTATGTCTCAACAGTTTTTGACTGGATGGATTTCAAAACCGTTCAAAAGAATACTTTATGCTCAATCAATTCGCCGCCACAATCAAAACTTTAGTCTTGTACTTTTTGTTACACTCTAGTAAATCTCGTATACATATGTGTCGCGCGTTCTTTGTGGGTTTTTTTGTGTGTGAGAAGTACAAATATAGGTCCCGATTTATGACCTGGCAGAGATGAATCTGCCGGGTGAATTATTGAGACATATTCATGGTATTGCTTGTATTTTGTTACAGCTTAAATCTTAAACATTCCTTATATATTTGGCTTCATTTTAGCGGCTGGTGGTTGTCACTTTATATGGCATTTCTGTATTTCTCTTTTTACATTTAATTTATTGCTCCATCGGACAAAAGTAATAAGGATCATATCCGTGGCATTGTGGCTGTTGTGCGCTCGTTCATCTATGTCTGTTATCATAAACGTTTCCTATTCCTGCTGTTATCAAAGCATTTTTAGATTCCATAGACTAAGATTAGCATGCACTCTGATCTATTCAACACAGTCTGTTCTCTATTGAATGATTATACGAAAAACAAATAAGCTATAGTGGTCAAAATGTTCCGGTTTGGAAAATTTACTTGATACGATTTTTATATTCAGAAGGCTAATGGATAAACAAGCACTTTTTTCTATTTAATTAAAGTATTTTTACCTATTCTGACCAAAGGCTAGTGGGGCTTATGCCACGGTCCTGTTTCCGGCGTGCGTTCATGTGAAAACTTCTCCAAAATTACTAGGCCAGTTTCAATCAAGATTCAAACAGGAATCTTCTAACATAGGAATCTAACAGGAATCTTCCTTGCATGGAGCCTTTCGAATTGTTTTTTGTTTTCTTTTGTTTTGTTTTTGTTTTGTTTTTTTTATTTTTTCGAAAAATAATTTCATAGTGAACTGTGGTTACTATGGTGCACTTTCATTTTTTTGTGTGTGTCTTTTTTCCTTCTTTTTTAGCTCCACTGGCCGACAGGCCAGCGGGCTATTGTCATGGCGGTGTGTCCGTCGTGCGTGCGTGCGTCCGTCCGTCCGTAAATTTTTTCTTTAAAAATCTTCTTCTCAGAAACTACAAGATGGATTTCAATCAAAGTTCACAAGAATGATCCTTAGGTGACCCTCTCTAAGATTCCTTCAAAGAATTTGGATTGAATCAGAATAACCTGAGTTATCTGCCCTTGAATATCACAAATAGCTGGTTTTGACTTTAATTTTACTCTAACATCCACAAATATGAACCAATCACGACAAAACTTAAACAAAATGTTGGTGGCTATAAGATCTTGCCTTGGTATAATTTTCAGGTTGATCTGAATTTTACACCAGGAGTTATGTGCCATTGAAATTGACATAATTGCCATTTTCGGCTCTATTTTGACTTTGTTTTCACTCTAGCTAGTACAAATATCGACCAATCTAAACAATACTTGTACAGAATGTTGATGACTATAAGATTTTGCTTTGGTATAATTTTCAGCTTGATCTGAACTTAACATCATGAGTTATGTGCCCTTGATATTGACAAAATCACATTTTCGGCTCTATTTTGACTTTGTTTTCACTCTAGCAACTACAAATATTGACCAATCAAGACAAAACTAAGAAAGAATGTTGGTGATTATAAGATCTTGCTTTGGTATAATTTTCAGCTTGTTCTGAATTTTACATCATGAGTTATGTGCCCTTGAAATTGACAAAATTGCCATTTTCGACTCTATTTTGACTTTGTTTTCACTCTAGCAACTACAAATAATTACCAATCAAGACAAAACTGAGACAGAATGATGGTGGTAATAAGATCTTGCCTTGGTATATTTTTCAATTTGATCTGAATTTTACGTCATGAGTTATGTGCCCTTGAAATTGAAAAAAATGTCATTTTCGACTATATTTTGACTTTGTTTTCACTCTAGCAGCTACAAATATTGACCAATCAAGGCAAAACTTGTACAGAATGTGGGTGACTATAAGATCTTACCTTGGTATAATTTTCAGCTTGATCTGAATTTTATATGAGTTATGTGCCCTTGTTATTGACAAAATTGCCATTTTCGGCTTTATTTTCACTTTTACAACCATTAGTATTAACTAATCAATACAGAACTTTCACAGAAATCTTACTGACCATACGATCTTACTTGCTTGTAATTTTAAGCTTGGTCATGCATTTGCTTATTGGCGCAGCCTGAACCTTTGAAATTGCATTCAACAAGACAAACAATCAGGCATGTGGAGCGCTTCCAGGCCGACAGGACTGTCTAGTTTCCAAAAAATAATTTCACAGAGAAACGATTCAGGACCATCTTGGCCCTAATTCCTTGCTGAAATATTCGGTTTCCTTTCTTGTTTAAGTTAATTTTAATCGCCATTTATTCAACTGCAACATTCAACACTTTTGTATTTGCTTACTTCCCCTCCTATGTTGTTTAACTAATGTATAATCTGGCTGAACACACAAAAAATGGACATTATAGACTAGCAGCAGCATATGCAGACATGCAATCATATTTCGGTTTCACTGCATGTTGACTTAACCAGACACTTTTACCATTTTATTCATTACTTTGGTATAATTTTCTAAGCGCGATACAATTCATTTTGCTGTACATTACAGCAATTTTTTACTTGTTACACCTAGGTATTATAATTAACTTTGTTATCCATTGATACAGTGATACAGTGTACTATTAGACCTTTGAGTGGTATTAAACTTGAAGCTAATACTAGTAGTCAGTGACTACCAATCAGCCAATAGACATTCTAAACATTTTGAAGAATCGTTCAACAATCATATATACCATTCAAGCAAATGACAGATTCTGTTTACAGTTCTAATGCTTTATATAATTCTCAATCACATTAGTACATTTTTAGTAATTTACAAATTAACAAACAGAAAATGTTGTGGAATAGAAATAAATACTAAGACATATTTTTAAAGAATGCGGAAAAAGAACGGCCTTTCCATTAACATTTAAACAGTATACATGTGTCACCTCTATCTTATTCCATTGTGGAATACTTTCAATGGTATAGCATAAAATCGTTGGTCATTATGAAATTAAGAATTAAGAGTTCTGAGTAGCGAGCTCTTAGATATTGATCAGAATGAAATTATGCATTATGATTATCATTTATCGAGAGTTAAAAAGACCTTCATCACGTGTGAACTTAACTAGTGTGTTGTTTCTTTAATTCGAGCCAATTATTGACATTTTGTTTTGAAAAACGTTCAAAATGACAATGATCAAGCTTTGTCTAGACAAGCGAACATTAATTTTGTTTATAATAAGTTTGTTCACATCTTGAAGGAGTTGCTAATTACAAACAGTCTAGACTCTTGGTGGAGACAAACATGCTGTTTAAATAATAATGAATGTTTCGTTCTTTTTGTTCCATTTCCAACGTTATTCAGGGATCGTATTCAGCAACCAGTCTAATTCCATGTTAAAATGTTAAAAATACTTAACAAACCATTGGATTGGCCGAGGCATAACGTCTCGTCCAATCCGATGACCTGCAATATAATTTTGTGTCAGACCATCAATTAAGAAATGTTAGTGAATACGGTCACAGGACCCAGAAACTAGTGCCTTGTTTAGACAGTCGTTGGTAACATGTAAATGTTTTAAAAAACAGAAAGAACTTTACGAAAACATTCAGACAAGTAGGACAACAACGAATGAAACTAGGATTTAATTGGTTAAAGCCTTACATGTATGGCATTCATTTCAGTGTTTTGCATATAGCCTCGATGAAGGAAATGTCTGTAGATCAATCTAAAATGTATCAGACTGTGCGATTTTATAATTAGTCCCCTACCGGCGAAGCCGAAGGGGACTTTAGGTTTGCACTCTGTCCGTCAGTCAGTCCGTCCGTCCGTCTGTCTGTCCGTCTATCCGTCTGTCTGTCCGTCAGCCCGGTGAATTAGTTTTCTAGACTTTTTTTCTAAACGGGGGTAGCTATTGAGCTGATTTTTGGTACGTAGATCCGTATTGATGAGTTACAGAACAAGTTTAAGTTTCGTTCCGGTCCAGTGATTTTTTAGGAAGATATGGATGATGGACTTAGAAAATTACTGAGAAATTACAGTTTTCCAGACTTTTTTTTCTTAATGCTGGCAGCTTTTGAGCTGATTTTTGGTATGTAGACCCGCATTGATGAGTTACAGAACAAGTTTGAGTTTCGTTCCGGTCCAGTGATTTTTTGGGGAGATGTGGATGCTGGACTTAGAACATTTCTGGGAAATTATAGTTTTCCAGACTTCTTTTCTTAACGCTGGCAGCTATTGAGCTGATTTTCGGTATGTAGACCCGCATTGGTGAGTTACAGAACAAGTTTGAGTTTCGTTCTGGTCCAGTGGTTTTTGGGGAAGATACAGATGCTGGACTTAGAAAATTTCTGGGAAATTACAGTTTTCCAGACATTTTTTTTTAACGCTGGCAGCTATTGAGCTGATTTTTGGTATGTAGACCCGCATTAATGAGTTACAGAACAAGTTTGAGTTTCGTTCCGGTCCAGTGATTTTTGGGGAAGATATGGATGCTGGACTTAGAAAATTTCTGGGAAATCACAGTTTTCCAAAATTTTTTTCTTAATGCTTGCAGCTATTGAGCTGATTTTTGGTATGTAGACCCGCATTGATGAGTTACATAGCAAGATTGAGTTTCGTTCCGGTCCAGTGATTTTTGAGGAAGATATGGATGCTGGACTTAGACAATTTCTGGGAAATTAACAGTTTTCCAGATTTTTTTCTAAACGCTTGCAGGTATTGAGCTGATTTTCGGTATATGAACACATATTGATGAGATACAGAACGACTTTGAATTTCGTTCTGCTCCAGTGATTTTTGGGGAAGATACAGATGCTGGACTTAGAAAATTTCTGGGAAATCACAGTTTTCCAGACGTTTTTTTCTTAATGCTTGCAGCTATTGAGCTGATTTTTGATATGTAGCCCCGCATTGATAAGTTACAGAACAAGGTTGAGTTTCGTTCCGGTCCAGTATTTTTGAGGAAGATACGGATGCCATCAGCTGGACTTTGAAATTTTTTGGGCTTCTTTTTCTAAACACATATATAAAGCCGGTAGGGGACTTGGTATTGTTTTGCAATACTTCAGAATGCTTGTTTATTATTACTTTAAAAAACAATTATTCTAGAACATTCAATTTTTCGTTTTTTAAAGACCAGAGCGATTTTTAATCCATCTAGCGTTCTCTGAAAGTATGCTAATGAAGCACACTAATATGCAGAATCCACAAAAGTGCAATTACGTCCTGGTCAGAAAAAAGGCTCATCATCAATATGCAATCAAAAGGCCTCGTATGTTTTTTTTTTAATTTTGATTTATTAGTTGTGGTAGACAGAAAAGTTCCCCCATTATGTATAATGAGCCACTACAATTCACTTTATCGAACAATTTGTCACGAGCGAGGAATTGTAAGCATCTCCATTAGATCTCCGTGTGAGTGTTACGTGTATTATATGGTACGAGAAGCTTGATTTCATCGAACTTGAAAGCGGCTATAAAATGGAAAGAAAATGACGGTTTGACTTAGTCCAGGCTGATTCAAGGATTCGAAATCATGTAAGACGGGAGGCATCTGAAGCATTAAAGACGCCACTGGTTTTGCAGCAGCCTCATACATGTTGATTAGAATTATTCATCAGCATACATGTATACTAAGAGATAGCATTTTCTCCAGACTCAATGAATTCCACATTCTAATGAGTACAATAAGTAGTCAAGCCTATCTTCCACCAGCTTACTAAATAGAAACTGAATTTTCATTCCTTTATTTTCTTAACTACTAGCTCAAGATGGACACGCAATTTGAAGTACGAACAAGCAAAAAACTGATAGTGAAGTATCTTCACGGTTTAAAACTCCTCGGAGTTCACTAACCTTCTTGCTTTTACATTTTCTAAGAGAAAAAAGTAAAAACTTCAACACGTCAATCTTGCACAACAATAGTGGTGTGTTGTATCAGTGTTGATGCAGATAAAATGCATTTTACTTTGCCTGTCATTTCGTTGGCAGGTTTTGATATAAATCGCTAGATAGGGTTTATTGATTCCTTTCACTTGAGGCTCGTGTTGCTTTTTTCGAATAAGATCCGTGACAAGAAATTGGCATAAAGCTTTTGTCAATCGAACTGGCGAAATTTCTCTGAAAACCCAACAACATCTTTAGAAAATAAGTAATTTTGATTCGGAATTTTTAATTGAATTTCCTATTGCGAGGTATACAACAACGCTTAATTAACCCTTTCCCAAACAAGACCTGGTTTTGACGTCCCTAATAGAATAGGCTTGGGAAAACATTGAAACAAAAGAAGAAACTGCTGATAACCAGCAGTTTCTCCTTTTGACTCAATATTTTCTGTACCATACTTTACACAAATCCGATCTTAATTAATCTCTTTTTTGTCATTTGTGGCAGCTTTTAAAGTGGGTCACCCTAAAATTTTGTCGTTTGGGAAAGGGTTAAGCAGATAGAATGGCACAGTATGGGGTTTCTATTCATCGTATATACCAAGATCAAGATACTTTCCTCGTTTCAAAAATGATTTGCTTATTGTATATTCAAACCAATTCAATTTTCACTGGAACATTGAATACATTTTGCTGAATACAGTGGAAAAGTTGATAAGTTGAAGCAATTCTTACGAAAACGATATAACTATTCAATTTCCAAGTCGGGAAATTATAGGCTAAAAGAATGTTCTTTATGTCACTCATATTTTCCAATGTTTCACATACTTGTTATTGTGATCCGCAAAACAAAGCACTCTCAAATTTAAACAAGGTATTTAAACATGTTTAGAAGTCGTTACTATTTAAGTACTAGAACCAAAATTGATTTTTGCACATGCAGCAGATAAAAGCATTTATCACGAAGAGCACTTTATATTTATCTATTAACCCTTTCCAAAAGAAGGCATGGTTTTAACGTCCCTAATGGCGAATATACGCGAAACGTTGACACATTATACATGTAAGACAATGCTAATTTAAGCCTAATTATCAGAATTTTCTCATTTTGCCTCGATATTTCGTGGTCTATATTGAAAACAAACACATTCTTTATGGGCAACCAATTTGTTGTCTTCGGCAGATTTCAAATTGATCCTCGCCCAAGTTCTGCAGTAAGGGAAAGCGTTAAAAATCTTCACGTGTCAAAGAGTTATGGAAATGATTAATGTTTAAGATTTAGCCTTTCCGGGGGGAAAGTAAAATGTCGCGTCAATCTTAACACAAAAACGCTGAGTTGTATTTGTTTCGAGGATAAATGTCTTATCATCTCATTTGAATTCCTGTCAAAAATTTTCAATTCTTTAGAAATATTCATTTGGAGTGGATGAGTTAAAGAAATTAAACAGTTAAATTTTCTACAGCAGTAATTTCAGTCAAGAATTATTTCCGTTTGTTTATACATCATTCTAAAATGTGCCTGAATCCGATATACAGATTTGATGTCATTACCTTATCAATGACGTAATTAACGATTGTTGCCGTTATCAAGTTGTTTTCATTTCTGATAAAAGTGGAGAACAAAATATTATGTATGTGATATCAGGGCTTCCGAAAACTGAATAAATGCTACGATTTTAGGATATGCATATATTCAATGATTCATTAAGTAGGACAGACAATTAGATGTCGTGTATTTGTATGCATTTGGCGACAGTTTTGACTTAAACTTTTATAAGACGAGTCAAGTTCCTTTTTACTTACAGATATTGGAGATTATCTTGGAATCGAATTATTTTATTTATATTACGTAAAATGAGAAAACTTGATTACGCATATTAACATGACCTGTGATAGTTGGAAAACATCTATACACTATTAAGTTTGCGTTGGTTGAATAACCCTTTCGCTGCCATAGGCTAGTTAACACGACTCTGGGGGTCGCTGCCATAGGCGAGTTTTCTCGACAAATTTAGGGGGTGCTGTATATAAATATTTTTTCCAGCTAAGTGGTTTTCACATAGTCTTTTTCTTATAGCACCGGTTTAGTAATAAAAGTACTAGCGTTTGACAGATAAAACAGTGAAATTTGTGTTAAAATCGGTAAACTATAAGTGTTTTTACGAGGAATTTTCCAAACAAAAGACAATAATATGGCTGCCATTAGAACATGGACTTACTATTTATGCCTAGAAGCTGTAAATATCACCATGAATGACACCAAAAATGCTGGAAAAGTCTTCGGGATGGTTTGAAATAATGTTCAGTTGACAATTTCAACAATCTGCTCCATCAAAACATTATATATGTACTTTCGACGGAAACATGTAGATGAGGTTTGTTCATCCACTTTTTCCCGTTGTTCTAAAATTCCAACAATTTGTGAATAAAATCAAAATAAATAGATATTGTCACTTCATAAAAGACTTTGTAATTTCTGTAATATAATAGATTCTTAATCTCTCTGTACGTGCTGAAAATTTGAAAGAAATGTATCGAATGAGTCAAAAGTTATGCTTGTTTTTGTCTACAGGGTACGATTCTTGGAAATTTCTTCGAATTAGTTTGGCATCCAGATGACAGTCCAATATTGGATTTTTGGCAGCGAAAGGGATAAAATCGTTCAAGCTGCACACCGGGTCGAGGGGTGGGGTATGAAATACCTAAAGTTAATCTGAAGTTACGTTTGCTAAATTTTTAGAAACATTATGTCTGTTTTCATATTAAAATCGAAATAATCTAACTTCTGCCATTGTCCTTCGTGATTTAACTACGGTTCTGAGCTACGTTTCCCAATGAATAATTCACTCGGGCCGTCGCCCTCGTACCTGTCACTGTACCGATGAAATCAGAAACTTGGTTAAATAATGATAAACGACTGTGGACAATTGGCTATTTCTTAAATATAATTGATTAAATTCATTTACCCTTTTTGGTACACATGCAAAAGTTGTTTTTTTACTTTTATCGCATCTTAAAGGTGGACGGAAATCAAATATTTGGACCACCAGTTTAGAATTATTTTCATTTCTTTTTGATAAGAGAAATCTGTATGAAAAGTCTGCGTTCAAAAGTTCATTTCCAAACAGACGATATTAACAAACAACACAGCGTGTTTTATCGGAATTTTTTACCTGGCCGAAATTGATTTTTCGCGCATGCGTCAAACAGGCCTACGTTGACGTTCGCAAGTCAGGATTAGTGGTCGGATTGACAATTAAAAAAAAGGAGGCATTTCATTGGCTGAAACATTACCGTGGGCGTGTTATCGATAAATTGTAATATCGATAATATTGGTAAAATTTTGATAGTGGACTGGTACTATTCTAAGATCAATTTTGATTGGTTGAGAGGTTATGGTGGGCGTGTTATCGATTTTTATTATAAAATAGACATCAATAAAATCATATCAAGTAGTAAACGCCTGAAAGGTCTTTTGTATTTACACGTATAAATATAACCACCGCCGACAAATTACTCCACCTTATTCCAATAAATAAACTTTAATAAAATTGTATTATACTTTTTTAGTAATTTTGTACCTAAAATATACAAATATGAATATATAAATGAACAAGTAAATGTGTAGATCTTTCACAAGTTACTCTGTTTCTTTATTATAACATGTAATTTATCGGAATTGTTGCATTATTTCTAGACTTTTCTTGACATTGATCATTCTATCTAAATGCCTACATTCACCAATTAATATATTTGCTTAACTCATTCCGAAACAAGACTTGCTTATGAAGTCCCATGTGGGAATTGTTCTAGAAAATATTGAAAGGTAAATGAAAATGCTGATAATCGGCAATTTCCTCTTTTCGCTCGATATTTTCTGTGCTAAAACAAATTGATTTTTCTGACTCAAGCAAATTATACATGTAATTAGATTTCATTTCACTCATTTTTTTCTGCATATGCGATGGCAATGAAATAGAATTTAAACTAACAAATGCGCATATAATTGCATAATTGTAAAAACAGATTTCATATCTAAAATGCACTGAGTCAACTGCACTATAAATGTATCGTAGTCGCGAGATTTTGAACACAGACTTACTAACAGTAACAAATGACTCACAGTGACCCGATAACCAACTGCCAATAAACAGAATGCTATAATTATGATGTTTATCATCTCTACAATGACAACATATTTGCCGATACAAAACATCCCGATCTTTTGTATATCAGATTCATGTTATACCAATTGAAAAATGTAAATACCGCTGCTATTCAACAAAAACCTCGTAACTGCAGCTTATTACCAGCTGCAGTTACGAGGGTTTCGTTGAAAAGCGACGATATGCAATGTTAGCCTTCCTAGCATATGGGCAGCCAATATATCGGCCTACGGTGACGTCACGCTTACTTGACTTTCTCAAAGCCTGTGCAGGTAAGCGATAAGAAAATTGTGAATTTCTCCCTTATTATAATGAATATCAAATTTTCAAATATTGCGTTGTTAATATTTTTCATTTGTCTTAATAATAAGTATGGGTTATTTTGACGTTACATTTGACGTTTAAGGCTATCGAAGTAGTTAATCTATAATGAAATGAATATTCAAGACTCAACCTGGAATGGAGCTTTGAGGCGAACCAATATCGAAATCAACATGGACATGCACGTTATATGATCACACTTTTTGACTATCAACAAAATAAAAGTTTTGTGCTATTTTCAGTAAGTGTATCTTTGACAATTGTTTTGATCCGTATGTTTTAGGAGGCATAGCAACTAAACCTCATTAGAAGCCGGGGATGTGGAGTTTTTAGTAAATCTAAAACGTGTTTATGATTCTTCTTTTTGCATGGTCATGCATGTAACATATCATACCATTTTAAATGTCAACTATATTTTGTGTATCTAAAGATTAATACGCAGACTTTGATTCTAAAATTATCTTCATTACTGGTTACCATTGAAATGGTTTCTGTTAATGTGAAGGAGATATATTTGGCTTCTCTATTTAATCAAATTGTGATTTTGTAGTCATTATCCAAGCCGTGAAGCAATTAGCCAATATTCACCATAGAACATCTTCACGAAGAACATAAAATACAGGACATTATTTTTTAATTCGGTTAGTTAACTAAACTGTGAGGTTTGTTTAACTTATTCGTTTCAATGTATTGTCACGCGAACTGTGTTTGTATTTAACAGGCTAATCACTTTAAATGTTTATCTTTTATCAGATTATCTAATATATTTCAAACAAAGTCAGAATCAAATTTTAAGATCAGAACTCGGTAAAAATCTACATGATATAACTCTAATAATATATCAATGACAAAAAAGTACTTGTGTAAATGACCCATACACTTCAGAACGTTGACAAATCAGTGTGTTACTTATCGTTTTCGGCGTCAACCTGCCTATCAAAACAGACTGATTAAGCACGATAGGCGTCCTTTCTGTCAGAATAAGGACTAGTCTAATTGACAGCAGTAAGAAAAAAGTCAGAAATCTTGAGAACCAGGTATTATTGGCATCTAGTATAAATCCCGGGTTTATTCTTCGTACTGTGTCAGGGTTTCTAAGCATTTGCTTTAGTGATGCATCTTTTGATTTCCAATAGTTAACAGATATAAAAAAAAGATTTTATCATGTTTCATGCAAAAACTAGTGTATGAATTAAATTGACACCAATTTTCGCTTGATAAGACAATCTAGCCTTACTATTTGACTATCACATACGACATTGCTTGGGTCTATTTGGACATATTTACATTTTACCTCTCTTTCTTGAACCACTCGCAGTTTGTTTGTTTGTTTTTGGGTTACACGGTCGCTAAAGAGCGGGATATTTTCTTGAGGAAAGTGAAACGTTTTAGGATTTTTTAACTTGCTAATTTATGACATAAAATATATGATATTCTTAATAGAAAAATGAGAAAGTAAATGAGAATATCATACCAAAATCTAAAAACGTTAAATGCAGTGCATTGTGTAGTGTCAAATTTGAACTCTCGCTGTGAAAGTTGAAACAAATGCTAAATGATTTAAAATTTATATATAGAAAAAACAGAAATGCATTTTTGTAAAAGATAATTTAATGTGCTTCCGCACTAAGAACTTGTCGGCTGACCTTCTTCAAAAGCCTCGTAGCAGCTGCTTACAATGTTTTTGAACAAACAAACGTTTTGTTCCTCTAAACAAACTCTTACAAAATGACTAATAAAAGAGTTTTGTTTTTTGACGGTCATGTTTTGTTTACTTACTTTTGATAATTACAGTAATCGTATGTTCATCTTTTGTTTACTTACTTCTAAAAATTATAGCATGCACATGTTCCCTGTAATTTTTGAATCTGCAGTTTGAATCAATATTGTTTGCCAAGATATATCTACTCTAGGGCCGAACAAATAGGTATGTATATCCAAAATTGTTTTCTATAGTGGATATTATGTTTCCACAAAAAGTATACTATAATGAAATCTAGCAAAAGCTGTGGAATGTGAATAAAGATTAAGATTTAAACATTTCTTTCATTTCTTAGATCTCGAGATAATTTCCAAAGAATGCACATCCACGATGCAAATGCACCTGTCTTGATAACACTTACCTCAATGTTTAACATGTTGAGGCATAAGACACGAACTATTTCATTTGTTTACGTATATATATATTACAAAAGGCAATTGTAACGCTTTGTCATCTTTCGAAAGCACGGGCAATCTTAAGGACATTCGTCATATGTCATTACCCATATATTTTACCTTTGAGAAATTGAGCTTCAAAAACCAGTTATGGTTTGCATCCATTCACACTTAAAAACTTAAACAACACTGTTGTTTTACCCCGTGGCTTGTTTAGAAGCGAAATTGTTTATTCACTTTCAAATAATGAATTACTTAAAGTGATACTTCACAGTTATTTCATTTTTTAAAAGTATGTCTTGATGCAAAGATTGTTTATTCTAATGCGTAGAAATGCTATCAGTTTTTTGAAGTTGTTAATTATAAGCGAAAAATGTGCATTTGAAGTTGAGACAGAAATAACAATTTCTATATAAATCTGAACTGTTGTCTACAACGATTTGTCTAATTTTAGCAAAGAAATATATATGTCTCGTAAACGGCTGAATATTTTGACTTGAAATTTTCAGAATTTCCATTAGAAAATATGCTCTTTCAGATAGAATAAAAGCAAAATTTATGTAAAAATAATTGTGAAATGTCATTTTAAGCTAGAACGTTGTCATAGTTTCTGTCTAAAAGATATTCAAGGTATTTATAAGTAAATTGACTAGAACTAATATTGTCCTCGGACTTTTACAAATGTTCGAACCACAATTGAAAAGGTTAAGTTAAACATTTTTAGCTCCACTGGCCGAAGGTCAGCGGGACTTATGTCATGGCCCTGTGTCCGTCGTGCGTTCGTCCGTCTGTCCGTCCGTTTTTCTTTAAACATCTTCTTCTCCAAAACGACATGACAAATTTCAAGCAAACTTCACAGGATTTTTTCTTGCTTTTATCTTTTCCAAATTCCTTCAAAAAATTAATATAGAACTTGTATAGAACTTGAATTTCAATTAAATTAAATTAATTAAATTTTCGAAAAATCTTCTTTTCCAAAACTATTTGACCAATTTTTACCAAATTGCACAGGAATCTTCCTTGCACGAATCTCTTCCAAATTCCTTCAAAAAATAAATTCTGAGCAGAACTTAAACTTTATATTAAATTAATAAATTCTAATTTTTGAAAAAAATTAAGTCTTCTTCTCAAAAACTACCGGACCAATTCCAACCAAACTTCGCAGGAATTTTCCTTGTATGATCCTTTTCCAAATTCCGTCAAAAAATAAAATTCCGTTCAGAACTTGAATTTTAATTAAAGTAAATTAATTAAATTTTCGAAAAAAAATAAAAATCTTCTTCTCCAAAACTACTGTACCAATTTCAACCAAACTTCTCAGGAATTTTCCTTGCACAAATCTCTTTCAAATTCCCTAAAAGAATGATTCCGAGCAGAACTTAAATTTTGATTAAATTAATTCAAATTTTCGAAAATCTTTAACAGTCTTCTTCTTCAAAACTATTGGGCCAATTGCAACCTAATTTCACCGGAATCTTCCTTGCATTACTCTCTTTCAAATTCCTTCAAAAAATGAATTTCCGTTCAGAACAGAAATTTTAAAAATATAGTTAACTTGAATTTTTGGAAAATCTTTTAAACTCTTCTTCTCCAATACTGCTGGACCAATTTCAACCAAACTTCACAGGAATCTTTCTTGCATAAATCTCTTCCAATTTCCTTCGAAAAAGAATTTCTGTTCAGAACTGAAATTAAAAAAAAAAATATTTAATTAAATTTTCGAAAAATCGTTAAAAAAAATCTTTTCCAAACGCCCTGTTGGATTTCATTGTAATTTAGCCTTAATGTTCAATGTTAATTTCTCCAAAAGAATCTTTGAAAAAAAATCAATCCGATGAAAAACATGGTCACTGTCGGTAGGGCTTATTTTTTGCTATATGAAACATAGTATTAGTGTAATTTTAAGAAAATTTTAAAAACATTTCTCCTCCACTTGTTGGATTTCAATGTAATTTTGCATGAATGTTCTTTAGATATACCTCTATTGTATTCCTTGAAGAAATTTGTAGTATAAAGTCTAAAAGCCAGTGGAACGATACAGGGCCATCATGGCCCTCTTGTTGTGCAATTGTGCTCACTTAGTCCAGACAATTTCATACAACAAATATTTGTAAAACGCATGTGTAACTTTATGTCACCTGACAATTCTACACAAACAGGATATTTCCCTGACATTTATTCTATATTCATTGAATAATTTCTGCAGAATTTCCACGCTAAAGGAAAATTTCCGAAAATAAGCAAATGGAAAGTTCTCACAAAACGTCAAATTCCATTCCAATTCAAACAATATTGGACCAAAAGAGTTTTGCAAAATCCAGATCTTAACCTATTTTCCAGAATAAACCCCGCCTTTTGCGACAGTGTATTTTGGCATATAAGCAAACTTAACCCTAAATATTTAAAACTCTGCAGAAATGTTATTAAAATGATATCAAGGCTAGGAATGTAGAGTGAGGAAAATCTGTTTTCAACATGTGACATCTTGTATGATGAGATGATATATCCCATTGTTTAATGACTTGACATAGTTTGAAAAATGTTAAACTTAAGTAACATGACACTATTCTATAAAGTTTTGGTCAATTTGTATCTTACTTGGCGCTCAAGATCCTAATTTTCTAAGTCCTTTAAATCTACTCATATCACTTTCGCGACGTATGGTTTGTATCACGTCAGCAATATGTGGACCACTTTTAACTGTTGATCTGCATGCGGTGGATTGCGTTCAAACGCGCGGCAACTTCAACTTCGTCCGTTTAACATATTATAGTTGAGAAACATATTTGGTATAATAGTATTCTTGATGACTTATTTGCTATTCCGTAATTTTGTTGTAAATATATGTACTTTTCTTCTTATTCTTCTTTCCGTATGCTAATTCATGTTTCTGTTAAACTTCATGTAACGAAATGGGGGAAATAAAAATATGAATGAGTCCTAACTATTGACCAGAATGAAATGTTGCATTATGATTATCATACTACTGAAAGTAAAATAATAAGTTCATGGCGTGAATAGTTTTGACTGCGTTGTTTCTTTGATACCAACCAATAACTGTCATTCAGTTTCGAAAAACGTTCAAAATGATTTGATCAAGTTTTGTCTAGACAAGGGAACTTTAATATTGTTTATAATAAGTTTGTTAATATTTCGAAGGAGTTGCTAATTACAAACCGTCTAGACTTCGGGCATTCGAATATTCTCGGATCTTATCGTTTCTCAAGATCGGATCGAACGTATTACAGTGGCCGCCCTGGGAGAATTTCTCCCATATCACTCCGCAAGCATAACAACGGAAGCAGACCAAACAACTATTTAAATCTCAACCAGAAAAAATATTTGAAACAAACAGCGTTCAAAAGTCGATTGTATTCTCATAAATGTGACAAAACTTTATCAGATAAAAAAATTGTTGTGATTTGCCGATTATTGACATTATATACTGTGCACAAAAAGTTTAGCACACTTGGAAAATGTCCTTTCCTAGTCAAAAACTATTCCAAAATCCATAAGAACAAAACTCTATTGTGTTTGAAAATTCAATTTTTCTGGCGCTTCCTGAAAATTTTGTTTCAAAATTCTTAAGCGTTAGTTAGGTATCTTACGTTAAAGTGCACAGGGGTCAGATATCGAAAGTCAGGGAAATTTCAATGACGCGAATGTCCAGCATAAGCAGCTAGGACCGCCATTCAATGTCTTCCCATGTTGCAGAGAAGCTTCCTGACCACACAGAAAGGAGTTTTGGCCATTCATACTGCAGATGACGCGCATTGCCATTGACGATACAGACGTCATTACTTTCTCTAGCCTGACGTTCAACAATGTTCTTTGTGTGTTCTTTTGCTGGTGATTAAGCAGTTCAGGCGTAGATCATTCTGTATGCTCCTTGGAGTAAGTGGGTGGTGATTATCTTATTGAAATATCACAACGTTGTGTCGTTATAAGACGGCCCGGGTCCTGTGACAGGTTGGATAATTTCATTGCAGTTCCCTTGCACCGTTTGGTTGCCATTAACTGAAATGAGGTCTTAACTGTTTCCTGCCTAAAAATGACGCTGCACTCGACGTAACAGTCTCAATGATGACGTTATTGGTATCAAGCCTTACGCATCTTCTCCAACCACAAATCCTGCCGTCAGTTAATGACAAGTAAATGAGATTCGTCCGGACATCAGTCCAATGTCTCCTGAATCAATATCGATGTGTCAATACCCACTGACGCCTTGCCTGTCGATGCTTAACGTCTTTGGCGTAAGATCGGAGGACCCTGATGCAAGTTGTGTAGAGCCTGTTCCGGACAGTCTGGTCACTAACGGTATACCTTGTGACATCCTGGAGGAGTAGCACTAAATTCTTACTAGACAGGAATTCGAAACGTCGTCAAGACGTCGCTGTGAAACGATCCTCCCTGAACGTCGTTTTACACGGTCTACAAGATTTAGGTCGGTCGTTGGTGGCTAAAGTTGCATTAACCAAGTGCCGTAGGCGCGTAATTGTCAATTGGAGACAATTGAAATGCAAAGCGACATCTCTTACAGACATACCTGCTTGGAGCATGCAAAGAGCTCTCTGACGTCGAACTTACGTCATCATTTCTCGCCTTCCCATAATCAATTTCAAAGAATTTGTAACAGTTAAATTGATTCTGCTAACAGATCTGTGTAATCGTGTGTTTTTGACAAGGCAGACATTATCGATGTCACTGCACACGTGCCGCACGTGACTTTTGCGTATCTGGACTTTGTCCAATATACTGAATGTTCACTCTACACATGCACTGTATGCGTAATGGTTGTCGATTGGGACAACTGAACAGCACAAAGCAATGTTCATTTGATCATCATAAACTGAAAGAATAATGTGTTAAAAAACGTGCTAAACTTTTTTTGCTCAGTATATTTCACTTGAATTATAACGTTAGCTAAAGGATTGATTTGTTTCGATGACGTCATGTACGCGCGTCTACTTTCACGTTCAATATGTCGGTCACTGTTTTACGCTCGAGATCATGTTGCAAACACGTTCCAAACGGTAAATGGTTGTAAATAGTCTTGAGGGTCGCGATTGGACTTCGGGAGGAGAGAAATAGACTGTTTAAATAATAATGAATGTTTCGTTCTTTTTGTTCCATTTCCAACGTCCACAAGGGGTCGTATTCACCAACCCGCCTAATTCGAAGTTTACCCTAAAAAATACACAACAAACCATAAGATTGGCCGAGACATACGTCTCGTCCAATCCGATGGTTTGAAATGTAATTTTGCTTTAGAACATCGAATTAAAAATGTTGATGAATACGGTCACAGGACCCAGAAACTAGTGCCTTGTTTAGACAGTCGTTGGTTACTTGTAACCTCTTTTAAAATAAATAATGGAAAAAATTACGAAAGCATGCAGACAAATAAGACACTAAATGAAGCCAGAATTTTATTGGTTAAAGCATTATGTTTATAGCATTCATTTCAGTGTTTTTTATATTGCCTCGATAAAGGAAATGTCTGTAGAACAATCTAAAATGTATCAAACTGTGCAATTTTTTATAATTTTTTATTAGCTTAAAAACAATAATTCTAGAACATTCGATGTTTCGTGTCTTTTAAGACCAGAGCGATTTTTTAATCCATCTAGTATTCTCTGAAAGTATGCTAATGAAACACACTAATATGCAAAATCCACAAAATTGCAATTACGTCCTGGTCAGCAAAAAGGCTCATCATCAATATGCAATCAACAGGCCTCGCATTTTTGTTTAATTTTGATGTGTTAGTTGTGGTAGACAGAAAAGTTCCCACATATGTATAATGAGCCACTACAATTAACTTTATCGAACAATTTGTCACGAGCGAGGAATTGTAAGCATCTCCATTAGATCTCCGTGTGAGTGTTACGTGTATTATATAGTACGAGAAGCTTGATTTCATCAAACTTGAAAGTGGCTATAAAATGGAAAGAAAATGACGGTTTGACTTAGTCCAGGGCCGCTGATTCAAGGACTCAAAATCATATAAGACGGGAGGCATCTAAAGCATTTAAGACGCTATTGCTTTTACAGAAGCCTCATACATGTTAATTAGAATTATTCATCAGACTATACCAAGAGATAGCATTTTCTCCAAATTGATTGAAATCCACATTCTAATGAGTGCAATAAGTAGTCGGGCCTATCTTCCACCAGCTTACTAAATAGAATCTTAATTTTATTCCTTAATTTTCTTAAATAAGAGCCCAAGATTGTTATGAATTTTGAAGTACGAACAAGAAAAATGCAAGACTATTGAAAAACTAATATGGAAGTATATTCCCGGTATAAAATGCCTCGGAGTTCATTAATTCATTGATTTTACATTATTTAAAAGAAAAAAGTAAAACCTTCAAGACATCAATCTTGCACCACAATAGTGGTGTGTTGTATTAGTTTTGATGCAGAGAAAATGCATTTTACTTTGCCTGACATTTCGTTGTTAGGTTTTGATATCAATCACTAGATAGGGTTGTTGATTCTTTTCACTTGAGGCTCAAGGTTATTCGTGTTGCTTTTGTCGACGTGAAGAATAAGATCCGTGACATGATACATGTTTTGACAAAGCTTTTTTCAAGTGGTTCTGATTCGAACTTTTTGTTGAAATTTCCTTTTACGAGATATATAACGTGACTTAATTTACCAGATAGAATGACACAATATGGGTTTTCTATATATCGTATATACAAAGATCAAGATACTTTCATCGTGACAAGAATGGTTGGCTTATTATATTAACAAACCAATTCAATTTTGACTGGAACATTGGACCTAATTCGCTGTATACAATTGAAAAGTGTATAAGTAGAAGCAGTTCTTACAAAAAAACGATATAACTACATGTAGTCAATTTCAAATTTGGGAAATTATGGGTTAAAAGCAATATTCTTTATGTCACTCATATTTTCCAATGTTTCGCTAACTTGTTATTGTGATCCGTAAAACAAAGCGCTCTCAATTTTAAACAAGGTCTACTCATGTTTAGAAGTCGTTCCTATTTTTGTACTAGAACAAACATTGATTTTTGCACATGCAGCAGATAAAAGCATTCATCTCGAAGAGCACTTTATATTTATCTATTAACCCTTTCCAAAAGAAGGCCTGGTTTTAACGTCCCTAATGGCGAATATACGCTAAACATTGACACAAACTAAAACAATGCTAATTATCAGCCTCGCTATTTCCTGGTCTATAATGAAAACAAACACATTCCTAATGGGCAACGAATTTGTTGTCTTCAGCAGATTTCAAATTGATCCACGCCCAATTTCTGCAGTTAGGGAAAGCGTTAAATGCCTTCTTGTGTCAAAGTGTCATGGAAATGATTAATGTTTTAAATTTAGCATTTCAGGAGGAAAAGTAAAAAAAAGATTCGCGTCAATCTTAACACAATAACGTTGCATTTGTTTCGAGGATAAAGGTCTTATCACCTTATTTGAATTTCTGTCAAACAATTTCAATTCTTTAGAAATATTCATTTGAAGTGGATGAGTTAAGGAAATTAAACAATTAAATTTTCTACAGCAGTAATCTCAGTCAAGAATTATTTCAGTTTGTTTATACATCATTCTAAAATGTATGTGAATCCGATATACAGATTTGATGTCATTACCTTATCAATGACGTAATCAACGGATGTTGCCGTTATCAAGTTGTTTTCATTTTTGATAAAAGTGGAGAACAGAAATATTATGTATATGATATCAGGGCTCCCGAAAACTGAATAAATGCTACGATTTTAGGGTGTGCATGAATTCAATGATTCATTAAGTAGGACAGACAATTAGATGCCGTATATTTGTATGCATTTCGCGACAGTTTTGACTTAAACTTTTATAAGACGAGTCAAGTTCCTTTTTACTTACAGATATTGGAGATTATCTTGGAATCGAAATATTTTATTCATATTACGTTAAACGAGAAAACTTGATAACGCATTTTAAATAACATGACCTGTGATAGCTAGAAAACATCTATACGCGATTAAGTTGGCTTTGGTTGAATAAAATTGTTCAAGCTGCACATCGGGTCGAGAGAGGTTTATGAAATACATACAATTAATCTGAAGTTTCGTTTTCTAATTTTTTAGAAATATTTTTGTCTGTTTTCATATTAAAATGGAAATAATCGAACTTCTGCCATTGTCCTTCGTGATTTAACTACGGTTCTGAGTTACGTTTC
This sequence comes from Fragum sueziense, assembly GCA_963680895.1. Taxonomy (NCBI): domain Eukaryota; kingdom Metazoa; phylum Mollusca; class Bivalvia; order Cardiida; family Cardiidae; genus Fragum; species Fragum sueziense. The sequence goes on from OY804593.1 coordinate 49,676,828, forward strand.
CCAATGAATAATCCACTCGGGCCTTCGCCCTCGTAGCTGTTCACTGTACCGATGAAATCAGAACCGTGGTTAACCCATTACCAAACGGCAAAATTATACGGTGATTAACTTCAAAAACTGCTACATATGACAAAATGCATGTTATTAAAGATAGAAATTGTGTAAAATATGGCTTAGAAAATATTGAGACAAATTGAGAAACTGCTGGTTATCTGCAGTTTCTTCTTTTGTTTCAATGTTTTCCCAAGGTTTTTCTATTAGGGACGTCAAAACCAGGTCTTGTTTGGGAAAGGGTTAAATAATGATAAACTACTGTGGACAATAGGTTATTTCTTAAATTTAATTTCTTAAATTCACTGATACTTTTTGGTACACATGCAATAGTTGTTTCTGACTTTTATCGCATCTGAAGGCTTTCGAAGTAGTTAATGTATAATGAAACGAATATTCAAGATTCAACCTGGAATGGAGCTTTGAGGCAGACCAATATCGAAATCAACATGAACATACACGTTATCTGATTACATTTTCTGACTACCTACAAAATAAAAGTTTTGTGCTATTTTCAGTAAGAGTATCTTTGACAATTGTTTTGATCCGTATGTTTTAGGAGGTATAGCAACTAAACCCCATTAGAGGCCGGAAGTGTGGATTTTTTTTAGTAAATATAAAACATGTTTATGATTCTTCTCTGTGCATGGTCATGCATGTACCATATTATATCATTTTAAATGTCAACTATATTTTGTGTATCTAAAAATGAATACGCAGAATTTGATTCTAAAATTATCTTCATTACTGGTTACCGTTGAAATGGTTTCTGTTAATGTGAAGGAGATATATTTGGCTTCTCTATTTAATCTAATAGTGATTTTGTAGTCATTATCCAAGCCGTGAAGCAATTAGCCAACATTCACCATAGAACATCTTCACGAAGAACATAAAATATAGGACATTATTTTTTTTTAATTCGGTTTGTTAACTAAACTGGGAGATTTATTTAACTTATTGGTTTCAATGTATTGTCACGCGAACTGTGTTTGTATTTAACAGGCTCACCACTTTAAATGTTTATCTTTTAACAGATTCATAGTAGATTTCAAACAAAGTCAGAATCGAATTTTAAGATCAGAACTCGGTAAAAATCTACATGATATAACTCTAATAATATATAAATGACAAAAAAGTATTTGTGTAAATTACCCATACACTTCAAAACGTTGACAAATCAGTTTGTTACTTATTCTTTCCGGCGTCAATCTGCCAATCAAACCAGACTTATTAAGCACGATAGGCGTCCTTTCTGTCAGAATAAGGACTTCTCTAATTGACAGCAGTAAGAAAAAAGTCAGACATCTTGAGAACCTGGTATTATCACGGTTTATAATAACGTGACTCAGAAATTCCGATAATCTTCAATATCTTTTTAATACTTGACCAATTTAAATTCGGTTTAAAGCAGAGAATGTGGGAAAATGCCAGGAATAAGCTGGACGTGTTGGATTTTTAAAAAATCAACTGATAAAAAAGTTATTGAAGATAAACCAAAATTTTGGTTTATCTTCAATAACTTTTTTATCAGTTGATTTTTCATAAATCAACACGTCCATATAATGCGTGACGTCTGTCTACATTCTCTGCTTTAAACCGAATTCAAATCGGTCCAGTATTTACAATATTATTGAAGATTTTCTGAAAATATTGTATCACGTGATTATCCACCGTGATTATTGGCATCTAGTATAATTCCGGGTTTATTCTTCGTACTGTATCAGGGATTCTAAGTATTTGCTTTAGTGATGCATCTTTTGATTCCCAATAGTTAACAGATAAAAACAGATTTTATCATGTTAAATGCGAATACTAGTATATAAATTAAATTGACGCCAGTGTTCGCTTGACAAAACATTCTATCCTTACTATTTGACTATCACATACGGCATTGCTTGGGTCTATTTTGACGTATTTACATTTTACCTCTCTTTTTTGAACCACTCGCAGTTTGTTTGTTTTTGGGATACATAGTCGCTAAAGATCGGGATCTTTTCTTTAGGTTTTTTTTTTAACTTGCTAATTTATGACATACAATGTATGATATTCTTAAGAAATAAATGAGAAAGTAAATGAGAATATCATGCCAAAAGCTAAGAAAGTTTTAAAAATGCAATGCATTGGGTAGTTTCAAAATTGAAATCTCGCTGTGAAAGTTGAAACATATGCTAAATGATTTGAAATTTATATACAGAGAAACAGAAATGCATTTGTGTAAAAGATAATTTAATGTGCTTCCGCACTAAGAACTTCTCGTCTGATTTTCTTCAAAAACCTCGTAACAGCTGCTTACAATGTTTTTGAACAAACAAACGTTTTGTTCCTATGAACAAACTCTTACAAAATGATTAATGGAAGAGTTTTGTTTTTGACGGTCATGTTTTGTTTACTCACTATTGAAAATTACAGTATTCGTATGTCGCGGCTTTTCTTCGAAAACCTCGTATCTGCAGCTTAAAACAAGCTGCAGATATGAGTTTTTCGTAGAAAAGCGACGATGTTCATCTTTTGTTTACTTACTTCTAAAATTTACAGCATGACATGTTCCCTGTAATTTTCGAATTTGCAGTTTGAATTAATATTGTTTGCCAAGATATATCTAATCTAGGGCTGAAAAATAGGTATGTATATCTAAAGTTGTTTTCTGTAGTGGATGCAATGTTTCCACAAAAAAGGTATACTCTTATGAAATCTAGCAAAAGCTGTGGAATGTGAATAAAGATTAAGATTTCAACATTTCTTTCATTTCTTAGATCTCGAGATAATGTTCAAAGAATGCACCTCCGCGATGCACATGCACCTGTCTTGATAACACTTACCTCAGTGTTTAACATGTTGAAAAATAAGACATGAAATATCTCATTTGTTTACGTATACATATGTTACAAAAGGCAATTGTTACGCTTTGTCATCTTTCGAAAGTACGGGCAACCTTGAGTACATTCGTCATTATCCATATATTCTAATTTTGAGAAATTGAACTTCAAAATAATAAAAAACAAGAGTATCGAACGTAACATTATATGATTTTATATCAGCACTGTTATTTTCGAGAAATAGTCACATGCTGCAAATACTGTTAGATCGTCTGAAAATGCAATATTCTAGTCTATTCGTATTTCGTTCTGCCTCATCATTCGCTTTTGGTGCTTGGAAGAATAAACTGCCATGTGTATTTCAAAAAAAGTGTGTTTACATTGCGTATGTACCTGATTGCTTTTCCTTTAACTTCATGTGACCTTTAACTTATATACAGTGCTCAGAACTGTCCTATCATTGCATGGCATTTAAGTAATGGTACTTTAATTTAGTTCACTACCAATTAACAACACACGCCCTTAAATGGTATTTGAACAATTGTTTAGTCAGTAACAAAAATGTAAAATTAATTTGCAACTTTAACCCATTACCAGACGACGAAATTTCAAACCAGTCCAAATTCAAAGATGTTGCAGACGACAATTCCATGTGAATGATTTTTTTTGTCTTTTTAGGTAGAAAATATTGTGGGAAATGAAGAAATTGCTTGTCACAAGCAATTTCTTCATTTTCCACAATGTTTTCCAAAGACTTTTTCTTTAGGGGAGTCAAAAGGAGTTAATGTGTGGTAATGGGTTAAACCTATTTCAGAATTTCTATTAAGGACTTTTTATATATATCTTTATACGTTTACCTTTCAAAGCAGTATCAGTTTTTTAAATCAATACTTTAATTGATACTCTTTCACAAAATACCTTTATACATTATATAACTTTGCCAAAAACTGTTCAATAAAATTGATACAAAGAGTTGTCTTAACCTAAAACCATGGGAGAAAAGAATGAAAAACTCATCATTATTTAAATAGTATGTTTGTCTCGTCCAAAGGTCTAGACTGTTTGTAATTAGTTACTTTTCAAAAATGTTAACAAACTTGTTATAAGCAAATGATCCCCAGTCTAGACAAAGCTTGATCAACACTGTTATTTTAGATAAAGTATTTAAATAATTGTTTCAGAACAAAAACACGGTTATTTACTTCTCACGCAATTACTTTGACAAGCGAAATCGTACTTATTGACGGTGGAGATTGTGCATGATGGAATGGATAACGAATACGGACAAATTTGCCTCGCTTCAGGTAAGAAATTGTGCAAAAATTTTCTTATTTCTGTGTCAACTTTCAAGCGGTTTGTTGCATGTACCTCGCATTACTGATCTCTTTATCAGAATCGTGATTATTTTGTCCGTATTCGTTATCCATCCCATGATGCACAATCTCCACCGTGCTTATTGTACGACCTATCTTCATCCCGGTTTACTTCTCGTCGTCATTGTGCCATATGCAGAACTTTTGCTTCGTGATAGTCTTTCTATGTAGAGGATCTTACTTTTTGTCTTTTTTCGAAAACATTTATTGTGCTATGTTATCTAGGACAATCTAGGACAATGTGCGCGTTATAAAATATATATGCGTAGTCGAATTGTATTCGGTCACCTAAAGGGAAGCTTCATAAGAATATAGATATTTGTGCTAATGAACTATTGTAACATTTAAAACACGCAAATATGTCGTACACGTGCCAGCACAGAAACTACACTTCTGTATAACTATCGTTCCATTTATTTGACATGAAATTGACAAACGTCGCAGAATCTCTGGTATCTGATCAATTGACTGAAGTAAGCAGAAATTGTGTGTCATTACGGGCATAATAAACCTCTAGAATTCACATTATCGAACAATTTGTCACGGGCGAGAAAGTGGAAGTGGCTCCATTAGACTTAAGTGAGAGGGAAACGTGCAGAAGATGGCACTAGTAGCTTTTTTGTGAGAATTGTAAAGAGGTTTTAAACTACGTATATGAGCAAATATTCACTTTTTTTAAAGAAATTAAATGAAAGAATGAAAAGTGCTAGTTATGGAATAAAAGATTAGTTATTCCTTTACTGATTCTAGGCCGATTCACGGGTTCTAAAATAAATCATACTTCAATATAATCGGCTATTTCAGAAGTTTCAACTAGCAACATAATGAATGTGCAAATTGGTAGAATTGTATATGAATCGTTATTAAAGCTACCATTTCACTCGGCCTAATTAAATTCCAATTATACATGTAGTAGCTGTACCTAGCAATAAGCCAGTGGTCCATTAATGCGTTGTTTCTTAAAACTTCTACATTGCATAACTTTCTTCGACGTGATGTAAGATAATTGAAAACTAATCGGGAAATACGAAACAGTTCTTTACATTTTCATAGATTTTGCCAATTTTATTGATTTCTCATTTTCCAGTAGGTAGGAAATGTCAAGCCTCTCATGTCAATCTCGCACCACAATGAACGTACATCCTACCAGATTTGATGAGGAAATGCATTTTACTTGGTCTGACATTTCTTTGTCAAGTTTTTTATATCAATCACTAGATATGGTAGATAACTTTCTATTGATTCTCTTAACTTGAGATGAATTGTTTATGGAGTTCTTCAGTCGCCAAGAAATAGATCTACATGTGACAAGGGATCAAAATCTTTTATTTAAATTATTGCCAAGAGAATTCTGTAACTTCTGTTCCAAGCCAACGACTACATAAACAAAATACATTAACTTAATTCGAAGATTCTTTATACAACGAGACTCAATTTGAGAGGCTTACCAAAAATCCAAATGACAATATTCTGCATCATGATTATACCGACATAAAGATATGATCATAATTATGATAATATTAGGCTGTTTTGTCCTAACCTTACATATATGGCTTAAAAATCGAAATCGGTCTACTTCAAATAATGGGTGAAAAGAGTCGTTTATGCTATTCTTTGCTTAAACGATATTACTCGACCGAATAGTGAAATAACGGGCTATCAGAGTTTTTTCACTCATCTTTGTTCGATGTTTTGTTGCAGTTGTTGTTGGGGTCAGCAAAAGCAATTACACCATAAGCTTCGTTTTATTTATTTTTAATGTTTTTTTTTCAAAACCGTTCTTATTGGTGCATTCGAACAAAAACGTCATGTTTTACGTGTGACTGATTGAAGGAATTATCAAGAAGAGCATTACGTTCATCCATAAACATTCTTCACATGTCAAAGTGCCATGGAAATGATTTATATTCTACAATTTGCATTTCCCGGAAAAAGTAAGTATCAATCTTAGCACAAAAAGTTACGTTGTATTAGTTTTGATGCTGCTAAATCTTTTATTCATCTTTGACACTTATGTCAAACAATTTCTATTTTCCGCAAAATAAATCATATGAGGCCGGTGATTCTTAACTAGGGTAATTTCAGTTAAAAATCTGCAGCAATTGCCTTTTATGAAAGGGTTAGTTTCGTTTAATTATATTGCGGTAAAATTCATCAAACTATCAGATTTTTTTGTTTTCGTTTTTCCTTTCTCAACATAGATACAAAATTTGATGTCGACTTCCAGCGCTTCTTTAAAGTTTGCTAGCCTAAACTGAAACAAATTCAAGGATGTGGAAGCGTTTGTGACGTTTAATGATCACTTCGATGAAAATCAACCTGCGCATACACACAGTTTGGTCAAGATTCCACATTGTTCTGAAAAGAAAAAAGGCGGCGTCTGTATTACCAACTGTGAAAGAAACTAGATCTAGTAAAGCACGCCTCGACAAATATTGTTTGTCCATATCACATATCATTTTTGTATCAAAGTAACGCGATCGTAACCCATTTTGTAACATTATTCCTCATGAGTTGGAAATTTAAGGCGTTGCTTATAACGAGAAGACGTTTTTGTCAAACAATTTATATTCTTTGAAATAAATCTTATGACGTCACAACATTTTTTTATTTTTATTTTAGAATAATATTATCACAGAGAGGATTTAGCAGGGTACTTATAAGCAGGGAATTATAAGCAATGTGTTATTTTCTGTCATTGTTCTTATAAGCAATGTGTTATTTTCTGTCATTGTTCTTATAAGCAACGTGTTATTTTCTGTCTTTCTTCTTATAAGCAATGTGTTATTTTCTGTCATTGTTCTTATACGCAATGTGTTATTTTCTGTCATTGTTCTTGTAAGCAATGTGTTATTTTCTGTCATTGTTCTTATAAGCAATGTGTTATTTTCTGCCATTGTTCTTATAAGCAATGTGTTATTTTCTGTCATTGTTTTTATAAGCAATGTGTTATTTTCTGTCATTGTTCTTCTCAATATGTCTATGGTTTAAGATGAATATAATAGCCTGATTTTCATTTTCTCTATCATTTCAAATGTCAACTTAATTTTGTGTATCTAGAAATGGAGAAGCAAAAATAACATATTTTTGTTTCAAATTATCTACAGTAATAGTCGATATTTCGATGGCTTCTTGTAATATGGAGAAAACATATTTTGGCTTCTGAATCTAATCTAATGATGATATTCTAGTCATTTTACAAACAACTACTCGCCACGCGTGTTGACAATTTGAACCATTGAACATACTTAAATAAACAAATGTAATCATAGATAAATAAAAGGATATATTTAAAGTGATGTGATTTTTCTTTTACTAATAAAACAGTTTTACCTAGTCTCCTAATATCTTTGCAATTGTGAAAAGTTTGGACAATTATCAGATTTTGAATTAAAGATATATGAATCCGGATATTGACAATTGGTACTAACATAGCCTTTGAGACATAAATAGCTCCAGATCAGCCTGGGCATTCGCACAATCTGATCAAGATCCATATCAATCTCTGAAAGCTTCTTCAGCTTCTTAAGTTCTTCTTGGATAGCAGCTTGGGTCCTAAAAGTCAGAGCAAAAGATCAGAGGGGTATAAAGGCATTCTAAAGTTTGTTACTTCAAATCCAAAACATATGTTGTAGGTTCTCATTTGAATCGTTCCGTTGAAACCATAAAATCGTGATTGATCAACAATAAATGAAATATTTCATCTTCAAAAGCCAATGTCCCTCTTATCAGTACCTCTGACACTGTATCAGTTATAGCCCGGTATCTAAGATGAAGTTTATACACTATCTTTGACAGATTGTGTACATGGCATCATTCGAGTTCATTCCTTCGTTATGACTCGTTACAATGTTAGAGAACAAAGGCACATTTTTTCGACAGTCCCATTAGTTACATACGAGCGTATGTCTCGTTGAGTTCCTCCTTTGTTTTATGACTCGTCACAATGTTAAAGAAAAAAGGCACATTGTTAGTCCCATAAGTTACATGTACATATGCCTCGTTAGATTCCCCCTTTGTTTTATGACTCGAAACAATGTAAGTGAACAAAGGCACATTTTTTCGACAGTCCCATTAGTTACATATGCCTCGTCGATGTTAATGACTCTCTGAAGGACTATATCTAAAATTAGATTGTCACAGAGGTCATTATTTTCTCGTTTATTCTTCAGTATAAGACAATATTTATCATCAGTGTTGTTAAATGAGAGGCACTTCGTACCGCGTTGACACTGGACTATGACAGAAACGTTTGTGAACCTATTGTTATTGTGCGTTTGAAGATGCCCTTGAATTATTCAGTCGAGGTCTGGAAAAAAGTGTCTTTGTAGCATTTGTTACGTATCAAGATGGAATAATCAGTCTGTGCATATACGTAGTCTGACGATGACCATAACTTCTTCAAAAATGTTAGCATCCATAGAAGAGCACCATGGATTCCGACCACATTCCATCCATGCACAGGCTGATCTCGGAACGTGGTGGCCTGAAATTGTCCCCCAGAACCAGGAATATATTTATTTAGACAAGAAGACAAGTAATGGTCTGATTCATTGAATTAAATAGCTTCTCCTTATAGTCAGTTAACAAAGGATTTTGATTAGATTGATTGTCTGTCAATCTCATTTGCTCTATAAAATTTCGTAGCCTTTATATTAATAATATTAATATTAGATTGTTCTATCTGTTTTGCCAGGCTCCAGATTCCCAATTTGACATCCATCATGGCTCTTTATGGATCGAATATTCCTCATTTCAGACGTTGTGCTCGTGTGTTGTATACTAGAACTTGTCGAATGCTTTGTAAGGTCTCATAAACAATATCTTTGACCCTTTAGACGACGATCTAATGTTTTGCTTGGTACTTCTATATCTACTCACGTGGTTTTCCCTTTCCCCAACAAAAGAAAATTAGGGAGGCCCAAATTGAAAGCTGCTGCAGGCGGCGAAATATGTCTCGGTTAAGTTAGAATACTATTAGGTACGACGAAATCAGATTTGTTGGGGAAAGGGTTATCGAAAACAGTATTTGGGTCATTGCAGATAGTAGGTCAAAGTTGTCCACACCACTGTCGATTTTTCATAAAAAAACACACAATTACAGCTTATTTTAAGCTAAAGTTACTATGTTTTCAAAGGTAGGCAGTGATATTTCATGGAGAAATTTCGAAGGACAGCCAGGACACACTAGGGTGCAATAAACCGTTATTTCTTCAAACAAGTCAACAGTATCGTTAATACGATCAGACATTTTAATGCATTTTAGGAACGGACAGTCCGTATCAGCCGTCATAATTTACAATTTATCAAGAATTCCTATCTCTTAACTTCTGTCTTGTAGAATAAGCTTTGTAACATACAAATAGCTTTTTTTGTATTTTTTTTTCAGCAATAGGCAATCTTCATTGGCTGATCAATGTTATCAACCGAAAAATCAAACGATTGATTAAGTTAGTCCGTCCCTAATAAAATGTACACGACGTCAAAATTATTCGGGCGACACGTAAATATTCGGAGGTGGAATGTTCCACCTCCGAATTTTTTCATGTCGCCCGAATAGCTTCGGATACGAAACAAGTTTCACGAAACAAAACTCCGACGTCGCACGAATCTCTTTAAGGATGGACTACTTTAAATCTGTTTCAGAAATCTTTCCACTGGTCAGAAATGACCGGTCCTTGTAATTGACCACTCGTCTGTCAAAGTGCCAATCACCTGGCTCTGGTTAACAACGATAAATACCTAGTAACTAGATAGCTGAATTCTGTCATCTCATCAATCGAAAATTATAAATTTTCTGACATGTTCATATTTCCGATCAAAGCTCTTTACCATTGCTATAGTTAGACAATTTTCCATCTTAACCTGACCTAAATAAGATCACGCTTCAATGGTTTCCTGAATATACGAGGGTTGTTCGGAAATTATTGAGACACTTCATTTATTTTCGTTAAAAGATATCGGATCAAGTTGATATAACAGATATGTTCGAAACAACATCTATCTAAATTGTAGGTAGATAAAAAACATAATTTTATTGCATTCTTTTGGTTAAATTCGCATATTTCATATGCATGGTATCCCGACCCGGAGCACCTCGTAATTATTTCTAATTCTATATACATCGTACAACTAAAACTACTAAACTCACAATGAAAATGCGGGAATAAACGTACTAAATTTACGTCGCGCATAACGTCCATCTTTGAAGTGATTCACTTAAAATTTCAAAACATTGGTCTCGTTCATACACAGGTTATCGTATTTTTGCCGAAGTCGCTACCATCGCAACATCGACGTCAAAATTAAATGTGACGTAAAGGCGGAGCAGCGATCTTAATAAAATTTTGCGTGGAATTAGGAAAGACTCTCGTGGAAACAAAGAAATCGATGGAAATGGCACAGAGTGGTAGCAATGTGTCTCGAGCGCTGGTGTATAGATGTCACAGACGATTTTTGGAAATGACATCAACTCCATACAACTCAAAAAGAGCGGGTCGGCCGACGATCATCACGGAAAAATTGACGTCTGACGTTGCTTAAACACTTGGCGAAGACGCTCGTTTGTCAATGGGGGACATTGCTAGCACCTTTGACATTGATGTAGCCACAGCGTATAAGATACTGGCTGAACATCTCAACATGCAACGTGTGTGTGCCCAAGCTTACAATCAGAAAGTGACCAACAACGGCGAGTTGGGGCATCGAAAATCTTCTTCATGCGGTGGCGAGCAGGTGGTGAAAGTTTTCTCGACTGTATAATCACATGCGATGAAACATGGTTGTATTTCTACGATCCAGAAACTAAACAACAATCAAGTGTCTAGGCTGTGAATGGATCGGTTCCTCCGAAAAAAAGCCAGGGTCAGCAGGTCGACTGGACGCGCTATTATGAACGTCAGTTATTTTGACGTCATGTGAAGTTACATATGTAGAGAAATATAAATTGTCTTTGTTTTGGTATATTTTTAATCCCTTGCTTGTTATAATTTAAGTCCTATCAGCGTTGTCTCAATAATTTCCGAACAACACTCGTATCTTCGAGACTGTCTGTCGTATATTGAAACGTGGAGTACGTGTAGAATACAAAGTATTAATGCTTACGGAAAGTTTCGACTCTGCTTGACAGTGTACGGTTCCTTTTGATTATTATTCCGCGTTACAATTAATCTTTGCATATTCGTCCGGTTCATGAGTCCGTACTATTACGACTACGTTTTTGAGAAGACATCTGATTGCACGAGAAGTTAAATTGGGCCAATAAGTGTTGTAGTTACAAGTAATTACATACACAAAAAAACAATTGTAAGAGCATTGATGATATGGATCCCGGGAGAATGTTTTCTACATTATATAATAAGAGAAATGTTACACGTTTAAAAGTTTGTTCCAATGTTGTTGTTTTAGTATTAGATATTCCAACAGAAACTTTTATAAATAGATACCATATAAATAACAACCCATCATTAACTATAAAACAATTTGTGCATCTTCGGGGTCATCCGTAGCCACGGTGACGTCAGAAAATTAACAAGGGTATCTCTCCCTAATTACCGTTGGCACGGATGTCGCCCGAAGAAGCAAGACGTGTTTTGTTTCAGATCATGGGTTGTAAGCCTGAAAGTGCCACTCAACGTGTTGATTGAATTTTGTATCGTGAAAGGTCAAACGCATCCACGTAATGTAGTCACTAATGCAATCTTAGAATCACAAATTCAGCCTTTCAATACCAACAAGATTTTACACGTAACACCCATCCAAATTCGAAGATGGTCCAGTGGACAACTTGATTATGGCATGTACAAATACCATGATTATCATACTATACAATGATAATCATTGTTAGGAAAAAGATGTTGAATTAAATTAGGAGACATGAATGAATTAAGTGCCAATTTTGAACTTTGCAAGAACCATCTACCATAACAGGTTTAACAATTCATATTAATTTGGATTGTGTATATTTCAGAATAGTCCTCTTTTCATTTATTAGAATGAGTTTCTTTGATATATCATTTGAGTACAATTATATATCATGGAACTCTTAAGACAAAAGAAGAAAATGACGAGTGTCTGTAAATTGAAATAAATATATCACTTTAGGTTACACTATAGTCCTTAGATGCAGATATATAGGCCTACCGACGATTCACGAAATGTCAATTAGGTGTGACCTACTGGAGCGCGTGACCTGCTTCAATGGTCATTTAACCCTTTCCCAAACAAGACCTGGTTTTGACGTCCTTAATAGAAATGGCTTGGGAAAACATTGAAACAAAAGAAGAAACTGCTGATAACCAGCAGTTTCTCCTTTTGTCTCAATATTTTCTGTGTCATATTTTACACAAATCCTATCTTTTATAACATTAATTTTGTCTTTTGTAGCAGTTTTTTTAACTGGATCACCCTAAAAATATGCCGTTTGGGAAAGGGTTAACAACAATAAGCTTTATTTAGAGCTCTTAGCTCTCATCAGGCAAAATAATACTTCCATCCATTCGTTCCATTCGTTCCAACTTTTTAAATGTATCTGATTCAAAAAGTCAATTACATAAATAAGAAGAAGCATTTCACTGTGTCAGTGTATCCGAAATGGATATCCAGTTCCGCACTCGTACATGTTTTGATTATAATTGAATGTCTTTTGTTGGTATCTTTTCTTATCGGCAATTCTTTTTCCGTGTCTTGTTTTTCTTGTATTGATAGAACAGTTGAATTTTCATATATAATAATTATATCTTTTCCAAATATGTTATCCTCTTATGATAAAAGGAACCACACCTGTATATTAAAGCCGATTTCACTCATTCTCTAGAATCTATTATTACGAGGGATGATTCAAAGGTTATGTCACAAACTTTATTTCCAGTTATTTCACGAACGTATCCTCGTGCGATTTTATATGCCCGAAGATTAACATTCCTTTTTATACGTACACAAATGTTCATAAAATTTCGTTTGATTTTACAATGATAAACCATATTTTTACATAGCCGATTCGTATCCTCTACCGTACAATATACAACGTAATTGACGTCAAAGTCTAACCTTCCTCAAACCTAGGATCCTCTGTGTTTCATTCAACGTTCGTGGCGTTGTACGCACCTTCATATCTTCCGGCTCATGTTTTGTGTTCTTACTTATGTAAATATCTAAATCAGTTGATTAAAAACTTTGAGCCATTCTCTTTACACTTGCTCGGGTTTTGTTTAATATTTCATACCTCTTGGTGTTGTCAATTATCTGAATAGCTATGTGTGGATGCTTTTTTCCAATTTGCAAAGTGCAATATATTTCTCGAGGTTTACGAACTGAGAATGAAAACACCACTTTCTAGCCACACGAAATGCATCAAATTACACACACTTATAAATACACTTCACATAAGTTTATTCATCGTGCTGGATTTCCAGATTATGCGTCAAGAAGAAAATAATTTCCAAGTATTATTTTGCTCTATATTCATATGCAAGGGAGATAATTTTGGACATTTTTGTCAAATATTTCCATAAGTATGCATTAATTTAAAATTCTAAAACATACAGAATGCTCATGTTTGTATTTGGAATGGAAATGTAACACAGTTTAGGAAATACTGGCACTTTTCAAATTTCGCCTCTGGCTCTGCATTTCATTCTCAGTTTGTTGTGGCATCCTAAAATGATATCGATAAATTAAAAATTGCATAAAAAGCATTCATATTAAGATTATATGGATGACATGTTCACATTTATAAAGGGTGTGTAAAAAATTCTTCGTTCAAATGACAAGGGCGGACGTGGTAACGCGCTGGGCTTGAAACTCAGGGTTCGCTGGTTCGATCCCCTGTCTCTCCAATCTTTCCTGTGAGACTTTAATCCGATGTCCCGTCTCCATATGACATCAAAGTGGAGCGTAAAACTCCATTCAATCAAATCGTCTAAATGATAAGATATGCATGTTTCCTTATCAGTAGTGACCATTTTGATAACTTTGGGAGGATTTTATGACAAATTCTGATCTGAAACCATTGAGTGTTTGTGTTATTTGTTAATTCAAAAACTGTAGAGCATATTGATTTCCCGTCTACGTCAAATTCGTAATGGACAGATATCTACTTTGTTTTGCTTGAATTGACTGGTAGTTAATTCGTCGTTTGTAATCAAGGTAGGAGTAAAAATTGTTCGTGTTTTGTTTTGTCAGCAAAGGGAAAATAAAGAAGACCTTACATGGACTGTGTGTTGTATTAAGAGTGGACACTAACACTTTAATGTTTAGTTTTTGCACTTAACATTTCACTGCAATGCGAATACTATAAAACTCTAAAATTGTGCTATGTCATTTTTCGAGACCACTCGTAAGTATCTAATTTTCCAAGCTAAAAGCTAGAGATGCCCTGCCAGGTCATGTTTCGAGACCTTTAACATTAAACTTGTCTTTAAAATAAACAGTTTACTAAGCGATCAAAGAAAACATTTTTGATCAACTTTAATTCTTTGCACTGAATGGAAAACCACTTATAATTAATAGTCAATTGATTAGCGACACCAAACAAGAAGTGTTTGTTGTTCATGTAAAAAAAAGGCTACCTAAAGATTGCGTAACGTCAGATCTTTTAGCGACTCAATTTAAGTAGGACACCTTGATGTCGGTTTCTCCTATTCTCATTAATGCAGTGAACTACCTCATTTACCGTTTTCTAGATCTACTTACGGAGAAATGACAGATAATAATTTCGATAATGAATCTTCTAGAGCTTGCTTTATTAGAACAATTTGTGACAGACGACGAGATCTGAAGTGGTCTATTAGATTTACGCGGGAGACAAGACGTGACTTTTACTTGCGGAAATTTCTTGCCCCTCGCTTAACTCTTGTAAATTTGGTTTTGTCACGGAATAATCTCGTCGTTTTGATCTTACTTTTATATACAGTCGACACTCGTTGTGTCGAAGTCGGAGGGGCCGTCAAAATACCTCGACATATCCGGGGTTCGACTCATCCGATTTTGTTTGGCTTCGATACAGTTGATATTTGACCGTTTTTGAAAGTAATCAAGTACGATTATTATTGAAATATTGTAGGAAAAGGAAAGAAATTGCTCGTTTCGAGCAGTTTCTATCCTTTTCCTACTATATTTCAATAGCTATATTGAGTTCAAAGCTATTTTGTTTGAAAAAATTATGTCCATTGATGAGGACTGGACCAGATTTGAACTTCGACTTAAGCGAAAATTCGACTTATCCGATGTCGACATAACGAGTGTCGACTGTACGTTGTAACAATCGTACATAGATAAAAATGCTTTGATCAGCTCACTATTGAAAGAAAATCTTACATGAGAAACAATGTCGAAGATCCAAAAGAAGAATAAATATAATAGAGCCTTCTATCTTTATTATGACAATACTTTGTACGAAATTGATTATTTGACAAAAGTAAATGCAGATGTATATAGATCTATTACGGATTTCATTTGACCTGACACTGACCTTTATTCAAAATGTGTTCATGTTTCGCATATAGCGTAACATTCTTCTAAAAACACTTTTATCATAGTACACAGATATAACAAGTATACATGAAAATGTTACTGAATTGTTATTAAAAAAGCACAGGCGTGTAATTTATTTTAATAAAAACTAAAGCTGCGACATGTGAAAAGAAATCTGTAATACGAGTTTCTTGAATGCAAATTAAGATGTGTGCATTAGGATTGTAATTTACAGCTATGACGGATAATGCTTTCTAAATGTGGTCAATAGTGGTCATATAAAAGTCTAAGACGCGTTGTTCTTAATGGCTGCCATAAAAGCGTCTTTTTTTCACGTAATTAAAGAAATGTCAGCGTTAGTGTCAGACAGCCAAGTTCTATATTTACGTTCATGTGTACAGGAAATTAGATACAGGAACTTGACAGGATAGCACTAAAGTATAATGTAATACAAGTAAATAACCATTATGTCACAATCGACGCGATTTTATAACAACACCGACAGTTTGTTTAAACAAAACAGTAAACCCGGTCTATTTTTAAAACAAATTCATTGTCATTGGAATAACTGATCTTTAAACTCACACTTAAACGCAAAGTAACGTCCCTCGCTTTGGCCGAGTTCCCCACCAGTGATTGTGTTATGCGTTGGGGTGATTCTCATTTCATTGTTACGAGGAGCATTTTAATTCACCATTTCCAAAACGGTTAAGATGGACTGGACTAGTATGAAAGACAGTGCTGACGATATTGGATGCCGATAAAGTAAGATCTAATATGCCATAAACATAGTATAATACATTCAAATAATAAGCTTTTTTGTCTCAATATTCTTCAAAGCTTTCCCCCGTAAGGGACGTCAAAATCAACCCTTGTTTTGAGAAATAAGTACCCTTTCCCAAGCAAGACCTTGATTTCACACCCTTATTTATAAATGCTTGGAAAACATAGGGTCAAAGGAAGAAAATGCTCATGATAATTATTTTCTTTTTTTGTTTTCAAAATATTCTGTTTTATATTTTACTCTTATCACGTCTTTATCAACACCCATTTAGTTGTTTGCAGCATCTTTCAAATAGGACAACCCGTCAAATTCGTCTTTTGGCAAAGCTTAAACTCACTACCACACATCGACACATTTTGACGCCTCAAAAGATGAATGACTTTGAAAACATTGTGGAAATGAAGAGATTGCTTGTGACAAGCAATTTCATAATTCCACACAATGTTTTTTTTTACATAAATACCCAGACAAATATAATATTCAGTGCACTTGATATTGTCGTCTGCAAAACCTTTGAATTTGGACCAGTCTAAATTTTACTGTCTGGTAATTGGTTAAAATGTGCACCAAGCCCCTGCTGTTAGCCATGCACACTCACCAATACCGTCAACTGACGTATAGGCCTTCGCAGCACAGGTGTCGTTCCCATGTTTGAGCACAATTACATTAGTTCCACTTGCGATCCAGCCACAATTACATCGATGCAACCCGAGTTCTTGAGCTTTTAAGACGTCTTCTGGTGTGGCAATCTGAGAACCTTCAGTTATGCACATAGTTTCTGCTTCCTCAAACGTCATATTACTAATGCCATGTATGCTCTTCCTGAAGTAAACTGCAAAATATAAAAAAAAACGTTTTGTTCGGGGAGTACTAAAATCTCCTTATTGGAAGCTTGTAACACAAAAGGACAAAATCTAAAGTTATTGCCACGTCGTCAAAGATCATGGTCCAAAACGACGGGCTGTTATCAATGTGAGAAATGCCAAGGTTCTTTCTCTTATATTACATAAGAAAGTCGTGAGCGCATTAAACATACTTAGTGTAATGTAGTTAAAATTCTAAGGTCAACGTCATGAAGTCAAGGGTCATGGTCCAAAATAAATTGTCTATACAGAAGGTACAATTTATCAATATGTTAAATATATATGCGGTATCTCACAAAAAACATATTATAATTATAAGATATAAATTAGAATAAAGTTGTTTTTGTCAACATAACCCCTGCGAAAAGTTCATTAAAGTTCGCGAACTGTTCTAGAAAGTTAAATGGCATTTGTAGAACTGTTCTCAATTATATTTTGATAAAACAGAAATAAAAATGCATATTCTCATTTAACGTTCTAGAACAATTCAAGAACTATAAATGTGTTGATAAACTTTTTCGCAGGGGTAACCACGTACACGCGGACGCGGCCGATTATATACACTTCCGAGACATGTAGTCTTAACTCCCTAAACAAGTGATATTATAATTAATGAGTTCACATTCGTTTACCATAAAACATGACTTTTTATGTTTTATTTGTCCTAGAATGGTGGTTTTGATGAAGATTCTTGAGGGGCACTTTTGGAGTTATAGTGAGTGTGTAAAACTATATCATGTACAAAATGTGATCAGTAAGCTCTCGGCTTTAAGGCATTCTTTCACCCTTTATAACTTTTGAGAGAATAGTGTGTCAAACTGGCAAAATTTGAAAATTTAAATACGAGCGGTTTGAAGTTCTTGCTGGACAATGCGCTTCCACACACTTCACCAGTTGACATACTCTCCAAGCCGAGGTCTATTGATTAAACCATCAAATATGACCTCTGCAGTTTTCGGTACGCCAACAGTCTATTTGGTCGTCATAATCTAATTTTAGCACATCATTTAAATTATCGAATCAAAATCATTCAGTTTTATCTTGCATGATCATTACGTATACGTTACGTCGCTTCTATTTTTGGCTGAAGCCGGTAACATTTGAATTATCGAATCAAAATCATTCAGTTTGATCTTGTTTGATTACGTATACATTACATCGCTTCTATTTTTGGCTGAAGCCGGTAATTTGAAGCGTCAGCCAATGAAAGTTTGTATCAACTTTTTAAATTATTTTGTTGTGTATAGCCAAAGATTGGATACTGAAATCCCGCCAAGGCCCCGAGATTAGACGTGAAATGACCCCGCGAGAACAGAGCTCATTCTATCGAAATGGAATGTAGATATAATGTGCTCTGTTCTTAAGAGAGTACAATTGACATGACTGCTTTTGCTGAATGCAAATTTTAAAACTTATTTATCCATATACTCCTGATATTAATCTTTTGTCTTTTATTTGGTTCTAAATTGAAATCAAACCTTTGTTTAACACAGACTGAAAGCAATGGATGCGTTGTAAAAGCACTTCGTTGGTAATTGTGGAAAGTGGAGGAGATGTCTATATGAAAAGGGTAAGCAAGGCCCATCACACAACGACTTGGTGCATTGTAATGAAGAGGGATTTTTTTATAAGATTTGATCTGAGTTTTATTCTATGTAAGAGGGAATTACTTGGGACTGAGAACTTATTCATCACATTTCGTACATTCAACTTCCTAATGGTAGATCAGGAAATGGTAAATGGAAAGTGGTAAATTAGTAGAATTACTTTATGCTAATAATTAGAGGAAAATAAAATTTATGATGATGCCTGTGTATAAAGCGAAGAATGATACATGAACATTATTGATTACATACTCTTTTTAAATATATTTGGTTTATAATGTTAAAATGTAAAGCTCAGAAAGATCAATTAATTAACTAATTGTAAATTTACTGGGAAGGGTTAAGATAGTCATTAAACTATTCTCTTAATCCTTTCCCAAACAAGACCTGGTTTTGACGTCTCTTATAGAAAAGGCTTGGGAAAATATTGAAACTAAAGAAGAAACTGCTGATAACCAGCAGTTTCTCCTTTTGTCTCAATATTTTCTGTGCCACTCTTTACACAAATCCTATCTTCAATAACATTCATTTTGTCATTTGTGGCAGTTTTTTGAAGTCGGTAACCCTAATATTTTACCGTTTGGGAAAGGGTTCCGTGCGAAAGTAACTACCTACCTGGAAACCGTGCTAGTCCATATCCAATATAATCCGGATTATCCACCATATTTTTGCTGACCAAATTCTCGTGCATTATATCGACATTTGATAAGTGACAATACCTGGTAATTAGATTCCAGGAAATGCTCATACAATTCGATGTCTCGAGACAACGGCTTATGCACTCGTAGTGGTTTACAAATTTGCTTTCCTCTAAAATACTTGTGAAAAACATTTTTTCAGGCACTAACATGAAATAGTTACTACGAACGTCGCATTTCGTTAAATAAATTATAAACAAAAGTAAAGCGAAACGATAGCACAATCCTACTATATACATCATTACTTCTCTAATGTCCACAGACGAACAAATAGCTTTTTGTTGAGAGTCTTACAAATTTGAATTTTGAAAGTTGTCTGAATACACTAAACAGGACATTTATTTGACTGCGGCTTCTGAAAACGAAAGCATTACATGCAATGCTCAACGAAAAGTATTTCTTGACTTTTGTAGATTAAATAATCCACATAAATCAGTTTTTATTTTGCAATGTTAGTCAAGCATTTACTTTTCCTTTATTCTCTGAGAGATGTCAACATTGTTTTTGTTGAAATAAACAAAACCAACAATAGGATAAAAGCTCTAAGATTGATTTGTAAAGGCAATTGTTAGTTTCTGCATTCATATCTATTTACATTTTAAATCATCGATACTATTTCAGAAAAGAATTTGCTATTAGCCATTAACATTGGTCAGGTTTGGTCTCTTTTCTAGGTACAGCGGGGCTTTATCAAAAGGATCTTTGATTCCAATGCCGCAATCAAAGTCCTGAAAGAACTGTTGAATAGCAATTTTGCTTATAATACTTAAAATCATTTCCAGTTGGTTGACAATTGAATGACATATAAGTGAAGAGAAAGGTCGAAACTTATACTCTCCTTACTTTTTTCAGTGTAGTAGTATATCATTAATTAGTTTCTGGGCGTAAGATTTGCAAAGGAAAAGTGGTTATGGATGGACTGACAGACATAATTATGAGTGATACTTGACGGACAAACCGCCATGGTTAGCCCTGTGGTCTGATAGTCGATATTTGTTGAAGAATTAAAAAAAAAGAAATATTCCTTGATGTTAAACAGTTGTAAATGGAATTTGCTTTAATATACCGAAATTTGCAAATCAAAGACACAGCAAATATATATTTTCAATTGATAAAGGTTGAATTGGTACAGTAGTTCAAGGATATGAATACCAAACTTGTTTGTTCAACTTTTTATAATGCATTGTTTTCTTGATTACATATAGGTTATGTCACATTATTCTTGAAGACATTTTTTCGATGTATACAAGTCAGAAAGCGATATGGTATAGCCAAATAGAACTGTCAATGAGTGGACTGATACTCCATCAACACCTTCTTAAGCAATGAAATCAAAGAATATTGGATGACCCTATTAACAGTCTTTTAAAACGACATTTGATAACAAGATAACCTCGACATATCAATTAGCTTAAAGAATACATAATTATATATGCTAGGGATTGTGCATCATGGGGTGGATAACATTTACGGCCAAATTAGCACTTTTCGGGTACGAAATTGATCAATTACCTTTCTTAGCTCTGCACCAACTTTCAAGTGGTTCGTTGCGTATACACCGATATATTAAGCTCGTTGCTCTGATTTATGGCTTATTTGAATAACCCATATACATTTCCCGATTATCCCAACTAACCAGAAAAGCAATCGGATTTTTTGTCGTTTTTTCTGGTCGGTTGATACCATTTTTGGGGTAAGATAAAAGGATTCTTCAAATGTACCGCATATCTTAGGAAAGAACTCAGTACATTCAACTAACCGCCCATATTGTTAATATTGAATGCGATCCTTTTGTCACGACACACACAACATAGGGATCAGCTTTAACCCATTTCCACACAATAACTCTTCGGACCTCGCACAAGATAATGGCTTTGGATACATGTAGCATTGACGTAAAAATGATATTACTTATGACATTCCCACAATGTATCTACTAGTACCAGAGAAAGATTCGAAAATTTAAAAAAAATGAAAGAGGAAGAAAAGTGTAAAGCTTGAGAAATGTGCCACAAGCATTTGCATGTATTTGTTGATCAATATTTTTATCGTTCAGTATTACGAACGAAAATGATCTTTATCCTTTCGAAGCCGCAGAGGACATCATCCCTTTCCATTTGAAAATCGCAACTACATATTATTTCAAGCTCTTGGCACGAATTTTTGTTTAAGAAAAGCAGCGATATCTCCCGATATGCCAAAAGTAGTGAAGCAAAGGTACCGGTACTAAGTGCCACTCGAAGTGTTAATTGATTTACGCATCACGCCTTTAAGATTGAGACAGAATCGACAAACTCCATATAAATCTGAACTGTTGTCCACAACTTTTGATTGATTTTAATACAAACATATATATTTCTCGTATACGGCGCAACATTTTGGCTTGAAAATTTCAGAATTTTCATAAGAAAGTATGCTCTTTCAGATGAAAATAAAAGTAAAATTCAATGCAAAGGATTCTGAAATGTCATTTTAACCGAGCCTCCAGTTGTTCGCCCTCATAGGTTAACGATATCAAACCATTGGTGGGTGACATTTTGTCGAACCCGGGATCTCTCTAGTGAGCGGCAGATGCGCTACCAACTGCAATAAGGCAACAAAAAAAATGATGATTCGATTCAAACATGGTTTTCCATGGTGTTTGCAAAAAACATATCTACAATTGCGTAATATTTCATCCTTTAGCGACTGACGTTTACTAGGTCACTGTATACAATGTCGATTTCTCCTATTCTCATTAATGCAGTGAACTACCTCATTTAGCGTCTCCTAGATCTACTTACGGAAAAATGACAGATAATAATTTCGATAATGAATCTCCAAGAGCTTGCTTTATTAGAACAATTTGTGACAGACGACGAAATCTGAAGTAGTCTATTAGATTTACGCGGGAGACAAGACGTGACTTTTACTTGCGGAAATTTCTAGCCCCTCATTTAACTCTTGTAAATTTGGTTTTGTCACGGAATAATCTGGTCGCTTTGGTGTTATTTTTTCTATTTTTACCTTCTGGTGTTATGCAATTATACAAGTCGTAGAAACTCTGTCTCTGTCAATAGAAATACATGATAAAGAACATCGAAGGGCCATGAGAAGAATGAAGTTGAATACGTGTACATGTATATTGAGCGTTCTATTTTATTATGATAATCAGAGCTGGGATAAATGTACCTTATAGCGCTTGTGGTAGCCATGTTCAAGACGAGAATGTGCCTAGGTGTAGCCTGACCTGGTTCCATGCTACTTTTATGTGGTAACTGCAGACCACGCACGAGAAGCTATTGGAGAACAACATATTTCCTGATCATTTTATATACGCAGGCTGATCTTGAACCTTATTGGGCTCAATACCTAATGGGACCTTTTTTCAGATCCTAGATCATTTATATGAAATAAATCCATTGACAAAGGCGAGAAGATCTAAATACAAAGTCCATGGATTGCAGAAAAACATGCGTGTTGTAAAGTTAAACTATGACAGAAGATGCTTTCTAAATGTGGTCCATGATTGTCATAAAAGTCTGGGACATGCAGTACGTAATTGCTGACATATATTACGTCTTGTGTAACGTAATTAAAGTAATGGCAACGTTGGTGTCTGACATCCAAATTCTATATCTACGTCCATTTGCAGAGAGAATAAGATATTCAACATGACACGATAGCACTATAATATAAATAGATACAAGTAAATAACCATTATGGCACATACGAAGTACTGACTGGAATCCCACTGCGTACAAAGTATGTCAAAAGTGAAACTTAAACGTATGTGTATTTGATTATAAGGCCTATTTTGATTAATTCAAAATTGAATGGCGTTTTTCAGCAATCGTAAGATACACAAATGCCATACGTTACCAAATATTCACGGAATAGATAAAGGATAATTTAAGTTACATATCTTATCACACATTTCATAGTGGCTTGTGTTGGTATGTTTCTCATTCCATGGCTTCGAGAAACGTATCTAGTATTTATGTGGTTCATTTCTTGGATAAGTCAAGTTTATTTGGCTCGGCTGTGGAATTTATCAGACTCTCCTTCGGCTCACCTGATAAATTACTCCGACATGCCAAATAAACTTGAACCATCCAGGGCAAGAATCACCTATGCTCTATATAGGCGATATACACATAAAATATTCAGACAACAAAATATTCCTTTGTCACAATATTCTTCAAGGCTTTCATAAGGGATGTCAAAATCATGACTCGTTTTGAGAATGATTAAAATGTACACCAAACGCCTGCTGTTATCCAAGCACATTCACCAAAACCGTTAGTGAGCGTATAACCCTTCTTTGCACATGTTTCGTTGCCATATCTAAGCACAACAACATTAGTTCCGCTTGCGATCCACCCGCAATTACATCGATGCAACCCGAGCTCTTGCGCTTTTAACACATCTTCTGGTGTGGCGATTACAGAACCTTCCAGCATGCATCTCTCTTCTGCTTCCTCAAACGTCATCTTATTGGTTCCATGTATGCTCTTCCTAAAGTAGACTGCAAAATATATACGAGCACTGTTCTGGGATATTTAAGCTCTCCTTAACCCTATCCCAAACAAGACCTGGTTTTGACGTCCCTATAAGAAATGTTTTGGGAAAACATTGAGACAAAAGAAGAAACTGCTGATACTCAGCAGTTTCTCCTTTTGTCTCAATATTTTCTGTGTTATGTTATACACAAATCATTTCTTTTTCAACGTTTATTTTGTCGTCTGCAGCAGCTTTCAAATTGGATCAGCCTAAAATTTTGTCGTTTGGGAAAGGGTTAATTTAACCTTGCAATATTTTGAGGGACAAAACACAAGGTTAATCTCACGCTGTGAAAGCTCATGGTCCGAAAAGAACGATTTTCGTTTGGGTTATGACTATAGGGTTAATTCAGGTTTTTAGGTCGTTAACATTCTCAGAGGCCCAAAAAATGCGTTATCGCCTGAGACCGAAGGTCGAAGGCGATAACCCATTTTGTGGGCCTCTGAGAATGTTAACAACCGAAAAAACGTGAATTGACGCTATTATTGCATAAAATATGAAGAATTTGCAAAGAAATGTAATAAAATAAGACGAATTACTAAAAAACTTCGTGAAAATTTAGCAACATTTACACCGACAGATACCAGAGTTTTCCGGCATTTGACTCGACATACACTGTATATATCGAGTAAGTACGACATCCACTACACGGGCCATTAGACTTTCATCGTGTAGCTATGTAGTCAAGTTTCATGGCATTTTTATTCATGTTATTGACATAATCTTCATTTGGGTTGGCGAAATCTTAACAATATTCGACTAAGTTTTCTTTTGGAAACATACTCTGGATATTCTAATGTTCATTTCAGTGCGGGTAATAAAACAAAAGGTCGGAACTTCCGAGGTAAATCTCTGCTTCGTTTCAGACATTCGTTCATTTCAATAAAAAAACAAAGTTGTAAAGGAAAAATTGCAGTAACTAAAAGAAGAACAAAAAAACAAAGGCTTACCGCCACATACATTTGACCTAGACCAGTCCACAACCACTTAATTCTAATTTCTATCCTTCCATGTCCACGAAATCCACATTTAGTTTAAAATCTGTCAGCTGCCCGTTTGTGTACTTTTTTATTCCAAGAATTAAACCTACATGTACGTCACTATATCTATATTACGTCATCAGATATGGTTACACTGGGATACCTAGTTTACTATTTATTGGGTTGTAAACTGGAAATGGGGTCTTATAAGAATTTACATCGCGGAAATGGGAAATTACAAATTTTCGGCTTTATTTTCAATTTTCTGAAGCACTCACAACAAAGCCCCGATCGAGGATATGTGAATGCAAAACCAGTCCGATAATGCACGCGAAATTACTGAATAACGACCGGTTTTTTACGATATCGGACTGATTTGTGCTCGTTATCCAATGCCAAAAACAGACTGAAAATATACATTTTAGGCAATAATGCTTGAAATATCAATGCTGTTTCTCTAATACTTAGCATAAAGAGCAAATTACAGGCATTGTAATGTATGTAAAGTTTTAAGGTCAGGTCACGAAGTCAAAGGTCATGGCCTAAATTAATTCTCTAGGCAGAGGGTAAAATGTATTTATATGTGACATATGAAGGCCTTATCTTACAAAACCCAAAGGATGTAGACTGCACGCAAACCCGGCGAGGGGTGATGTAGTATAATAGATAGATACTGAAGCATAATAATGTATATGTTGGAAGCCAAATTGGAATCTAGGCCGATCCGGAATCGGTCTAGTTAAGAGTTCTACTCTGGCCTAGTCCAAATTGGAATTCTAAACTGGACAAGGCCGATCTGCCTAGACAAGATAGGAATATGTTATTAACAATGTTTATATGTGAAAACTTTCCATGTCCTTTAAAAAAAATGACATTTTGTACATTTTCTTAAAAAATGAATGATATCATTTAGTAAATCTTAAAAGTATCATAACCAATAGGTGAATACAAACAGATTGTCTGTATACCGGTACCTGTATTAAAAAAATTCAATTATTACCTAGTTTAATCCATTTTCGAATTTTTTATATTTATATTTATAATATTTATAATTCGCCCATTGAAAATAGACTGAAGAAAAGGCACCAACACAAAATTTAGTACAATCATAAAAAAATGAAATTTATCTGTACCCATTTCAAAACGTTTTTGTTTGTAATAAGAATAAATTTCTTTATCCCATTGAAAAGTTCGTTTTTGATATGATTTCTGCTAATATAAATTATGTCCTTTTCATTTCTGCTAATGTTTTTATTTTTCTAATATAGCTTTTAGAAGCGTCAAAATTATGTCTTGTTAGAAAATGGGTTAATACAAAACAGAACAAATTAAGAGCCCTAACTTTTTTCTTTGTTCATGTCTAACAATCTTATTTGTTTACATAATCTAAGATACATAAATGGTCATTGTTTCTCGATGTTGAGATACAAAAATAAGTAAAGTTTATAATAGGATATGTCTTTTGTATAATTGTGATATTTTCAATTTGTCTACATTAAGTTTCAATTAAGCAATGGATTCTAGAAGGTCTAGAATCTACCAAACCAGATTTGAATGCAATACTGGCCTAAACCAATTCAGGATCTGCCTAGACCAAATTAGAATTCAGATCTGGACTAGTCCAAACTAGAATTCCAGTTTGGACTAGTCCAATTCCTGATCTGCCTAGTCAGTTTACGGATCGGCCTATATTCCAATGTGGACTCCGACATATCCACAGCCTAAGCTCGCTATTTAAAACGTGACATTTGAATGAGAGATCGAGTTCCATTTCAATTTGGTCCATACACTTTTGTATTCGGGCATTTGTTAATTACCATTTAAGTTTTAATGAACGAGCCACAAAATCATGAAAATAGTATGTACGAAATAAGATAATAAAACTCTGGGCTTGACCCGCTTGAAAAGTTTTTCGTCGCTTTTCAACGAAAACCTCATAACTACAGCTTAAAACAAGCTGCAGTTGCGAGGTTTTCATTGCAAAGCAGTGATTTCCTTGGTCAGTCAATCATTCTTTGCATTCGATCGAACGGAATCCTGAAGAAACGTATATTTGGAAAAGATAAGAAGGTTCGAACACAGATCATTTTAGTACATTGCCTGTTCAAGACAGATTAAAATTAAAAGAAATGGTCAGAGTTTCATTTTATGGTAATTGTAAGAACTTGGAACTGAGAACTGTTTCATCCCACCTCTTACATTGATATCAACATCTTAAAGATACATAAAGTCCATTTTTCGGTAATTCTCTTTGAAAATAAATGCACAATAGAAAAAAGAATCTATGCAAAATTTCAGCTTTGTCTACATGTATTGGCTAAGATAATGCTGGATATAAGAATAAATATCAAATAGATTTGTTTGACGTCGCGCGCGATATCGCGTCACTTTAAAAAAAAAACGCTACCCTCCAGGGTTTATAACTGAATTTCGCAAGACCCATTTTCCTTCTCATTTCTTTGTTATATATCAAAATAACAGTAAAATCGTGATCTTTTTCAATGTTTCACTTTTTTCAAGTCGTTAGTTTGAATAAATTTGCAAGAGAGAATTTTATTTTTATTCGTAAATTAAGCAAAAAAAACGCGTGAAACATGTAACATAAATGTACAAGTACGACGGATAGTTATAAACGATTCTAAGGTTAGTTAACGTAAAACACACCGAAAAATATTTTTTACGATAACGGAGATGATGTAGAATGTTTTGCCGAACAGAAAATTTCGATGTCGATTACACAAATTACAGTAAGAAAAACGTCCCAGAGAAAATGACATTTCTCCTAAATATTTTGGTAATCAATTACTCAAATACTCGTACCACCAAATTTGATATAGAAAATACCATTTTTCAATTATGTTGTCAATAGTTAATACATTCCTCCATTCATGGTTGAATGCATAGCCAAAAGTGCTGAACTCTCCTTATTTTACAATGAAAATTTAGGGAAAATCCAATTTAGCCCCCCCCCCCACCCCCACCCCTCCGCAATAATTCAGACACGTGGGCTTCAACAATATGAAATTGCTTCCTACGGGCCTGACACAACTCCACTTATATTCGATGATGGTTTTGCATGACGATCACACAGAATGCTCCCAATTATGTAAGCATGCAATATTGTCACAGTTTGAAATTTATGTTGTGTCAAATACGCTCTCTAACAGTACTTTCAGTACTTTGATTTCAGTAGTAGCAAAGCAGTTAATTACCCTTGTAAAAATGACTTGAAAATTTCAGAATTTTCATAAGAAAGTATGCTCTTTCAGATGAAAATAAAAGTAAAATTCAATGCAAAGGATTCTGAAATGTCATTTTAACCGAGCCTCCAGTTGTTCGCCCTCATAGGTTAACGATATCAAACCATTGGTGGGTGACATTTTGTCGAACCCGGGATCTCTCTAGTGAGCGGCAGATGCGCTACCAACTGCAATAAGGCAACAAAAAAAATGATGATTCGATTCAAACATGGTTTTCCATGGTGTTTGCAAAAAACATATCTACAATTGCGTAATATTTCATCCTTTAGCGACTGACGTTTACTAGGTCACTGTATACAATGTCGATTTCTCCTATTCTCATTAATGCAGTGAACTACCTCATTTAGCGTCTCCTAGATCTACTTACGGAAAAATGACAGATAATAATTTCGATAATGAATCTCCAAGAGCTTGCTTTATTAGAACAATTTGTGACAGACGACGAAATCTGAAGTAGTCTATTAGATTTACGCGGGAGACAAGACGTGACTTTTACTTGCGGAAATTTCTAGCCCCTCATTTAACTCTTGTAAATTTGGTTTTGTCACGGAATAATCTGGTCGCTTTGGTGTTATTTTTTCTATTTTTACCTTCTGGTGTTATGCAATTATACAAGTCGTAGAAACTCTGTCTCTGTCAATAGAAATACATGATAAAGAACATCGAAGGGCCATGAGAAGAATGAAGTTGAATACGTGTACATGTATATTGAGCGTTCTATTTTATTATGATAATCAGAGCTGGGATAAATGTACCTTATAGCGCTTGTGGTAGCCATGTTCAAGACGAGAATGTGCCTAGGTGTAGCCTGACCTGGTTCCATGCTACTTTTATGTGGTAACTGCAGACCACGCACGAGAAGCTATTGGAGAACAACATATTTCCTGATCATTTTATATACGCAGGCTGATCTTGAACCTTATTGGGCTCAATACCTAATGGGACCTTTTTTCAGATCCTAGATCATTTATATGAAATAAATCCATTGACAAAGGCGAGAAGATCTAAATACAAAGTCCATGGATTGCAGAAAAACATGCGTGTTGTAAAGTTAAACTATGACAGAAGATGCTTTCTAAATGTGGTCCATGATTGTCATAAAAGTCTGGGACATGCAGTACGTAATTGCTGACATATATTACGTCTTGTGTAACGTAATTAAAGTAATGGCAACGTTGGTGTCTGACATCCAAATTCTATATCTACGTCCATTTGCAGAGAGAATAAGATATTCAACATGACACGATAGCACTATAATATAAATAGATACAAGTAAATAACCATTATGGCACATACGAAGTACTGACTGGAATCCCACTGCGTACAAAGTATGTCAAAAGTGAAACTTAAACGTATGTGTATTTGATTATAAGGCCTATTTTGATTAATTCAAAATTGAATGGCGTTTTTCAGCAATCGTAAGATACACAAATGCCATACGTTACCAAATATTCACGGAATAGATAAAGGATAATTTAAGTTACATATCTTATCACACATTTCATAGTGGCTTGTGTTGGTATGTTTCTCATTCCATGGCTTCGAGAAACGTATCTAGTATTTATGTGGTTCATTTCTTGGATAAGTCAAGTTTATTTGGCTCGGCTGTGGAATTTATCAGACTCTCCTTCGGCTCACCTGATAAATTACTCCGACATGCCAAATAAACTTGAACCATCCAGGGCAAGAATCACCTATGCTCTATATAGGCGATATACACATAAAATATTCAGACAACAAAATATTCCTTTGTCACAATATTCTTCAAGGCTTTCATAAGGGATGTCAAAATCATGACTCGTTTTGAGAATGATTAAAATGTACACCAAACGCCTGCTGTTATCCAAGCACATTCACCAAAACCGTTAGTGAGCGTATAACCCTTCTTTGCACATGTTTCGTTGCCATATCTAAGCACAACAACATTAGTTCCGCTTGCGATCCACCCGCAATTACATCGATGCAACCCGAGCTCTTGCGCTTTTAACACATCTTCTGGTGTGGCGATTACAGAACCTTCCAGCATGCATCTCTCTTCTGCTTCCTCAAACGTCATCTTATTGGTTCCATGTATGCTCTTCCTAAAGTAGACTGCAAAATATATACGAGCACTGTTCTGGGATATTTAAGCTCTCCTTAACCCTATCCCAAACAAGACCTGGTTTTGACGTCCCTATAAGAAATGTTTTGGGAAAACATTGAGACAAAAGAAGAAACTGCTGATACTCAGCAGTTTCTCCTTTTGTCTCAATATTTTCTGTGTTATGTTATACACAAATCATTTCTTTTTCAACGTTTATTTTGTCGTCTGCAGCAGCTTTCAAATTGGATCAGCCTAAAATTTTGTCGTTTGGGAAAGGGTTAATTTAACCTTGCAATATTTTGAGGGACAAAACACAAGGTTAATCTCACGCTGTGAAAGCTCATGGTCCGAAAAGAACGATTTTCGTTTGGGTTATGACTATAGGGTTAATTCAGGTTTTTAGGTCGTTAACATTCTCAGAGGCCCAAAAAATGCGTTATCGCCTGAGACCGAAGGTCGAAGGCGATAACCCATTTTGTGGGCCTCTGAGAATGTTAACAACCGAAAAAACGTGAATTGACGCTATTATTGCATAAAATATGAAGAATTTGCAAAGAAATGTAATAAAATAAGACGAATTACTAAAAAACTTCGTGAAAATTTAGCAACATTTACACCGACAGATACCAGAGTTTTCCGGCATTTGACTCGACATACACTGTATATATCGAGTAAGTACGACATCCACTACACGGGCCATTAGACTTTCATCGTGTAGCTATGTAGTCAAGTTTCATGGCATTTTTATTCATGTTATTGACATAATCTTCATTTGGGTTGGCGAAATCTTAACAATATTCGACTAAGTTTTCTTTTGGAAACATACTCTGGATATTCTAATGTTCATTTCAGTGCGGGTAATAAAACAAAAGGTCGGAACTTCCGAGGTAAATCTCTGCTTCGTTTCAGACATTCGTTCATTTCAATAAAAAACAAAGTTGTAAAGGAAAAATTGCAGTAACTAAAAGAAGAACAAAAAAACAAAGGCTTACCGCCACATACATTTGACCTAGACCAGTCCACAACCACTTAATTCTAATTTCTATCCTTCCATGTCCACGAAATCCACATTTAGTTTAAAATCTGTCAGCTGCCCGTTTGTGTACTTTTTTATTCCAAGAATTAAACCTACATGTACGTCACTATATCTATATTACGTCATCAGATATGGTTACACTGGGATACCTAGTTTACTATTTATTGGGTTGTAAACTGGAAATGGGGTCTTATAAGAATTTACATCGCGGAAATGGGAAATTACAAATTTTCGGCTTTATTTTCAATTTTCTGAAGCACTCACAACAAAGCCCCGATCGAGGATATGTGAATGCAAAACCAGTCCGATAATGCACGCGAAATTACTGAATAACGACCGGTTTTTTACGATATCGGACTGATTTGTGCTCGTTATCCAATGCCAAAAACAGACTGAAAATATACATTTTAGGCAATAATGCTTGAAATATCAATGCTGTTTCTCTAATACTTAGCATAAAGAGCAAATTACAGGCATTGTAATGTATGTAAAGTTTTAAGGTCAGGTCACGAAGTCAAAGGTCATGGCCTAAATTAATTCTCTAGGCAGAGGGTAAAATGTATTTATATGTGACATATGAAGGCCTTATCTTACAAAACCCAAAGGATGTAGACTGCACGCAAACCCGGCGAGGGGTGATGTAGTATAATAGATAGATACTGAAGCATAATAATGTATATGTTGGAAGCCAAATTGGAATCTAGGCCGATCCGGAATCGGTCTAGTTAAGAGTTCTACTCTGGCCTAGTCCAAATTGGAATTCTAAACTGGACAAGGCCGATCTGCCTAGACAAGATAGGAATATGTTATTAACAATGTTTATATGTGAAAACTTTCCATGTCCTTTAAAAAAAATGACATTTTGTACATTTTCTTAAAAAATGAATGATATCATTTAGTAAATCTTAAAAGTATCATAACCAATAGGTGAATACAAACAGATTGTCTGTATACCGGTACCTGTATTAAAAAAATTCAATTATTACCTAGTTTAATCCATTTTCGAATTTTTTATATTTATATTTATAATATTTATAATTCGCCCATTGAAAATAGACTGAAGAAAAGGCACCAACACAAAATTTAGTACAATCATAAAAAAATGAAATTTATCTGTACCCATTTCAAAACGTTTTTGTTTGTAATAAGAATAAATTTCTTTATCCCATTGAAAAGTTCGTTTTTGATATGATTTCTGCTAATATAAATTATGTCCTTTTCATTTCTGCTAATGTTTTTATTTTTCTAATATAGCTTTTAGAAGCGTCAAAATTATGTCTTGTTAGAAAATGGGTTAATACAAAACAGAACAAATTAAGAGCCCTAACTTTTTTCTTTGTTCATGTCTAACAATCTTATTTGTTTACATAATCTAAGATACATAAATGGTCATTGTTTCTCGATGTTGAGATACAAAAATAAGTAAAGTTTATAATAGGATATGTCTTTTGTATAATTGTGATATTTTCAATTTGTCTACATTAAGTTTCAATTAAGCAATGGATTCTAGAAGGTCTAGAATCTACCAAACCAGATTTGAATGCAATACTGGCCTAAACCAATTCAGGATCTGCCTAGACCAAATTAGAATTCAGATCTGGACTAGTCCAAACTAGAATTCCAGTTTGGACTAGTCCAATTCCTGATCTGCCTAGTCAGTTTACGGATCGGCCTATATTCCAATGTGGACTCCGACATATCCACAGCCTAAGCTCGCTATTTAAAACGTGACATTTGAATGAGAGATCGAGTTCCATTTCAATTTGGTCCATACACTTTTGTATTCGGGCATTTGTTAATTACCATTTAAGTTTTAATGAACGAGCCACAAAATCATGAAAATAGTATGTACGAAATAAGATAATAAAACTCTGGACTTGACCCGCTTGAAAAGTTTTTCGTCGCTTTTCAACGAAAACCTCATAACTACAGCTTAAAACAAGCTGCAGTTGCGAGGTTTTCATTGCAAAGCAGTGATTTCCTTGGTCAGTCAATCATTCTTTGCATTCGATCGAACGGAATCCTGAAGAAACGTATATTTGGAAAAGATAAGAAGGTTCGAACACAGATCATTTTAGTACATTGCCTGTTCAAGACAGATTAAAATTAAAAGAAATGGTCAGAGTTTCATTTTATGGTAATTGTAAGAACTTGGAACTGAGAACTGTTTCATCCCACCTCTTACATTGATATCAACATCTTAAAGATACATAAAGTCCATTTTTCGGTAATTCTCTTTGAAAATAAATGCACAATAGAAAAAAGAATCTATGCAAAATTTCAGCTTTGTCTACATGTATTGGCTAAGATAATGCTGGATATAAGAATAAATATCAAATAGATTTGTTTGACGTCGCGCGCGATATCGCGTCACTTTAAAAAAAAACGCTACCCTCCAGGGTTTATAACTGAATTTCGCAAGACCCATTTTCCTTCTCATTTCTTTGTTATATATCAAAATAACAGTAAAATCGTGATCTTTTTCAATGTTTCACTTTTTTCAAGTCGTTAGTTTGAATAAATTTGCAAGAGAGAATTTTATTTTTATTCGTAAATTAAGCAAAAAAACGCGTGAAACATGTAACATAAATGTACAAGTACGACGGATAGTTATAAACGATTCTAAGGTTAGTTAACGTAAAACACACCGAAAAATATTTTTTACGATAACGGAGATGATGTAGAATGTTTTGCCGAACAGAAAATTTCGATGTCGATTACACAAATTACAGTAAGAAAAACGTCCCAGAGAAAATGACATTTCTCCTAAATATTTTGGTAATCAATTACTCAAATACTCGTACCACCAAATTTGATATAGAAAATACCATTTTTCTCTTTTTCTATAATATAGTAGAAAGCCGGTTAGAATAATAAAAGAAACAATTATTGCATTAAATGAGTGTGGACAGAAAATGTTTCGAGTCGTTCAAAACGTGAATTTTTTACTCTTTCCTAAATTCTTACAAAAATTGATTTTAATGTGGATTTTTTTTTCTTTTTTTTTTTATTTATCATAAAAATTATCATTAAATTCATCTAATTGTCACATTTTCAGTCAAATAATAGAATGAAACAAAGTGGCGTTAAAGCTAAGGAAATGCAATGGACGGAAAGAGTGGGACATTTCATAAATTTTGGTCTTGTTTTTATAAATCGTCTACGACCGTCTACGCAAACACTTTAACGTTACACAATGATTAGAATTGACGTTCGTTAGTTTCACGTTACATTTTAGTGCCGCAATACCATACGCGAAGTCTTAATATTACCGTTCAGTATGTTCATATTAGACATATTTTACATCGTTATACGATCTATCGATTGATGTTATTTTCAGTATGAAATTATTTTTTTGTGATAACAAGTCTATAAAATATCCAACACGATGCTAAAAGCCTCTTTTAACAGGATTTAGGACTAACATTGGATCTTTAATGGTTTCTTAAAAACTTGAGATTTATTAAAACATAGAAAGATATATTAGCACTATTGGTTACATAATCTTTACATAATATTTTCTTTTTAATGTGTACAGTCCAGCATATTTAACCCGGGACATCTGCAAATGTAATGACCCCACCGCATTATTTTGTTAAGACGCTAAACTAACGAACTTTGTACACGAAAATTAAGTTCTCTCAGGTTAATTTTGGCGGACTATAACATCATAATGTATACATGTAAAATTAAGATAGTACAACTAGTCGTAAATAGACATGGATCCGTTGCAATATTCATTTAACTATTCTTGAAGAAATTCAGAATCCAGGTGAGGGTTTGACTACCTACCTGGAAACCGTGCTAGTCCATATCCAATGTGATCCAGATTATCCACCATATATTGACTGACCATGGTCTCGTGCGTGATATCGATATGTGATAATTGACAATATCTGGTAATGGAATTCCAGGAAATACTTCTACAATTTGAAATCTCGAGACAACGGCTAATGCACTCGTAGTGGTTTACGAATCTGCTTTCCTCTAGAATATTCACGAAAAACATTTTTTCAGACACTAACATCAAAAAGTTACTACGAACATCACATTTCATAAAAGTAATTATAGACAAAAGGAAAGCAAAACGATAGCACAATCCTTTTGTATGCATTTCAAATTTGCACAGACGACGATGATTTAGCCTATAGTTTAGAACTCTGAAAGCTTGACAGATGTCTAAATATGTTCAATTTAAAGAGAGCATGTATATGACTCTGACCTCATCAATGCAAAAGAGTTAATACAATGTACTCAGCGAAAAATTTCTTTACCTTCACAACAATTCATCATTCATCGATATAAATTAGTTTGAATTTT
The DNA here is from genome assembly GCA_963680895.1 of Fragum sueziense. Taxonomy (NCBI): domain Eukaryota; kingdom Metazoa; phylum Mollusca; class Bivalvia; order Cardiida; family Cardiidae; genus Fragum; species Fragum sueziense. The sequence goes on from OY804593.1 coordinate 49,712,710, forward strand.
GAAATGTTGGTCTAACATTTACCTCTCTTTTATTCTGTGAATGAAGTCAACATTGTTTTTGTCGAAATAAACAAAATTAACAATGGGTAAAAAGCTCTAAGATTGATTATAGAAGCCTATGTTAGTTTTTAATATTTATTTACATTTCAAATCAATGACACTCTGAAAGATGAGTTTGCTATTAGCCATTACAATACCGGGCTAGGGTTCTTAACCCTTTCCCAAACAAGACATGGTTTTGACGTCCCTAATAGAAAAGGCTTGGGAAAACATTGAAACAAAAGAAGAAACTGCTGATAACCAGCAGTTTCTCCTTTTGTCTCAATATTTTCTATGTCAAATTTTGCACAAATCCTATCTTTAATAACATCAATGTTGTCATTTGTGGCAGTTTTTGAAGTGGATCGCCCCAAAATTTTGTCGTTTGGGAAAGGGTTAACTGTGCCAGGTACATCGGGGCTTTATGTGAAGGATCGATGGTTAACGGACAGCAAAAACATAGGTTGGTTCAATATGAAAGATGCTACAAGCGACAAAATAGTCCAAAGTAAAACACATAATTGTTATAGCATGGAAAAGATTAACGACTGGCCATCATCATTTTCTTCTTTTATCACATTGTTTTCCAAAGTCAGTTTTCTATTACGGGCGTCAAAACAAGGGTTTGTTGGGGACGTGACTAAATAACATGTTGCTGAATTTTGGACTAAAGCTCGCGCCTCAACTCTCACCCACTCCACCAGCATTTTCTCCGGATTACATACAATTTCTCAGGCTTGTTTTTTAACTAATTTATTCTTTCAACTTTTTACTCGTCTGTTACAACATTCAAATGGGAATAATCTAAACTTGTGTCGTTCATGAAAGTCTTTTTAGATACAAATAATGTACGTTTTACGTGCCTTCAACTTTTTCCATGCGTTGACGTACGATGACCCGTCTTTGTGATCGGCCATTCTGTTCTGTCAAAATGCCAATCACCTTGCTCTAATTAACAACGATAAATACATAGTTTCGCATAACCACCACGGATCTGCCGCTGGAGCGCATTGTCACCGATTTACTACGAATTTGAGCCGACTTTTTCCATTCATCCTTGGATGGGATGCATTTTCTTTTAAGAAAAGTTTGTTCCGTCACCGAATTTCATTGACGAGGATTGGTAGTATTCGTAGTACATCGCCGTTATTCGCTGTTCATCGTCGAAGTTTGCATAGCCAAATAGACCAAACCTGTCGCCGATTAAACCCGATTTAAGAACCCGAAGAACTACGACTAAGAACGAGGTACACCGATTTAACCACGATTATCAAAATCGGGAGAAAAAGTAACGTATGTTGATTTTTTTAAATTTTTTACCCGATTTATTTTTTATCTTGATTTAATGTATACTAATAAAGTCCAAGAGTATTACTGATATTTTCATGAAATATATTTTTGAAAATGGATATTGAAAGAATAAAGGAATTGACTATCTAAAACATGATTATTATGCAAGTAAGTACACGTAATGGAGTATATGTGACCTGCTTTGCATGGTCATTTGACAACAAAAAGCTTGATTGCAAGCTTTAAACACTCACAAGTGGAAAATGCTGCAGTCAATTCGGTCCAAATGAACAAGTCCGATGCGAATGTTAAAACCAGCTATACAAGGATTTCCATTTTCTAAAACCGAGTAAATACATGTAGATTATGATTTTAGATCTATGTGGACCCGAGTTTTATAGGCTATTTCTATTTTCTTTTCATTTTTAGAGAGCGTAGTCTCTCTATTAGCAGCCAGAGGCCACAAGCCAAAATTTTGCAAACCGAACAACAGAAATAGTTCCTTCCAATGAAGACAAAATAGATCTAAACAACAATTGGAATAGTCTACAACCATACATGTCATTATATAAAAATATATGACTTGTATGATCTATGCAAAAAATTCAAGCAAACAAGTCTTAATTAAATAGAAAAAAGATCAGTGTAGTAATTTGTCATTTACAATTGGGTCATGCAGGTCATTCAGTCAAGTCATGTAACCTAAATTTTGGACAATGCAAACAGTCTAAAAATAGAATCACATTCCACAGACAGATTCTAGTGCATAGTGAGTGTCTATCTGGGTAATGTGTAGTAAAGCCATCAGGTAGTAAAGCCGTAGTATGTTATGCCGTGGATAAAAGGGTCATTAGAGCAAATTTCCTTATCAACTCAACTTCTCATACATTTATGAATGGGTTGATTTGAATTTCCCTTTCCCAATGAAACGTGTCTCCATGAGAAAGTTTTGGAAACATTGAGGCACTTTCTCCTTTTGCCTCAATATTTTCTGAACAATATTATGCACAATTCTAAACTTTAAAAATATTTTGTCATTTGCATCAGCTTTTGAAGTGGACCACTTCAAAAATTGTTGTTCGGAAATTTTTTGTTGTATGGTGACACTATGCTGCATCACAGAAAAAGAGGCTTCAATTATGTTGTCAATAGTTAATACATTCCTCCATTCATGGTTGAATGCATAGCCAAAAGTGCTGAACTCTCCTTATTTTACAATGAAAATTTAGGGAAAATCCAATTTAGCCCCCCCCCACCCCCCACCCCTCCGCAATAATTCAGACACGTGGGCTTCAACAATATGAAATTGCTTCCTACGGGCCTGACACAACTCCACTTATATTCGATGATGGTTTTGCATGACGATCACACAGAATGCTCCCAATTATGTAAGCATGCAATATTGTCACAGTTTGAAATTTATGTTGTGTCAAATACGCTCTCTAACAGTACTTTCAGTACTTTGATTTCAGTAGTAGCAAAGCAGTTAATTACCCTTGTAAAAAGGAAACACCAATGCAAACCAACACCGTAAATACTTTGCTCAGACAAGTCTGATCCACCCTTTAAACTTAAAAACGGGAATTGATGATTTATTTGACTCAAACATGGCTTGCCGCGATGTTTGGGAAACATATATTACGATTACGTAATGTTTCATCCTTTCGCGACTAAAGTTTAGTAGGGCACTGTAATGTCAATTTCTATTATTCTCATTAATGCAGTAAACTACCTCATTTACGGTATTCTAGATCTACTTACGGAGAAATGACCAATAATAATTTCGACAATGAATCTTCCAGAGCTTGCTTTATAAGAACAATTTGTGACAGACGACGAGTCTCTGAAGTGATCTATTAGATTTACGCGGGAGACAAGACGTGACTTTTACTTGCGGAAATTTCTAGCCCCCTCATACAACTCTTGTAAATTTTGTTTTGTCACGGAATAATCTCGTCGTTTTGATCTCGTTTTTCTATTCACAAGTTCCGTATCATATCTTAAAGGATCGATATCTTATTCCTGAAAAAAAAAACTGGATAGATGTATTCTGTGCTTTTTATTTGTTTAATATCCAATCTCTTGACAAAAGCGAAGGTGTCTACACATTTCCATTTATGTAGATACGATTGTGTGATCCGGACAAAAGTGTACAACTATGAAAAAAATCGTTGTTATTCAACAAAACCCCGTAACTGCAGCTTAAAACAAGCTACAGTTACGAGGGTTTCGTTGAAAAGTAACGAAATGTTTTTCTAAATGTGGTTGATAATTTCCATATTAAAGCATAGGAAACATTGTTGTTAATGGTTGCTATAAAATCGTCTTGCCATACTTAGAGAAATCATTAAATAATTCTTAATAAACAGCCATTGGGCCAATTTAGACCACACTTAGCAGAATTATTCCTTGGGTGACCCTTTACCTCAGGCTAGGTGGGTGTATATAAAACTCTGGTTGGTTTATAAATGTTGGCGTGGCAAGGGCAGGGCTTATCTGACTTTGAGAAATCACAAAATAATTCTTAAAAATCAACCATCTGGCCAATTAAGACCAAACTTCGCAGAAATGTTTTTGGGTGGACCTTTACTTAAATTGTTGGTGAAAGGATGGGTTGCAACAAGTGGTCAAAAATAGATTTTCTTTAAATTTTGTAGATTGATAGGGTTACATAATATCTTTAATTTTTATGTGTAAAAAATCTGGTTTCGCCTTATTTTTCGAGATATGGGTAAATAAAGTGGGTGGGGTAAGATGGACTGAAACAAAGTAGGGGTCATTCTAAGTCGCTTATCTTTCTTATTTTTAGCCCCAGATGCGTGAAAATTTGTATGCGTGTCTTGTGATATATGCGTTAAACAATTATGGGCTTATATTTGATATTCCATGTAAATCTTGTCCGCAATATTCATTCTTCTTTCTTTCGCAAAATTTCGCTATTTTTTAACGACCAACTTTACCGAACTATCTCCACACGTTTTATTTGAAACACGATTTTTATGAAACTTTACAGATGTATTATCCAGATAATAATAAAACTTTGTGTGAATTTTGAAAGAAAAGCGTTGGCCCGTTGTTAAGATATTTGACCTTGACCTTCAAAATAACATCAAATTCGGAAATGTCCCTCAAAACTACGCATTGTTGGGAAAATGGTTAGGGTTGAATGGCATGTGACAGCCCATTCATAAAAGAATGCATTTCACACATGATTGTGGTTTTTATTGTATGATTTTACCTTTAAAAGTGATATACTCAATATAATAAACTTGGTCACCTCTCAGAGTTACCCGGTCATTTCATCTTATGAAATCATTGATAGACAGATATTTGTTTAAGGCCTGTCTACACATTTTACATTATTTTCTTTTTGTTGATGTTATATAACGTTATATAAATATATAGCTTAAGTTAATTAATTGTAAGCACATTTGGTCATTTAGTAAAATAATTCACAATGCGTCTTCTTTATAACCATATAAGAAATACAGTCTGAACATGGTTAGTTTTCTCCTAGCAAATTGATAAGTCTTGTCCATCATGAGATGAGTGAATATAAACTCTTAGACAATTCAAGTTGCATATAAAGCTTTGGTAGTTATAGCAATCTTAACATAATGCTAATTTTTAATTTCACTCACCTGTGGTAGTAATATTAATCACAGCGCTTTCCGCGTAGACATGTTTCATGTGCAATGTTTAGTTTGATAAGAAAACTGAGAAGTAAAAAAGAATTTCTTTTCTTTCCCATTCTTCCGAATGGGTTGTACGATACAAAAAAGTAAATATTGCTACGAAATTCATTAGGAACAATAAAAAGAAACCATGCTCCCAATCCTTATAAATAAAATTGGCGCTTTAACTATCACATTTTGGCATTTCCAGAGTTTTGAAGTCATTTTGAAGGTCAAGGTCAAATATCTCAAAAACAGACCAAAGCTTTTCTTTCAAATTTCACACAAAGTTACATTGATATCTGGACAATACATCTGTAAAGTTTCATAGTATTCAGGTTTCAAATAAAACGTTTGTAGATAGTTTGGTAAAGTTGGTCGTTAAAAAATAGCGAAATTCTTCGAAAGAAAGAAGAATGAATATTACGGACAAGATATGTATGGAATGTCAAATATAAGCCCATAAATGTTTAACGCATATATCACAAGACACGCATACAAATTTTCACGCATCTGAGGCTAAACATAACAAAGATAAGCGACTTAGAATAACCCCTACTGTGTTTCAGTCCATCTTACCCCACCCACTTTATTTACCCATATCTCGGAAAATAAGCCGAAACCAGATTTTTTACACATACAAATTAAAGATATTATGTAACCCTATCAATCCACGAAATTTAAAGAAAATCTATTTTTTGACCCTTTGTTGCAACCCATCCTTTGATTGATCATTTAATGTGGTCGTGACAGGGCGGGGCTTATCAGACTTCGAGATAACGAAAAAGATCCTTTAAAATCAACCATTGGGCCAATTTAGACCAAACTTGGCAGAATTATTCTTTGGTTGACCCTTTACTTCAAATGTACATGAAAAGTTGATTGGTTTATAATTGTGGGTGTGGCAGGGGCGGGGCTTATAAGAGTTGGAGGAAACACAAAGTAATTCTTTAAAAAGCAACCTTTGGGTTAATTTAGACCAAACTTGGCAGAATTTTTCCTTGAGCGACCTTTTACTTCAAGTGTACATGGAACTTTAATTGGTTTGTGATTGTGAGTGTCGCAGGGGGTGGGGCTTATTATACTTGGAGGAATGAATAAAATAATTCTTTTTAAAATCAACCATCTGACCAATTAAGACCAAACTTTGCAGAAATTCCATTGGGTGGGCCTTTACTTAAATTGTTGTTGATATTTTGATTGGTCCTTAAAAGTGGTCATGGCAGGGCGGGGCTTATTAGACTTAGAGAAATCACGAAATAGTTCTTTAAAAGTCAACTATTGGGTCAATCTATTATAGTTTTTTTTATATTTTATATTTTATTGTGTCACTCATGAGGAACGTAAAGATTCACTGCTTCCAAAAAGGTAAAGATTTGGACTGGTGCATTTTGAAAGATGGCGCGGACAATAAAATTGATGTTGATAAAGTCATATCTCATAATATGCAAAAGCACTGAAAATATTGCTGTAAAATGCGCTCTATTCTTTTGTCTCAATATGTTTTCCTTTAAGGAACGTCATAATCAGGTTTTGTTTTGAGAAGTACTAACCAAACTAGACCTGGTTCTGATGTCCCATTAGAAAATGCTTTGGAAAACAATGAGACAAAAAAGAAAGTGATAATAAATATTTTCTTTTGTTTTTATTTTTCTGTTATACATGTGTATTTAACGTTTATCATATCTTTATCAACACAAATTTGGTTGTTTGCAATATCTTTCAAATTAGACTACCCTTCAGTTTTTCGTGTAGGAAATTGTGGAATAATGAAAAAATGTTTTGTTACAAGCAACGTTGTCAGTTCCCACAAAGTTTTCTGCACAAATACACATACAAATGTAAAATTCCATGCAGCTGATATTTTCGTCTGCTTCACATTTGATTTTGGACCCGTGTATAATTTCGCCGTCTGGAAATGGATTAAAATGCACACCAAACCCCTGCTGTTATCCATGCACATTCACCCAAACCGTCAACGTGCATATGGACGCTCTGAGGACAAGTTTCGTTCCCATATCGAAGCGCAACAACATTAGTACCACTTGCGATCCAGCCACAATTACAACGATGTAATCCGAGTTCTTGGAATTTTAACACATCTTCTCGTGTGGCAATTACAGAACCTCCCGTCATGCACCTCTCTTCTGCTTCGTCAAACGTCATATCATTAACGCCGTGCATGCTCTTCCTAAAGTAAACTGAAAAATATAAACAAACGTGGTTCTAGGATAACTAAGATCTCCTTGTTAGATGTTTGTGACACAAAGGGGCAAAACCCAAGGTTAATGTCACGGCGTCAAAGTGCATGGTCCGAAAAAAAATCTTTTGGTTATGAATGCGTAAAATATCAATGTACTTTCTCTTATACTTCATCAGATATAGATCACATTAAATGTATTGATATATTGTAATGCAGGTTAATTTTAATATCAGTATCACGAAGTCAAAGGTCATGTTCCCAAATGGATTTTCTAGGCAGAGGATGAAATTTATCGATGTGTGACATTTGAACCGTATCTAACTCATAAGTTGTAGACCATGATAAAGTTTTATGTATATATGTTCTGCGCAAAGTAGGAATTAGTACAATTCTAGAATTGTCCTGCGCAAAGCAAGAATTCTTACTTCGTCCGCCGATTCCGGAATTGACCGGACAATTCTGGAATTGCGCAGGGCTCGAAAATCGCATATTTGCATTCCTACTTTGTCCTGTGCGCAAAGTAAGAATTTTTGGACAAAATAAGAATATTTAATCGGATGCATTTTAGTGAAAACAATAGTTTTGAAATAAAACGAATCAATCGTATTTATGACGTTCATTTCTTCCCTTTGCTTGGTCTTTGTCTTTTGCAGTGTTTTGTTATTGCTAAACCTACCCTTTTCTTCCGTCAACAAATCAAATATTGATAATGTACAATTTAGTGAAGAAAAGAAGAAGATACTGGCATTTTTGTCTTTTGCATCAAAGTTCTTTCAGGTTCTTTCTGTAAGAGACATCAAACTGGGAGTTTTGGGGTAAGGGTTTAAAAATTCTTATAACAATCTTCGGATTAAATTGTGTAACAATGCTATCGCAAACTTCTCAATCTGTATACGAGTAGTTTATCACATCCTTTATGATTTACATCAGATAGATCTGGGACTATAATACGGAATTGTCTCCTAAATATAATGAGCCAATATTTATTTTCGTGGAAATCTGACAAAAAAAGTTCAATTTTTATTTCCAATTTATTGTGTAAATTTCTGGTTCAGGATGAAAGTACTACATTTAAAGTAACGAATAACGTTAACAAGAACATTCCGATGCACATGGAAATACTCGAGATCGTCTTTCATAAATCTATGGTCTCAATAAAATGACCTTGCTGTAACAACCAGATTTTCTTTCAGAAATTCGATTTGCAAGATTTAAGATTATTTCAAAGTATGTTTTTTGATAATAAGAATCCAGACTGAAGGAATTATGTTCAAATCGGTTTCCAAAAATGATTCGTTTGGCTGTTTTTCAATGTAGTATTGTATTTTCATAATTAAATAGAGAATTTTGTCTGTGTCAAATGTAATAAAGCTTCTATCTAAGACAAAATGTATGTGCATGTACTTTAGACGCTAGAAAATAATATTCTCTTTGTATTTCAGGCACTATAAAGTTAGCGTAACTCTTTTTTGTGAAATAATTTGCCGAAAGTGCATCGTTACATCGAGGACATATTAGTTATTGCAAGGACAATATTCGCTATTTTATGAAATAATCAGAAAGAAATAAATTTCACTTTTGTATTAAAGCTTCAAATAATTAGGTTAAAAAACATACCAATTTTACCATCAAAACACATAGTTTTTATTGAACCATGCTGTAGTTTGCAATAAAAAAGTCTTTGTTATTGGAATGACATTTACCATTACTGTTAGGACTTATGTTTAAATATATTTCCATTTCTTACGTTGTATTGACCTATATATGGTCTTTAAATATTAAAATCAATGCAATTGTAAAAAATACATACATTTAAATGTAAAAGTCACTTTGTTAAACCCTTTCAAAAACGTTAAATTTTATGCTATGTTACAACTGCTGATCAAGTCAAATCGATCGCACTGACTGCTCAAATTCGCCCATTTTTCCCGACTTAAAGACTTTTCTCGATCTCTACTCGATCAACCCGACCTCTACCTTCTATTTGATCGAATGAACAGATAAAGCACAGATCGAGTTGATCGAGATGTGGTTGGGAGCCACATGAGTAAAAGGCCATATGATCGATATAAAGATGTTAATCCGATCACACTCGATCTCCAGTTTTGATTGATTCCTGATCTGGTCGATCGCCTTTCCGATCAATACACGATCGCTTTTCGATAAACTTTCTACCTAATCCTACACAAATATTTCTTTTACATATAAACAAATAGAGAAAGATGACAAATTGGTGCGGATAAAGCTCGATTACCACGACCATTCCCGATTACAAATGGCGATCGAGTTCGATCTGTACTCGATCGCTTGATTCGGCTTGGTCCAGTTGATTTGATCGGCAGTGGATACCTAGCATAAAAAATATACAACTTGAAAGCTTTTGAAGACTACAAAAATGAAGCTTATGAAAATCTAACTTGTGTGTACAATATAGATGATTGGATATCAAGGGAAACGGAGTCAGAGCTGGTAATCAGCATTTACTTCTCTTACTTAAATGTTCGTAAATTAGGAAGTAAAAACCTTCTTCTTTGTAAAAAATGAGAAGACCAGAAGAAAGTTAAGCAAGCAGTTACAAATATGACTAAAAACAGAGAAAAAATATGGAATGTCTTAAACCTTCTCGTCAAACCATAAGATATCACATTGGGAAAATAATAACATAATGAAAATGCAAGTAAAAAACATTCAAGGTATAGTAAATCGTTTAGGAGCGAAAAATCTCGACCAAAGTCTGACTGTACAGTCTTGGCATACTGATTGGGTTCGATCCTTTTAGCAATATACTCAGATTATTGGTTGTTGTTGTTATTTCTTTTTTGGAAGATAGCTCACATAATAATTTAGATACACGGTTGTTAGACGTTGAGTGTCCTAAAACTGATTGTCCAAAAAAACAAAACAAAACAAAAAGAAATAAAGTAATTTGAAAATGTTTTCTTCTTAACTTCTTGTTTACCTAGATAAGATAATATTTGACAAAAAATCCATCTTTTTTTTTCGGGACGAAATGTTGTGATTGCAAGATTACATGCACGATTCGAATCAATGCATGTAAATTGCCTTGAAAATTAAAAAAAATCTACATGTCTTTCCACGACACCCCTATAGCACCAGGAACTACTTTGCCAAGACCACTTTCAAAAATGACTTAGTAATTTCTTCAAAACCATTGAACAAAGATATACAGATTCATGCCTTAAAAAGAAATAGTGCATAATGTCTCTCCGATATTGAGGAAAGGTCATTTCAGAACGATCATTTAGAATTAATCTTGTCAATTAATCTATACTCAGTTCCAAAAGAAAGTGTGCACTTTTAAATTTGAATATCTCAAAAAGTTTACCGTCTACCACAAGGAAATTTTGTACGACACATCTCAAGACTATTGACAAACGATATATTGATGAAGAAATCACATAGTACGCACGAATTTTCGGCTTGATTGCGATTTTGCATTTTTAGTGTTTTACGTATGCCTCACGTGCTGGATGAGTTATCGTTCAGAAATTACACTCGCTGCACTCCTTTTGGCATATCGTAGCATAAAATCACATTTTCATTACATTTGTACATAGTGCATTAGCGTGGAACGAATTACAATTGACGTTGGTGAGCAAGACCGAACCTGGTGAAAACAAAAACCTTCCGAAAATTTGAATTTGTACGGTATTTATGTTCTAATAGCAATTGGTCATTTGTATGACATCTCAAAGACAAACAAATTCGCATTATTGCACCGTTCGACGGCAATTCACTAGACTACTAACGTAGCGATTAGTAACGTTGACGTACACGTAACGTCTACTAGAAAGTTCAAGCTTTAACGTGGAAATGGCTTGGAAAGCCTGGCCAAACCCTACAACGGCATATAAGCTTCTACTTCTATCCACGGGAAAAGTTGTAAGTAGTGCAAATCTCAACACCATCAACACCATAATGATCTGACTCTGTGCATACGCGGGTCCAGAGGAGGGTCAGGGGTCATGACCCCCCTGGAATTGGCTGAAAATTGAATTTTGACTATATAACTTCTTAATAAAAGCCATCATTTGGGCTTTGACCCCCCTGGAAAAAAATCCTGGATCCGCCCTTGCTGTGTATGCAATATGAGCAATTTTATCGACATCTGTTTTGATCCCAATTTTCTGTAAAGTTTTACTTTTACTCCCTAAATTGCCATTAACTTCGTAAAAATTAAGGTAAAGGTAAAACGCAAAAGTGAACACTTTCTTTTGGAACTGAGTATAGAATTATATCCTTCATACACCATTCCAAGGTGATTGGCAAAATATCTCCATTAGACTAGTGATAAAATTCATTCATTCGTGGTACCAAAAATCCATAAATGTGTAAGGAGTCCTTGCAATAACGATTCCAAGTCCGCTCCGTAACAACTGATCGGTACACATGTTTGGTAACAGTAATTATATTTTTTTCAGCTGAAATACTTCGCTTTCCTATTATAGTTTGAGACAATTATGCATCAAGACCTTTTTCTCTTCGGCAAAAAGTCCATATTATATAAGAAAACTTATTATGTCTTTGCGGTAACGATTTTCGTACTCCCAGTAACAAAACTGTCGTTATTGTGAGGACCGTTATTGCGAGGAATTCCGCGACCATATGCTCCAAATTACACACAAGAATAACTAGGGAGAAAATATGTTACATGCTGTACACGACATGATTCTTTATCTGAATAAGTAAAGCTAAACAATTCTAAGATCTGAGCAATATTGTGTGGTTGATCGCGTTGCATAGAAAACGAAAAAATAAGTCTACGCAGCCAACGGCCTACCTAATTTGCCTCGCAACTTCGAAACCAAGTATTACTTTGTTTTCATTTAAACATCGTGGCTTTGATGAGTGTTTCCACCTCCGTTTGGGTTGTATTTAAAGGAAATCTAACCAAAAAGACTTTGATTACGCACATGTAAGTTATTGCGAGGACATTTCGTATTAAAAATCCAGGGACAGACATATATGGCCAAAAATCTTCGTCGAATTTCTATTTTCTCAAAAAGGACTGACACTGTTAATAATGTGAGATATAAAACATTAATGAAATGAAGAAAAATGCGATCTTTACCGAATTTTTCATATCGAAAATCATGTCGGAAATTGATAATTTTTTCCAGGGACAAGAGAAAATGGTCATTTTCCGGTACAAAAGTGCAATATTTTCAGAAACATTCCATCTGCCAGGCCAAATAAACTGTCTCAATTGTTGGTAGTGATGGTCGTTACACGGTGTACCTGAAATGACACGTTTATGAAAAGCCATTTCTGAGAAAATGAGCCAGGACAGCGATTTCCACGAAATAAAATATTGGCTCATATACATGTACATTCGTCATTCATTACATACATTTAATCGCTCAAAACTATTCAATAATATGCATTCAAATATTTTCCAATTACAAATACGCATATATTTATTGTATGTGATGAAATATTCTTACTTTGTACCTACCGTTCTTACATTGCGCAGGCAGTAAAAAATCGATAATCGATTCTTACTTTGTCCCGATTCTTACTTTGCGCACGGCCAATTCTAGAATTGTCCGCGCAATTTAGGAATTCCTACTTCGCCCGACAAAGTAAGAATTCCTACTTTGCGCAGGACAATTCCAGAATTGTACTAATTCTTACTTTGCGCAGAACATATATAACAGTCCGATTAGCCGTAGATTCGGACGGTTCTACGATAGTGACATATGATCCCTGTACATAGTCTTTTTGCGAAAACGTGACATTTAAAATGAGTTCCAATTTCTTTTTGGTCCATAAAATATTATTTTCGGGGATATTTGTCGATTAACATTGAAGTGCAAAGAAACCAGCCACGAAATAGTATGTACGAAATAAGATCATAAAGCTCTTGGTCTGATACGTTTAAAATGTATTTTATTGTTCAGTCTATCATTGTTACCATTCGATCGAACGTTGAACAGACACCGGAAGTGGCGTCTTTTTCGATATGATAAGAAGGGTTGCACACAGATAGTCTAAGTGCATTGCTTGAAGGGAGATTATATTTTAAAAATGATCAAGGGGTTTTTTTTCTATGATAATTGAAAGAACTTGGAACTGAATATTTTTTTATCCCAAATCATTCATTGACAACAACCATTTAAGGTTGAATACCCGTAATGTGGCAATTCTTTATTCATAAAACATCGACTTTTTCGAGTGGCGTCCTTACGTATCCAAACCTATTCGGGCGCGGTCGTACACATTCAGCGGTGGAAGGTTCCACCGCCAAATAATTTTGACGTCGCACGAATTATTTGGACATCGCGTGAATCTCTTGAGAGGTGGACTGTCTTAATTGTTTCTTAATATCTGGTGATTTATCATAACTCCTTGAATGTTAATAAGTCGAGAAAACAAGTTATCATGATACATGTGTATAAAGAAAAGAGTGATACATGAACACTATTGGTTCCATAAATTTTTTAAATGTATAGTATCATAATACATGTAAAGAAAGTACAATTAGTTGTAGATAAACAGGGAATGATTTAAATGTTCAATACAAGGACCCGTGTGAAGGTTTGACTACCTACCTGGAAACCGCGCTATTCCATATCCAATGTGATCCAGATTATCCACCATATATTGACTGACCATGGTCTCGTGCGTGATATCGACATTTGATAATTGACAATATCTGGTAAAGGAATTCCAGGAAATACTTCTACAATTTGAAATCTCGAGACAACGGCTTATGCACTCGCAGTGGTTTACAAATGTACTGTCCTCTAAAATATTCGCAGGAAACATTTTTTCAGACACTAACATGAAAAAGTTACTACGAACGTCGCATTTGATAAAAGGAAAAGTATTGATAAACAAAAGTAAAGCAAAAAGATAGCACAATCCTTTTGTATACATCATAAATGCTCAAATTTGCACCGACGACGAACATTTAACCAAAAGTTTAGAATTCTTGAAAGTTTGGCAGATGTCTGAATAAGTTCAATTCAGAGAGAACATTTATTTGACGCTGACCTCATCAATGCCAAAGAATTAATACAACGTACACAGCGAAATATTTCTTTACCCTCAAAACATGTTATAATGTATCGACATAAATCAGTTTTTATTTTGCAATGTTAGTCCAACATTTACCTCTCTTTATATTTTGTGAATGAAGTCAACATTGCTTTTGTCGAAATAAACAAAGTCAACAATGGGATAAAAGCTCTAGGATTGGTTTTAGAAGCCTATGTTAGTTTTTAGTATCTATTTACATTTCAAATCAATGACACTATAAAGTAAGAGTTTGCATAAAATACAAGGCCAGGTTTGGTCACTTGGCCAGGTATGTACAGCGGGGCTTTATGTGAAGGATCGATGGTTACCAGACAGCAGAAACATAGGTTGGTCCAATATTAAAGCTGCTACAGACGAAAAGTTAGTCAAAAGTAGAATACGTATTTATTATAGCATAGATAAGATTGACACAAGGATTTGTTTTCCAAAGTCAGTTTTCTTTAACGGGCGTCAAAACCAGGGTTTGTTGGGGACGTGGCTAAATAACATGTTGCTGAATTTTGAACTAAAGTTCGCGCCTCAACTCTCACCCAAACTAATTGACCAAACGCCGACTGTCAATCAAAAACATCGATTAGCCAATGGACGATCAGAAAAATGTCATGCCCCAATTGTTCTTCGTTGCACGTGTTATTGTATCGATTTATCGACTGACAATCAAAACAATCGACATGCCAATGACAAAGAATTTTGTGCTAACAATAGACTAGTTTTACAGTTATGTTTTGATGAACCGTCGGTGTTGTTCTAAAATCTCGTAACTACGGCTTAAATCAAGCCGTAGTTATGAGATTTTATAACAACACCTACGAAATACTATTTTGTTTGTCAAAAATTTGCGTCACGATTATCTGGATAAAATCGTTCCCTATTAACGATAACATCCCCATTGTTTGTCTTAAATTCTATGTTGGGCGGAGCGATCTGTTGATTGGCGTTTGGTCAATTCTTTACTCAAACCAGCATTTTCTATGGATCATATACAATTTCTCAGGCTTGTTTTTTTAACTAATTTATTCTTTCAACTTTTTACTCGTCTGTTACAACATTCAAGTGGGAATAACCTAAACTTTTGTCGTTCATGAAAGTCTCTTTAGATACAAATAATGTACGTTTTAAGTGCCTTCAACTTTTTCCATGCGTTGATAACCCGAGTTTGTGATCGGCCATTCTGTTCTGTCAAAATGCCAATCACCTTGCTCTAATTAACAACGATAAATACCTAGTTTCACATAACCGTCATGGATCTGCCGTTGGAGCGCATTGTCACCGGTTTAATACGAATTTGAGCCGACTTTTACCGTTCATCCATGGTTGGAATGCATTTTCTTGTACAGACCAGTTGGTTCTGTCGCCGCATTTTATTGACGAGAATTGGTAGTATTCGTAGTACATAGCCGTTATGCGCTGTTCATCGCCGAAGTTTGTATGGCCAAATAGGCCAAAATCTGTGGCCGATTAACCCCGATTTACTTACCCGAAGAACTACGACTGAGTACGAGGTACACCGATTTAACAACGATTATCAAAATTGGGAGAAAAATTTGCACCTGTTGAAATTTTTGACCCGATTTATTTTTTATCCTGATTTTGTGCCGATTTAAGTGAGGATATACCACGATTCTCCCGAAGTAACCCGATTTCGGTCCGATTTCCAAAATCGAAATCTGGATCAAATCGGGCTCAGTAGGACCCTGGGTTACATCATAGCAAAATTATAAGAATTTAGTCCAAAATACTTAGACTTTGGTCTTAGGGGTTAAAGATATACGATGTGGGGAAAATACCTAATAAAAACCAAGAGTTATACTGATATTTTCATGAAATATATGTTTTAAAAATGGATATTGAAAGAATAAAGGAATTTACAGTCTACAAACACGATTATTATGCAAGTAAGTACACGCAATGGAGTGTATGTGACCTGCTTTGTATGGTCATTTGACAACAAAAAGCTTGATTGCAAGCTTTAAACACTTACAAGGGGTAAATGCTTCAGTCAATTCGGTCCAAAGAACAAGTCCGCTGCGAATATTAAAACCAGGTATACAAGGATTTCCAGTTTCTAATACCGAGTAAATAGATTATGCTTTAAGACCTATGTGGATCCGAGTTTTATAGGCTATTTCAATTTACTTTTCATTTTTTCAGTAGCAGCAAAGCAGTCAATTACCCTTGGAAAAAGGAAACACCTTCGCAAATCAACGCTGTAAATACTTTGCATAGACAAGTCAGATCCATCCTGTACACTTTCATAAGAAAAGGGAATTGATGATTAATTTGACTCTCACGATTGCGCAATGTTTCATCCTTTCGCGACTAAAGTTTAGTAGGGCACTGTAATGTCGATTTCTATAATTCTCATTAATGCAGTAAACTACCTCATTTACCGTTTTCTAGATCTACTTACGTAGAAATGACAGATTATAATTTCGATAATGAATCTTCTAGAGCTTGCTTTATTAGAACAATTTGTGACAGACGACGAGATCTGAAGTGGTCTATTAGATTTACGCGGGAGACAAAACGTGACTTTTACTTGAGGATATTTCTAGCCCCTCATTCAACTCTTGCAATTTCGATTTGACAAAGAAATAACCAAGTTATTTCGATCTCATTTTTTTCTATTTACAAGAAGTTTCGTATTATATTTCAAAGATTCAAAATTTTATTCCGAAGAAAAAAAAAACTGAAGAGTTGCATGATGTGATGTTTAATTGTTTAAAATCCAATCTATTGATAAAATCAAATGTGTCTACTGTTCACTCATTTCCATGAATGCAGATGTGTGATTGGGACTATAGAGTACAATCATGGCGGGTCATCGTTGCTTTGCAACACAAAACTCGTAACTGCAGCTTAAAACAAGCTGAAAATACGAGGATTTCGTTGAAAAGCAACGAAATACTTTTCTAAATGTAGTTAATAGTGACCATATTAAAGACTAAGACACGATGTTCTTAATGGCGGCCATAAAGAGAGTCTTGTCTTACGTGATTAAGAACTGCCGACGCTGGTATCTGACAGCCAAGTTATATATCTTGTTCATTTGCAGAGAAAATTAGATAGTGAAGCTCGGTACGAAAGCTCTAAAATATCTAGTTTTTTTTAAAAAAAAAAAATACAAGTAAATAACATTATGTCACATACCAAGGTCACAGACATTGATTACAATGTTGGTTTGTCGGACATCACACAGATCATCTTGTTTCTGGTTGTTACACCTTTGTCTAAATGGCGATTATGCATTCCAGATTTGCGACGTTATTATCTTATCCTAGATAGGAAGGTCAAAGGTGCAATCTTTGAGGTAGGTATCTGAATACAATTTTCACTGGTTTCCTTGGAGGTAGGAATCATTCAACCGTTATCAATCGTGCTTTTGAGATATTTGGCATTTACTTACATACCCTTTTGTAGTAAACCGTGAATCAAACTGCAAATGCCAAAGTGTCTGTTCTCTTCGATGCTTTCCAACTTTTGATTTAGGTGACATGAAAGCAATTTCAATACCGCTAACATTTGCGCCACAACCTTGAAGAAAATGGATAAAAATCAAAAATGTGTAGATAGCTGCTTCAAATTGTCGTACATTGAAAACATGGTTTCGAAATCAGAATTCGGTTTTCAGTCAAGCTCAATAGTATACCAAAGGTTCGTGCATTCAAGAGATTTATGAAGGAAACCTGTATGCACTTTCTCTATAGCTTAAAAAAGTTTATTGACAGCAAACTTTTTTATCAAGACGTGTTGTATTAGAAGTTTGCCATTGTATTTTTAATTCTAATTTTATTTTTTAAGAACCAATGCTTAAAACACACAATAAACTCCCGTCTTTGTTTTGCTACATTCAAGCAAACCATCTGAGTTCACATGTGAACTATGTGGACATGTCTGGTTCGCATTGTTTCGCACATTTACATTGATACCGCTTGCGATCCATCCACAATTACAGCGAAACATCCCGTCTTCTCCTGCTTTTAACACATCCGCTGATGTGGCAATCAGAGACTCTCTAGCCTTACATCTTTCCTCTGCTTCCCCAAATTCCATGTAACTCCCAGCATTATTGAACTGTACGTAGTAAACTGAAATAGATACAGTTACATTAACCCTTTCCCAAACAAGACCTGGTTTTGATGTCCCTACTAGATATGGTTTGGGAAAATATTGAGACAAAAGAAAAAACTGCTGATAACCAGCAGTTTCTCCTTTCGTCTCAAAAATTTCTGCGTTAAAATATACACAAATCCTTTGTTTATCCACAACCATTTTGTCGTCTGCAGAAGCTTTGAATTTGAACAACCCTAAATTTTAGCTGTTTGGGGAAGGGCTAAGTGAATAGTTCATTTAACCCTTTCCCAGACAATACCTGGTTTTGACGTCCCTACAAGATATGGTTTGATTAGTAAACTGCAACAGATATAGTTACGTTAGGCGAATAGTTCATTTAACCCCTTACCAGATGGCAAACTTTTGGACTGTTCCAAATTTGTAAGATGTTGCAGACGACAGAGCCAAGTTGATGAAAATTTAAAGATATTCCAACTTTGGGTTAGAAAACATTATGGACAATGAAGAAATTGCTTGTCACAAGCAATTTCTTAATTTACCACAATGTTTTCCCAAACATTTATTGTGAGGGAGTCAAAAGGCGTCACTGTGCAATAATGGGTTAATCCTTTCCCAAACAATACCTGATTTTAACTTTCCTAAAAGAAACTGTTTGGCAAAACATTGAGACAAAAGAAGAAAACGCTAATGACCTGTTTTTATGCGCTTTGTACTTTTATTCTATTTTCATCAACATTAATTGTGTCATCTGCATCTTGATTCAAATCCGAGCCCTAAAATGTTTGCAGTTTGGGAAGAGGTAATGGGCAAGTTTAAAAAAAATGTGACCATTCACTCTATTTACATGCCATGGCTCTTACAGAGAATTATATTCAACCCAATGAAAGCTAAAAAGATGTGTTATTGTGTCTATATACTATGTACCAAGTTTAAAGAAAATCGCTTCACAAATAAAAAAGATATGTCATTAAAACATGTCAAAAATGTCAGGAGTGAAACGTTTTTGTGTGACACTTAACACTTGTACCAAGTTTCTAAGCTATGGTAAATAAAATACAGTGACAGGATACTACAATAAGCACTTGTAATTCATAAAGCAACATGTGCATAATCATCTTAAAATTACCTTTTCATCTTATCTTCACTGGTTTAGGATATGGAACCTGTTTTTAGCTCACCTGAGCACAAAGTGCTCAAGGTGAGCTATTGTGGTCACTTTTTGTCCGTCGTCCGTCTGTCCGTCCGTCTGTCCGTCCGTCTGTCTGTCTGTCTGTCTGTCCGTCCGTCCGTCCGTACGTCCACAATTTCATGTTTACACTCTAACATCTACAAATATAAGTCAATCTTGACCAAACTTGGTCAAAACATGTATGGCCATAAGATCTCGGATGAGTTCGATTATGGGTCAGATCGAACAAGAAAGTCAGGAGTTATCTGCCCTTGAATGCGAAAAATACCTAGTTTTGACCTTGTTTACACTCTAGAATCTACAATTATTCATCAATCAGGACAAAACTTGGACACAATGTTGGGGACCATGAGATCTGGTATGAGTTTGATTTTCAGTCTGATCTGATCAGAAAGTCCAGAGTTACTTGCCCTTGAATTTGACCAAATTGTCATTTTTTGCTGTTTTCGACCTTGTTTACACTCTAGAATCTACAATTATTGATCAATCAAGCCAAAACTTGTACACAATATTGGAGATCATAAGATCTGGGATGAGGTTGATTTTCAGTCTCATCTGATCAGAAAGTCGTGAGTTATGAGCCCTTGAATTTGACAAAATTGCTGTTTCTGACTGTTTTCGACCTTATTTACACTCTAGAATCTACAATTTTTGACCAATCAAGACAAATCTTGGACACAATGTTGCAGGCCATAAGATCTCAAATGAGTTTGATTTTCAGTCTGATCTGACCAGTAAGATGAGAGTTATGTGCCCTTGAATTTGATAAAATTGTTGTTTTTAGCTGTTTTTGACATTGTTTACACTCTAGAATCTACAATTATTTATCAATTAAGACAAAACTTAAAAACAATGTTTGAGACCATAAGATCTTGTATGAGTCTGATTTTCAGTCTGATCTGATCAAAAAGTCGAGAGTTATGTGCCCTTGAATTTGACAAATTTGCTGTTTTCGACCTTGTTTACACTCTAGAATCTACAATTATTGACCAATCAAGACTAATCTTGGACACAATGTTGGAAACTATAAGATCTCAAATGAGTTTGATTTTCAGTCTGATCTGACCAGAAAGATGAGAGTTATGTGCCCTTGAATTTGATAAAATTGCTGTTTTCGGCTGTTTTTGACATTGTTAAAACTCTAGAATCTACAATTATTTATCAATTAAGACAAAACTTGAAAACAATGTTTGAGACCATAAGATCTTTGATGAGTTTGATTTTCAGTCTGATCTGATCAAAAAGTTGAGAGTTATGTGCCCTTGAATTTGACAAAATTGCTGTTTTCGACTGTTTTCGACCTTGTTTACACTCCAGAATATACAATTATTGACAAATCAAGACAAGTCTTGGACACAATGTTGGGTATCATAAGATCTCAGATGAGTTTGATTTTCAGCCTGATCTGACTAGAAAGTCGAGAGTTATGTGCTCTTGAATTTGATTAAACTGCTGTTTTCGGCTGTTTTCGACCTTGTTTATACTCTAGAATCTACAATTATTGATCAATCAGCACAAAACTTGGACACAATGTTGGGGATCATAAGATCTGGAATGATTTTGTTTTTCATTCTGATCTGATAAAAAAGTCGAGAGTTATGTGCCCTTGAATTTGACAAAATTGCTGTTTTCGGCTGTTTTTGACCTTGTTTATACAGAGCTCCAGATAATTTTTTGAGACAAGGAGTATTTACCCCTCAGAATTTTTTCCAATGCGTATTTCCAGATATTTTTCAGAGGCAATGAGTATTTACCCCCTCGTCCGGGAAAGGATTAAAATTAATAGGAGCACCCCACCGGAACGACCTACTTTCATTTTAGAGGACATCTAAGCGTGCTATGTTTCCGACCATCAAGACCTTTTAGTGTGTGTTTTTTTTCTGAACGAGATTACCATCGTGGGCTATCTTTGTCTGTACTGTCGGGCATCTTCAGAAATAATATCGGCCAAAATCGCCTTTACGATGTGCTCAGAAGTGGATTTACTCGCTTCCCGATTTATAAAGAAAACAAACTTCTTTGAGTTGCAATTTCCGATTTACGAAGTGATGCAATGGCCTGATATTTATCATCCAATCAAAATCGAGTAAACGATTTGCTCCGTATAAAAAAAAATAACGGAAATCAACGATTGACTGAATTCGAACAAAATACACCACTCGACAGCATTCGGTAGATCTAGGGAATAGCCGATTGTCATCTGAATTCGCTCGGCTGGTGACTTAATCAATATTCCCCAATAATTCCCGGTTTTGATTGGCTGAGTCGTATTAGACGCTTTGATAAGCTATTTTTACAGACCAAAACGTTATTTTTAATCTTTGGAATTTCCTATTCTATGTGTTTCTTCCGGCGGTCTTCGATCTTGATACGCTAACAGACGATTATCAAATGCGTATTCCTTATTTTGAATGCGTATCTGTACGCATTTTTAGCTCGACTTTTCCAAGAAAATGAGAGCTTATACTGTCACCCGGGGGTCGGCGTTGGCGTTGGCGTCGGCGTTGCAACAAAGGTTAAAGTTTTTTCAAACATCAATTACTTCCATACTATCAAAGGGATTCAACCCAAACTTGGAATACTTATTCACCATCACACCCTCTACCTTACTATCAGGGCCCATGACCCTGGGACCACTCTATTTGGAGTTATGCCCCCTTTATACTAAGCACTTAGAAAGTCGAGCGCGCTGTCTTCGGATAGCTCTTGTCATGAAAGTAAATGCGTATTTAGACCAAATCATTGCGTATTTTACGCAAATACGCATCCTATCTGGAGCTCTGTTATACTCCAGAATCTACAATTATTTATCAAACAAGACAAATTTTGGACACAATGTTTGGCACCATAAGATTGTGGATGAGTTTGATTTTCACAACGTTATTGACCAGAAGTTCGTTTTCAGTCTTAAAGTCATAAATATTTATTGAAGTGAATAAAAGTGTTGCTCATATCATTTTGGTTCAGGTGAGCGATATAGGACCATCATGGTCCTCTTGTATACAATACCCCTCTGAATTTTATGTCAGGAGTGAAACACTTTTATTTTTCAAAATGTGTTCTCATTTTTGTCTATTAAGTCAGAAATCTACCACTCAAACTTTTTTAGAAAGCCATCAACCTTGTGGGCATTCTGCACTCTACTATTAAGTGATTCGTGGGTTACAATTTCTCATATTGTGCAATATATATGCTGTCAGGAGTGAAACGCTTTTTGGTGTCATTTTGCAAGATTGTGCACATAATTTTAGCTAAAAAGTAGTGAACATGAATTTAAAATGTAATTTGGGCACTGCTTAACCATTTAGAATAGTTTTTAGCCACCCTAATTAAGAAATCTGGATGATATTCTGTAAAATTAGCTGTTATTCTTAACTTTTAAATGTCACACTTTGGTCACATTTTTTTTAAACCTGCCCTAATGCCTTTTCGCTAGACTTGTATACTATCTTCCAAAACAACCAAAATGAGTATATTTTCATTTGCTTTAGACAACAAAGTGGTTGTGAAAAAGATGGGATTTGTGTTCGATATATCAAAGAAAATATTGAGGCTAATCAGTAAATGCTTAGAACTGCAATAGGGACATAGTTCGGGAATGGGTTGCAGATTTAATACACCTCTTATCATTATTATCTGATATTGTGTGCACTAATGAATACAATAGTACGTTAGACGATTATCAAGCGAAGTATTCTTGCGATATATAATGAATTTCTAGGTCCTATCATACATCGAGTTTTGAAATGACTTTACTAAGAAATATGTAAAAATGTAAATACACATTTACTTGGTAATACGATGATAAATTGGTTCATATTTGCCTAGCATACATTAGTTGTACAAAATATGCGTGGATATTCATTAACCCATTCCCAAACAAGACCTGGTTTTGACGTCCCTTATAGAAAAGTCTTGGGAAATATTGAAACAAAAGGAACTGCTGATAACCAGCAGTTTCTCCTTTTGCATCAATATTTTCTATGCCATATTTTACACAAATTCTATCTTTCATAACATCCATTTTGTCATTTATGGCTTTTTGGAAGTGGATTACCCTAAAATTTTGCCATTTGGGAAAGGGTTAACTTGTATGTACAGACGTATGAGGAGCAAGTTACATTCATATTTCACCCAGTATCGCACATTGGAACACGCGTAGTATTTAAGATAATTCTGGATCCAGATCTGCATGTACTATATAATCAGAATAAATTATCTCGTTTAACACTCTCATTTTTTACCTTTTTTCTAGAGGCGCGTTCTTTAGAGCGAGAATTTTGAAAATTTCTTTAGATGTTATAGATAAAGCGTTTTTAAAACCTAGATTCTGGCCGAAGTGTTCCGCATGCTCCATACTTCATACAAATGACGTCATGATGACGTCATTTGTATGAAGTATATCATGACGTCATTTGTATGAAGGATTACCATGGTACAATGGAGTATTCGGAACAACTCGGTCAACTCTCTCTTATATTGTTTCTACAGAATTCACTGAGGGACTCCGCGCGAAGTATAGGTTAATGGCGGCTCCCATTGAGCGTCTTAAAAAAACTTGCTCTAAAGAACGCTTTATTCTAAACCATCTTAAGAAATCTCAAGGTATCTCAAGTATTCTCGCTCTAAAGAACGCGCTTCTGACTTCGGCTCATTTCTTATAAGGAATTATTTATCAAGAGAATTCCTTACCTGGAAAGCGCACTTTTACATAAGCCACATGATCTGGGTCATCCACCATGTTACGGTCCAGCACATTTGTGTTGGTAATATCCAAATGAGAAAACTGACAATATTTCGTGATAGAATTCCACGTGATACTTTTACAAGTTGGAATATCATGACAACGAAATATGCACTCGAAATGGTTTGTATATGTTATTTCTTCCAAAATATTTTATAAAACATTTTACTTGTAAAAGTCATGTAATGCAATAGATATATCGAACATTGCAATCAATTAAACTTGTTGAAAATAAAATTATAGAAAAAAGAAAACACGTTTCAAGTGCTTTCATTTCGATATCACAAATAAAGACATACTCGTAATACGCTATCAAAGGACCCCATGGCTAATGTTTACTTTTACTTAACGTTTTCAATTTTTGATAATATACACTGCTTAAAATTTTCTAACCACTGAAACTGTTCAAAATGATGAATTCAAAAAAAGAAAGTTTGAATCTAATAGCTAAATAAATATTCTACCGACTTAACACTCTAATACACAATCGTTGAGTTTCAAGTGGCTTGTTAACAGTCAGTGCATCTTTCAGCCTCTCTTCAATGACTTTCAACTCTTACGGGTACCCATTTTCACGCATGTTTAAAGTCGGACAAAATGGGTTAGAATTTCTCCTCTGTAGAAAATCACATGCATTGATGGTATTTAAACCCAGAAGCCCACATTCTACTTGAATACTACGAACTCTAACATTGTATTACATGCGTATTATAGAAAATAACAAGATTGTGATGTAATTCATAAATAGTAAAACAGTATTTATTAATATTCTAACTGTACCGTAGACATATGACGATCGGTCTAGTAGGAAGGGAAAAGTTTCTTGTTCCTGTCAGAATTTGTCTTTGCACAGTTGAATTTCTTTTCATTATATTGGTTTGCTTATTCGGGGTTTCGGATTGTTTCCTCGTGTTAGTTTAAATACAGCTTAATTATGTAGCACAAGATGTTCTTATTTTAGATAAGATATGGGACCAAACAAATTGTGAAATTCTAGCATGAAAACTGTTTCTTTTTTTTCGGAAACAGAACATAAGATTTTTAGAACAATAAACTTGGTGGTTAGTAAACATTTAATTGTTTAGTTGTCTTACATCAAGTGCATACAATAGAAAATGAAACATCATTTGGTTTTAATGAACTGATAGAAACACATACCAATTCCGTCTTTCTGTGGGTGGTGAATTGTGGATGTTAATACATTATAGTGCTTTTAAGTTATGTCTATATCTTTATGAGTTCAGTTGATATTGATGATACTTTTACACAAAGAAATTATCTTATTGCACTTCTCATACAAAAGAGAATATATAACGTTGTGATTATATTTTAGTGAGAAACTTGCCTCAAGGTTGGCGCTAGTAATGCACTTTCGACAAAGAAACTTCCTTAAGAAGTTAAAGAGTATTTAAATGCCACTCCACCCACGTAATACGTCATTCATATTCCTTTTTTTTCCTTGTTTGGTAATTCATTGATCATCTGTCGCTAAATAACTATTCTTTGACACGTATAAACAAAAGTATGGAAAAACAAAAGATTTTGTTGAAATAAGAAATTCAACTCTGCGGAAAATCCTTAAGTGTGAAATGTTTACATTTTGGGAATGCCACTGTGGTCAATTATTTCGATTGTGATTTATTTACTTGTAAAATCGATGATTCCGGTGAAACATTATTTTATTTCGTAGCCATTGTATCAAAGTAGTAAAAACCTAAACGAAATGTAAAACTGTTTGCTTGTGTACCTTTACATAATGTTGCATGTGCATTCACAATATTAAAATTTCTATAAATCGATAATTAATTCTCCACATATTGCATCTACTTAGTATCGATGCGCAAGGTTGAATAAAATGTAGATAAGATAATTAGTAGCATCTTCACATCACGACATCGACTAGACTCTCATCAGTGGCGAGTTTCTGACCATAAATTATAGTCCGGACAAATAGATGCTCGGATAATAAATTGTACTTGTAAAGGGAGGATATATACCAAAAGCAGGACGCACTGATCACTTTCCAAACCAAAATGCCTATGACTCCTATCACACTTTCGATATGTTCCTGCGTAGTATCTGCTTATATCGTTTATTATCATTTATGATTTCAAGAAATTGTATGCTGAATAGAATTCAGTAGATGTTTAAAGTTTTACAATATCATTAAGTATCGTTGCTTAGCAAGTTATCTTTAAACAACCTTTGTACTTAGCATAGTAATGGGAGAAGCTAAACATTTTAAGACTCTGTTTGAGACTGTATTGCTATACCGGTGGCTTGAATTTAGATGTAAGTATATCTAGGTCACTATTATGTCGATTTCTAATATTCTCATTAATGCAGGGAACTACCGCATTTAGCGTTTTCTAGATCTACTTACGGAGAAATAATTTTGATAATGAATCTTCCAGAGCTTGCTTTATTAGAACAATTTGTGACAGACGACGTTATCTGAAGTGGTCTATTAGATTTACGCGGGAGACAATACGTGACTTTTACTTAAAGAAAATACACTTTCTTCATTAATGTGATGTTTCGTAAGATTTGTTGGCCTTTTTTCCCACATCAAAAGGGTCATCGTATCTTTTTGAGTCCTTCTTTTACTAACAAGGGTGAAGTATGATTTTAGATACATTTTAATCCTATTTTTTTGTGCACCATGTGTTCGATTATGATCATTTTTGAAAAAATATAAAAACGAGAAATTTTTAACCTAATTCTTTATTCTTTCTATAGACGTCATTGCACGCAACGCATTTAAACAAGAATTTCTTTTCTAAGTGTTTCCTATAGCTGTTCTATGAATGTCTAGGACAAGTTGCACTTATTCGCTTCCATAACAAGAGACTTGTTTCACATAATTTCGAAATGTAAACATCGGTGTCAGACAGATAAGTTCTATGTCTACATTCATTTCCAGACAAAACTAGATATTCAGGCTTGACACCATACTAAAGTATAATGAAATATATACATATTACCCACAAACCAAGCCCTATCTGAACTTACAGAGGCATTGGCTTACAAATGGGATTTGTCAAAAAAATACACCTATCATATATTCCTTCAATGAATAAACTCATAAATCGTCGATCTAGTTCTAAATCATTGTAACTACGGCTTGAATAAAGCTGTGGATATGACGTTTATGAGTAAAAGGGATAGTTGTGTTCTTATAGTCGTAATTGTCATATTTTATCATCCGTTATTGTATATCTTATCATCTTTGTTAGTAAGAATGAAAAGTTTTCAGAAACTATATTTAACTAAAACACACAATAAACACCAGCTTTTGTCCTTCCACATTCAAGTAAGCCATCTGAGTTCACATGTCCACCATGCGAGCAGGTCTGGTTCTCGTTGTTTCGTATAATAACATTGACACCACTGGCGATCCATCCACAGTTGCATCGAAGCATCCCGTCTTCTCCCGCCTTTATCGCATCTGCTGGTGTAGCAATTAATGATCCTCTCGTCTTGCATCTCTCTTCCGCTTCGTCGAACGTCATTGTGTTACCGCCTAAACCTAACTGAACGTAGTATACTGAAAAAAGTTTTCATCAAATTATTGATTTTGTTAAGTTTTTAGTATGAAAATCTAGCCTTTTCCCCCACCCTACAAGCCATTTTTTGACGTCCCTTCCAGCGAAGGCATTTCAAAAACAACGACTGATGAGAAGATAGATATGTCAAGCCATTTTTCGTCGCTTTGCAACGAAAACCTTGTATAGTCTGTAAATATTGACCTTACCCGGTGAATGTGCAATGAGTAATCGTGACACTGAATAATCAATACTCGCCAGCAATGCTCACTGTCGAGCAGAGTCGATAGTTTCCATAGGCATTATGTCTTTGTATTCTGCACATCCTTCTCGTGTCAACATAAATGGAGAGTGATTATTTCGCATCACAATTACTCATTCATATTCAACAGGTTCAGGTCAATATTTACGGAGTTTACATATAGCTTGTTTTAAGCTGCAGCTACGAGGTTTTCAACGAAAAGCAGCCATTTCCTAATCATCTCTCATTATTTTCTGCAATTGATTGAGAGATTTTCGAAATCAGAAGTCATATTGTCGTCTGAAATATCTTAAAAGTCAAATGTTATATTGTTTGATAAAGACTTTAAAATGTAAATGCATTAAGCCTACACTTCTTGTTGAAGCATTTTAGCATCATAGGCACGTACTAACTTAAACTGCGTTCAGAAAGGTGTGTTATTATTGTTGTGATTTGACGAATATCCACATCCTATCATAGATATGGCGTTGTGTTGGGATTGAATTCTATATATATTCTATATATATTGAATACGTACTTGGGGTTCATTCTAAAACTTCTAATTTTGCTGTGATTAGTGAACTGGGTCAGTTACCAATGTTGATAACAATTATAACCAGTTCTATCAATTTTTGGCTGCATATTATTCAGTCAGACGTAGATTCGTTGGTGGCGAAGGCTTACTTTGAACAATTATGTACCTCTTGCAATAAGTCAGTCTGGTTACAGTTTATTCAAAGTATTCTGCAGGATCTTGGGTTTTCACATGTTTGGCAAAACCAGCATACTTTTAACCCAAATGCGTTTCTTGCTTCTATTAAGCGAAAAATCACTGATAGGTTTTTGTCTTTTTGGACAAAACGACACTCTGAAAGTGTTGGAATGCACAAATTATCGATCTACAAACAATTAAAAAGTGATTTCAAATTTGAAACATACCTTGACGATATTCGGGATAAAAATATTAGAAAATCTTTAAGTGCTTTCAGAATGAGTTCCCATCAACTTCAAATAGAACGTGGAAGATATCGTGGTGTACCAGAGGAGCAAAGATTGTGCACATCGTGCAACTGTGTTGAAAACGAAATACATTTTCTTATTAATTGTGAAAAATATAAGAATCAACGGTTGCAGTTACACGCTAAATTAATTAAAACTGGTTTTAAATGTGATAATCAAGATGACAATACAACTTTTTTCAAATTGATGACATGTAAAAGAATAAATGTTATTCAATACATTGCATGTTTTATTAATGACTGCAAAGTAGCATAGCTTTAAACTCCAAACAGTATTTATGTTTGTGTAGAAATTAGAAATATTACATTTCATTATTTACTATTTGTATATTTGTTAGGGAACTAACTCCAAAATCAGACACAAAAATAAGTTTAATTGTTTCTATCGAAGTGTTAAATGATCTACTTTTACTATACATCTTAACTATTTTGATTTGAGTGGATTGTTAAAATACGAAATTTGAGCTTTTGAATGGCATTTCGTTTGTTACATCCAGTCACATATTTTAGATTTGTAGCTCAATGAACAACAAGGTATACCAAATATTATCATTGGT
Organism: Fragum sueziense; assembly: GCA_963680895.1. Classification (NCBI taxonomy): domain Eukaryota; kingdom Metazoa; phylum Mollusca; class Bivalvia; order Cardiida; family Cardiidae; genus Fragum; species Fragum sueziense. Next base: position 49,742,347 of record OY804593.1, read on the forward strand.
TATAATTTAATTTCTAATGCATTTTTGATAAGGTTTTTGAAAATACGCACTATATCTCTTAATTGGAGTTATATCCCTTCAATAGACAAATAAGTTTTAGCATTTGCATGTACTTGTATGCGTTTACTTAATTGTTTGTTTTGTTATATTTTGCCTTTAACCCCTAGAGGGTATAAATGTGCAATAAAATATATTCTATTCTATTCTATTCTATTCTATTCTATTTACTTTTTATTATGCAGGAAATAAAATATTATCTCTGTTTCCACTAACCCGTCCGACTCTGACTTTTTTGCCGACGCTACAATATTTATCGCCAGCTTCAGTAAAATAAAAAAAACTGTCATGCCAACCGACCCTCCAACATTTTCAGGCAAATAAAACATTTATAAGTCAAAACTACAATAACAATATCTGAAATTGCTTAACTCAACTTCATTTACTAGTATTTGAAATGAATATGGTTGCATATTGATGATTTTTACAGGAAAATGGACAAATGAAAAATTAAAGAAAAATAAAAAGATTTGTCGACCTACCGACCCTGAATTTTTGTCGGCATGTTAGTGGAAATATGCCTGTATTCATTTTACGCCTTAGTATTAAATATCATGGGGTGCTTATTTATTAACCCTTTCCCAAACAAGACCTGGTTTTGATGCCCCTAATATATATATATGGCTTGGGAAAATATTGAGACAAAAGAAGAAACTGCTGATAACCAGCAGTTTCTCCTTTTGCCTCAATATTTTCTTATGCAATATTTTACACAAACAATATCTTTATCAACACATATTTTGTCGTTAAAGCAGCTTTCAAATTGGACGACCCTAAAATTTTGTCCTTTTGGAAAGGGTTAAATAACACTTTTAGTTCTCCTTACCTGGAAAGCGCACTTTTACATAAGCCACGTGGTCTGGATCATCCACCATGTTACGGTCCATCACGTTTGTGTTGGTAATGTCCAAATGAGAAAACTGACAATATTTCGTGATTGAATTCCACGTGATACTTTTACAAGTTGGAATATCATGACAACGAAATATGCACTCGAAATGGTTTCCATGTTTACTTTCCCCTAAAATATTTTTATAAAACATTTTGCTTGTAAAAGTCATATAATAAACGCTTTGAACATCACAATCAATTAAAATTGTCAAAACAAAAAGCAAAGAGAATCGACAACACAGATTAATTGAATTCATGTCTATATCGCAAACAAAAATATAACATTCTATCGAAGAATACTCGAGACCAATACAATGTTTACTTTTACTTTTAGTTTTTCCATGTGTTTTAATTTCAAGCACCAACGCTGTTCATGACATTAGTTTATAGGGCCTACTCGAATCGAACGACATACAAAATCAAAAAACAATTATATCAATTAACAATTCGAGGGCTCAGTGCAAAATATTGTAACTACATATTTTTCAGAAATTCACTTTTTTGCATTTTCTGAATCTTTAGGAAGGAATACATCATGTGTTCTAACATTAGGTTTCAATTCAGTATACTTAAAAAGATATGTAGAATTTTAAAAACCTTTTTCCTCTTTAACATTGATAGTGGGGCGCACAACTCCGAAAATTTGGCCTAATCGTTCACTTTGTGATACAAGCATGAATCTTGGTATGGTAAGTCATTGAGGGTCCCTGAATCAGAAAAACGTGCTAGCCACTTGAAATTCGCATCCGGTGGCCATTTTCCTAGATGGCCGCCATTCGGATAAATGTAGTCTATATATCAGATAGAAAGACATTCCAAATGCTGAAATCCGCCGAGATTTTTCTAATAAATCGTCTCAATATAGTCAATTTTGTAATTAATTAATAAACTAGCATGGCTTTTTTACAACATTGCGGTCGTTTATCCGAGATGGCCGTCAAAATACTCCAAAAATGGCCGTTTCTTCAATTAGATATTATTTTTTGATAAGATATTATCAATCCTTGTCATAAAATTTTAACCAGCATAATGGAATGAAACACAAACCGATTTAGCCACATGAAAATCGCATCCGGTGGCCATCTTTCAAAATAGCCGCCATTCTCATATATTAATTAGGCCTATTTATGAAAATATCAAATACAAATGAATCCCAAGTGATGAATTTTGTCGCGATTTTTATATACCTTTCCGGCATAGTCTTTTTCGTAACTAGTATAAACCAACTTGATGTCTTTATAACATGGCTGCCTTTTTCCAAGATGGCTGCCAAAATATTCAAATGTTCATAGTTTCTTCAAGGAAATCTTATTACTTTTAACAAAAAAGATATCAACCCCTCTTTTTAAGTATCAGCTAATAAAATGAATGAGATATTAACAAAATTGTTCTAAGAGAATATATATTTTGCTATTGAAATGGCGACCATTTTTGTATTATCTTAACTGTCTAATTGGCCTCCATAATTAAATACCGATTATCGTCGATTACTTTAAAAAAAAAACAGCAGTTTAATTAACATGGTTTAAAGCACTTTCGTGTGATTAGTCGCTTTGCGCTAAGTAAGTCAAAACCTAGTGTTAAAATCATCTTTGGAATCGTCCACACCAAACATCAGAAAACTCATGCATTCTAAACCAGATACTAGTAGTGTAAAAGGAAGTCTTTCTTACATTAATAATGGATGATTGTAAAATAAATCAACACAAATATGTAAAGTAAATGTTATCCCTGCTAAGAGGACAAATCTAATGATTTGCTTATTTCTCTTCTCAGAGCTCCAGATAGGATGCGTATTTGCGTAAAATACGCATTGATTTGGTCTGAATACGCATTGACTTTTATAAAAATGCGTACAAATACGCATTCAAAATAATGAAAACGCATTTGATAATTGCCAGTTAGCGTATCAAGATCGGAAAATGTCAAGAAAAACATACACTAGGAAATTCCAACAATTAACACAAACTTTTTGTCTGTAATGCATTCTAAACCAGATACTAGTAGTGTAAAAGGAAGTCTTTCTTACATTAATAATGGATGATTGTAAAAGAAAATCAACACAAATATGTAAAGTAAATGTTATCCCTGCTAAGAGGACAAATCTAATGATTTGCTTATTTCTCTCAGGCTTCTGATTAATTTACAGAAAGAGCAAGATCTTAGTGGATACAAATGTACAATAATACTACAACAGAGTTTCCTTTATACCTTGCCTTCAATGATATACCAACTTCGTTCAATCCAGCTCTATTAGATGATAATGAGGGCAAAGAGAAAACTTTGACACTGCGTAAGCCAAGTATCATAATAGATACCGTCTTTTATCTACAATATAAAGCTCAAACGGGCACAGAAACAAGGTTCCATTACAGATGGAGACAGCTGTAAAAGGTCTATAGAATCTGATTTACAAAAGATGCCACGTTTCTTATGCATTCGTAGCACGATTTGCAAAATTTGAGACAAGCTTAATCAATGCGTTTAAACTATGGACAATGGGAAGTTGCTTGTAAAACTCAGCGCAGTTGTACGTGTTGTCGTTCAAGAGTTAAAGTATCACCCAAACAGCTTAGTAGAGTTGTATAACTCGACGAGGTCTTAACAAAATATGATACAACAATAGTTTTGTAAAAGATTTACAAGTATCATGTGGCTTTTTTTAACTTGTTATATACCGGTATATCATGGAATTTGTGGCTTCTGAGAAAGTCCAGTTTTCAAACTTCATGACTTAGCCCTATTGTATACGCACCATATCAATGCGCAAAACAGGCTGCATACAAAGCTGGCCATATTTAGAAACTGTGTAATTTTCAGCAACCGAAATATTAATGCCGGTCGAAAAGGGGATTGCCAAAAGAAAATGAATGTTGGAGAGTTGTTTGGACCCAGTTTCGTAATGCTGCAGAGAGATGGCTACGAATGGGTGCAAAAACTTGAAGTGGACGGTGTAAGTTCAAGAAAGCCGGGCTTTTCTGCACTTCACTCTATATCTGCGTCTGTGAAATATCATATGAAAGTTGAAATCATAAATAAGCAGTGGCGGCCATCTACGTTGTACAGCTTCTTCAGTGATGATATGACTATGTTCACAAGCACTAAACCTTGCTTGTATTCGACATACCATCTCTTGTTGTCGAGGGACCCCATATGGGGTGAAGGCTAGTTTCCTTGTAAAGGTTGTTGATTTACAGAACTATTCTGGCCAAATAACGAATACACCGGACACATGGATGTTGAAAATAGGAATCAACTGAGACGGCGTTAAAACAATAATTAGCCTCAGTGGGTTTGGCTGTCATCTCTTGTAGGCATATTGTCAAAATTGAAAATCGTCTGCTACATTTTTTAGAGACCTTCTTTGAAAAAAGCCGGTTGGCTGCCATCTCTCATGAGGATCTTATCAAATTTGAAAACTATATCACTGGGGACTTGTTCCAGATGATTGCCATCTCGGGTCCACAAACACTATATCTCACATACCATTTCTCTTTGTTGAGGGACCCAATCTTGTAGTCTACTTGTTACGGTAGGTTCTGTGGCTCTAAATTAATTGTCTCACCAAATAGATATACTCTACATATTACATTTGCAGATATCTATGGTAATCGATTAAAAGAGTAAGAACATAATGATTACACGGACTTGGTTGGCTGCCATCTGTTATCAAGTCAGTCGAATTTTAAATATTACTTACCATTTCTCTTTGTTGAGGGACCCAATCTTGTAGTCTACTTGTTACGGTATGTTCTGTGGCTCTAGATTAATTGTCTCACCAAAGAGATATACACTACATATTACATTTGCAGATATCTATGGTAATCGATTAAAAGAGTAAGAACATAATGATTACACGGACTTGGTTGGCTGCCATCTGTTATCAAGTCAGTCGAATTTTTAATATTACTTCGTCAATGAAATAAGCCAGTGGGGCTTATAAGTCGAAAAGGCAAACCAAAGATTTTTTCCAGTGGTAAAATCGCAATTTTCATATAAAAAATGAAGAACTTTATATTGTATGGTAGCCGTATGAGATTTTGGTTGCCATCTCAAGCACAAATATTGTCTTTTTTACATCTGGCAATTATGTCTGAGTGTTTGAAATGAAAAATGCAAGTTCATATTAGTTTTAGTGCATCATATCATTACACAGGGAAGCTCTATAATACCCAGATGGCGGCCGTCTCAGAAAATGGCCGCCGTATTGAATTTCAAGTGGCTAGCTTTTTTTTCTGAAAATGTACACTTGAAACTTTATATATACTTATTATAGTACAGGGTGTCCCAAAAGTAAGGTAACGCTTATAATTGATTCTAGCTCTGCTATTTCTTAGCCGATTTCTTTCGGAAAACTATCAATATCTGCAGAATTCTTTGGAATTTTGTTCACCATAGACTTCAATGATATGCGCATATCAAAATGGCGTCATTTTTACGTCATCTGTACCACTATCAAAATGACGTCACGACCTATCTTCTCAAAACGTATGTATGCGGTAAAGCAAATCATGTATCTAAATGTTCAATATGTGTGCAAAAAAATTTAAATTCTAATTCAAAATAGAAGATTCACCAAGAGGAATACCCATCTACTCAATTATAGATAAAGAACGACCTTGGTCAGATTTTGATTAACATGAAAGTAAAAGCTCGAAAACATCCCTTAGCACAGAAAGCATCTAAGCTTTGAATAAGACTGCATATGGAAGCCCAGGAAAGTCAATGAGAATAATTTCGTCCGATCAAGATTCATTGACATCATTAGTAGTGTATTTAGAATTTTTATTTGAAATTTTCGCATACCATATTTAAATTATGACTTTGGAAGATCGAGTTGAACGCTAAGAATATTGTTGGTGGACACATGCCAGATTTGAATTCACTGGACTAATTTTTTGTGGAGAAACATGTTTTCTAAAGTGTAATTCCCACAGCAAGAACATATTAAATCAAACATGTTCAATGTTGCTATATAACATTCAAGGATAATGTAGGAACCTTTCTATGGACACATATGAGGCAGTTATTAGCTTAAAACTTAAAGCAAAATAATAAACCAAGGAAAGTGACAGAAGGGACGTAATCTAGAGAACGTCATTTACTATGAAAATGACGTCATTGATAAAATAGGGTGTGTTTGGTTTATCATATATAAAATATACAAATTTTATGATAATTTGATGAAATTTCTTTTATTAACTTTTGCACATAGCCTTCTGTACTGTCAGCGATATAAGGAATATATAAGTGATATATTTGCCAAGATAAAAATTATAATAGATTTTAAGTGTTACCTTACTTTTGGGACACCCTGTAGGTTCTGTGGCTCTAAATTGATTGTCTCACCAAACTGATATACACTACATATTACATTTGCAGATATCTATGGCAATCGATTAAAAGAGTAAGAAAAAAATGATTACACGGGCTTGGTTGGCTGCAATCTGTTATCAAGTTAGTTGATTTTTTTTAAATTTATTGATGAAATTAGCCAGTAGAGCTTATAAGTCGAAAAAGCAAATCAAAGGTTTTTTCCAGCGGTAAATTCGCAATTTTCATATAGAAATGAAGGACTTTATATTGAATGGCTGTCATATGAGATTTTGGTTGCCATCTCACGCACAAATATTGTCTTTTTATATTTGGCATTTATGTCTGAGAGTTTGAAATGAAAAATGCAAGTTTCTATTCGTTTTAGTGCGTCATATCATTGCACAGGGAAGCTCTATAATGCTCAGATGGCGGCCATCTCAGAAAATGGCCGCCATATTGAATTTCAAGAGGCTAGCACTTTTTTCTGAAAATATACACTTGAAACTATATATATGCCAAATTTCATGCTTGTATCACAAACTGAACGATTAAATGAGTTTTACGCCTCACTATGAGAAAATCAATAAAGTTTTTTACTCTCCTGTAAAATTTTACAAAATTTAGTTACAATAGTTTTGCACCAAGCCCTCGAATTAGTTTGGTGCTATGCAAACACGATATAGTCCAGTCGCGGTACAATTACATTTGTTTACATTTTTGGAAGCAAATTTTGCAAAATTTGGGAAACGACAAACGACAAAATTTTGCAAAATTTGCTTCTCCTTACAGCCACCTGTCTCTGCACTTTACCATTCTCTGCATACCACACACCATTTTCCGGTCCTCCTCACTATAAATAGTTCTATCAAAAGCAAAGATTGATGAGATAACAGTCTGAAGTTGTGTGTAGATATTGAATTGTGTGACTGAAATTGAAACATTCAATTCATCATATCTCTAAGAGAATAAAAGAGATCAACGTAGTAATTTGCTTTGTTATGGTTCAAAGATCAGTCCAATGGCCTTCCTTGTAAATGGGTCAAGCAAGTTAACTGAACTATGAAATATATTCAAAGCTTACACAAACGATTAATATGCATGAAGTTGTGCTAAAAATAGATACAACTCCAGCATGTAATCAAAGTATTCAAAGTATTCTTGATAATCAAAGTACCTAATCAATGTGCTCTACGAATCAAAGTATTCAAGGTATTCAAATGGATAATCAAAGTACCTAATCAAAGTACTCTACTTCTGGACAGGCCTACATTATTGACATAGTTGCTTCCCAACAGAACTTTTCAGTACTTTGATAAAATCTGGAAGAGCAATTACGATTTAAAAAAAAATCAATTTTCATTCGTTTGTTCGAATTATGCATGGTTGAGACACCTGCAAGATTTGAACCATTGTTTGCAAAATTACACGAGTTCTCAGTTCGATTACACTAGTTTTCAGTTCGATATACATGTATTTTTGTTTATATATAGGTAAAACATGTAAACGTGTGCAATCACCTCGAGACCGGACTATACATGGTAATATCTTACATAAGTGCGAGACCAGACAATTAGCACCGTTTTAATCCTTTCCCAAACGATAAAATTCAAAGGTGGACCAATTTGAAATCTTACGAAGACCACTAAATGAATGGCAATAAAGATGAGATATGTGTACAGTTTAGCTCAGAAAATATTGAGACAAAAGGAGAAAATGCTGGTTTTCAGCATTTTCTTCTTTTGCCTCAATGTTTTCCCAATCATTTTCTATAAGGGACGTCAAAACCAGGTATTGTTTGTGTAAGGATTAAGCCCAATACTTTTCAACTCTCTCCTAAACAATTGAATGTTAGATCTGAAAACTGCTAAAGACGACAAAATGATGCTGATAAAAACGTGGAATTTGTGGACATTATTGTACGGCGCGCTGCACGCGTCTTACTTGGTATGCTTTTTGAGTTTTGTCACTGGAGGTTGAAAACTATTAAATTGCCTTACTTTTAATTCTCATACGCCTTAGTATCAATTTAAGGACAGATCCTCCAGTTGTTACTGCGCACATTACTGCGCATACCCTAAATAACGAAATAAAGCTGTTTCAATAATTGGCCTTTTTCTTCAAATGTTTTTTCTACATTTAGTTAATGTTTGGATGATAAATGACAAGACCCTTTTCGATCATTTCAATTTTCTCTGTTTGGTCAATTAAAGTGTAATAGTACTCGGATGGTACATTTTGCTTTTTGTTACGCGTTCAACATGTGGCGTTAGCGATAGGAAACGGAGCAACAAAAGCAAAATGGCGTCTTTATGAGCTAGTCCGCTTCAGATGGATACAAAAGATGACACTTTTTATTATCTAAAGCTGGTAATAAGGAAGAAAAGGGATAAAATTAGTGAAACAATTTCGGACAGAGCTGCAAAAAGTAAACCAAATTTTACTTATAACTAAGAAAAACGCTTGGTTTGATATATTTTTCTTTTTTTGTTTTGGTAGGTATGACCAAGCACTATGTCTATACCAAAAAAGAAAAAAAATTCTTACCGCTGGAATATCTTATATTATCAGAAACGTTGCGAAATAAGAGCAATTTCATCTACTTTTGAAAGAATGTTTTCCTAAACATTTCAAAATCATCACTAAATTTTCCCAAATTGATCCTCATTTAGACAGAATAAAACATATCGAACACAATAAAGACTTATTTATGTAATCCTAGTCATTTCAAACACTTTTTGTGGGTATTTAAGTGACACCTCATTTTTGCAATTTTAGACAAGAGAAGTCTCCCTTGAAATCCAATAACTTTTTAATTCGCTTGGTGACCTATAGTTTTTAAGTCATTTTTTTACTTCTCATATATTAAAATATCAGTACAGAAAAAATAAAAAAAATTCTTACCGTAGGAAATAAATGGAGGATCTGTCCTTAAAACAAATGAAAGAAACCTTGCAAAAGGAGAAAAACTCAACCAAAATGCCCTTCAATATTTATTTTTTCAGACTGCAAAAGCATGCATGTCACTGGGTTATAAAACATTCAAAACGGAAAGCCGTCTTCTAAAAAGTTCTTAATTATGGCTAAATAAAAGTCTAGGACAGGCGGTACGTAATTGCTGCCATAAAATGCGTCTTGTTTTGCGTAATTAAAGAAATGTCAACGTTGGTATGTGACAGCCAAGTTCTATATCTACGTTCATTTGCAGAGAAAATTAGATATTGACGCTTGACACGACAGCACTAAAGTATAATGTAATACAAGTAACTAACCATTATGTCACAAACGAAGTGCCGAATGAAATGTAACAGACATTGGGTACAAAAATGTATGTCAGTATTAATGAATGATGATTCTCTACTTCATTTATATCACCATGCCGGGCCAAGTTGCACTTAAGGTAGTATACCCGTAATGTCGCCATTTTGAGATTCATAAAACATCAAGTTTTTTCGAGTAGTGTCGTTACGTATCCGAACCTATTCGGGCGCGTTCGTAAACATTCGGCGGTGGAGATTTCCACCGCCGAATGTTTTCGATCGCACCCGAATAATTCCCACGTCGTGCAAATCTCAATTGGGGTGAACTACCTTAAATCTATATCGTCAGCGTTATTCCAAAACCCCACAAGTACAGCTTAAAACTTGTCATATGCATCATCTTTTGAGTTTAGACCAATATGAAATGTTGTCTTCTTGTAATAGGTTAACATCGTTCATCTCTTGCTCAGACGACAAATTGGAAAATGCAGACAACACGACAAGTTAATAGCTCCCTATCTCAAAGGCTATTTCATTTTATGGCCACCATTACTTATTTTGTGGCTTTGTAATGGACAAACTTCTTTGATATTTACAAGAAAAACTCTTGAATTACGTACTGCAAAATTCGACGTAAATACATATTGTTGAAACTTGCTGTATCGAACACAACATGGTTGTGAAATGACCTCAATATATTCGCAGTTCGAGACATTCGATTTTTATTAGAAAAGCATAAAATTACTTTTTTTGTTTCGTTGATAATTCATTAACTGTAGAAGTACTAGTATTATTGACAAATGAGAGAAATTGTACGATATTAGTAAAAACGGAAAAGAACACGGGCTATACAGGCAATACACAGTCTTAGCAATGTAATTGATATGGATCAACTGCACTGCTCAAAAGTATTAAAAAATCAAAAGGTCTCTTTTAGATTTTACAGTTCTATTATCTTGTGTACATGTCTACTCTGATTATGAATTAATCTCTGCTTTGTTTGAAATCTAAATAATTTACCACAACTGGATATATACGTATAGTATATATCTTTATTTATCCGCCACTAGGGCGAGCTATTTTCATACAAACAAGAGATGTTTGTAAAACATATATGCCCCCTTCAAGTGCCTAAATTTAATGTAGGTCAAAGTCCAAGGTCAAGTTAACAAGGTCCAAGGTCATGGTCAAATATGAAAGGTCTTGGTAGGAGGTGTCTATGTGTGAAATATCAAGGCTGTATATGTAAAAGTAAAATGAAATATAGGCCAGATTAAAGTTTTTAAAAGTAGGCCAAATGCCAAGCAAGGTCAAGGTCATGGTCAAATGTGAAAGGTCTTGGTTGGAGGTGTCCATGTGTGAAATATCAAGGATGTTGGTGTAAAAGGACATGATATATATGCCTGGATTAAGTTTTTTTAAAAGTAGGTCAAACTCCAAGGTCAAGGTTGCAATATTCAAGGTCATGGTCAAATGTTAAAGGTCTTGATAGGGGATGTCTATGTGTGAAATGTCAAGGCTGTAGGTGTAATAGGACATAAGATAAAGGCTAGGTTAAAGATTTCTAAAAGTATGTAAAAATCAAAGGTCAAGGTCACACAGGTCAAGGTCATGGTCAAATGTGAAAGGTCTTGGTAGGAGGTGTCCATGTGTAAAATATTGAGGCTGTATATGTAACAGGACATGAGATATATGCATAGTTTAAGTTTTTTATAAGTAAGTCAAACTCCAAGGTCAATGTCCAAGGTCATGGTCAAATGTGAAATGTCTTGGTTGGAAGCGACCATGTGTGAAATATCAAGGCTATATGTGTAAAATGACATGAAATATAGGCCAGGTTAATGTATTATAAAAGTAGTTCAAACACCAAGGTCAAGGTCACAAGGTCCAAGGTCATGGTCAAATGTGAAAGGTCTTGGTAGGAGGTGTCCATGTGTAAGATATCGAGACTGTATAGGTAACAAGACATGAGATATAGGCCTAGTTTAAGTTTTTTAAAAGTATGTCAAACTTCAAGGTCAAGGTCCAAGGTCATCGTCAAATGTGAAATGTCTTGGTTGGAAGTGTCCATTTGTGAAATATCAATGCTGTATGTGTAAATTGACATAAAATATAGGCCAGGTTAATGTATATAAAAGTAGGTCAAACACTAAGGTCAAGGTCACAAGGTCCAAGGTCATGGTCAAATGTGAAAGGTCTCGTAGGTGTCCATGTGTCAAATATCAAGGATGTACGTGTAAAAGGACATGATATATCAGCTAGGTTAAAATTTCATAAAAGTAGGTAAAAGTTAAAGGTCAAGGTCACAAGGTCCAGGTCATTGTCAAAAGTGAAAGGTCTTGACTGTATGTGTAATAGCACATGAGATATAGGCCCAGTTTATTTTTTTAAAAGTAGGTCAAACTACAAGGTCAGGGTCACAAGGTCCAAGGTCATGGTCATATGTGATAGGTCTTAGTCGGAGGTTTCCATGTGTCAAATATCAAGGCTGTGTGTGTAAAAGGACATGATATATCGGCCAGGTTAAAGTTTTTAAAATGTAGGTCAAACTCCAGTGTCAAGGTCACAAGGTCCAAGGTCGTGGTCAATTGTGAAAGGTCTTGGTAGGAGGTGTCCATGTGTGAAATATCAAGGCTGTATGTGTAATAGGTCATGAGATATATGCCCGGTTTATTTTTTTTAAAGTAGGTCAAACTCCAAGGTCAAGGTCACAAGGTCCAAAGTCATGGTCAAATGTGAATGATGTTGATAGAAGGTATCTATGTGTGAGATATCAAGTCAGTATGTGTAAAGATACATGAGATATAGGCAAGGTTAAGAATTAAGTGTAAAAATCAACAAAGGGCAATAACTCCAAGAAGTTGATCGGCAAGGTTATGGTTCTTGTGCACTGCACCTCTCCATAATGAGATCTATCCACCTGTAAAGTTTCATGATTCTACCTTACATACTTTATGAGTTGTGCTCTGGACAAGAAGCAAGTTATAAAATCAACAAAGGGCAATAACGCAAAAATTGTGATCGGCAGAGTTACGGTTCTTTTGCACTGCATCTCTCCATAATGAGATCTATCTATCTGTAAAGTTTCATGATTCTACCTTACATACTTTTTGAGATGTGCTCCTGACAAGAATCACGTTATAAAATCAACAAAGGGCAATAACTCAAAAAATATGATCAGCAGAGTTACGGTTCTTGTGCACTGCACCTCTCCATAATGAGATCTATCCACCTGTAAAGTGTCATGATTCTACCTTATATACATTTTGAGTTATGCTCCGGACAAGAATCAAGTTTGAAAATCAACAAAGGGCAATAACTCCAAAAATATGATCAGCAGAGTTACGGTTCTTGTGCACTGCACCTCTCCATAATGAGATCTATCCACCTGTAAAGTTTCATGATTCTTCCTAACATACTTTTTGAGTTATGCTCCGGACAAGAATCAAGTTTGAAAATCAACAAAGGGAAATAACTCCAAAAAATTGAACGACAGAGTTACGGTTCTTGTGCACTGCACCTCTCCATGGTGAGATCTATCCACCTGTGAAGTTTCATGATTCCACCTTACATACTTTTTGAGATGTGCTCTGGACAAGAATCAATTTATAAAATCAACAAAGGGCAATAACTCAAAATTTTTGATCGGCAGAGTTACGGTTCTTGTGCACTGCACCTCTCCATAATGAGATCTATCCACCTGTAAAGTGTCATGATTCTACCTTACATACTTTTAGTGTTATGCTCCGGACAAGAATCAAGTTTGAAAATCAACAAAGGGCAATAACTCCATAAATATGATCAGCAGAGTTACGGTTCTTGTGCACTGCACCTCTCCATAATGAGATATATCCACCTGTAAAGTTTCATGATTCTACCTAACATACTTTTTGAGTTATGCTCCGGACAAGAATCAAGTTTGAAAATCAACAAAGGGCAATAACTCAGAAATTTTGATCGGCAGAGTTACGGTTCTTGTGCACTGCACCTCTCCATGATGAGATCTATAAACCTGTGAAGTTTCATGATTCTACCTTTAATACTTTTCGAGTTATGCTCCGGACAAGGTTTGGTCTACGGACAGACCGACCGACCTACGGACCGACCGACCGACCGACCGACCTTCCGACCGACCGACACTTGCAAATCAATATATTATCCAGCAAGATTAACCCGGTACATCTGCATATGTAATGACCCCACTTCGGCAATGTTTTGTTAAGACACTCAACTAACGGGACTTTGCACACGAAAATTAATCAGTATCAGTTTAATGTGGTCAAACAATACCCCCATTTTCTTCGAAAGGGGGCATAAAAATACAAACAATTAAACTAAATAAACATTGAGAAGGAATATATACAAAAAAAGAGTATAATAGATTCACTATTAAACGAGAAAAATCACAGTTGAACTGCTTTATCAAAACAACCGATACCAATCTCGTTTAATAGTAAATCTATTACAAAGAGCTTATCGATAGATAATAGCGTTAATGAAGACAAAAGAAGGAAAGTATAACGCTGCCCTTAGTAACGAAACGAAAATAAAGGGATGTCGTTATATGAGCAAATGTTAGTGACAAGGAAAAGGGAAAATAACAGAGCCAGAAACATCTCGATATAACCTTGTTTTGAAAACGAAAAACAACAAGAATTATTTTAAGAACTCTCTGTGCTGTATATGAGAATAGTAATGCAAAATTAACGGATAGAAAAATATTCGAAGTTTAAAGGATTTCCGCTGGCGAATGTGTTTGAAATCAGATATAGTCTGCGAACTCACTTAAGATCGGCAGTGCATGTAAAAGAAAACTTCAATGGTTAACCGTATCGCTATCTATAATGTTTCTACAACCGGACAGGAGACCAACCATTTTACCGTGATTGTCAAGATTCATGAAATTATTGTAAAAATTTCTTTCACAATGTATCGTCAGACAGTCGTGTAACTTCCGGCGCAGTGCATGGGTAGAGGGACAATCAAATACCACATGTAAGCATTTCGACGACGTAATGTTTGTCTGACAATGCGAACAAAAGTTAGAGAATGTGTCACTATAAAACTTGCACAATAAACATACAGCATTTTTGCAGTGTTTAACCATTGCCATTGACGAAGTAGATCTACAAATTTCCCAAATTTCACAGCTAAAAAACAGACTGGGTTTGAAAACCAAGAAACTTTGCAGATTTGTGTCTAGGTGTATACGTGATTGCCACTCAGAGTTTGCTTTATTATTCACAGCTTGACGGTGTCCACAATGTATTTCCATCGTAATTTTGACGGGAATGAAGTAGATTCTACATATTGTATCAAATAGGACTCGAGATTGTATTTTCTCAGAGTGCTTACAATGGGTGCGTTCAGGGTTCTCCCATCGGTAACCGAGTGTATTTACCGTCGGCTACCGATGGTACCATCGGTAGCCGATGGCACCGTCGGCAACCAACAAACTCTGAACGAATATTGTACCGATCGGTAAAAAAAGGCGGATAATCAATTACCAAGAGCGTATTCTCCCCGCAGAGTGATCGTTCGTTTTCAAAAAATATGAATAAAAAGATATTTTCAGAAATAAATGGCTAATTAAAATAACTGTAGCTTCAACTATTACAATAAATTCTATCAAGAACGGTTAGAATGCTATTCGCTTGCTATTGAAGAAAATATATGATTAGGATCGCCGTAGTTGGATTGTTATCCGCCATCTTACTGTAATGAAAACGAGGCTACCGATGCTACCCGACTTGTCTACTGTCGGGACAATTGGTTACCAACAAAATATCCATCGGTATGCCGACGGTTACCGATGGCTACCGATGGTTGCCAACGGCGCCGATGGCTACCGATGGGAGAACCCTGAACGCACCTAATGTTAGTAATAAACCCTTGCTGATCTGAAGTATTATGATTGTAAAATCTAACTAAACGAGAGTTGAATATTTGTTTACAGACATGTCTGGTGACCAATTGGCAAAGCTGACCGAGAAACAATAACTTTCTATAGTCTAGGTCGAATTCAATTGGAGTAACTCCGACAAGGCTTAAGCAGATGTCGGTTCTAGTGTAGCTTGGCAGATTCTGAATATATTTCACACAATACCTATGGGATTTTTCAAGTTGGAGACTTTGTGATGTGTTCAAAGGAGGCCAAAGTTCACAACCATAAAGAGCCTTTGGGAGAACTACTGATTTGTAAATTTTTACGGAAGTGGATGGTTGAAGACCATTGTCATGTACACCGACGTTGACAAGACTCAATAAAGTACCTTTGAGTTTTCGGCATGACTCGTCAATATTTACAGACGTTTTTAGGTATTTATTACATATGATTCCTAGATGCGTATAGTTATCCGTTTCATTAATTATACTGTTACCGAGCTGCCATAACCGATGATGGCGAGCATTTCTTGGCTCATTAAAAACGGTTACAGCACATCTACTGGGATTATACAAATATCTCCATTTGCAAGAATAATTAAAGCATATGTCAAACATATTTTGAAGGCACGCTGAGGACAAAGAGACAAGTACCATATCATCGGCGACGCTTAAAGAGCTGGCATCGACTCCGGCGATACAAAGGCCATAACCAGAGGCTTGTAATTGTTTAATAAGACCGTCAATGCACACTAAGTATAAGAAAGGACTTGTTATTCCTCCTTGACGGACACTTTGTAAAATGGGGATTAAGGCCTTAGATAGGCAGGATTTATAACGAACAGAACTAAATAAACCAGAGTATAGGTTATGAATACATTGGAAAGTATTGATGTCTAACCCGTATGTTGAGAGTTTATAAAGTAAGCCGTTTATCCAAACTCTATCAAAAGCTTGCTTACAGTCCAAGTAGCAGACGTAAAGTTTACTTTTATTTTCTTTAGCATAGTAGATACATTCTTTTAGACAGAAAGAAGTCATTAAACAACCAAGACCTTTTTGAAATCCACCTTGTAATTGATGGGGCCAAAGAGAAACAGTTGCTTGCATACGTTCTAGCAAAATCTTTTCAAATAATTTCAAAATAGATGAAGTGAGGGTAATTGCTCGGTAGTTGTTTGGATCTTTCTTATTTTTATTACCACCCTTAAACAAAGTGATGATAATTCCCATTTTCATGTTAGGCGGAATATAGGATAGATTGAACATGGCCGAGAAGTTTGGCAAGAAGGTTCAGAATGGACGAGCCCCCACATAACAAATGCTCATAACAAATTTATCCGCGCCTGGGGCTTTTCCTTTCTTACAAGACTTCAGAGCAGAGTTAACCTGGTCTGCGGATATTCTGTAGGATATGTTTGAACCGCTACTGATATTTGATGAAATAATTTGTTGTAACCTTGTGTCAACAAAACTTTTAAAACTATTGTCAAATGACGGGTTGTTATCAAATGCATATAGATTACTGAAATACGAGTACTCCAACCATTTAATATTGACTCATTGTCACGACAAATTTCGTTATTGAAAATCATTTCTGAACCTGGGCATGTGTTATACGAGCTGCGCTTTAAATTGACAAGTCTCCAAAACTGCTCTTGATTTATTTCTGCATTCCTATCAATGTCATCGTAAAGCTTATGCAGGTAATTTTCAGTAGCTTTTCTGTGTTTATTTCGAAAATTTTGCTTTGCACATTTAAGCTCGTCGAATAAAGTGCCAAATTTGGGGGAACCGGCATGTAACCACTGACGTCTTACAGACTTCATGGATTTATTTAGGGACGATAGTTCATTACACCAATATGGTTTTAGAAAAGGTTTAAAACGAATTTTTGGTATGTATAATGTGCTAGTGTTAACCAGAGTGTTAACAATTCCTGTATACAGCAAATATATATCAGATACTGTTTTAACTTCATATCTGAGCAGCGCCTCTAGACCAACATCATTCTCAAGTGATAACCTGTATGATTCCTTTTGCTCGTGACTACATTTTGACCAGTTAATTCTGCTAAAGGTTGGCTCAAGATTATTTCGAGAATTGGAAAAATAAACGGTTGTGGAACAATAAATAGCACGATGATTTGAGTACAACAAAGAGTCATCGTCTACTATACTACAGGAATTAACAGACGCAATATCATTTTCATTTATAATAATGTTATCAATAAGACTATGCCCACAGCTGGACTGAAAAGACATATGTGCACCAGTACAAATATCAAGGTAGGTGACCGTGACCAAACTGTTTTCTGACAGAAAAGTACTAAATTGCTTATCCCTGGAGTCTAACGGTTTGCTAACAGTAGGAGAATTTGTGTGACAGTTGAAATCCCCCATCAGCATAATTTTCCCCTTCCAGTGGTATTCATGAATGACATTTTTCAAAGATTCCAAATAGTCATCAAAAAGAGCTGAAGGGTTGTTTTTGGAAGGAAGGTAAACCTGGAAAATAAAGAAGAATTTTTTGGGCTATAGCTCTACTTGGATACCTATGATTCTGTCATTTATATAGGGAAGACGATTTACACAATGATCAATTGATTTTTTCCACAAGATGGCAACACCCCCCTTTCCTACTCGCCCATTACTAGATGGAACTAAATCTTTATCCGAAACTGCATATGAAGAATATGTGGAACTGATAGTATCTATTATATGTAGGTCTCTCTCTGCTAGCCAATGCTCAGAGATACCTAGAAAATCTATATCATATGTTTGAAGGCAATCAGTTAAGTAGACACCACTAGTCATAAAACCTGTTACATTCCATGTAAAAAGATTGATATTTAAAGGACTATCACTCATATTAAACTACAGGGACAGAACCGGGATTAAAGCCTGTATTGGCATTCAACTGGGCATTTTGGACCGTTGTGTCAACAGTGCGCACCGGGTTAAAATCACGCGCATTGTAACGAGCCTGAGACACCCATGGTCGACAGACTATTCCGTCAGGCCCAAAAGACGGTTGACAAACACGATTTGCCTCGTCGTTGTCTTCAATGTTAAGACGAACAACCACAGGCTTTGACCTGTACCTAAATACGGTTACTTTTGTTACCTTTGGACCTTTTTCACCGACAAATTGTGCGATTAAACCTTCTGTAATTGAAGATTTAAATCCACCGACAAAGAAGCGGCAGGTACGTTTACGGACATGATCTACAAGACTCCAGCCCTGATCACCATTCTGTATACTAGTATTCTCCCGTTGGGGTTGATTCCCATAGCGGGGATTTTCCCTATTCCGGTATTCATAATGGTAGGTAGACCCTTGGTTTTGCTGAGTGGCATGAATGGGTTGGGCAATATATTCATAGTTTCCGGACGGGGTACTATTTCTACCAAAAGATTGCCTACCAACATTTTGTCCGCTCTCACCAGGCCTATCGTTACGGTGTGGATATGATTGTTGTGGATATTGTACAGGAGGGCCGGTACTGTACCATTGCATCCTATTACTAGCACGAGAAAAATCAGGTCTCTGCAGATTATCACGGTTTCCAGGGTATCGGTTTCTAGGTTCAAAGGTCCGATCGGGGAGATGTACCGATTGCATAACGCTATCACTCGCTGCGTACGAGTATGAAGGAACCTGATTACTTACATTTGACCGACTTTGTGCGAACTCTGTTTGCGGTGAAGGGTTTAAATTTGACAAGGTATCAAGATTTTTCTGTCCTGGCAAGCCTATATTAGGGAAATCAGACATACTTTGAATATTTGCATGAAAGTTCGAGACCTGTGGCTGAGTTTGACGATGATGGTAAGCGCGAGGCTGATTATGATTCTTAGAAGAGCGTATTAGGTCATCTAATATGGAACTGGTGTTAACCATTGCAGTAGTGTTAACATTACTGCCATGATTAACATCTCCATTGGTGTTATCAGCAGGTCTCGTGCTTTCATGTAGAATGAAATCATGACTTTCAGATGGCTGTGAAGTATCAACGACAATTTCAGACCGGCGATTTTCTTCTGCATTTAAGTTTACAGAGTTATTACCGACTCGACTCTCGGTTTGTAGATCAAAACGCATGTCTTTGTGACCTTGACTGTTGTTTTTATCAACAATCCGAGAGACTTCCCAATAACAGAATTTATTTATATTTTGTATGTTGGAATGACATGTTATTACCGATTGAAAAATAAAATGAAAATGGATGGTTATCGATCTAGTTTGAATTTTATAGGCATTCGTATCACATATCCCTACAGCGAAAAAATGCACAATTTCTTGCTTCTGTCCATGGTCACTAAAATGCTAAAAATGCTGTATAATCGTCGTTTAGTCGCAAAACAGATTTAAAGTATCGTCTTACATTTAGTAAAAACAGAAAATCCAAAATATGTGCTATTATAAACGCGTAAATGTATAAAACAGCATGATCATGTGTTCAGTTAGATCTACGAAACTGAAGTGTTTTATATCAAAATTTGAATATTTTTAGAAATATTTAAATTCTACATGATAGAATTTGATAGAACTCCCTCATTGTATTAAGCAACAGGTCCAGGTAATAATTCAAAAAGAAAATGTATAGGCCATCGCCCTTATTAGTGAATTACAGCAATTTTTTTATCAGCTACACATGAATGAAATGACGCAAAACAGTGGCAACTGCATACACACTTACAACTGTCTTGCTCTAAATAATCGATTTCCATCTTGATGAATATAGTTTCGCAAAATAAATACGCTTTTACCGTCGAAAATGGTAAATTATAATGACGTGTTCATATTATTGAAAATATGGTAGCGAAACATATATGGTACGAAACATTTGATTTTCTACAATAATGACCGAATGTTCCGAAAAACTGGAGCATTCCCCCTTAAGGTACATGTAGATCTTTAATTCTATGATTATCTTCAGTTTTTTTTTTTTTTTCGTGATTATCAAAGAAAGGAAAGTGCATATTTGAGGGGAAACTTTACAGAAAAAAGGGAATTATCAGAAGATGATGTATCACATACTTAAAAAGCATGACAGAACCTAGAATGGTTATCTGAATTTGGAAAGCAAATAACTATCGTTTCGAAACAGTTTTGCTGAGACTGCAACGATATGATATATGTAATCTTACATTTAGTTGACCTTATTATTCTCTTGAATGTTATAATTCCATTCCATTCCTAAATACCGGTCTTAAGGAAGTAAAGGAAAAGAGGATTCAGCGTTTCCTCGATTTTACTGAAGCGTAGCTTTATTGTGACGAAGTTTTTAGTGCGTGTATCGTTTAATGGAGAAGAAAGTGTCAAATGACAGTAATTTCTGAAGTAGGGGCTAATTGCTATGGAATACGATGCAATTAGATCTACATACCAGAGAAATATTCTAGAGGTTTCACCGGCAAAGGACGCAATCTTCAAATTAGTCTCGTTTCCAAACTAGACATGTCTTTGATGTCCTTTATATTAAAGGGCTTAGAAAAACATGGTGATAACCAATATATACTCCCTAAATTGTTCCAATATTTTCTGTTCTGCATTGTACAACGTAAATTCTTGGTATCTTTGTCAATTTTTATTTTTCCATTCACATTAAGTTTCATTGACGATTCCAATCGTTTAGTCGATAAGGTAAGAGTTAAAGTTGATATACAGGTCGCCATGTCATTAAAGATTCATCGCAGATGTATTTCCATTTGACTTTGGAATGGAATCGACAAATCATCCTTTCATGTTAGGTTACAATTCTCTTGAAATAAGAGGGGGAAAAGCTTTAAACGAAAAACTTTATGCATCAGAGCTTTACTACTACATTGTAGTACTTTATTATTAACTGTACATGTCTCGGTTACATTTTTACTAGAATCTGGATAAAAAGGTCGTTGCAATTTTTCATTCCTTAGACAAAGCAACAGATAAAAGCAGGTAAGGATATTCTTTTTTTAATTTCTATGTTATGGATACTCATTTGAATTATCTCGACGAGATGATTCCAATGAGTACGCACATTATAGGAATTGATTGACAATAAAAGAAATATTACATTTCGAAAAGCCACCACACTTTCCTATTTGTAGCTTCATGTATGTTTGGGTAAATAGAAAATACCAAAGATCGCCATATTAGATCCGATTTAAATCGCGTTAAGCCACATAATGATCAGTTCCTTTAGTAATCACAAATGCTTCTCAGAGTCCATCTTTTCTATTATTTTCAGACGGAATGAATATGGAAATCGCAAAAAGATTAATCTTTTACGCAACTTGTGTCTCTTAGAGTGGATATGGTATTTGCATCAAGTTATTCAAGGCATGTACTTGTAACCACGTGCACTTGCATTTCAATATATAAAACAGTAATTGTCTGTTAAACCTCATCCAAAAAATAAATCAATAACCCAACTTTTTATATAGAAACCAAAATAATAAAGGCAAATGGTTCCAATCCTTTATTGTCAAGTTGTTTGTGTTATAAATGTAGATCTCAGATGAAGTGTTCCGATTAAACACGATGAGCCAAATGATCTAAAGGTCTTTACACCAACATGGTTATTGTCTTTAGTTTGGTGAAAATACTCGAGATAAAAAAGACTTGTCAACTAATATTAAAGCTTGAGTTCCCGACACTAGTCATCGTAGTTTTCCTTCCTATGCTACATTTTTAGAAGACACACCAAACTCCGGCTGTCCCTTTGTCACATTTAGCAAAACCCCCATCGCTTATTTCGTGCGAGCAGTTATTGTTACTACCTTCTTGAAGTATAGCCACGTTGATTCCATCTGTAATCCAACCACAATTACAGCGATACATCCCTGCTTCGATGGCATTAGATATATCTGTTAGTGTCGCTAATGTTGAGCCATCAGTGGTGCACCTGTCAGCCACCATATTGATAGTAAGATTTTGTTAATAAAGAAATACGAGGGACGGTCGGAAAGAAGTTGGACTTTTCGTGCTGCTGTCTCTCCATTTGCAACTGTATAAACACATTATATAGTGGTGGAATCTTCATCCATTTGCCAATAATGTGGACGGTTTATTTTCAAAGATAGTTGTATATATACAATATTTTGTCCACTTATATGTGATAGGTGTTTTATATATCATAGGCAATTTGTTAGAGGAACAACAAGGGTAACCAAAATAAAAGAACATTCTAGTCATTTTAATCGTAAAGGAGTTAAGTTTTTGAACCACAATTTTACTCGAGATTAAATAAGGGTTCATAATTCCGAACTTGGGATAAAAAATCAGTCACAACAGTCATGCAAACGAGCTGGTTCCCCACACCTGAAAAGATTAAGCTGTTACCTTCGGTTGGTTTGTTACTTTGGGGGATTCACGAGGATTGATAGTTGCTCGTTTCATGTCAAATGGTAAAATCTCTCATTGCTAAGTACAATTCTGAAGTAATTCAGAAAAATCTAAGAATTAATGCTGAAGTAAACGCGTCCCAGATTAGCAAATAAAAATGTTTTCTACTTCAAGATTATGCAAGCTCCCATACTACCGCATCTAAAGTGGAGATTATCAAATATTACACATGACAATAGTTGTTTTACCCTTCTTATGACTCAGACCTCGCCCCACATAACTTTTATTTGTGTCTAGAACTGAAGAAAAATATTGCTGGGAAGAAATTTGAGACCAGGCGCCTTTGATACCGGCTGTTACACTGTACCTTATACAGTGGGTCTACGCCATGGTTAATAGTGGGAATGATAAAGCTGCTACGAAAATGGCAAAAATGCATAGACATAGATGGACAATTTGTTCAAACAGTTTAAAAAGAAATTTGTTAAACAGTTGAATGGTTTTAGAGAACTAGTCAAAAGTCCAACTACTTTCTGACCGTCCCTCGTAGTTTTAGCATTGGCAGTCAGCAGAGACTAAGATCAGTCTGCACATTCGTGCAGTCTGATCTTAGCCAATGCAACCTGCTTGGTCTCATACAAAAAGAGGCTAAAGGCATTAACACACACTACACAATACAGTGCAAAAGAAATGCTGCAGAAAATCAACAAATGTTGAAGAAATGTTTATTTGTCTACGAATGAATTTCAACTTAAAATAATGTTAAAATGTGCATAAATTGCTACTTTTTGTTAGAAAACACACCAAACCCCTGCTGTCCCTTTGTCACATTTAGCAAAACCCCATCGCTTATTTCGTGCGAGCAGTTATTGTTGCTACCTTCTTGAAGTATAGCCACGTTGATTCCGTCTGTTATCCAACCACAATTACAGCGATACATCCCTGCTTCGATGGCATTAGATATATCTGTTAGTGTCGCTAGTGTAGAACCATCCGTGGTGCACCTGTCAGCCACCATGTTGATAGTAAGATTTTGTTAATAAAGAAATAGTTTTAGCATTAGCAGGTAGCAGAGACTAAGATCAGTCTGCACATTCGTGCAGTCAGATCTTAGCCAATGCAACCTGCTTAGTCTCATACAAAAAGAGGGAAATGACATTAACACACACTACACAATACAGTGCAAAGGCATTTGATGCACGAAAATCAACAATTGTTGCAGAAATATTTATTTGTCTGCTTATGAATTTCAACTTAAAATAATGTTAAAATGTGTATAAATTGCTACTTATTATTAGAAGACACACCAAACTCCGGCTGTCCCTTTGTCACATTTAGCAAAACCTTCATCGCTTATTTCGTGAGAGCAGTCATTGTTGCTACCTTCTTGAAGTATAGCCACGTTGATTCCATCTGTTATCCAACCACAATTACAGCGATACATCCCTGCTTCGATGGCATTAGATATATCTGTTAGTGTCGCTAATGTTGAGCCATCCGTAGTGAACCTGTCAGCAGCCATGTTGATAGTAAGATTTTGGTAATAAAGAAATAGTTTTAGCATTAGCAGACAGCAGAGACTAAGATCAGTCTGCACATTCGTGCAGTCTGATCTTAGTCAGTGCAACCTGATTGGTCTCATACAATAAGAGGAAAATGACACTAACACACACTGTACAATGAAGTGAAACAAATTGCTGCACGAAAATCAACAAGTGTTGAAAAAAACTTTTATTTGTCTACTTGTGAATTTCGATTTAATAATGTTAGAATATGCATAAATTGCTGCTTTTTGTTAGAAGACACACCAAACCCCGGCTGTCCCTTTGTCACATTTAGCAAAACCTCCATCGCTTATTTCGTGCGAGCAGTTATTGTTACTTTCTTGAAATATAGCCACGTTGATTCCATCAGTAATCCAACCACAATTACAACGATACATCCCTGCTTCGATGGCATTAGATATATCTGTTAGTGTTGCTAGTGTTGAACCATTCGTGGTGCACCTGTCAGCCGCCATGTTGATAGTAAGATTTTGTTAATAAAGAAATAGTTTTAGCATTGGCAGACAGCAGTGACTAAGATCAGTCTGCACATTCGTGCAGTCTGATCTTAGCCAATGCAACCTGCTTGGTCTCATACAAAAAGATTGAAATGACATTAACACAGACTACACGATACAGTGCAAAGGCGTTTGATGCACGAAAATCAACCAGTGTTGAAGAAATATTTATTTGTCTACTTATGAATTTCAACTAAATAATGTTTAAATGTGCGTGAATTACTGCTTATTTATTAGAAGACACACCAAACCCCGGCTGTCCCTTTGTCACATTTAGCAAAAACCCCATCGCTTATTTCGTGCGAGCAGTTATTGCTGCTACCTTCTTGAAGTATAGCCACGTTGATTCCATCTGTAATCCAGCCACAATTACAGCGATACATCCCTGCTTCGATGGCATTAGATATATCTGTTAGTGTGGCTAATGTTGAGCCATCAGTCCGGCACCTTTCAGCCGCCATGTCGAATGTAAGATTGTTGTATCCATCGTTATTTGCGAAGTATACTGCAAATCAACGGCAGTTTTTAAGAAAATAATCGAATGTACTATTATACGTTCAAAATTAAATGAGAATCGATACACATACATATATTTTGGTTTATTTTGGGTAGGATGGCTGTATTGAAAGTCTATTTATAGAAACAACTTACACACTTGGATAGTCACGTTAACCTACCCGATTCCTCTATATCTGATTATCGGTATGGTCCCTCATTAGTAAAAGATTTTGAATCGTTTATAACAAAACATCATTTAAATCGTTCCCAAACAATAACTTAGTTTTAAGACAATGGTTTAAAGTCGCCGATAATACAGAAACAATTCTTACATGCAGTTATTTATTCAAAGCATCCTTAATCATAATGAAATAAATTTTGATTTCAGTAGCTATTGTTATTAGATCTGACTTTGCTATATGTGAATACTTTCCTAAAAAGTGTGTTAATTGGAAAATAAGAAACACCGTAGAATGAATTAACAACACGTACCTGGATAACGACTTTTACCGTATGCAACATAGACAGGGTCGTTCACCATATGTTTATCTACAACCACTTCGTGCGTGATGTCAACATTAGTAAGCTGACATACTCTCGTCACAGTGTTCCATGCAACTCCTTTACAGTAATTTAACCCTAGACAATATCTTATACACTCAAATCGATCTACAAATGTTTTCTCTTCAACGATGCCATCAAAAAACTTCTTCCCTCTGACAAATTTGTAATAGTTACTAATAAATTCACTATTTATTGAAGGTTCTAGCAATACTATTAAAACGCCGAAACAACTCAGTGCTATAGTACCCATTTCGGACTGAATGTCATAACCTGACCAAATAATATGTCAAAAATATTTAAAACAATTGAGCCAGGTTCTGGAAAATGGGATCCTGGTACCATCTGAGATAACAATGTTTCCAGGCCCGCTGTAGCTAAGTGTTCTTTGATTATGGCTCATGCTTCCCACCGAGAGTTACTGCGGTATCTGGAGAGAAAGAACAATTATGGTCTTACTCAGAATGTGTATATTAAAATGCTGGTCCGAGTCTTTTTTTATTTATTTTTTTTTTTTGTCTCAAATATTTTATCATATGATGGCCCCTCTTTCCAGATGCCTCCTTCATTCTTTTATGAATTAATGAATCGTGGATATCAAGTTCTAATTTTGCCATTGTTTTCTTTTCAATGCCATGAACCGACCTCAAATGAGTTCTACGAACATTCTTTTGACAACCATTGTTTTCTAGTGAAAGTTTAATTGTTATAATTTTAAATGTTATAATTCATCTCCTGTTAAATATCACCCAATACCTGTTTATATTCCTACTTGTTTTAAATTTGATTTTTTTTTATGTTTTAACCACTTTTCAGACAACCGGGTTTTCGAGATTCGTATTTGGGAAGCTTTGGAGGACTTCTTTTAGCTATTAATGATGAGACAATTCGGAAACTAGAGTGGTGGCAGTTTATTTCATGTTACGAGTGCTGCACAGATATATCATTGAATGAGTCGAGAGATTAACCGTTTGTCTATAAATGCGTGTATTTGTTGTTACCACACCACTAACAAGCGTTGGTCTTTAATAGACTTGGTTACCACAACTTATTATCAGCAATCACTACCGCAGATGATATCACGAAAACAGACATAGGGCCTACGGTTAACCAACAACATTACAAAATAAAGCAGCGAAGAGCTTGAAAGCGCAACAATATTGAACAAAAGTACGACCTATCCATTCACTAGTGGTGAACTCCGCCAAAGGGACGTTTTTTCGCGATCATAGTATTCCGTCGGTGTTGTTATAAAATATCGTAACTACGGCTTCGATAAAGCCGTAGTTACGAGATTTTATAACAACACAGACGGTTTGTCAATACATATCGGAAAACCCGGTCTATTTTTAGAACAAATTCATTGTTATTAGAAAAACTATCCAATCAGATCTTTAAACTGACATTTAAACGCAAAATATCTGTACATTGTTGTAGCGAAAAACGTCCCTCGCTTAGGCCGAGTTCACCACCAGTGCTACTCTCCAATGCCGAGGTATATTGATTAAATCATCAAATATGACATCTGCAGTTTTCGGTACGCCAACAGCCTATTTGGTCGTCATAATCTAATTATAGCACATCATTTGAATTATCGAATCAAAATCATTCAGTTTTATCTTGCACGATCATTACGTATACATTACGTCGCTTCTATTTTTGGCTGAAGCCGGTAACATTTGAATTATCGTATCAAAATCTTTCAGTTTGATCTTGTTTGATTACGTATACATTACGTCGCTTCTATTTTTGGCTGAAGCCGGTAATTTGAAGCGTCAGCCAATGAAAGTTTGTATCAGCTTTTTAAATTGTTTTGTTGTGTATAGCCAACGATTGGATACTGAAATCCCGCCAAGGCCCCGAGATTAGACGTGAAATGACCCCGCGAGAACAGAGCTCATTCTATCATGCTACTCTCCAATTAATGCCGAGGTCTATTGATTAAATCATCAAATATGACTATTCTATCGAAATGGAATGTAGAGATAATGTGCTCTGTTCTTAAGAGAGTACACCAGTGACATTACCGGTTATGTTTCGAAACGTCTGTTTCCGTGGTAGCATCTGCTCTTGTTTTAGCGGTTCAGGGCCGTTGTTACCGGTCAAATGCTGCTTATCTTAACCCTTTCCGAAACGGCAAAGTTTTAAGGCGGTCCAATTTGAAAGCTGCTGAAGATGACAAAGTAAATGATCACTAAAGGCAAAAATGTTTATCTTATAGCCAAGAAAATATTGAGGCAAAAG
The DNA here is from genome assembly GCA_963680895.1 of Fragum sueziense. Lineage (NCBI taxonomy): Eukaryota > Metazoa > Mollusca > Bivalvia > Cardiida > Cardiidae > Fragum > Fragum sueziense. The sequence goes on from OY804593.1 coordinate 49,770,448, forward strand.
GAGAAGCTGCTGGTCATTTCTTCTTTTGTATCAATGTTTTCCAAAGCCTTTTCTATTAGGGACGTCACAAGCAGGTCTTGTTTGGGAAAGGGTTAAGCCAACTGATGCTTATTTTTAACTGCAGTTATGAGGTTGTTGTTGAAGAGCGACAATATGCTAAATAATGCCTCAATATACACTTCAACAATGGTTTAACTTCGGAGACACCAATTTCAAAACAAGAGCTTCGCAGAGCGGCGCATATACGCCCGAGAGGGGCTTGTTAGTAATATCGGCATTTTTTCATTCAAGGGCAGATAATTCAATAACGAAAAGACTTGTCTGAATTCCGTTAGCGGTGTGCACAACTAGACACCATGGAGATTCATTGTGGCAAGTTTGGTCAAATTCCGATCAAAACTGTAGGAGGAGTTGCGCACACAAGAAATTGCTAACGGACGGACAGACGGACGGACGACCGGGGCCATAACATAATACCACCCTCGGGCGTATAACAAAAGGACCAAAACGTTGTGTGGGAGATGCCTTTTTCAGAGGTTTTGATCAACTAATCATAATGCAATAATACATTAGTTTATTAGCATACTAGTAAACAGGAATTTTAATTGTTGCTGTTGAACATCGTCCAGTGAAATTGATTTGTATCAAAAATCAGTCATTAAACCCTTACCGAATCAAGACTTGTCATTGACATCCATACAACAAAATGATTGGAAAAACGTTGGGACAAAAGAAGTGTTTTCCCAAAGCTATCAGAATGGATCACTTAAAGTGACATTTCAGAATTTTTTTATCATAGATTAATATTTCACTTTCATTTTTATCTTACAGAGCATATTCAATGGGGAGAATCACGTGATTGACAATGGTATTGAACACGAAAAAATGGCGACGAAATGACCGCTTCGGTGTGAAACCTCAAACTTTGGAAAGGTATGTATTCAGTCTACGTAGTTTCACAGACAAGCCACCTATCCTAAAGTACCCGCTGTTGTCTAGGGTTTTCACAGATACCCAACTTTCCCCTATCCGTTCGCTGTATTTAGAGAACGCTTAAAGAATATTTCCAAAATTGCAAATATTTTGGATGTGTGTTAAGCACGTCGCATCATATTTACAGCCTTTTTTCTAGCCCAAAGAACTCTAAATTCACACAGTATATTTCCAGACCATTTTTGATCGATGACATTTTATTCTAGTCCATTTACAAGATCCCTTTTGTCTTTTTTTAAGTTTATTTACGAAAAAGATGTTAAACACACGTAAAGTGCTGTAGTGTTTGGCACGCCGAGTTCTAGTGAATGTGATGTTAAACACACACACACAGTTGTGCGTGTTCTAAGAAAGCCACGGATATTGGACAAATTGGTTTATATTTTCATTACCCAATATGATTGAAATCCGGTGTTAACTTACAGTAACATATGACAGACATCGTTAGGGGTAATCTTTTATGAATTGTTAAAAAACAACAACAAAACACAAAATCGACTATAACTGCTCTAACTTATCAAATCTCTTGTTACATCATTTACCATGACAAATACGTGCAAACACAATGAATCTGAACTGAATTGAGATGTCCTCTTTGCCTAGTTTATGGTTTCAATCGCTTTCAGAAAGTGTTTATTTAATTGGCCAGAAAAAATCTTGTAGTAAATGACCCTTTATTTGTCCCTGTCAGATTTTACTGTCATACGCAACCGGATTTTTAGTGGATTTTTCATAACCTATATGCCATTTATCGATAAAACGGTTACTTTTTTAACTGCTTTCAACATATACCATTACCATTTGCTTCTTTTTTTCCATATGAATCGAAAGAAGTCTCGGCTTTCATTACATAAGCCAAAACACGAAACACACAGTCTGGAACCAAGAGGAAGCAAGCAATCCCTTTAAAATCGGAAATTCAGATTAAGAGTCCTTATAAATCTCCATTGTACCGAGCTTCACCTGGTGAATCATCGTTACATATAGTGCTTCACCATTGAAGAAACGTTTTAAAAAAAGTACAGACAAGAACGCAGTTATACAAATCAGAACCAACAACTGCGAATGTTGAATCCGTGCCTGACTTTGGATTTCTTGATCAAAATGAAATATAGACTCTTTGATGAATGTTTAATAAATCTTATGTTTGGTGCGAAGAGTCAGGGTGATACTGTCATGAAAGTTTTTTAGCGTGGTCAGTACTCTCCTACATATAGATCTGCAGGCATTGATTTTGCCGTTTCAAATCCGAAGATTATCCGATTAGTTAATCCGTATAATGTCAGTGGAGAAAAAAACAGGTATATATGGAGACTTTACGGCAGTTTTGGCGGAGAATCTTCAAATTGATGTTATAAACAATCTTTCAAAAACCCACTTAAAGTGTCCGCTGATTGGCAAAATTAAACTCTTGTGTCGAAAAAACATCTTTCTAATAACCAAATATCAAAGTTTCTACGATTTTCAAACATTAAAAGTGTTTTTATTTCGTCTTTTAAATTGCATATTTTGGTCTTTTCATATGCTCTAGATTGGGGGCGGAGTCAAGTAATTGTATGACGTCATTTCGTGGCGATTTTACGGAAATTGCCGATCTTTATTTTCTCGAAAATCATCGACGTAACGACGTAAAGAAAAGCAAACAAAACTTTTAAAAACAACCGAGTTTTGTTGATCTTTTTTAAAACACATTAATTTAATGATTTTCATCCAATATACGGTGAAATCAACTGCCTAGCTTGGTAGCCTTTAAGTGATAGTCTTGATTCTCTTACAGATAGTGACAAAGCAAACATCAAGATTTATTGGATAGAACTGAACCCTATTCTGTCATATCATTGTATTGCATGTGCAATTGATTCATTTCTATACCGACAGTGTAAAGTACATCACACATTACTGAAATATTATTTTGTCACTCTCAAATGTGCATTTGCCCAAAAATGTGCCAGACTTTAACTGTGCATTGTTCAGATGTAATCAACTTAAATCTTAAATGTTAAAAAGATTTCAATCCACAGAATATATCTCTGCAAACACAAATCAGTCAATGCATTCTACATAACTATCGTACACTTGCGTGGTTAACATCACTCTCAGAAGGACTCGGCGTGCCAAACACTACAGCATTTTACGTGTGTTTAACATCTTTTTCGTAAATACGCTTAACAAAGACAACATGGGCCATGTAATTGGACTAAAATGAAATGCCATCGATAAAAAAGGGTCTGGAAATATACCGTGTGAACAGAGAATTGTTTGGGTAAGAAGTAATGCTGTAAATATGATGCGACGTGCTTAACACACATCCAAAATTTTCACAATTTCGAAAATATTCTTTAAGTGTTCTCTAAATACAGCGAACGGATAGGGGAAAGTTGGGTATCCGCGAAAACCTTAGACAACAGCGGGTACTTTAGGATATGCGGTTTGTCTGAGAAACTACGTAGATTGAATACATACCTTTCTAAAGTTTGAGTTTTCACGCCGAAGCGGTCATTTCGTCGCCATTTTTTTCGTGTTAAATACCATTGTCAATCACGTGATTCTCCCCATTGATATTTTCTTATGAAAATTCTGAAAATTTCAAGCCAAAATATTGCGCCGGTTACAAGAAATATATATTTTGTGTTAAAATTAAACAAAGTGTTGTCCACAACAGTTCAGATGTATATAGAATTTGAAGTTTCTGTCTCAACTATAAAGGCGTGTTTATCGCATATCATCAACAACTTCAAACTAGAAAGACCTGAAGGTCTTGAGTCGCTCCACAGGCCTGAATTTCTTGTGGTTTAATATAAAAAGAATTGACAAATTTATCTAAATGCTTAAACTGATATGTTTTTTTAATTCTTGTGATTCTTAGAGCAGCAACAAAGTAAAACACAGCAATGTGTTCAAAGAAAATCTAGATTTCTCAAGACTTGTGGTTCTTAGAGCAAAAACAAAGTAAAAAGAAGCAATCATGAGGTCAAAGCGCAAAGAAAGTAAATGATTGACCAATATTTTGGGGATTTTTAGAGTGATGAAACAGTTGAAAACTGTCATTATGCCAAGTTCAAGGGCACATAAATCAGTATGTGAGTTTATTATTGTGGTAGACTAAGGGAAATAACTTTTGATGTGAGCAATTTAAAGTTAAGTAAGAGTTGTTTTTCTTTATGATAATTAGTTCAAGAAGTTGCGATTGTGCATGTAACATGGTGGTCATGAAAATAAAGAGACATTCTGATCTAAAACTATGATTTTGACTTGATAATTTATGTCTTGAACACCACAACAATCAAGCTGAATATTAAACTTCAGCAAGATCTTCTGGTCTGTCCAAATTTTGTCAGTATTAGTCTATATATGTGGCCGCTAAAGTGAAAAAAAGTGTCGAAAACTGAAATTTTGTCAATTGCAAGGGCTCATAGCGACGCAATCATCCTGAACATTACACTTAAGCAAGATCTTGTTGTCAACAAGATTCTGTCCAAATATAATCTTGATTGGTAAACAATTATGGTTGTTAGAGTGAAAACAAAGTCGAAAATGGCAATTTTGTCAAATTCAAGTTTTGTCTTGATTGGTTAATATTTGTAGATTTTAGAGTAATAATAAAGTCACAACAAGCGTTTTTTTACATTCAAGGGCAGATAACTCAGGTTATTCTGGTTCAATCCAAATTCTTTAAAGGAATCTGAGAGAAGGTCACCCCTTGGAAGGATCATTCCTGTGAAGTTTGGTTGAAATCCATCCAGTAGTTTCTGAGAAGATTTTTAAAGAAAACGTTTACGGACGCACGCACGACGGACACACCGCCATGACAATAGCCCGCTGGTCTGAAATGCCAGTGGAGCTAAAAACTGAAAGCATTTATACCCATAAGAATAACCAATCTTGGCATCAAGACAAACTTTAAAGAATTGAAATTGGGATGAAATGTCCCTTTAAGTATTTTATCACTTGGAAGAGGGTTCCAACCTACATGTAAGTAACGCCTACATCACGAGTACTGTCGTGGGCCGTAATACAGAACAAGTGCAACTGTGATTCTTTCACAATCAAATATAAAGTGTTAACTAATTTTGCTCGTAGATTGTTAATCGACATTTCCATTCTTGGTGATTTCCGCAGTCATTTACCCAATGAAAGGCTTGGAATGACCACTCTTTGTTCTTCTGACATGGTATTGTAGAGCTTTTGATTTAGCCATTGTTTCAAATGAATCGCGTTAATCTAAACAAAAGCCAGTACTATTGCTCTGTCCTTTTTAAAAGTGACGTCAATTGCCATTCATAATTGAGCTGGGATCGTGTTAAAAAGGCCCTTGTAGCATTTGAGTCCAACAGGATAATGGCTTTGGAAAACATTGTGGAAAATGAAGAAATTGCTTGTGACAAGCAATTTCTTTATTTCCCACAATGTTTTCTACCTAAAAAGGTAAAAAAATCGAAATTTCATCACATTGAAATGTCGTCTGCAACTTCTTTCAATTTGGATTACCCCAAAATTTTGTCGTTTGGTTATGGGTTAATGACTAATAGATCAGTCACTATATGGGTTCTGGTCAGATTTTACGTAGGCTCGGGCTCATCTTGTGCGTCTAAAAAGCATTGAGGACCGATTTGTTTTTTTTTTTTTTTTTTTTTTTTTTTTTTTTAAATTGATCGGTTACGTGATTACCCGTCGTGCTTTTCAAAACGAAAATTTTTGAACTCCTTCAAAGTCAAGTGATAGAAATAAACAAGAGCCGTCACAGACGGATGATGCTCCCCGAATGAGTGTTTGTCACAAAATAAAAACTATCATACATTAAGCCCCCTTTTCCCATGACAGATTTTTTGTACACACATTATTTATAGAATATGGTCTAGAACATCCTATTTATCACATAAGTACAAAATTGCATTAAATTCTGCCCATTAGATGAAGAGAAAATAGAGAAAAACTAAATTTTACACTACGGTCCCTTATCCATGACGCAACCTCAAATTAAGAAACGGAGAAAGGGGTCCATAGAAATTATCCCAGAGGGTTTACATGTGAAGTTTCATTGAATTTGGTCCAAGGGTTGCTGAGATCTGACTGTGGACGGACGGTCAGACACACGGACGCACGGACGGACGGACAGCGTGGCGACTATATGCTCCCCCGAATTTCTTTCGGGGAGCATAAAAAGACGTTACCACAAGCAGACTATTTCAACATCAGAAAATGGGATGCATTTAGGTGAAAGGAAAAAATGATGGTAATCAGCATTTTCTTCTTGAACGAGTATACTTTCCAAAACTTTCTATCATGGAGACGTCAAATCCATGTATTGTTTTTGAAAGCGTTTAAAAATGCGAGTATTACACAGCTCGGAATCGTAAGACAGCCGTGTAGAATAAAATTTAATTTTGAAAACCGCCATGTCATGCTATTGGTTAGCCCAATGCCACTCTGTGACGCTTTTTTACACCCTACAAAATAAATGCTTTGGAAAACATTGTTGACAATGAATAAATTGCCTGTCACAAGCAATTTCATCATTCCCTCGGTGTTCTCTACCCAATAGACGTACAATTCTAAATTCCATTCATTCGAAATTGTAGACTGTTCAAACATCTTTGAATTTAGATAAGTCTAAAATTTTGCCATTTGTAAATGTTAAGTCAAAGCTTAACCTTAGTTTAATTTTAAATCATTACTTTTCCAATCCCTTTCTTTTCCTTTACTCAGGCAAGTCCTGAGCTGCGTTCTTTAGAGCGAGATTTCTTAAGTATCTCGAGATTTCTTAAGATATTTTAAGATAAAGTGTTCTTTTGATCAAGATTTTTTAGGCAATCAATGGTAGGCGCCATTACTCTTTACTCCATGCGGAACCCTCAGTCAACTCTGTAGAAACGATATAAAGAAAATTGACTGAGTGGTTCCGAACGCTCCATAATTTATAAACCGCGGTGTTCCGGATGTTCCATACTTTATACAAATGACGTCATGATGACGTCATTTGTATAAAGTATGGAACATTCGGAATAACTCAGTAAAAATGTTGGTCTTAAAAATGTTTTATCTAAAACACCTTAAGAAATCTCGGTCTAAAGAACGTGCCTCTGGTTTTAACACCAATACTATATACATGTACTCTTTCATTACAATGCTTTTCCATAGAGCTATCTCATTCATTGCCTGCATTACTCTAGAAATGTTTCTATCTTGCTCAGTCTTACAAAAACTTCACACAAAACGATTTGTAACATAAAAACAAACACTAATATTCAAACAAAATCTATATTTTATAATTGCACACAATTCAAATTTAATACTGATAAAGGTTTTTGAACGAATTGACATCGTTTTCCTGCATTAATTTTGATTGGAGAATAAAAAAGACCAGATTAAATTGTACAAAACATTGTAAGAAAATTACATTGACAAGAATTGATTTTTGCTTCATCAAGAATTAATCCACAATTTTTGACATCTTGACATTTTGTGCAAGTATATTAACCCTTTGCAAAATAAGATCTGGTTTTGACGCCCCAAAATAGAAAATAATAGGAAAAAACATAGAGAAAAAACGATAAAAATACTGATAATCAGCATTTTGCTCATTTTCCTCAATATTCTCTGTGCTATATTGTACACATACATTGTATTCTGTCTTCATCAATGTCAATTTTGTCCTCTGTAGCAGCTTTCATATTGAAATGATTCATTTTTTACAGTTTGGGAAAGGGTTAAGATCAGCCAGGATCTGAAAAAGAGAGTCCTTATAGCATTTGAGACCAACATGGACCCTGATCAGTTTGTCTGTCTGATCAATATCCATGCTGTTCTTCAACCCATTACCAAATGGCTAAATTTTGGACTGTTCCAAATTCAAAGATGTTGCAGACGACAATTCTAAGAGAAAGAAATTTTACTTTTTTTGGTCTATCCGGTGGGAAAACATTGTTGGAAATGAAGAAATTGCTTGTCACAAGCAATTTCTTCATTTTCCACAATGTTTTTCAAATCCATTATTTTGTAGGGGGTTAAAGAGTCATTGAGTGGTAATGGGTTAATAGCATCTAAATCACTTTCAGCAACTACAAAAGAACACTCCAACCCTGATCAGACTGCACATTTGCATAAATTGATCATGATCCATATTAGTTATTTTAGCTTCTTTTTTTACCACATCCACAGTTTTGTATTAACCCTTTCGAGAACAGCAAATTCAGAGCGGTTCCAATTTTAAAACTGACGCTGTCAACAAAATGGGTTTTGTTAGAAAATATGTGACCCGTCGCGCTAAAAGGGACCTTATCGTATTTGTGAAAAAATCGACCCTAGTCAGTCTGCGCAGTCGGCGCAGCCTGACTAGGGCCGACACTTTTCACTTGTATGTAATTTTCTAAATCTTGAATATTTTCCTTATCTTACGAAATGTTTATTTTTTACATACAGCATCTTGTTGACCGGTGCTGACTCTGCGAAGTTTGTCAAAATTTGGATTTTTGGACTTCCGATAAGGTCCCTTTTAGCGTGACGGGTCACATATGATTTGTATACAGTAATGCACAGAAAATTATTGAGTAAAAGGAGAAAATGCTGGTTTAAGCCCTTTCCAAAATGATAAAATAATAGACTGTTTCAAATCCAAAGTTTTTAGAGATGACAAAATTCATGTTACCATATGATCTTCTTATAAGTTAACAAACAGCACCCCAAAAAAGGTGAGTTCTTGAATACCAGCATTTACTTTTCTTTTGGTACTTCTTTAAATCTCTACTTTCATTCAGTATGCTACCATTCAATGATTGTAAATTTTGATTGGGATGTGAAAACCAGGTTTGGTTTGGAGGAAGGGAAAATCTAAACAGGGCACTTACTAATTAAAAAAGTCTCATTGTACTGAACAAAGCAAAACACCTACAATACATAACATCACAGCCATACCTATTTACATATTCAACCCTTTACCAGATGGCAAAAGAAATTTCTATATTTTCAACAATGTTTTCCAAAGCCTTTATCTTATGGGGCAGAAAAAGGCGACAATATGTTAGGGTGGGTTATTTTTTCAGATACCAATACACTGTCTTTGTTTATCTATAATAAATAAGATGGTTCAGAAATACCATCTAGACCTTTCGATTCTTGATAAATTTCTATTGTTCGAAAAAGTCAAACACACAGTAAATTACAAAAGTTATTTTGAAGGAAATGATACAACACTATTCTTCGTAACAACACAATATCTTTTCCGACTACCAGTCATTTGGTTCAATAGTAAACCCAGGGTATTCAGCATGTACCAGCTCTCTTTCATTTGTAAACAAACAGCCCTGTATTAAACATCTAGGTGGTCCTTCACAAACAAGCCATCTTTTCCTGCAATGATTAAAGAAAATGAATATAATATAAACATGTCAATTTACAAGTCAAGAAATTTTACATGGAATTGAATAAACTTAACCCCTTTCCCAAACGCAAAAAGTTTAGGGTGATCCAATTTGAGCTGCTGCTGTGACAAAAGGGATGTTGTGAAAGATAGAATTTGTGTAAAATACAACATGGAAAATATTGAGAGAAAGGGAGAAACTGCTGATTAGCAGTTTCTTCTTTTGTCTCAATGTTTCCTAGGCCATATTTATTAGGGACGTCAAAACCAGGTCTTGTTTGGGAAAGGGTTAATACTATGATATTCATTTGAACTGTCTCCATGAGATAATTATAATAAATGCTCATAGCATTTGGTTTGGATTAGTAAATATTGACCATATTTACTAATCCAAACCCTCTGTATAATGAGTACACATTTATATCATGACATTTTTATCATAAGCTCTGAATCTACACTTAATTAGGCTAGTAAAAGTACATTTAACATGTAACATTTCTCTTTTAAAGTTAGAAACAGAAATTCATTTTTAATTGGAATTTTAAGAAATGTGAAAAAAAGATAGTTTCCTTACATGTCCATTACTTTTGATTTTTCTCCTTGAATCACCCCATAAATGGCCCCTCTCCTTGTATTCTTCACCCATCCTCTCAGCCCTCTCTCCTGGGCAGCAGTAAAGGCATACTGAAAATAGGTGAATGATATTCATTTTAAATCAGAAAGTAACCAATCATCACTTTTCAACAGAAACATGTGTAACTGCAGCTTGATTTAACCCTTTCCCAAACAAGACCTGGTTTTGACGTCTCTAATAGAAAATGCTTTGGAAAACATTGAGACAAAAGAAGAAACTGCTGATAACCAGCAGTTTCTTCTTTTGTCTCAATGTTTTCTATGCCATATTTTACATAAATTCTACCTTTAATACCTTACATTTTGTCATTTGTGACAGTTTTTTAATTTGACCACCGTAAAATTTTGTCGTTTGGGAAAGGGTTAAGCTGCAGTTACAAGGTTTTTTGTTGAAAAGCATTGCAATCCTTGACCTTACATGTCAATAGCTTTTGTTTTTTATCCCAAGTTATCCAGCACACAAGATAATTCTGAAATATGAAGAGGAGGTTATCTAGAGTATTCAGTTTACCCTTTCAAATCAATCTCTTGATTTGAAATCCATATTAAAAACTCTTATAAATATGATTTTTGGGTGGAAATTTTCCATGTGCCAATGCATTGATCAGACTGTACTTAGCGACAGCTTGATCTGGAAACATGGTAGATCTAGTCTCAAATGCTAAAAAGGTCCTTTTTCCAAAAATACCGACTCAAATGTATCATCTCAAATATAAATACAATTCAATTAATCATCTGCAAATCCTGTCACCATAGAAAATCTTAAGATTTTCTTCATTGTTAATGGATTCCATGAAGTTCAATTAAGAAGAAATTACTTACCGGTCTAAATTGGACACCTATGAAATAGAAAAAGAAAGTTCTAAATTAATTCTAGTGCTTAGATCTAATTTCTATTATACAAAAATTTGTCATTTTTAAGGCTTTCCTAAACAATATATTATAATTAGATTCTAGCCCTTTCCCAAACAACAATATTTTACAGGCCCGTACGAACAGGGGGGGCTAGGGGGGGCTAGGGGGGGGGGGGCTAAGCCCCCCCAAAGTTGGTCACAATTGCCGATTTTTCCTTTTTTCACACTGAAAATTTAGGGAAAATCCAAATTAGCCCCCCCCCCAATATTCAGAGACTGAGGCTTTAGCCCCCCCCCCCCCAATATGGAATTGCTTCCTACGGGCCTGTTTTAAATTTGTCTGATTCAAAAGTGGCAGCAGACCACAAAATGTTTGTTGAATGTTGATAAAGTCATGATTGGTCTTTTGTGCAAAATAACAATAAAGGTATTGAGGCACAAGGAGAAATTACTGAATAATAGCATTTTCTTCTTTTAGCTCAATGTTTTCTATTATTAAAGCCTTTTCAAATAAGGATGTCAACACCAGGTATTGTTTGGTAAAGGGCTAAGTTTGACAACCCATATAGAAAGAAAATAAAAACATTGAGAGAAAATAAGAAATACAGATAAAAAAGAAATGGATGAGAGAAAGCTTTTTAGACACTGAGAGGAGAAAGGAAATTCATATATTTTTCAATTATAATATCATAAATTATTAGATCTTTATTTTCCCTCAATATTTCAATCACTGCAGTGATCGCACATTATTGACTTCCATTCATCTTTTAAATTTGTAGCATATGATTCATATAATAAATCAATTAGAACATTTAGATAGTCATAGTAGAGATTATTACTATTTAGTCATATAACGCTAGCTTAATCTGTAATTTAATGGGGTCGAAAATGTCTGGGTACGAATCCGCCATGGTAACTATAGACGCCGACAGGTAACTATTTTACCTGAGAAACATTTCAATCAACAAATGGATAAATAAATGGATACCTTGAACGAGTCCATCCACTTCAAAATCCACCGACAACAGTCTAGAAGGATCTGTGAATCGCTGGTCTGACATTTCGGGAGATGTCAGTCTTGTTTACGATAAATCACTGCTCAGAAACAGTGAGTTACTTCCCTTGATCACCATAGATAATGCATAAGTTCATTTTCTTTTTTGATTGAATGGTTGATTGAATGGTTGATTGAATGGTTGATTGATTGATTGATTGATTGATTGATTGATTGATTGATTGATTGATCATGTCAAATCATACATGTAGCACAATTCAAAAACATTCAGAGAAAATGACATTAAAAATTTGGTTTTCTGCCATTCTCTCAAAGTTTCTCAATACACTGTCTCACGGTGTATAATCACGTGACTCAGAATATCCGATGATCTTCAATATCTTTTTTAACCCTCATGACCAATTTGAATTCGGTTTGAAGCAGAGAAGGTGGGAAAATGCCAGGAATAAGCTGGACGTGCTGGATTTTTGAAAAATCAACTGATAAAAAAGTTATTGAAGATAAACCAAAATTTTGGTTAATCTTCAATAACTTTTTATCAATTAGATCTAATTTTTCAAAGATCAACCACGTCTATCTAATGCGTGACGTCTGTCCACATTCTCTGCTTCAAATCGAGTTCAAATCGGTCCAGTATTTACAAAATTATTGAAGATTGTCTGAAAATATTGTATCACGTGATTATCCATCGTGTGTCTTGTAACCAAATACCACACAAAGACGTTTCTTGACTACCCACAAGATGAGGGCTTCGGAAAACATTGTGTCAAATGAAGAAATTTCTTGTAACAAGCAATTTCTTCATTTCCCACAATGTTTTCTACATAAAAATGCAAAAAATGTAAAATTCCATTCACTTGAAATCGCCGTCTATAACATCTTTGAGTTTGGACAAGTTCAAAATTTTGCTGTCTGGTAATGGGTTAAAAGGATCAAATCCTTTGTGAAAGGTTTAATTTCATAGTTCCCTCATGAGTTTTTACAACTCATCAATGAAACAAAAGTTTGTAAAAGATGTCCTTTTAATTGAATGGTTAAGCTAGACTTACCTTGGTAAGGTGAAGGTTGATCATAATTTCATCCAACACATAAAATCCCTATGAGCTCACACAGATATACGACGGTTCCACGTCAGGTTTAACATAATTACAAAATAAGTACCAGGTAATTGCAAATATTTCATTAAATAACAGATACCACGCTCTATTGGTTGTTTGAACTATTTCTGGCGGAAACCACGTCAGGTTCAACATAATTCCAATGTACGTAATTACAAAAAAAAATCATCAAAGAACGGAAACCACGTTCTATTGGTTGTTGAATTATTTCTGGCGGAAACCAGGTCAGGTTCAACATAATTACAATGTACACAATTACAAAATATTTCATTAAAGAACGGATACCACGTTCTATTGATTTGTTTGAACTATTTCTGGCGGATACCACGTCAGGTTCAACATAATTACAATGTGCGTAATAACAAAATATGTCCGTATAGAACAGATACTACGTTCTAATGATTGTTTGAATTATTTCTGGCTGAAACCACGTCAGGTTCAACATAATTACAATGTACGTAATAACAAAATATGTCCGTAAAGAACAGATACTACGTTCTATTGATTTCTTGAACTATTTCTGGCTGAAACCACGTCAGGTTCAACATAATTACAATGTACGCAATAACAAAATTTGTCCGTATAGAACAGATTCTACGTTCTAATAATTAGTTTGAACTATTTCAGGCGGAAACCACCCCAAAACAAGGCCTGCTGATAACCACCATTTTCTTCTCTTGTCTCAATAATGTCGGTGCTTTATAACTTTACGCAAAATCTCTTTTTAACAAGAATAATTTTGTCGTCTGCAGAGGTTAATTTAACCAACAATCCAAAAATTGTGTAGTAGGCCTACTTGAATGGGTTAAACTAGACTCGAAACATGTCGTAATTGATGATTCCAAATTTGGAATGTCGCAATTTAATGCGCCCAATCGGCGGAAACGGAAGTCTTGGTTACGTTAGTGACGACGTCATAGTTGTCACGTTAACACGACGTTACGGTCAGCTACAACACAACAGCGTTACGCTGTTGATTAAATTACAAAAATGCGGAATAAAAGTCGAATATAGCGAGATGGGTAATTGCCTATGCATTCCCAAAAAGCATAGAAGATCTGGTTCTGGACCGGAAAAGGAGAAGAATACAGGATCCTCCGAGGAACAGCCCCCGAATAATGGCGTTCTGTGCGATGAAAACAGCGAGACATTTGTCTCTCAAGGTATGAAACCTACGTCTTATTTATTTATTTATCTATTTATTTATTTATTTATTTATTTATTCATTTATTTAATATATATTTATTTATTGTTAGATGTAATGAAGAGGGTAAAGGCAATAATAATATTATCCATGGATACTGATCAGACTGAACATACGCGAAGCCTTATCTGGATTCGCGTTAGTCTAAAATACCTTTTTCAATCATGGCTCATTTGTGAAATATATCAGCCGGGATCTGTAAACGGGGTTCATTGTGGCATGCGCAAAATCTAATAAACTGTTTTGAAACTAATCAAGATCCTCGCTGTCCCAGACTGAAAAGTTTTAGAGTTGCTCGAATTAAAAACTGTTGCAGATGACCAATATATATGTTACTTAACATCATAGCACTGAAAACACTGACACGAAGGGAAAAATGCTGGTGTTGGGTGGGAAAATGTTAAACGGGCCCTTATTCCAGATTGTGGTTCAATTTGATTTATTGGGGTTTAACGCCGTTTTTAACACTTATGGTCATATCGCGAAAGCTAAAGTACCTACGAGGGGCGTTCAATTAATTTTGGAACTGGGGTTCTATAAGCCATAGTTATGTCGCAATTCAATTTTAAGTTTCTTTAATCCTTCGAAGTAATCGTCTTTGACACCCACAGTATTCTAAAGTTTTGAGATCCATTACTTATATGCCAATAAATGGGCCTCTTTTGGAACACCCCGCAGACACTGGTAAATTACACTGCATATGGAACATGAAGGCCTATGCCGACGACCACGGGCCTTTTTCGTCATCATGGGGAACACAAAAAAGCCACACGTGCTTAAGCCCGATTATAATGGTGGATGAAGACGCTGTGCAGCATGTGTCTCTTCCAGGAAGTCGTGGACAAGATGACACCTGTGGACAGCTCCGTTGTCATGGATTTGGTACAAGCCTCTTTAGCCGGCCCTAGACCTGCTCGTTTTGTGATATTTCTTTACTTTCGCCGACATACATTTCTTGTATGAATAACCGGCGATAGTGGTACTATTTGAAACAGTAATTTGAACAATACACCCGTTACATTTGAAAATTACCGCGTGCAAAACTTTTGCCGCGCTTTTAATAGTATGGCTATTACGGACCTTTCCCGATCTTTTCGCAACCATTGCTTTCTAATGATACGCCATTGGTGTTCATAATGGTAGATTATTGTTCAATCATATGTATACGAGGGTTGTCCCAATAAATCGTAGACACATTAAATAACTTGCCTTATTAACGTCGCATAATGTTTATTTTCCGTATGAACATTGTTCGTCCATTTTTGAATTATTTTTCTTTCATTAGCTGTTCATATATCTCCTTTATATCCAGTTCTACCCGATTATTTTAATCGCGTAGTGGTCGCGCGGCGCACGTGAAAAATATTGCCTTTCACGCTTGTCGTTCCTGATAAACTGTCGTGATAAAAGAAATATCGTTTCTATTTTCAGTAAAAAAAAGTTACACAACTGGATCGAGTAAATTATGTTTAGTAATTGTGCCAAATTTCAAAGCATTGGCGTTATTTGTTTTCGAAGTAAGATGTTTTAAAAGAGAACGAATAACAATTTCGTTGACGTAAAAAGACGACGTTGCTGAACATTGCGGCGCACCTTAAAATTGTCCGTTCTGCGATGTGAAGAGCAGTATGGCACCTTGAATCTTTAATGAAGATGAAAGGGATTAAAATAGATTGCCACGTGTCTATATAACATGTATGGGCAATTTTTTTTGAAAGTCTCAAAAAGACATTTCAATATTGTCCCCGATGAAGGCCAATATTGTGTAGAAAAACGGGCGTGAAATAGTAAAAAGAAGTCACTGATTAGAATAAAAGGAAAACGCACAAGAGTATGGCGAATAAAACGGACTTTGAGATGTAAAATACATTTGATCGAATTAATTTGATAATTATTAATTTTAAAATTACTTGAAAAATCAAGAGTATCCGGGATATAGGCACAAAGTTCAATCATAAGGCAAGAAAATGCAATTCGGTTTCCCGTTAAAATGAGACGTTGATACAACATGACGTCGTGACGTGCGCCGCGGGTCGGTGCATGCCTTTGCAAAAAATTCTATATATTCAGTATAAGGTAAGCATTTAACTTGATATTTTGTCACAGTGGCGTCAAAAAGTGTGGGCTTAAACTATGGAAAAATTAGAAATATCTGTGGATTGGTTTTTGATTTATCGGCGTTGTCTACGATTTATGGGGACAACCCTCGTAAAGCTCAGAAAGCCCACATTTGTTGCATTTATTGCATTATTTCAACATATATTTTGCACGGGCAGCTCTCAGTCCTATAAGCAGCTGGTGGGGGACCCAATGGGCATAATCCTTCCTGTGTTTCAACCCTTTCGTCAAAATCGTATAACATGTCCCCGATTAAAAACTTACTTTATCTGCTATTTCTTGCACATGGAACCATGCGTCTTGTTCGGTCATGTCGGAATCTACAGCAACATTTGCTTTGGCACTAGCTCTACCCGGATTGCCTGAGAGGGGGGCATCATTCAGGCCAGTTTTACCAATCTTCATTTTTATTATCTTCCTAAAAACTGACGTATATTCAACGTTCGAATGTCCACGAATCTGATATAGTTCATTATATACATGTTATACAGATATTTCAAAGCCTATGCGACCTGCAATATAGAACCGTAAATCCTACTTCAGTTCGTTTTCCATTTTGCGCACAGCGAAATAGCCAGTGTATATGAGTGAACCAACTTAAAAGTTCAATAACTTTTGAAGGAGTCAACGAATTTGTCTCAAATTTTAGCCAAGTGTGGACAGTAATTTTCCCGTCAAATAGCCACAAGCACAGTTAGTTTTATAGAACCATGAGGTATGGTGGACCATTAGTACCACTTTTAATTGAACGCCCCTCGTAACGTGGGTTCCTGGTATCTCTCGCACCAGTACTACCACAATATCCAAACCGAGCACCCAGCTGCTCTCTCACATAGATGATTCATATGACTTTTGTCAAATATCAGAATTGATACAGGCCGAGTCGAATTCGAACTCACGACCCCTGGATTGACAGACTCTTACGTAACCGACTGAGCTTCTCAGGGCTCGGCAGATCGCGGTTCACATAAATGAGTTTGATTTTGAAACTTGCTTTTAAAAGTACCGACCCCTGTCAGTATGCACGGACTGACTAGAACCAAAACTTTTTGTTGTAACAAGGTTGTTGTCTAGTTTTTATCATACGATAATACATTTTCCAAATGCGACATCTGATTTACGGCTGCTAAGTCTGGCTCGTTTCTCAAAAAATGGTTTTGTAAACTTCAAAGAAGGTCCTTCTTATCATCAAAAGTCATAACACTTTCCCAAACAATATCTGGTTTTGACGTTCCTTACAGAACTGAATTGGAAAAACATTGAGACAAAAGAAGAAAATGTTGATTATCAGCATTTTCTCCCATTGTCTCCATATTTTCTGTGCTATATTGTTAACAAATCTAATATTTCTCGACATCCATTTTGTGATATGAATCAGCTTTCAAAGTAGGCTACCCTAAAGGTTTGTTGTTCGGAAAAAGGATTAATTAATTCATTTATATTCCCTTACAGCCGAGCTGCCCTGCGAAGGTCCCATTATACCTGAAGACAACAGATCAAAATGCACCATCATGTACGTCTGTCCAATAGTGTCCAGTAGTATTCTACTGAGATACGATGACGAGGACGAACAGATTACAACAGAGCTCGCCGGGGGTCCAAACAAATGTGAGACAGCTGAGCAGAAGTTTGAATCAAATGATGCCACTACAGAGCCAACTTGTTCGGATGACCAGGTCCTTAAGGCTGACCAAACGACATGCACAGCTGTGCATGTAGATTCTGCAAGGGGAGCTATAACAACAGAGGTGGACAAACACGACGCAGCAGAAGAGAAAGCTGAATCGAGTTATGTCACCCACGAGCCAACTGTCACGAATGAGCTAAAACCAAAATCTGGCCAAATGTCACGTGTCGATGGAAACAAAAGTGAAGGTGTTCCTCAATTAGCCGGGAGTGAGATAGCAGACCAAAATGATGAGCCAAAGAGTACAGAAGAACCAATTGGCTCGAAAGATCTAACATCAAAAGTTGAAAGTGAAGCTATAACAAAGGAATTCCCTCACCAACCTGAGAGCGAGACTTCAACTCAGAGAGCTGAAAAGTCTGGTGTCATTGTGACAACATCTAGTAAAGATAACAAATTGTCAAGCGCAGGTTCCAAGCCATTTGTCCAAAAGTCTTTAGGGCGAGAAAAGGGAAATGAAGCAACGAAGGGTCAGAGAACCGTAAAGAATGAAACACCCAATACCGCTACAAGGCTTATTGAGGTTCGGGAGTTCAAGGAAAACACGGGCGATGAACCAACAAGTATGCCTACTGAGAAGGAATACACTCCAGAAGTCGTTAAAAATTCAGAATCAATTGCCTACAAATTTGAACAATTTGAAACCCCACCTGGCCCTACAAAGGAGGTATTTCAAGCGAAAGAATGTAAAGAAAACTGTAATGCTGTACTAGAAAACAAACGGAACAGCAAAGAGAGAGGCATCGGTGCATGTTTACAATTACCAAACAAACACATGGAAGAAGTTATTGAAAAAGCATCTAGTGAAAACTCAACAATCAAAAGACGGGAAATTCAAGTACAAGAGAGCAATGACAGCGCAAGGGATGGGTCATCATGTATTGCTACTAAGGGTGTACCATCTAAGAAAGCAACAGATAAGTCAGTACCCGGTAACTTATCACAAGGTGAATTTGAAGAATACAACAAAGGCTTAGCATCGGCTACTTCTGTTAAGGTTATCAAAGTTGAAGAAGTAAATAGTAACTCAGCCTCTGGCGAAACAATAACAGCTATGGGTCAGTTGTCAACAGACATTGATACTGAGCAAACAAAGCACAGAAAAGTCAAACATTCAGATGTCGTAATGAATGGCATCCCGAATACCAAAAGCACAGTAAGTCAGCAAATAGGCAGATTTGTCGTGGAACCGGTGAGTGCACAGAGCGTGCAAGGGAATGTTACAGAGCGAAAGACAATCACAGGCGTTGCTGATGTTGAAACTCCTGTAACAAAATTGTCCATAAAAGGTGCGATGAGTAGTCCTGCAGTCCCCATCAAACAGCATGTATCTTCTCACATAAAGGAATTCGGAGCACTGTTGAATGTGCTCTCAGCACTGAAGATCCCCCAGCAGAAAGTTACACCTGATAGCAACATTGTTGTCCCTTCTAACAACAAGGCCACTTCAGATGACCCTATCACAGCATCTACCAGCAAGGCTCATGTGTTTGGACCTCAGTCTGATTCTTATGACAAATTCGGAGTCTACAAATCTAAACAGGGTATCGAAAACTGGCTACAACAATCTAACTCGGGAACATCAAGTCAACGAGTAGGAGAAAGTAACACATCTGTTGCGTCAACTACCAAGAAAGTCAGCGACTTTGACATCCCGAAGAAAGCCCGTAAACCACCACCAGCACCACTTGTGTTGAAGAAGCCAAGTCCACACTTGTATTGCACCCCTGCTATAGCCAAGTCTGATACTGACAATAAAGTCAACTGGACACAGCTGGAAGCCAAAGGTATGGTTTATTCGATAACTACATATGTTACCACTGAAAGTCCAGCTAAATTTAGTAGTAAGAGATAGAATGGCGAAAAGGTCATAACATAAATAGAAGAGAAAATTATATAATCCTCTTTCTGAAATGCTAGAATACGACTATGTCATCCAGGGGTACTCGATATATTAAAGTATTAGTTTATTCAAAATGCATGTTTACTATGTTCACTAAACTATTCTCGGGAAAATAAAATTGACACGGCATTTGTTTATCCATTCGTTGAACATCAGACTTAACGACAATCATTCATTGGGGAGCATAAATAATCTAAGACATGTTTAAGTTTTGATACATAGCTCTTTTTATTACAAATCTTACAACTTCATTTTACAGGACCCCAAACTGAAGTGTTATGGACCACTAAGCCGTCAGCCTTCAACGTAAAGCTACCTCCTCTCCCAAAACGGCTGTTAGAACGTAAAGGCAGTGTAGAGAAACTACAAGAATCCTGGGTACTTCCTCAAGTGAAGCAGATTGAGACGTTAAAGAGAGAATGTGGAAGTAAGTAAAACATCTTTTTTTTTTCATAACAATCCGGTGGTTTTATGGATGAATTATAAACAGTTGCCAAAATTAAAAGATACTTTGCAAGTGTTTTGTTCTTTCTGTGGTTTATTATACAGGGTGTCCCAAAAGTAAGGTAACACTTATAAATGGTTCTAGCTCTGCTATTTCTTAGCCGATTTCTTTCGGAAAACTATCAATATCTGCAGAATTCATTGGAATTTTGTTCACCATAGACTTCAGTGATATGCACATATCAAAATGACGTCATTTTTGACGTCATCTGTACCACTATCAAAATGACGTCACGACCTACCTTCTCAAAACGTATGTATGCGGTAAAGCATATCATTTATCTAAATGTCCAATATGTGTGCAAATGAAATTTAAATTCTAATTCAAAATAGAAGATTCACCAAGAGGAATACCTATCTACTCAATTATAGATAAATTTGAACGACCTTGGTCAGATTTTGATGAACATGGAAGCAAAAGCCCGAAAACATCCCTTAGCACAGAACGCATCTAAGCTTTGAATGAGACTGCATACGGAAGTCCAGGAAAGTCAATGAGAAGAATTTCGTCCGATAAAGATTCATTGAAATCATTAGTACAGTGTATTTAGAATCTTTATTTGAAATTTTCCCATACCATATTAAAATCATGACTTTGGAAGATCGAGTTGAAGGCTAAGAATGTTGTCGGTGGACACATGCCGGATTTGAATTCACTGGACTATTTTTTGTGGAAACACGTGTTGTCTAAAGTGTAATTTCCACAGCAAGAACATATTAAATCAAACATGTTCAATGTTGCTATAAAACATTCAAGGAGAATGTATGAACCTTTCTATGGACACATATGAGGCAGTTATTAGCCTAAAACTTTTAGCAAAAGAATAAATCAAAGAAAGTGACAGAAGGGACGTAATCTAGAGAACGTCATTTACTGTGAAAATGACGTCATTGATAAAATATGGTGTATTTGGTTTATCATATATAAAATACACAAATTTTATGATAATTTGATGAAATTTCTTTCATTCAATTTTACACATAACCCTCTGTACTGTCAGCGATATAAGGAATATATAAGTGACATATTGGCGGAGATATATTAGATTTTAAGTGTTACCTTACTTTTGGGACACCCTGTACATGTAATTTCTAAACGCTGGCAAAGCACTTTTATCTCTAATTGAACGAGTAACTTATTCGCCTTCAAAAGACTGAAACTTCAAATAGTTTCTACACTTATAGTAATTTGATAACAATGCCACAACAACATACAAGAGGTTGCGAAACAGTTCTAAATTTGCTATAAAAATCCAAACCCTATGTGGTGGAAACTCATGTTAATCGTCTCGATGAGGCGATTCCATAGAGAACTCACAACATAGGATTTGGGTGAATAATCAATGAAATATTGCATTTTTGAAAACCCATTGATCCCCTCTTATGTATAGCTCCAAATTAAATGCAACGATCTGTTATTTCAGGGTTCCCAGGTCTAGTGGTCCCCACACCATTACGTCATAAGTACAGTGTGGCTATAAACAATATAGATGAATTATCACAAGAAAACGACGATGACACAGTGGATACCATAGATAAAGCCAAGAAAGAGGGTGCAGACTAGAATGTGGCTTGTGGCTTGTTTAGTCTTGAAAATCTCTTCGGAGTTTATGTTGATTAGTATGTTTATGTATGACGGTTATGAAAATAACCCGACGGTTATAAACATATGAGCATCATAAATACCAGGGATTAGATATAGAAGGAAGGCAATTGTTTTTTATGAAACGACCGTAAATGACAAATTTTGAGATGTGAAATCTATGACATCTAAGAAAATTTAATGGCATTAACCCGTTGAAAAAAAGAGAGAATTGGCCATCATTTCCATCTGGGATTTATGTTGATTAGTATGTTTATGTATGACGGTCATGAACGTGGCCCGACGGTTATAAACATATGAACATCATAGATACCAGAAGTTAGATCAAAATAGCTATCAATGAAGATGAAAAAAGGAATTTTACTATAAAACGCAATCAAGAAAATTGTTTGAAGAATTCTCTGTGAGTTTATGTTGATTAGTATGTTTATGTATGACGGTTATGAAAATGGCCCGACGATTATAAACATATGAACATCATAGAAACCAGAGGTTTGCTTCAAACCTTTGAATATAAGAAAAAAGTCAAAATAAATGAGTTTTATACAGCAAGTAAATGTTAGTCATATCTAAACCCTCTTCCCAGCAAGAACCTTGTTTCAGAAAAGAATTGGTAAAAAAAGTAACTCTGTAAGTTGCAATAATCCATACTTATTTCACATCGCTTATGGTATTCCACCTATCATTATGCATCAAAGTTTTCGCCTCTACCTTACCTATTTTCCTTGACAACGGAAATGGACGAGGGTATCCGGATTTTAAAAATTCGGATACCACCATCAATCTCCGTGGCCACGAATGACGCCTTTTTAGCACGGAGTGTTTGGTATCTAATGATGGATGGAATACCTTATAGCTTTTCTAATACACCAAACTAGACTTTGTCACTCTAGAAATCTATTGTATGCCTAATAGGACAATAATGACAGAAATATTTCCATTTTATAACCTCGCATGTCATAAAATCATCATCTTGGGATTTCATCTGATTACACTTTTCAAAACATGTCTTGGTTTTGGCGTCCGTGGGTCCATAGTAGAAACAACTTTGGAAAACGTTGGAAAATTCATTCATATAAGCATACTCTTTTTCTTTGCTTCTAATGAGTTCAATGATGCAGTATGTCGATCTATTTCTCATAGGAAATGTTTGAAATGAAGCAAAATTCTTGCATTTATACCAGTCCAGAAGCGTCTTCTTTTGAAAAGGGATACTTAGTTCTTTCCGAAACAATACCTGGTTTGACGTCTCTAGAAGAAGAGGCTTGGCAAAATATTGATGCAAAAGAAGAAATGCTGATAATCAACATGCTCGTTTATCTAAATATTTTCCATGTCATTTACATACCAAATCGAATCACATCAACACCAATTTTGCCGTCTGCAGCAGCTTTCAACTCGGAATAATCCTACAATGTTATACCGCTTAGGAAAGGGTTAGTTAACGTAATCCTATGTCTATCCAGACTAATTTCGCTCAGTGGACATAAAACCTTATTTTGTCCTAATATGTTCATTATAAAATGACCATTACTTCTTATTACTCAATATGACCAGTACCCTTAGTAAAGTCTGTGGTATTGTTCTATGGACCAATTTGCCACCAGCGTTAATTTAACCAATTCCCGAACAAACCTTGCTTTTGACGTCTTTTGTAGTAAACGCTTGGGGAAACATTCCGACAAAAGAAGAAATGCTGATACATGTAACTGGTATCAATAGTTTAGATGTTAAGGTAGTCCATCCCAAACGAGATTCGCGCGACGTCGGAATTATTCGGGCGATGTCGAAAACTTTCGGCGGTGGAATTTTCCACCGCCGAATGTTTACGACCGTGCCCGAATAGGTTCAGATACGTAACGACGCCACTCGAGAAAATCCGACGTATTATTAATCTCAAAATGGCCACATAACGGGTATTCTACCTAAATATTTTTCACAAATTCTATTTTTTCAACAGCCATTTTTTGTAAATCAGAACAATTTTTTTGAAGTTTAGGAAAGGATTGTAATTTGGTTTTGAACGATAAACAATGAAAACCCCAATTAGGCTGAACCTGAATAAATTCGAAAGGAATTTAGTCAGTGTCTTTAGATAAAATCCACAACAAAAGAAACTCTGGTCCAAATACGTTCATAAATGTAGAACGAGTTGAGTTTACTCCATTAAACAATGCGACGGTCTCTGATTATTTAGCAGAGCAAATCATAAGAGGGGATAAATGAATTCTATCTATTTATTTGCTAGGTCATTTGATTCGTCTCGATGAGGCAATTCCAATGCTTGCCCACAACAGAAGGTTTAATGACTATGAAGCATAGTGTTGCATTTAAAAAAAATATCATAACCCCTTTTATATATGAGCCAGGATCTGGAAAAACGTCCATTATAGCATTTGAGACAGCCAGGTTGCAAGATCAGGCTTTGACTAGATGTAGTGTAGCCAGCAGCCATGTTACTCTCAAATAGTTGCTACAGACCACGAGGAAGCTTTTGGAGAACAACATTGTTCCTGGTCAAACTGCGTGTATTGGCAGGCTGATCTGGAACCATGTTGTTCTCAAATGCAATTAGGGACGTTTTTCCAGATTCTGGCTCGTATACACTTAGAGACACTTCCAACGCAACACTTACCTTTTTGGTAATAACTTGAAATTGAATGATCCATTTTTGATAAAATTTTCAACAGATTTAATTTTTTAACTATTGCATAATATCTGTAATTTTCATAAAGAAACATTGAGTAGAAATTATTTGATTTGCAGTTTATACAAAATGACTAGAAAACAAAAAGTCGCAAAAAGGCTGTGTGAGTTTATAACGTAAATGCATGTTATTTATGTAACAATATTAAAGTTTATGACATTCTGCTAACATTCTGTGTGCCCGTCATGGATCTAAATGACACGAAGGCACCTACTTCTCAGTGATAAATCATAATAGATGATGTCTTTTTTCGGAATCGTTCTTAACTCGTCCCTTTTAAGTTCCTCTTCCAGTTGTTGAACATTTCTTGGAGCGAAAAGGCAAAAAACTGATGTCTTGTCACAAATTCGATGATTTTGTGCAATGCTGACACGTACAAAACATTATTTATTAAACAAAATAGGTGCAACTGAATTCTAGTATTGCTTCGCACGTGAAAGCATGTTATCGAATCTTATGAAGCAGTGGTGTGAGATATGAGCATGATTTGTTGACGCTGCTTTGATGCTATTGAATTCTCCAATTTCCTGGGGTTTTGTGACTTTTCATTTTTGGGTCTTAGTGAAAAACTTAAAATATTTTTTATGTTCGGATCAATCGATTTTGGTGAAATTTACAGAAAACATGAAAACATAGGTGATTTATATTCGCTGAAGATTTCATAAAATACACTGCATTATTTATTTAATTATAATGAAAAATGTAAGTGTTGCGTTGGAAGTGTCTTTAAGTGTATAGCTCTGTTTCAGCCTTTTCGTTATTTTATTTACAGTCTGGAGAAAGGATATTTAACCTTTCCCAAACGACAAAATTTTAGGGTGATCCAATTTGAAAGCTGCTGCAGACGACAAACTCGATGTTGATAACGATAAGATTTGTGTATAATATAGCTCAGAAAATATTGAGACAAAAGGAGAAACTGCTGGTTATCAGCAGTTTCTTCTTTTGGCTCAATATTTTCTCAAGCCTTTTCTATTAGGGACGTCAAAACCAGGTCTTGTTAAGAAAGGATATGAAAGTGGGGATCACACTATTTATCAAACTAGGCCGTCTGGTATTTGTAAAGAATACCCTTAGGGAGGGTGGGAATAAATAGCAAACAAGACAATCTCAATTCTGAGAAACTTTAATACAAACAAGTTCTATTAGACGGTATTCCCTTTAGAATTTGTCCTGGTTTTCTAAAGAAACCGATACCTTTTATACGACGATCTTGACAAACTTAAGGTGCGGTCGCATTTGTTAATATGGGTAAGTTATATTAACCGTTTTGCCCTTTGGAACTTGTTCTGGTTTTGTAAAGAAATAGAGACCATTTGTAGGATAATTGCAGTGATAGTTGTTAAAGATACATGTACGGTGAGAAATGTAAAGGGAGATTAAAAAAGATAACGAGAGAATATCGACGTAACAAGCAAATTACCATCGCCTTTCTTCTAAAACCGCGTAACAGTTAAATACAGCTTGTATTTGCCTGCAGTTAGATGAAATACAACGAGATTATCCTTGTTTTTCTTCGAAAATCTCCAAACTAGACATTGATTAAAGCTGAAGTTATAAGAATTTTTAAGAAAAACGACGTTTTGATCCCCTATTATAAAAGTGCTGGTCAAACAAGAGAAGAGTGTTCGTATTCAAACTTGAGCGTTGTCTCTCCGCTTGTTTCTCCGCGAGTTGTTTATTTCAAAGCACTGAAGAAGACATAAAGGAACAAGCATTGCACATTGAAACATATTAATAATTGCCAAGCAAGATGTAGGAAGAATCGTGCAGTGTAGAATTACATCAGAATGCACGCACGAGTATGTATAGGATGACCTTATTCAATGTTGTCTGTCAAAGTACAGTCGACACTCGTTGTGTCGAAGTCAGAAGGGCCGTCAAAATACCTCGACATATCCGGAGTTCGAGTAAACCGATTTTGACCGTTTTTTTTTTTTTTTTTTTTTTTTTTTTTTTTTTGTTTGAACATCATTTGGCCTATTTGTTGCTAATCAAGTGCGTTGATGATTGAAATATAGTAGGAAAAGGAAAGAAATTGCTCGAAACGAGCAATTTCTATCCTTTTCCTACTAAATTTCAATTTCAATGGCTATATTTATTTTATAATAATTTTGTTTGAACTTTTTAAAATCCGTTGAAGAGGACGGGACCAAAGATTCGCTTCGACTTAAGGACAGATCCTCCAGTTGTTACTGCGCAACTTACTGCACATATCCTAAATAACGAAATAAAGCTGTTTCGGTAATTGGCCTTTTTCAGCAAATGTATTTCTTACATTTAGTTAATGTTTGGTTGATAAATGACAAGACCCTTTTCGGTTATTTCAATTTTCTCTGTTTGGTCAATTAAAGTGTAATAGTACTCGGATTGTACATTTCGCTTTCTGTTACGCGTTCAAAATGTGGCGTTAGCGATAGGAAACGGAGCAACAAAAGCAAAGTGGTGTCTTTATGAGATAGTCCGCTTCAGATGGACACAAAAGATGACACGTTTTATTATCTAAAGCTGGCAACAAGGAAGAAAATGGATAAAAGCGGTGAATCAATTTCGGACAGAGCTGTAAAAAGTAAACCGAATTTTACTTATAGCTAAGAAAAACGCTTCGTTTGGTATATTTTTCTTTTTTTGATTTTGTAGGTATGACCAAGCACTATGTCTATACCAAAAAAAAAAATTCTTACCGCTGGAATATTTTTTATCATCAGAAACGTTGCGAAAAAAGAGCAATTTCAGCTACTTTTGAAAGAATGTTTTACTAAAAAATTCAAAATCATGACTAAATTTTCCCAAATTGATACTCATTTAGACAGAATAAAACATATTGAACACAATAAAGACTTATTTATGTAATCCTAGTCATTTCGAACACCTTTTTTGTGGGTATTTAAGTGACACCTCATTTTTGCAATTTTAGACAAGAGTAGTCTCCCTTGAAATTCAATAACTTTTTAATTCGCTTGGTGACCTATAGTTTTTAAGTCGTTTTTTAACTTCTCCTATATTTAAATATCAGTACAGAAAAAAACAAAAAAAAATCTTACCGTGGGAAATAAATGGAGGATCTGTCCTTAAGCGGAAATTCGACGTATCCGATGTCGACATAACGAGTGTCGACTGTACTTATTAATTCAACGATTAGCATGACAATGGTTGAAAGCGCATATAAATGTTAAAACAATAAACTAAAACGATTTAAATTCGTCATTTCAATTTTTCTTTGGCATGTGAGTGTGATCTAGTTGGGGAAATGTATTTAAGAATAATCAGTTGCCATTCAAATGTGGCAAATAATTCTCAAACTAAATTTGAAATTGGAAAAAATAGTTTCTGACCAATGCCCCTTCTTGCACAATTTATAAATGATGCTGTGTTTTTTAACCCTTTCACAAACGACAAAATTTAAGAGTGATCCACTTCAAAACCTGCCACAGATGACAAAATTGAAGTTATTAAAGATATAATTTGTGTTAAATGCTGCATGCAAAATATTGAGACAAAAGGAGAAACTGCTGGTTATCAGCAGTTTCTTCTTTTGTTTCAATGTTTTCCCAAGCCTTTTCTATTGGACACGTCAAAACCAGGTCTTGTTTGGGAAAGGGTTAACTCGTAACTACAGCTTGCTTACTGCTTACCTAAAGTCGACCTTTCCGTCCGTACTTTTGTACTGTTCCAACAGGCCGTCCAGTTGTAATGCTTCAACATCGGTCAATATAACTCCAGTATCCTTCAAAAATTAGGGAGAAACAAACGTTTTAGCACTTCACCAAAATAGAAAAAAAATAATAGGCTATTGTCGCTTTCTTAAAACTGCTGCAGACAACACAAAGGATGTCGATAAAAGAGAAGATGCGTGCACAATATGTTCTACAATGCACAAATATTTTTTTCTTTATCATAATCCAGCTTTGCATTTTCATAGCACTGAAAATATTGAGACATTGGAGAAATATTTTCTTTAAAAAATATCCTGATATTTTCCAAAAAACATTCCTACAAGGGACATCAAAGCCAGGTTGTGTTCGGGAAAGGTCTTACTAGTAGTTCTAACACGAGATTCTACACAAGGGATTTTCACCAAAGATACACAATTTCTTGTCTATGATTTACATCTCAAAACCAGTCTATCAACCTTATCTCCCAATATTAATGTCAAAACATTTCATCGGGACTTAACTACTTCATAAAATGTCATTGACAACTGCTGCACAAGACAAAAAGGATGTTATTTAAGATAGGATTTGTTTAAAATATGACACGGAAAATATTGAGGCAAAAGGAGAAACTGCTGGTTAGCAGCAGTTTCTTCTTTTGTCTCGATATTTTCTCAAAGTAGTTTCTCTTAGGGATGGAAAATGCCTCCTAAGGTCTTACACAAGATTCTACACAAGGGACTTCCCCCAATATATTATATTTCTGGTCTATGATTTACATCTCAAAACCAGTCTATCAACCTTATCTCCCAATATTAATGTCAAAACATTTCATCGGGACTTAACTACTTCATAAAATGTCATTTACAGAAATAAGACACACTCCCAGTTTGTCCCGACAGACGTTTCTCACAAAATCGGTGATAGACAAAATGAGAACAGTCTTCCTATTTTCTAAAATTTGAACAGTTAAAATTGCGGAATTGATAAGAAGAGGGAATGTATCGCTCTACTAGCTAAAGTAAAAGAATTATCTCATGATTTCTTGTAAGCCTCGCACTGCCAAATTTTGAAAAGGGTCACCAAAGGAACATTACTGCCAAGTTTGGTCTGAATTGGCCTATCGGTTTATTTTGTAAAAAATTATTTCATAGTTTGTCTAATTCTGATAAGCACCACCCTGCTACAGCCACATTTATAGACCAATCGAAATTTCACTAACAATGTAAGTAAAGGACCACCCAAGCAACATTTCTGCCAAGTTTGTACTAAATTGATCTAATGATTGTTTTTAAAGAATTTTTGTGTGATAGGCCCCACCCTGCCACGCCCATATTTTTGGACCAATCAAAATTCTTTGAACAATTTATGTAAAGGGTCATACAAGGAAGATTCCTGCAAAGTTTGGTCAAAATTGGCCAGCTGGTTTTAGAGGATAAGATTTTTAAAGAGTTCAGTTATTTTTTTTATTTCTACAAGTCTGATAAGCCCCGCAATGTCACGCCCACATTTATGGGCCAATCAAGGTTTCAAGGACAATCGAACTAAAGACTCACCAAAGGTACATTTCTGCAAAGTTTGGTCAAAATTGGCCGAATGGTTAACTTCAAAAGATTTTTTGAGATTTCTCTAAGTCTGATAAGCCCGCCCTGCCACACCAACATTTATAGACCAATCAAAATTCTTTGAACAATTTAAGTAAAGGGTCACCCAAGAAACATTTCTGCAAAGTTTGGTAAAAAATTGGCCCACTGGTTTGAGAGAAGAAGATTTTTAAAGAATTATTTCAAGATTTCTCCAAGTTTGATAAGCCCCGTAATGCCACGCCCACATTTATAGGCCAATCAAAATTTCACGGACATTTAAGTAAAGACTCACCCAAGGTACATTTCTGCTAAGTTTGGTTAAAATCGGCCACATGGTTGATTTTTAAAGAATTATTTTGTGATATCTCCAAGTCTGATAAGCCCCGCCCTGACACGCCCATATTTATAGACTAATCAAAATTTTTTGAACAATTTAAAGGTCACCCAAGGAACATTCCTGCAAAGTTTGGCCAAAATTGGCCCACTGGTTTGAGAGAAGAAGATTTTTAGAGAAAAAGAGCTAACGAACGGACGCACGACGGACACAACGCCATGACAAGAGCTCGCTGGCCTTCGGCCAGTGGAGCTTAACACAGACATTCGAAGGGGTACATGTCCTGACATATTGGCGATCATCTAGACTACAGAAAAGTAACGCCGTTCATGCAAACTATTCATAAACCTTTGGCAGGAATTGAATGGTCTAGTTAAGGATAAACACAATGCCTGTTAGCTCACAACTTATCATCAACTTGTTCTGAGAAAGAACTAGTGCATGTCGGATTGCGATGCAATACAGGAGTCCCCCACCGGATAACAAAAAATCCTTTCTTATAATATATCTCCTACTTACTAGATCTATAACTGTATACAAAATTTGAAGTTGCTAGCACATTAGGTTTTGGACAAAATGTCCCAAACAAAAATATAAGGGTAAAAACAACCAAGGGCAATAACTCCAAAAGTGGGCGGAGAAGAATGATTCTTGTACATGCCACTTGTCCTCAATGAGATCTATAAGTGTACCAAGTTTGAAGTTGCTAGCACTGATGGCTCAGGAGATATGGTCCGGACAAAAATGTAAGGATAAAAAACAACAACGGACAGTAACTAAAAAAGAGGATGTGGTAGAGTAACAGTTCTTGAGCATTACACTTCAAAAATCTCAATGAGATCTACCAGTGTACAAAGTTTGAAGTTGCTAGGGCTTATGGTTTAGGAGATACGTTTGGGACAAAAATGTAAGGATAGAAACAACAAAAGGCAATAACTCAAAAAGTGGACATGGCAGAGTGACAGTTCTTGTACATGACAATTGTCCTCAATGATATCAATAAGTGTAGCAAGTTTGAAGTTGCTAGCACTTATGGTTTAGAAGATATGTTCTGAACAAAAATGTAAAGGTAAAAACAACAAAGGGCAATAACTCAAAAAGTGGGCGTGGCAGAGTAACAGTTCTTGTACATGACACTTGTCCTCAATGAGATCTATAAGTGTACAAAGTTTGAAGTTGCTAGCACTTTTAATTTAGGAGATATGATCCAGACAAGAATGTAAGACTTAAAACAACAAAGGGCAATAACTCAAAAAGTGGACATGGCAGAGTAACAGTTCTTGTACATGACACTTGTCCTCGATAAGATCTATCAGTGTACAAAGTTTGAAGTTGCTAGCACTTATGATTTAGGAGATATATTCCAGACAAAAATGCAAGGCTAAAAACAACAAAGGGCAATAACTCAAAAAGTGGGCGTGGCAGAGTAACAGTTCTTAAACATGACACTTGTCCTCAATAAGATCTATAAGTGTACTAAGTTTGAAGTTGCTAGCACTTAAAAGTTAGGAGATATGATCCGGACAAGAATGTAAGGCTAAAAACAACAAAGGGCAATAACTCAAAAAGTGGGCGTGGCAGAGTTATGGTTCTTGAACATGACACTTCTCTTCAATGAGATCTATGAGTGTACAAAGTTTGAAGTTGCTAGCACACATAGTTTAGGAAATATGTTCCGGACAAGAATGTAAGGGTAAAAACAACAAAGGGCAATAACTCAAAAAGTGGACATGGCAGAGTAACGGTTCTTGAACATGACACTTTTCCTCAATGAGATTTATAAGTGTACAAAGTTTGAAGTTGCTAGCACCTATAGTTTAGGAGATATGAGCCGGACAAGAATGTAAGGCTAAAAACAACAAAGGGCAATAACTCAAAAAAAGGGCGTGGCAGAGTTATGGTTCTTAAACATGACACTTCTCCTCAATGAGATCTATAAGTGTAACAAGTTTGAAGTTGCTAGCACACATATTTTAGGAGATACGTTCCGGACAAGAATATGAGGGTAAAAACAACAAAGGGCAATAACTCCAAAAGTGGGCGTGGCAGAGTTATGGTTCTTGAACATGACACTTCTCCTCAATAAGATCTATGAGTGTACAAAGTTTGAAGTTGCTAGCACACATAGTTTAGGAGATACGTTCCGGACAAGAATGTGAGGGTAAAAACAACAAAGGGCAATAACTCAAAAAGTGGGCGTGGCAGAGTTATGGTTCTTAAACATGACACTTCTCCTTAATGAGATCTATAAGTGTACAAAGTTTGAAGTTGCTAGCACACATAGTTTAGGAGATACGTTCCGGACAAGAATGTAAGGGTAAAAACAACAAAGGGCAATAACTCAAAAAGTGGGCGTGGCAGAGTAACGGTTCTTGAATATGACACTTCTCCTTAATGAGATCTATAAGTGTACCAAGTTTGAAGTTGTTAGCACATATGGTTTAGAAGATATAGCCCGGACAAAAGTGTGACGGACAGACGGACGGACGGACGGACGGACGGACAGACGGACGGACGGACAGACGGAATCGAGCAAACCTATAGTCCCCCAACCGGTAACCGGTGGGGGACTAATAAGGCATCGGATTATGTCACATAAAGCAGAAGACATATTGCACATATTTGTCTTGTTTATCTATAAAGCTTACTTTCCGCGATTGCAGACAGGAAGTTATCCCAGGAAATTTTCGCTTCTGTATGGCTCATTTCCCGTACGACGTTTGATGAACATTAAAAATTTATCTCTTAAAGTCAAAAGTAAAAATTTGCTGTAATGTACAGCAAAGAGAATTGTGTCGCGCTTAAAAATGATTCGGCAATATTTGATTTTTCTCTGTGTTTTTTTTTTTTTCAACACTTACTTTTTGCTGAATGTATATTTTTCAACCAAATCTTAATTCTGATCGAAATTCCATCAATGACTTTAAAAGTGGCCTATCCCCAAGCGAAACACATACTTTATAACAATTTAATTCAATGAGCGGTTTATAGTAACCAGAGTACTGCATGCTTTTTTTTTTTAGAAAATTTGAATGGCTTCATGCAAGAAAGATTCCCGTATAGCCTATTTAGTTTTGAAGAATAAAATGTTTGGGAGAAGAGGTTTACACACGGACGCACGCCCGTAACGGGACCGTGCAATTAATCCCGCCAGAGGGGCTAAAATAGTAGGGTTCAAAAGAAAAAGAAATATAGATCTACTTGTTACTTGTTTTTGAAATCGTTAGCCTTTTGAAATGTTATTGTGTTTGAATTCAAATTCCAAAATCGGGACATTTTAACCAATCTAGCTCAGACGTTCCTATAATTATTTAGTAGAGAATAGTCGGTGTGTATAAGATCAGATTGCATGTTAGTGCAGGCTGATCTTAGTCTATGCAATCTGAAAACGCTTAGTGAACAGGAGGAAAAGGATACGTTTATTATTAAAGACATGGTTGCACGGACGCACAGCGGACACAACGCCAGTAAAACATGTAGCCCAAAATAGATTGGTATTGTTTCGGGTGTAAGATGTAACGCAATGAAAACAATGCGATGTATCAGTTTCGATAAATTAAAATGGCCTGGTAGAGCAATTCGAGGTATTAGACAGAGGGGCATTTCTACAGAAATCGGGCAAAACGTGTTCCACAACTTAAGAATTGGATTAATAAACAATCAAAACCAATGTGATTCTAGAAAATTGATTTATGTATACATTGTGTGTGGACTAAGATCAGGCTGCATGTATAATGATATTGAGCTTTGTCTACACTGCCTGTAAACGTAGCCCTGTATATCAGAGATTCGACTGACTGTACTGAAATAACATAACCATAATTATATAACACAACGTAGACACATTTTTAACCCTTTTCCCAAAACACGGAATGATTGAACTGTTCTGATTTCAAAGCTGCTTCTAACCTGCTTAAAAACTTTCCACTAGGAACATCAAAACCAGATCTTGTTTTGGGAATTGTTAATAATGTTAGTGTGTGAAAAAGCCTAACTGTCTACTATTTTTTGGGAAAAACGTACGAGAAAAACCATGTTTTGTTAGGGGAATGGTTAATTATTTTAGTGTTAGAATCCCCTAAAAAGTCTACTATTTTGAAGAAATCATGTGAAAATATAAATGTTCTACTAGCAATATACAGACTTGTTCAGTTAAAACGATACTTGAAATTATGTAAGTTGGTCAGCCGAAATTGTATATTCAATACTAAAGTAATTGTGGTACTTTGATCATTGAAGTATACATCACGATTAGCGATTCTTACTGTATGCATTCTGGTAGTTTAACAGATAGGAATTAGATATTCCCCGGGTATGCATTACTCTGGTCTTCAAATAGATAGGATTTATACATTCCCCTTTGGTGAAACCGGAAGTAGGGACTTTCCATTGCTTTGCAAAAATAAAACAATTAAAATTTTGTTTTGAACTTTTTGTGTGTTCTGGGATTGGATAAACATCAAAGTATACTTTGTAGTACTGCTTGAAAAATATATCTAGTAAACAGTATATAAGTAGGACATATACACTATTTTCAAGAACAAACAATTATCCGTCATGACGTAATTTCTAAAATTAGAAGAAGTGTACCACAAGCTGTGTCACGCAGAGCGCGACACAATAACTGCAGTCTACGAATTTCGTCGACAGGCCAACGCAACCCCCTCTTTTGGTTGCACTTTTGGATTCTTTTAATTCCAGTAAGATCATATTGCAAAAAATAGGCATACGCAATGTCACAGACATATTGCACACAATTCATCATATTAATCTATAAATCCTACTTACGGCGATTCCAGACAGGAAGTTATCCCACGTGACTTTCTTTTCCTTGTTTTTGTCATACACTAATAATGTCTCGTAAATATCAAGTCCGTTCTCGTCAAAGTAACCTTTTATCACGGACATAACGTTGGATGCAGTGATGTCGTCGATAGGTGTTGCAAAAAGTGACCCTGCAAATATAATGAGATGATGCTTATTAATGAAAGCTATGTTATGAAGTAAATTCATTATTCTGTCTCATTGTTACAAGTATCTACTAGCAACGGTTTCTAATTAATTGATTGAACTGGATTTAACGCATCTTTCAACTGATCTAGTCATATCGCGGCGGCAGGAGCATAATCCATGGATTCATGTGGTTTCTCTCGCCAGTACCACCGCAACATCTTTCAGAGAAAATAAAATTCCTTGACAATTTCCTGACATTTCCCCGACAAACTTGGAAAATTCCCTGACATATTTTGTAGCAGTAACTCGCGACGTCTGGAGACAACTTCAAAAGGCGACGTTGAAATCATTAATCATATGGCACTGCATCTTATCTTTTAAAAATTCCCTGACAATTCCCTGACATTTGCAAGTATTTTCAAATTTCCCTGACAAGACACAGAATTTCCTGACAATTCCCTGACCTTAAAAAATTTAATTTCCCTGACTTTTCCCTGACACGTGGAAACCCTGTTACAAAGGTCTTTTGTCCCAGCAAATCGAATCTGGGACCTCACCAGTTATAGTACTATGCAGTACAAACTGCACTTGTGTCACGCCCATTCTGAAAATTTAACAGGCCGTTTAGGGCGTTCTATAACAGCTTCAAATGTACAAATCTACGTCATCAATATCAACTTCATTAGATTTTACATCCTATCTTTCAAAAAACCAAAGTACATGTATTTTGACAAGCCTTCTGCAAACACAATTTATATGCTCTAAAGCTATTTTGTTGATTGTAATTTGTGTTTTGTATCTCTCAAACTTTCTTGGACGAAAATAGATTTACCCGAGCCTTTCTGTTTCTTCTTCGGTTTTGGTTTGATAACATAATCACTTAACACTGGTCCATGGTTGATAACTATTTCTCGACTTTCCTGTAGCTGCTCTTTCATGGCACGAAACTCTTTGTCCACTTCTATACCCTAAATACGATACCAAAATTAAATGGTTGTCATAAGAATCAGGTGTAATAAATTAAGAGTAAGGGGATTAAAAAGGGTCCCTTGCAGCCTTCAAGACCTACAAATTAACGATCAACAGACGTGAAAAGGTGCCAAATACGATAGTACAAAGATTTGGTTTCGCAGGTACTTCAGGTCAGGTCAGTATTATTAACTAGAAAGTCCCAAGAATTAAAAAAACATCGTCGAGAAATTAGGAAACGCATGCTTCCAGCCTGTACGTTTCCTTTCAAAATGTTTACATTTAATTAGTATTTACATATTCAGCTGTTATACTTCTCGATTTGGTAGTTGGATAGCATAGAATTTGATATTCTTTATACTAAATCAAAACCAGCAGAAAGAATTAAATAAGGTCAGACTGTAAGTATATGCACACTTATACTATTCTCATCTGAATGTATAGCCCATTTCCAAACAGTGACTCTTTTGAACCCCATACTCTTATATATGGGAAGATAATCATAATTTTCTTCTTTTACTCTATATGTTTCTATGCTATATCACGAAGATGACGAAGGACGAAGTCTGACGTCTACGTCTCTTTGGCCGGGTCAAATGTTTGTCATTTTGGAAACCATTAAGCGCAAAGACTAGTATGTGGTCCACATTACAAGGGTGAATTAAGTCCTATTCTTACAGATAGATCCAGTACCCTAACACAGCTAGCTTCAGGACAGACGCTCGCCAGTAGTTGTTTAATGCCGTCTATACCTAGAGGGTTGTGTCCTATCTGAAATTAAACAATGGAATACATAAATGAGTTTAGAGCTAGAAAGGGAAACATACAGCATTTGAGAACAATATGGGTCCATGTTAGCCCGAACAAAAAGTGTAGACTAATCAGTCATTACTAGCTTAATATTAATCAATACCACTGCCTAAAAACCGGTGCAAGAGAACAATGTGACTCCTGGTCGGTCTGTGAATACGCAGGCAGATACGGATCCATGCTTATCGAAACTGTTATATCGGACCTATTCCCTTATCAAATTCAAAATGATATTTGGCTAGTTCATGATGGATATGGAAAAAGGATGTCGTAGTTTTCTAGAAAAGCTCTGAACAAGATCGATCTGAGCCTAAACACAGTTAGGTCAGGATCTGTTATGCGCAGATCCAGAGGGGGGGGTCAGGGGGTCATGACCCCCCCCCCCTGGAATTTGGCGAAAAAAGGGGTTATCAAAAAGATTGCTGGTTATGAGTAGTAAAGGAGGCTAGAATAGCTACGCCGAAAACGTAGCTATTCTAGCCTCCCAGGATGCCCTCCGTAGGGCAGTATAGCTACACGTAAGGCAGTATAGCTACACGTAGCGCAGTCTAACTACACCTGGTTTGGGGGTCTTTTAGGGTTATTCTAGCCTCCCAGGATGCCCTCCGTAGGGCAGTATAGCTACACGTAGCGCAGTCTAACTACACCTGGTTTGGGGGTCTTTTAGGGTTTTGACTTAGTCGTTTTTTACGCATATTGGACTTAGTTGGAGGCGTTTTGGGGTTTTTAGACTTTGACTTTTTTGACGAATTAGGGTTTCGGACTTAGTCTTTTTAACAATGAGGGTGTGACTTTGTGTCAAATTTCGAAAAGGAAATACTCTTTCTAGTTATTGGGTGGTCCTGAAAAGGACCGTTTGGTTCTAGGTGTTAATACCTAGACATGACTGCACCCGAATCGAGCACGACATATTGGACATGGTCGCCTTGTTCTTCTCTGTATGGTGAGTGATTCGCCATTGAATCTTATCACCCGTCGTCTTTCCGTCCCAAGATATACAATATCTGGAGTGTCGTCATTTTCTGCTTCTCTAATCATTTCCTCTACTCGAGCAAGTCTTTCACAGACGTTCAACAACTGACTGGCTATTTCGATGAATTCTTGCCGAATGTGTGCCATCTTGTAGAGTGATGAATTCTGGAATAATGATTTCTGGAAGTGTACAGCTCTTTTTATACGTTTCTGGAGGATTGACCTACTTTCAGGATGGCTTGCTTTTCATTGGTTAGGATGTCTTGATTTTCATTGGTCAAGTTTTTTGTCCAATCAGGTACCGCCTTACATAATTTCGCGAAAATGATTTTTGACAATTTTTTCACTCTGAAAGGAAATACTCTTCTTGATACTTTGTGGTCCTTAAAAGGACCGTTGTTATAGATGTTAAATAAGGAATGTTCTCATTTCCTCATTTCTTTTTCTTTCTTTTTCTTGATGTTTGGAATCTGGTAGTTCTCCATGTTTTTCCCGTAGCCGCCTAGGCCCGAAGAACCGTGGTGTTGTCTTTCCATGCATTGTTTCTTCTTAGCCTGCTGATGACTCTCCGGTGTAGATGATGATGATGATGATGACCGTTTCGTTGATGATGAGTTATCATGTTTTCTTTTCATCACGGAAATAACACTTTCAACGACATGTTCAATGTTTTTCTGATCGAAAGTGAACTCTACTGGTACCTTTAACGTTGATGGTTTAAACGTTACTGGAATTGTCTGTTTTGATATCTTTTCATCCGATGTTTT
This sequence comes from Fragum sueziense, assembly GCA_963680895.1. NCBI lineage: Eukaryota > Metazoa > Mollusca > Bivalvia > Cardiida > Cardiidae > Fragum > Fragum sueziense. The sequence goes on from OY804593.1 coordinate 49,809,187, forward strand.
CCACGACGCTGGATGTTGGTTAAACGAGCGAAGTTCTAACATCATCCTCTTCATAGCTGCTTCTTGACGCATATTCATGGTTCTCAATTCATTCAAAATGCTCTGTGAAACTGAATCGTTGGTACTTGCCAGTTGAACATTTTGTGGATGATAGGTCTGGTTCAATGGTGGTTGATTTTCTTGCTGCATATTTGTGCAGGTCTGTGGTCCAAGTGTTGAATTCATCGCTGATGACAATAAATCTTCATTCGATTGAACGAATAAATCTTTCAAGTCGAAATCCATGATCCGCTGCGGTTAATTTCTATCTGCGAAGTGACCCTAGTCAATATTTTTTCCTATTTTAAACTTTTTTTATTGGACGAATTCGCGCGGACCTCGCCGTAAGCATCAATATTGATTTTTGATAATGGCGTCTTTCTGACGTTGATTTGTGTTTTCTCTAACTCGTTTTATTTGTAATATCTTACATTTCCTGAGAGAAATGTTATAACTTTTAACACGAAACGATGCATTGAGCTTATCGCTATCTAATTCTGTATTTTATTTCTTGACCGAATCAAACGTTAGAGAAATAATAAAGGAAAAGTAGCGAAATGACTTGCTTTTTTTATTGTGTTTCTTACTTTTTACAATGATATAGCTATATACTGATTTATTTTCATTCTTTAAGTCTTCTATGTTTTAAATATACATAATTTGACTTATCTGTAACTACTTTTTACATGAAACATTGATACAAAATATGATTTTACAATTTTATTCGGGAAAGAATTTGAGTCAATAAGCACAGCGTTAAACCTTTAATTTTACATTACTGTCATGGTATCTCGATAAGTTTAAAAGTGTGTATTGATTTTTCTTATCGGTAGATCTTGGTGTATTAGGACTGGGTAGTACGATATAGGGTTTAAACCTTTTCCAGACAATTAGCTAACTAATAATACTTTCTAGTGAATTGATGGTCCTGAAAAGGACCTTTTTTGGTTTGAAAGAGGTGTTTATCCCCAGTATTCTTCCTCTCTGTAAATGCCTGGGATATTTGGGTGGATTCTTTCCTTAAGTGGGCCACTCATTTATGAGCCAGTCTAGCCTCATCTCTTCTGTCATCCCACAACCTTCTCTTTTCTTATACTTCTCCTTTACCCAGTTTATTTGTTGTTGGCTCGGAGGAGGATGTGTCATATAAATCACCGTAAACGATTTGACGTAGTTGTCGGAATTCATATTGAATTTGTAATAAGACAACGGAATCATTTCGAGGTTTTTATACTCCCCACTGAGATGGGTTCTCTTGAAGCTTATGCTCTGAAAGTAGGTCAGTAGGTCAGTAGGTCAGTTCAACTCATCAGAAATCTTATTTCTGAAAGTAGGTCAGTAGGTCAGAAGGTCAAAGCGTCTTCGCGCTGGTCCGCGCTCATATAGCATTAAAGAAGGATTCCTTAAATAATTTGGGGTATAAAAACATCGAAGTGATTCTTTTTTTCTCATACTGAAAAATGAAATTCATTTCGAAATTGTTGCGGCGTCTTTTTCGAAAGAAACAGACTTTGGACAGTGATACTGATATCGGGAAACAGGATGAGTTCATCAATGAGAAGCAAGCTCGGGATCGGGCATTAAACGAGTTTTGTCAGAGAAGAGGCTTCGAATTCCGGCGTGGAAAGTCCGATATGAAGATGGGGAAATTATACCCCAATCTATCCACATTCAACCCTCCGACAGAGAATTATAGGTGGAAAAGAAGAATGGATCAGGTTTATCCTTCGCTAACATACCAGTTGGCTTCAACGGGTTGTTTATACCCAGATCTCCGTTTTTTCTCACCGCCGACTGAGGATGAACAGTGGAAACAAATGATTTCCAGCTTATATCCGAATCTAACATCGTTTCAATGAAATGTTGTTGGAAAATGGATATAAGAAAAAAGGTCCTTTTCAGGACCATCAACTCACCCCGAAAGTTAATCCTATTGAGAAAAAAGAAACAAAGACGGTCTGAAATTATATCATTTTTTAATGAAAAACATTGAATGAAAACAAGTCAAACACGTGTTAACATAGCATGTAAACATTGAACACATGTACATTACAAAGTTTTACATGTAAATCTGTGAATATCGATTTTATTTCACTACGTTTTGCTTTCACAGTCCTAAGATTCAAGTTTTTGTTTCTTGGTCGGAACCGGCGAAATGTTTTTTGTTTTCCTTTTTTTGGCTGTTTTCTTTGGTTGAACAAGTTTTTGACAAATTTCTTTGCCATGATCGCTGGTTTAACAGAAGAAGCAATCCTTCCCCTGGTTATTTCCTTCATCAGCTTTTTTCACCGATGAACTCTGCACCGATTCTTGTGAAACATTTGATTGTTCAGCGACGGTTTGAGTCTCAACAGTCTGTGTCTCGATAGTTGGTGTATCGAGAGTTGATGTTTTGACTGGACATTTCAGATTTTCACTGGTTGATGTGAGATCCTCATTCGTTTCGTCGTAGTAGAAATTTTCCATTCCACGGCGTGTTTTCAAACTGTACCTACTGTAATCATTACAGTACGACATTATTGTCCCAGCATACTGTAATCCGATAGTTTCTGCAGAACGTTCAATTGCATTTGAAATCCAAACCTCATGAGTTGTTGGGTTCACGAAGACAAAGATGAAATGTGACGGTTGTCTTTCTTTCTCTGGACATTTCTTTGCCCAATGGTCATTTTTATGACAAATGAAGCAGAACCCTGCTCTCTTCTTTGCCATGCCATACTCGTCATTTCCATACATCTCATCCATTGTGAGTGTGTCGAACACTCTCCGTTTCGTGATGTGATATTCATCCTTATCCATTTGTTCTGATATGAATGTCCCGACATAGTTACCAATGTGGCTGATCTTGTAACTATATGGAATGTTTGTTATCTCGTACTCATGTGTATGTGGGTTCACATACACCTGCATTTGTCTTCTGCTCTTTATTTCAGCAATATGAGATGAAGCAACTTCAGAACTACTGCTTGCGTTTTTACTGTTCATGACTTCTTCCTTTCAAGTTTTGCAACTGAATGGTGATTTGTAGCTAAATTGCGCCCTATTTATACAGATTTCCCAGCTCGAGCTCGACGATTGATATATAAACCCCCTGTCCTTTGCCAGTTCAATAACATTTCCTCACTGGAAAGCGAAACGATAAGAATGCCTAAACGAAAGAAAACGGACGATGATACTTGGATTCCACTTCACAAAAGAAAGTGGAAAAGAATCAGACTTGTTGATGATAGCAGTGATTCAGAAGATGAAATAGGTTATAAAAAGAAACCAGTGAAACCTATCGTGGAAAGTGATTCAGAAAATGAAGAACCAAAAGAAATATTTGGTGAAGAATCGAACTTTGTGAAATCAAATTCTGGAGAACAATTCAATGAAGATCCAGCGAATGAAGAAAAAATTGATGGAGATCAAGTGAATGAAGTAACTGGAAAACAACTTGATGAAGAAGAGAAGAAAGCAGCTATGAGACAAAGGTATGAACTTGTCTCTTTGGCAAACAAAAAATCGAGAATCTTCAGGACGGTATCACATGTAATGAATGTGATTTTCAAGACATTTGATGAATTGCAGCCACAAGAACTTGTTTCATTGTTTGACGATATTACAAAACAAGTCAATGAAACGTTGAAAGCTGAACCTAGAGATAAGATCAGATTGACAATCACTCATCCATCTCTGGATGTGGGGATACATATCCCGTTCATCGATGTGATTAATCTAAACGGAGAAGTTATATTGGATGAGATACAGAAAGTGATGCAATCCAACAGTGAATTCAAAGTAAACGACGGAGAAATGAGATTCATCATCACACATACACAACCACCATATGGATCCGGAAACGTGAAACTTTGGTCTTCCGAACTTGATACCAAGGTCTTTGCAAAAAAGAAACATTCTGTCGTTGAAATTAAGAATTCAGGGGATAGTATGTGTTTTGCCCGATCAATCGTGGTATCAATGTGTTATGCTGAAAAGGAGGACACAGATGAATGGAAAAGAAGGTGGAAACACATAACAAATTCAGACAGGCCGTTTCAAGAACATGAAGCTAAACGGTTATTGGAGGAAGTCGGTATCTTACCAAACCAACCATGTGGAGTTGATGAATACAAAATCATCCAGACACATTTGTATTCAAGGAACTATGTGATTAAAGTTCACCAGCAACACTCATCGATAGAAATGACATTTCAACATCCAGTTGTGAACTCTGACAGTAAAGTTATACATCTTTACTACCACCAAGGACATTTTGACAGTATCACGAGTATCACAGGATTCCTAAGTTGTAGTTATTTCTGTGAATTATGTGATGTTGCATATCAGAATCGGGAAAATCATATTTGTAAGTACATATGTTCAGCTTGTTTCTGTAAACCACCATGTATCAAAGAGTTTGGAGAAATCTATTGTTCAGATTGTAACAGAAGTTTCTACGGGAACGACTGTTTTGCAAATCACAAGTTAGCTCATGGTAAACAAGAGAAAACTATTTGTGAATTGGTTAAACGCTGCAGTCAATGCAATGAAATGTACAACGTGAGACGTAAGAACCATGTCTGTGCTGGAAAAAAGAAGTGTCATATCTGTAAGAAGATAACATCTTTCGATCATCGTTGCCATATTCAACCTTACGAAAGTAGGATGTTGAAAAATGACAAAGGTGAGACGAAGAAAAGTGAGAAATCAGGGGAGAAAAAACCGTTGTTTATTTTCTACGATTTTGAATGTAAGCAAGATACTGGTGTTCATATTCCGAATTACTGTATTGCACAGAGAGCTTGCAATGAATGCATATGCAAACCACTTGACTATCACTGTTCACTCTGTAGTGAATTTTATGAAGGTCGAGAAGTGATATTTCAAGGTGAAAACACACTCAATGACTTCTGCACATGGCTCTTTTCTGACAAACACAAGGGGGTGACAGCTATTGCACATAATTTCAAGGGATATGATGGGCAGTTCATACTAAATGAAATCATAAGAATAGGAAATAAACCTCCAGAACTTATCATGAATGGGAACAGTATAATATCACTTCACATGAATGGAGTTAGATTGATAGACTCCTATAACTTCATGAGCTTTAGATTGGGGAGCTTTCCTGACACATTTGGACTTGAAGAAATGAAAAAGGGTTTTTCCCACATCTTGCAAACACTGATCAGTTTTTGGAATACAATGGTCCTTATCTTGACAGTTCATATTATATGGTTGATTCAATGAAACCTGATATAAGACAAGAGTTCATGGAATGGTATAATGACAAAGTTGAAAAGAAGGAAAATTTCAGCTTTCAAAAGGAAATGGAGTCCTACTGTCGTTCAGATGTTGATATTCTCAGACGGGGTTGTGGTCATTTCAGACAGGTCTTTCTTGAACATGGAGGGATTGATCCTTTTCTTGAAGCTATTACTATAGCTGATGCTTGTAACAAGATTTGGAGAAGTAGATATTTGCCGAAGAATCAAATAGCAATTATATCAAGCAAAGATTCGTCCAAACGTCGGTTCTCAATGAAAGCAACTCGTTGGATTCAGAGCATTGCAAATGAAAAACAGATTCACATTCAGCATGCTAGGAATGGGGGTGAATATGAAATTGGAGGTTACAGTGTAGACGGATTCCATGCCCCGTCAAACACTGTGTATGAATTCTTAGGTGATCTATATCATGGTTGCCCTGTTTGCTACCCGAACCGTTCAGAAAAAAGTCCGATCAATGGTTCAACTATGGGAAGCTTGTATGAAGGAACAATGAAAAGATTAGAGTATTTGAGACAGAGAGGTTATGAAGTTGTGTTCATTTGGGAGCATGAATTCGATGCAAAGGTTAGGACAAACAAGGAGTATGCTCGAATCATTCGTGATTTGTTTCCGTACTCTGACCCCATTGATCCCAGGGAAGGATTGTATGGGGGTCGGTGTAATACAGTTAAACTCTCGCATGAGATAGATGAATCAAGCGAGACAGAAATAAAGTACATTGATATTTGCTCTTTGTACCCATACGTATGCAAATACAAATCCTATCCTGTTGGACACCCTAAAGTGTTGACTAGTGAAAGCATTGTCATTCAGAACATAAGACAGTATGAGGGTCTTGTCAAATGTAAAGTCCTGCCTCCAGATGATCTCATCCACCCCGTTCTACCTGTGCATTGCAACCACAAAATGATGTTCCCTCTATGTAGAACATGTGCAGAGAACAGTTCAGAAACGTGTACTCATAATGAAAATGAAAGAGCTCTCATTGGGACATGGGTTACGGTTGAACTTTTTAAAGCAATGGATAAAGGTTATCGTTTACTACATGTCTTTGAGATATGGCATTTCGATTCACTCTCTGACAAATTCTTCAAGGGATATGTTGACAACTTTCTGAAAATTAAACAGGAAGCAAGTGGTTATCCTACTTGGTGTAGTACTCAATCTGACAGAGATCAATTCATTCAGGATTATGAGAGAGAAGAAGGTATCAAACTTGATCCAATCATGATTACGAAAAACAAAGGTAGAAGATCTTTTGCCAAGATCGTGTTGAACTGTCTCTGGGGTAAACTAGCTCAAAGAGAAGTGCAGACACAAACGGAATACATTGCATCCCCCTCCAAGTACTTTGACTTGATCAACAATCCATCAATCAAAGTAAAACATGAATTAAAACATGTGGAAATATTCAGTGAAGAGTGCCCCTTCATTCTGGTCAATTACGAAAACATGCTTGATCATATTCAAACTCATGCTACAGCTAACGTTATAGTTGGGTCTTATGTAACAGCCTATGCAAGGTTGGAGTTATACAGTGTGCTTGAGAAGCTGAATGAAAGATGTCTTTACTTTGACACAGACAGTTGTATGTATATTCATGATCCAAAGCTTTGGAACCCTCCCATCATTAACAGTAGACTTGGGAAATGGACTGATGAAGAACCGACCTCGAAAATTGTAAAGTTCAGAGGTTTGGGACCAAAGAACTATGCATATCAGTTAAAATCAGAGAAAGGGAAAATATCAAGCAAATGTAAAGTAAAAGGGGTCACATTGGACTACAAAACATGTCAGTTGGTCAACTTTGACACATTCACCAAATGCATGCAAGATCCTTCTACAGAAATCAAGATTACCTATGACTGTAGAATAAAAAGGCATAAGGATAGAACAGTGACAAGTGAACCTCAAACGAAAACATTCAGATCTGTTTATACAAAGAGGGTCATTGTCAATGGTACAGACACAGTGCCTTTTGGACATAGAAGTCTAAAGGCATATAAATAAGAAGAAAGTGAACAATGAACATCAGTATCTAAGAACAAGCTGAACAGTGTACATAATAGCCAATAATGATATTATTGATAACAGTGTTTCTGATGGAATATTTCTATGGACGAACAACATGGAAAAGCATTGTGAAAGAACTTTGTGAACATTGTGATAGAATTCTTTGAAATATTATTATGAAATATCACTGTGAAAGAATTCAGTGGGAGAACTTGAAGTGATAATGTTAACATTTATCGTATCTATTATTGCATCTATTAACTTCAAGATGATACCATATCAGCTTCCACTCCCGATTGAGATACGAGAAAAGATATATCGTATATTCGTTGGTGAACATACATTAAGTAAGACAATGCAAATGATGTTGAAACACACAGCTTTGAACATTTGGTTGAGTAAAATGTCAAAAGGGTTTAGGAACGGACAACCTTCTACAGAGTTATTTCAAATGTATGCTTTCATTTGGGACATGATTGAAAGTTCGGGGTTTGACGGTTACGCAAAGGATACATTAAAGTCGCGAATACATAGAATATTCACATTTCGTGACAGGGACACATATCAGTGGGCATTTCATACCAAGATGATACATGGTAAAACGTATGACAGTTTCATAAGGAATCTCTATAAGAAGGCTAATCAGTTCAACTTTCATGTAGCTCATAGAAAGCGTAAAGGTTTTCATATCAATTATTCAACATCTCCTCCAACTCATGAAGATGTTGATACAGTCGAAGGAGTAATCACGTTTGATAGAGATGTATCGGAAAGAGTTGTTAATTCAACTGTGTCTTCATGTGTTGTTTTTCCTGTAACGGATCTATTATATCACGAGTCAGTCAGGAGAATGAGAGGAGTGTACCCTCATGAATATGGAAATTTCGAATTGGGATATGCAGTATATGGATCAGAAAAAGACATGAAAAGATTGTGGGAATCTCGTCAGATCTATTGCAATGGATATAAACATAACTGAACTAGGTGTAAAAAATACGTTTCTGTAAATAAATGTTTAAAAAAGTGTTTGTAAATAAATGTATATAAATGTTTGTAAATATGTTAATAAAATATTGTTTATGGAATATTGTTCATGAAATATTGTTAATGGAAATGTTAAATAAAGGTTAGAAAATAAATTTGTGTCATTTTATTTCTGTCCTTTGAAGAGACAATATCGTCAACAGAAAAAACACGAATGAAAATGGATGTAGACGTGTTTTCACTCTTATTCCGCCATCCAAGCAATTTCTACATATCAGGTCCAAGTGGATCAGGAAAAACAGAGTTCGTTCATAAACTTCTAGATTATAACGAAGATCTGTTTGATATTCCACCAAAGAAAGTTGTTTGGTGTTATAAAGAATGGCAAAACACGTACAGTATCATGAAAGAGAAATTTGATTTTATCAAATTTATTGATGGAATTCCCGAAGATGAAAATGAAATAGTGAGCGATGTATCAATTCCACATTTGGTCGTTTTCGATGATATGCTGGGTGAAAAAGATGAAGAAAAAATAAAGTTATGGTTTACAAGAAAAGGTCATCATCGTAATGCAAGTGTGGTTTATATCACACAAAATATGTTTTCACAGTCAAAGTCCAGTAGAACCATCAGCTTGAATTCACGATACATGATTCTTTTTCGTAATGAACGTGATAAGAATCAAATAAAAACCCTTGCAAGTCAAATGCAAGCCCCACATTTGATTCCTGCATACAATGACGCAACTTCAATGGATCATGGATACTTGGTCATTGATTTCCATTCACGAACCAAACGTGAATTGAGATTAAGGACTGATATTTTTCATCGGTGGTATACAGAGAATGCTGATCAAGGTCCAATTGTATATTCACCTGTATAAATATTTGTAATACAAATTATAAATATTGTTCAGATGAAAATACAGTCATTTCTTCGCCGAATCTCATTGAGTAAACATGGCTTTACCACGGACATCATCCTCGGTGCTTCATGCTTTGCAGAATTTAAGTAATCAAACCAACAAATATGAAAGAGAGGCATTATTGAATGCAGGATTAAAGGAAATCTTGAAATGGTTTTCTTTAGCAGCTCGCAATATCATTGAAGATAAGATTAAACTTCCAAAACAAACCGTTAGCTATATGAACAAACATAAAGAAGATGTTGTGAAATTAGCAGATCCGAATATCGATGAACAAACAAAACGAAAAATCATTCTGAAACCTGGTGGTGGTGGATTCCTTGGAGGGGTTATTATCAGAAGTTTATTACGTTGGGATGGTAATAAAACTGTAAGAAAGTTCGGTACGGAAAGCAAACGTTCACAAAAGAAGCAAAAGAAGGGGTCTCCTGTTAAACGCTCAAAGAACAAACGTGCAAAGAACAAAGACCAAAAGAAAAGTTCAAAGAAATCTGCTAAGAAGAAAAGTTCAAAGAAAAGTACTCCTATTGTAATCAATGAGGAATTCATTACAATGCGAAGGTCAAGATCCCCAAGATCAGTGCACTCTGCTCATAACTCTGTTCATAACTCTCCTCATAACTCAACTCCAAACACAAGTCTGAATAGAAGCCTGAACACCGGTCTGAACTTGTCTCCAATCAGAAGTCTGAACAGAAGTTCGGACAGGAGTCTAAATAGGAGTCTCAATAGGAGTCAAAACAGAAGTATTGATGACTTTATTGTCCCACAACATGCACAACAGCGTACCCCACAGCGTAGCCCACAGTATGTAGCACAACGCATACCGAACTCTAGGAAAGATATTCTGAGAAAACGTCTTTTCGACTTTCAGAAAAAGTACAAATCTTTTCTGCCTCCTGGAAAAAGACAGATAAATTTCCAACCTATATCTTCACTATCATTATCTCCAAACTCGAAAAGACTATATCAAAAGGGTGTAAAGGAAAGACAAATGCTGATCGATGATCTGTTTTCATACTACGACGGCTTGCATCCGAACAGTCCATTAAGACGGGGTAATAAACCAAACAAGGAATCGAGAAAAGAAACACTCCCTGTTGCACCATTTTCATCGCTTTTGAGTATGGATACGAGTACACTATCATCTCCTGCTAGAATTGCACTCAATACATTACGATCACAGTTCTCCTGATTGATTGTCGGAAATGTTTAAAAAAACATAAATAAAAAACTTTTTTTTTTATTTTTTTGAAAAAATAAAAAAAATAATTTTTGCAAAAAATAAAAAATAAAAAAATAAAAATAAAAAATAAAAAATAAAAATAAAAATAAAAAATATTTTTTTATTTTTTATTTTTTTTTTTTTTGCAAAAATTATTTTTTTTATTTTTTCAAAAAATAAAAAAAAAGTTTTTCATTTATGTTTTTTGAAACGAATCATTCAAAAAGGATAAATTAATTTGGAAACAATCGATTGATTCATTTGCATTTCAACATAAGACGCGATAACATGGGAAAGGCAAAGAAGAAATCCCCTTTGATAAGAAAACACGGACATATGGTCCTAACTATGTTGAAATCATCACCAAAATTAAGGAAAAAGATAATTAGAAATGTGTCTCCACCGGTAGTTAAATGCATTTCGGAATGTTGTCACAATGTTTTAAAAGGGAATGTTTATTTGACAGAAGCTCAGAAGAAGAAGTTGTATCCAAACCGACAACATCTTCGTAATATTGCATCTAAGTCAGTTTCTGTTAAGAAAAAGAAACGTATTCTGAATCAGAGAGGAGGGTTTCTTCCTTTGTTAGGACCTGCATTAATCCCATTATTAGGAAAAGCTGTCATAGGTGGTATCGGAGGGGCATTGAAAGCTTTGTAGATTTCGGGATATTATTGAAATAATGTCAGTCAGAAAAATGGTTGTTGTTCCATATCAAGTATTAGAAGATATGAAGCAATGGAAAGAAGAAAAAAGTAGGAAACCACATCTTCCACAAGATCCTCAAGTGGCAAATGTTGCACATCTTCATACAGATATGAAAAAGACCTTAGATAGATATGATATCTCAGAAACAGACAAGGCTCAGAAATATGGAGAAACTTTATTCAAATTGCAATCATCGTTTGATAAAGTTAAGAATCCAAAGAACATTCCTCCATCTGTTAACGAATTCTTAAATGAAACAGTGAATAAAGGGGTTGGGTCTGTGTTACATGAACGTATTCTCGAAAGCGTTCCTACAACAATGCAAAGAAAAGCGAAGCTCCTTTTGAATATTCTTAAAGACAATGAAAACATAGCATGGGATAATCAGGGGGTGGTAACATATAAAGGCAAAGCTATTCCAGGTTCTAATATTATTGATCTAATCAATGATTCATTACGTAAAAGAAAAGGAGTAGAACCAAGAGGATGGCAAACATTCTCTAAAGCTTTACATGAAAGCCATGTTCCACAAGAGGTCATTGGAAACTTAGCAAGATGGCAATGGATGCAAAAACATGAAGATGATTCTAGCGAAAGTGAAATAAGTTTCACCACACCTCAAATATCAACTCCAAAACGTACACGAAAAACCCCAAAGGGTACACCATCTCTATCCCAACTTCGGAAAATGTCACCCTATACGAATCCAAAGCAAAAAGAGAAATTGAAACGGTTCTATACAGATGAACTTAGAAAACCTATAAGAAAAGAATTATCATCTCCAAGTCTTCAGACATGGGAACCATACGAGTGAAAGCAGTTAGGAAATCTGCTAAGAAATCTGCAAAGAAATCTGTTAAGAAATATGTTAAGAAATCTGTTAAGAAAGGTTCAAAGAAGAAATCGGACCAAAAACTTGATTCTGTTTTACGAAAACTATATTATGATCCATCCAGTCAAGGCTCCTATTCGAGCATATATCACTTGTATCACTCTGCGAAATCTATTTTGAAAAATGTCAAATATAGAGATGTTAGGGAATGGTTGCAAGGGGAATCCACGTATACACTGCATAAACCGATACGGCGTAAATTCAAAAGAAGAAAAACAATCGTTGGAGGCATAGATCATCAGTGGCAAGCTGATTTTCCGACATGCAATCATTTGCAAAGTTCAATAACAACTTCAAGTATTTGCTCTGTGTTATTGATGTTTTCTCAAAGTATGCATGGGTAATACCTATCAAGAATAAGATGGGGAAAACATTGATAACGGCATTTTAAACCATTCTGAAACAGCGAACACCTTTGTCATTGCAAACAGATAAGGGAAGCGAATTCCGAAATAAAGATTTTCAGAATTTCCTTAAAAAGGAAAATATCCATTTCTTCACAACTGAAAATCCAGAAACAAAAGCAAGTATTGTTGAAAGGTTTCAAAGAACATTGAAAACCAGAATGTGGAAATATTTCACACATGAGAAAACAAGACGATACACCAATGTAATTCAGAAATTAGTTGATAATTACAACAACACTTTCCATCGAAGTATTCAAGAAAAACCATCGAATGTTGTCCCAGCAAATGAAGCAGAAATTTCAGAGAACTTGTATCCATCATACAAGAAAGTTGTGAAAGTTAAGACAAAAGTTGTTCCAAAACTAAGGAAAGGAGATCGTGTCCGAATCAATAAAACGAAACACACTTTCGAAAAAGGCTATTTACCAAACTGGACACAAGAATTGTTTGAAATTACACATGTAAATTCAGCAACATCTCCAATCACTTATAAATTAAAGGACTTAGAGGGTGAACCTATCCTTGGAACATTCTATGAGAAGGAGTTGCAACTTATAAAAGATAGTGAAATATATGAAATAGATTCAGTTCTCGACAAACGAACAAGACGTAAGGGTAAAAAAGTCATTAAGGAAATTAAAGTTAATTGGAAAGGATATCCAAAGAAATTCCAAAGTTGGATTCCTGAATCATACCTTGTTTAAACATCTTGTTTAAAACAATATAAAACATTGCACATCAACAATGCATCCTCATTCCAACATTGAATCCGGCGGTGATAGTATTAGTAATAATACTCAACCATTTACATGTTTTGGGAATCGTGTGCCTAAGAATCAGTTCACTTACATTTCACAGATCATAATCATTTATGCACTAATTGCAACCTCAATAATTCATTTGAGTCTTCAAAGTCAAGATCGGGAGTTGTGGTTAATCCTTCTGAGTAGTTCTTTGGGTTATATATTACCTTCACCCGGACTTAAATTCTCGAAACAAAGTAGTCAACCAACATTTGATTTCATTGACGGTAAAAATTCCTTTTACATTACATTGCCAAGCGATAGTTCTTTGAATTATCATCGTAATAACACACAATGTTATTTCAACGTACAACTTCCAAGAACTGTTCATATTGATAAAGAAACATGGGAAGTAGCTCTAGCACAATTGGTAACACCAACTCAGTTTCTTAATATCAGTGAAAATGAATCTTATTTCGACATAATCACAGCTGATAGTGCTTTACAAAAGGAAATTGCAACAGAAAATAGAAAAAAAGAAAAGCCATTAGAAATCAATGAACTAACCCATGACTCGCATGGCAGACCAACAAGATGGGGAATTCGATTCAGGTTTCCAGATGGATCATACATTTCTCCATCTCATGTGTTAGAAGTTGTCAATGAATGTATTGACAATGAAATTGGAAAAATACTTTACAAAAAAATGCTTTGATTGAAGTTGGATATTCCACTTCATCCAGAAGACCAAAGTTATTATTCACAAATGTAATTAAAACAGGGATAAAGTTCAGTAATTCCTTGTTTCTGAAACTAGGCGGAGACCCACTTCTTAAAAAGAAAACGTTTTTCAAAGACTGTAGCGTTTTCGAATTCTTCAAATATACCCCAAACATCGATGCAGGATATAATCACTTGTTTATTTATTCAGACATAGTTGAATATTCTATCGTTGGAGATACATTAGCACCGCTACTTCGCGTCGTTCCATTTAAAACATCCAACTCAGTTGAAAATGAAAATGGAAGCCAACATATTAATCACGATATAACCATTCCTCACTATTTCCCTGTTTCGAAATCGGATTTCGATAGTATCCACATTAATATAACAGGTGATTCAGGTCACCCTGTTCACTTCGTCATTGGCAAGACAATTGTAAAGTTGCATTTCCGTAAACGTAAGCAGAAATAAAAAATGATTCCAGTTTATAGAGGAGTAAGACACCAGTATGGATATGGGTTAGGATCTTTATTCAAATCAGCAATAAGATCAGTTACACCTTTGATTAAACCCATGGTTAAAACAGGAATCAATGCTTTGAAAAAAGAAGGGATTAAACAAGGTCTTGGGATAGCTAAAGATATCCTATTACATCGTAAGAATCCAAAAAAGGTTCTTCTTTCACGTGGAAAGCAATCTTTAAAAAACTTGCGTGAAGAATTCGCATCAAATATAAATGGAAAAAAATCCAATAGACAGCATCAGTCTCATTCACGCTCTCGTCGTGGAAAGATCGTTAGCAAGAAACACCGAATCCATCATAAATCTGCAAGACCTTTAGATATTTTTGATTAACATTTCCGAAAAAAGTTTCAGAAAATAAAAAATATTTCTTCCATCTAAAAAAATATATTTTTCTCCAAAAATATTTCCACAAATAATTTCAACATGATGCAAAGTGGATCTTGTGAATGCAGTAAATCAGAATTAGATGTTCTCTCTGTACCACCAACAATGACAAGTATGCAGGAATCCCAATGGGTTGAACATTTCCCAATTGCTTCGATTGCAAATGAATCACCAATCGAGTTCAATATCCCACCACAAACAGAGTTGTGGACAGATCTATCCCAATCCTTTCTGTACGTGAAATTCAAAGTCACGAAAGAGGATGGAAATAACCTAGAAGCTGGCGATAACATTGGTCCAGTCAACAATTTCCTCCACAGTATGTTCAGCAGTATTGATCTGTACCTGAACAACAAACTGATTACAAATGGTTCAGACATATACCCATACAGAGCATACATTGAAAACCTTCTGTCATACAGTTCTGGTAGTAAGGCAACTCATTTGAAAGCAGGAGAAATGTGGATAAAGGATACAGCAGGTCATATGAACGCACATGAAATAACAGGAGATAATGAAGGTTTCAAAGCAAGAAACGCTATCATCAGTCAAAGCAAAACTGTCGAACTGTTTGGTCGATTGCATCTTGATCTTTTTCTCCAAGAAAAATATCTACCAAATGGAGTTGAAATTCGATTGAAATTAAACAAAGCCCCGACCACTTTCTGTCTAGCTGCCCACACTGGTGCAGATAAAGCAAAGATTCACTTTGAATCAGTCAGTTTCCACGTTCGGAATGTAGAACTATCACCAGTGGTTGCAAACAACTTGAATCAGTTGATTGCTCAACAAAACATGAAAATTCCTATCCGAAGAGTAGAAGTCAAAACATTTTCCATCACTGATAGTACACGGTCCAAAGTTGAAGACCATCTATTCCAAGGTCAGTTACCAAAACGTATTTTCATCGGAATGGTAACAAACAGAGCTTTCAACGGAAATTACACATCAAACCCATTCAACTTCAGACATTTCAATGTCTCTAAAATTGATGTGTCGTACAACGGGCATAGAATCCACAACAAACCGTTTGAGCCTGATTTCACCAACGGTCTTACATTGAGATCATATCTATCTCTGTTTAATGCCACGAAATCCATCGGTGCAGATAAATCATTCGACATAACGAAAGATGAATACGGAAATGGATTCACTCTGTGGGGGTTTGATCTTACACCAGATCAAGGTAGTGAAGAAGGTCAACTCCACCCTATAAAAACTGGAGGTTTAAGGATCTTCCTATCTGAGGATTTTTACCGTAAAAAAGCGCGGAGTAGTGCCGTAAAACTTCTTCATATAAAAAAGATAAAAATGAAAAAGAAATCAGTTCTGGTTATAATTCTGATATAAATTACCGATATAAAGTATTCTCTCAAACATAAACAGTCAATGTAATGGTTAGTAGTCATTTCGTACCACAACCATTTCGTACCATAATTTCGACATGAGTATGCTAGTATTTAGTCTCTACCGAAAATCCTGCCACCTGCGCTTGTCATGCACTTTCGTGACTATAATTCACTTAAAAATATATTGGGATACCTTTCGATTACCTAAAATCGTGAAATTATCATAAATTTAACAGTGGGACACCTTAAATCAATCGGCCCCGACCGGAAATATTTCTATATCCGGTGAAAACATGAGCTCGAACATGCGATCTAAATCACGAATTCTTCCAATCTTAAGGATATTTGAGATCAAATACCTAGATGTGTAGTTTAATTGGAGTGTCCAGTCGGTTCTGAGCGAGTAAGTACTTTTTATTTTACTGTTTTATCTACTTAATCATACAATTTTGGATGCAAGCTATATTATCGGAAGTGTCCAAAATCCGGATATTTACCTATAGGGATCATACCAGTGCATTTAATTTCGTGTCTTTTTCTCATTTTCCGTAACTATCGAAAGTTATTATCCAAGCACAAATGTCTGATTGAAGTTGAGAAAAGCAAACGTGACAAAAACTTGATCTGTCTCGTAAATCCATGCCTTTTTAAATCTATACAAGGAAAGACAACATTGTCTGTTTGGCAATCGACCTCGAATTACAAAATTGTTCAGTGAATTTCTTCGGGGTTCGTCTTCCTTTCTGGTTAAACTTGGATTATGATTTGTTAATTATAACATTGAATGTAAACAGGCATGAACTCTTTCCCAAACAATACCTAGTTTTGATGGTTCTAAAAAAAACATGACAAAACATTGAGACAAAAGAAGAATATTCTGATTTTTTTTATCATTTTCTTGATTATATTATACACAATTCCAATCTTTATTACCATCGATTTTGTCGTCTGCAACAGCTTTGAATTGGACCACCCTTAAGGGCCTTTAGAAAATTTTGTCATTTGGGAAAGTGTTAAATATGTCATTGTTAAATTGTTTAATGATGGATTTTCTGTCTTACATGCATGGATGTCATTATGTTTTGAAGCAACATTTATTTTGGAAAACAACAGATCTGGCTGGGGACTTTTTGGCTGCGTACCTGATGTAAACTTTGTAGCTCCAGAAAAAACAAACAATTTTTTGTTGATTTTAAATGATGGTTTTGATTGGCAATCGGTTAATAATGACATCCCTGCTTACTTGACACTGACAGCATCTGATTCAAAGTATTTGTTTATGTTTCAGGTATAACAATGTCTGTTCAGTACAAACCTTCACCCTGTTTGGATTTTGTTGTGTGTGTTTTTCCTCAATAATTTAACAGGTAAGTTTGTTGTAATTTATATTCAGTAGTTCACACAGAAAAGCTTTTAAATTGTAAACGGAATGTGCAATGGCACTTAAAGTAATATTTTGTTTGCCATCAAAGAAAATAGTGACAATATGAACTGTTTATCAGTATGAGTGTGATGTCCATACTCAGTTTTCACCTTTATTAAGCAGGCCTGAAGGAATAGAGGGGGCTAGGGGGCTTAGCCCTCCCCCATTTTGGCCAAAAATGCCAAATTTTCCTTATTTTACACTGAAAATTTACTGAAAATCCAATTTAGCCCCCACCCCCTTCTCCTCCCCCCTCCCCCAATATTCAGACAAAGGGGCTAAAGCTGATCCAATATGAAATTGCTTCCTACGGGCCGGTTAAGTACATAATTCAGAATCAGTACTAGTTTTTTCCAGTGTTTAAAACAGTCTGTTGGAAATGGTATTGAAATTTGTGCTAAGAATAGACTGGATTTAGTTATTACTATTATATTTTGATACACTGTCAGTGGTGTTGCTATAAAATCTCATAACTACAGCTTCAATCAAGCTGCAGTTGCAGGGTTTTAGAATAATAGAGACCAAATACTATTGTTTGTCTGAAATTACGTCACCGTTCACTTGATAAAGTTAAACTCTAAATAGTTATTTAACCCTTGTGATGATGACTGACATTTTTCAAAAAACATGCGGGCTAGTTAGTTTGTTAATACATGTATTAATTGTTTTATGGTTGTTACCTGCATTTGCATATAGAAATATGTTCTTTGGAGAACCAGAGTGCTTGCTTAAACATCAGTATAAGGCTTGTAGATGTCCTTCTATTTACAAGAAATGATGACCTATTTTTTCTGGGGTTTTTTTCATTTATAAGTATCAACTTGTTTCAGATGAGTTGTCTTTCCTTCAAGAAACCAGGAAAAAGTAGCATGTTTGGTGTATTGGTGTCTGGTGAATTGGTGTCATGCAAAGGCCTTCATGGATATTATTCTTGGTATGAAACTGAATAATCATTCAATGATTGAATTATTTGTGTAAACATCTACTTAGAATGTCATCAACATAAGTAAATGAAATATTGATCAGTGAATATTTAAATTACTTTTATAAATGAAATATAAAAGAACTTTGTTAAAATTGTGTATTATAATTATATATGAAGAAATCATTTATTCTCTTCATTATCTTGCATCCAATGACTTCATGAGGCATATAATCTTATATTTATACATATTGCCAATATGTGTTTGAATAGATCTAGACAACTTGCAAGGCTTGTTGAACATTAATTTTGGAAAATATATATTTACTCTAGTCTTGAAGTAACATGTGACTTGTCAGTTTATCAGTTTATAAGATAAACAAAAGCACACCATAAGTGATAAATGTCATTCACTTCACAAATATTATACACTTTTTTACATCAAAATTTTGATTTTTGAAGGAATTTATTATGCTCCCCGAAAAAATTTCGGGGGGTGGGGGGGGGGGGAAGCATATAGTCGCCATGCTGTCCGTCCGTGTGTCCGTTCGACTGTCCGTCCATCCACAGCCAGATCTGAGCAACCCTTGGGCCAAATTTAAACTTCACATGTGAACTCCCTGGGATAATCCCTAGGGACATTTTTCTTCGTTTCTTGATTTGAGTCTGCGTCATGGTAAAATGGGCCTTAATGTAAAAATTAGTTTTTCTCTAATTTCTCTTCATCTGATGGGCAGAATTTAATGAAATTTTGCACTTATGTGATAAATGAGATGTCCTAGACCATATTCTATAAAGAATGTGTGTACAAAAAATCTGTCATGGGAAAAGGGGGCTTAATATATGATAGTTTGTATTTTGTGACAAACACTTATTCGGGGAGCATAATCCGTCAATGACGGCTCTTGTATTGAATGTGTTTTAGCTAGATAATCTTTCTCACTTGTTTAATCTATATTTTTACATTTTCAGGGATGCGGGTATTTCTTCTTGCAGACAAAGGTCTAATCCATGGGATGGGTTAACACTCAGTCTACTGTTTAGCTATTTACATCACTACCAACTGATCCATGGGGACATGAAACCAACACTCAGTCAACTTTCTACAACTTATCATCAAAGAAATTGTCTTTGGAAGTGAACATGGTGTTACAGGAACTAACCCAAGCCTCACACTGAGCCTTTTATATTGTTCCAGCATTGAAGATGGCTCATCAGATGTTCATGATTGCAATAAATAGTTTCATTCTTCATTCAGATATGGAATAGAAATGCTTAGATTTTAAAGTGCTTTTATTGCATGTGTATCATGTCATTCATAGTAACTCTTAACAAAATTAAGTTTAGGTTTCCCCAAATTATAAAACTGTAGGCAAATCCAAACCAAACAGCACTTTAACCCATTACCATGATACAATGACTCTTTGACTCCTAGGCTTACAAAATAATAGCTTTAGAAAACATAGTGGAAAATGAAGAAAGTCTAAAATTTTGTTGTTTGGTAATGGCTTAAGAATTCATAATGTTATACTATCCAAAAAGTATTTTAGAAATGACACAGAAAATATTAAAGGAAAAGAAGGAAATGTTTGCAGTCAATAGTCATCATTGACTTAATATTTTTTTTGTTTTCTAAAATCTTCTTTAATTGAGCCAACATAACTAGGGATTGTCAATTCCCATTTTAATCTTGATCTGCCTGGGCTACGGAATGGCATCAGCGATAATAAATGGAAAACGTAAAATTTTAATGCTGATTCAGACAATTAGTTTAATAGTAATGAATAAAGAATGTATAATGCATGTAATACTTATAGCCAAGAAAATATTGAGACAAAAGGAGAAAATACTTGTAATTTGCATTTTCATCTTTTGTCTCAAAGTTTTCATAAATCTATCTTTCATATAGCCTCAAAAAAGGTCTTGTTTGGGAAAAGGTTAAACAAGTCATTTTATTTTATGTAAGGTTGTTTAAGATTGATGGGATAGTATTGATGTATGGCCGCTTGTCTGGAAATGAAAGCCTTTATCCATGTTGATTTTTAGCCAGTCGGGACTTTATGTCCGGGGAGCTAATGTCACAGCCCTAGTGTCGGCGTCCCATCCCGTCCCGTTGCGTCTTCACTTGAAAAACTTTAACCTGGTCTATATCTCAGGCTTTATTAGAGATACAGCCTTGATATTTCATACATGGACACATCTCGACAAGACCTTTCATTTGTGACCATGACCTTTGACCTAGTGACCTTGACCTTGGAGTTTGACCTACTTTTAAAAAACTTTAACCTATATCTCATGCACTATTATTGATAGAGCCTTGATATTTCACACATGGATACCTCCTGCCAAGACCTTGCATTTGGGACCATGACCTTTGACCTTGTGACCTTGACCTTGGAGTTTGACCTACTTTTAAAAATTAGCTGTTTTTGTGACAAGCTCCTGTATAGGCGAGCTACGTTGTCCGCGGACAACTCTTGTTCTACATATTCTCACTAGATATTTGGCAAAGTTAGTTTATCAACAGTTACTGATTACTACTTTTACCTGTTATGGAGAATCTTGCACCATGTATAATACGATTTCAAATATCGTAGACTTCAACAATTTCTAATTTCACCCATTTGTTGTCATGAAAACCCTAGACTGGGTAGCAAAGCCCCATCCTCTTAAGATGACTAATCCACAGCCTTGGTAATTTATACAGGCTGATGATGATAATGAAAACCATGTCAAAACAGATTTTTTTCATACTTTGTTCCTTTTATGGTATAGAATATGTATGACTTAAGAATTTGCAATACATATGGAAAGACATGATAAGGCCTGAAAAATGCTTTTTGCACAAAACATGTTGTCTTAGTAACCATAGCAACCAAATCAGAAAGGATCTTGAGTAGAAAAATAATGCTTGTTTTCATGATCAAAGATCAAGAGCATACATGAAGTAAAATATTCTCTTGTTAAGGAGTTGATAGCCATTGTTTTGAGGCACTTGTAATCCATGAAATGGGTGAAATTTAGGAATTTTGTGAAATAACAGTAGACTTCCAATCAATTCCATTATCACCTATTTGTCGCCATGAAAACTATATCAAAACGGGTTTTGTTTCCATACATTGTTCGATGTATTTTATGGGTTTCATTTGACCTAAGAACTCACAAGATATGTAGAAGAAAGAATGGGGGTAAAATGGTATTTAGGCCTGAAAATGCCTTTTTCACGAAGGCGTCAGTTTGGTTACCATAGCAACCAAATTAGAAAAATATTGAGCAGAAAAATAATGGTTGTTTTTATTATTGAATATCATGAGCATTCATGAAGTGAAAAATTCTCTTGTTAACCATTTCCCAAACAAGACCTGGTTTTTACTTCCCTAATAGAAAAGGTTTGGGAAAACATTGAAACAAAAGAAGAAACTGCTGATGACCAGCAGTTTCTCCTTTTGTCTCAATATTTTCTATGCCATATTTTACACAAATCTTATCTTTAATAATATCCATTTGTCATTTGTGGCAGTTATTGAAGTGGATCACCCTGAAATTTTGCCGTTTGGGAAAGGGTTAAGGAGTTGTTAGCCATTGTATTTAGGCACTTACAACCAATGAAATAGGTGAAATTTAGGAATCTTTTGGAATAACGGTAGACTTCAACAAATCCAAATTTTACCTATTTGTTGCCATGAAAAGTATATCAAAACATGTTTTGTTTTCTACACATTATTTGATTTATTATATGGATTATATTTGACATAAGAATTTGCAAGATATGTAGAAGAAAGAATGTAAAGAATTGATTTTTAGGCCCGAAAAATGCTTTTTTGCACAAAAACGTCATTTTGGTAACCATAGCAACCAAATTAGATAGAATCTTGTGCAGAAAAATATTTTTTGTTTTTATTATTGATTATCATGAGCATTCATGAAGTAAAATATTCTCTTGTTAAGGAGTTGTTAGCCTAAATTTTTGTAATGTACTTGTATGAACAAACCTCAATAGTTTTCAAGAAAATTGGCATTTTCTTTTGCTCTTAAAATAGATTTATTGACTGTGACCTTGACCTTTGATTCCATGACCTTGATACAGTCAAACCTGCCCTAGCGACCCTCTGAATTTAGCGACTTCCTGTCATATGCGACCGTATTTTTTCCTCCCGAAGCATTTTGCTATAATTTGACCCTGAATTAAACGACTCCCTGCCTTACCCGACAAGCGACCTTAAAAACTGTGCCCAAATCAACTGTCGAAACTGTTTTTAGCGACTTTTCCCCGGGGTCGTAATTTCAAAATATGGATTCTTGAGACGGAAACGAAAGTTACCGGTGTTCAAAATCAAATAGCGTGAGAAATAAGTTATCATAAAAAATGATGTCACCGGGTCGAACTTGATTGTAATTTTCTTAGCAGGGATGGGCTTGTAAACGGCCGAAATATTCGTTCGATTAAGGATCCCTTGAGTATTGGCAACTACGAATCCGCGAATCAAGTAGGCACAAACAATGATAGGATGAAATTTTTGGCAAATTCTCGAATTCAATTTACAGTTTTGGTTGTTTGAAATGGCCGATCTTTTCATCAAGAAGAACTTCAAAATAGGAAATGTTGGATCGAGGACAATTCATTATTTGACATGTCTGAAGGTCTGCTGACATGCTGATTTTCACCATGACGGTCAGTGCATTGTAAAGAAAACTTAATGCAGATCGATTGTCGGATATTCTTACTATATAAGGCGTGTTCCTCCAATCATTTTATTTAGTTTTATTATGTATGTAGAGTATATTCATTTGTAAATTAATTTTAGCATGCAATAAATACTAAACATTGATCGTACATGTACACTTTGAAAATTTTACCAATTCTGTCTGACCCTCAATTAAGAGACCACCTGTCATATGTGACCTTTTTTGGTGAATCCCAAAGACGGTCTCTTAATACAGGTTTGACTGTATATATAAATGTTTGTTATCCCAATGCCTACAGTACTGTAATATACGTGTATGAACAAAAACTCATTAGTTTTCAAAATAATTGGCATTTTCTGTTTGTTCTAAAAATAGATTTTTTGATATGTGACCTTGACCTCTGACCCCATGACCTTGATATATATATCAAAATGTTTGGTATCAAAATGCCTACAATATTGTAATATATATGCATGTACATAAAGTCAATATTTTTCAAGATAATTAGTATTTTCTGTTTGTTCTAAAAATAGATTTATTGTCCGTGACCTTGACCTTTGACCCCATGACCTTGATACATATATCAAATTGTTCGTAACCCCAGTGCCTACAATTTTGTAATATATATGTATATATAAAATCTTTATGATTTTCAAGATAATGAACTTTTTTCTGTTTTCTAAACATATATTTATTGTCTGTGACCTTGACCTTTGACCCCATGACCTTGATACATATATCAAAATGTTCGTTACCTTAGTGCTGACAATTTTGTAATACATTTGTCTGTACAAAAAGTCAATAGTTTTCAAGATAATTAACATTTTCTGTTTTTTCTAAAAATAGAATTACTGTCTGTGACCTTGACCTTTGACCCCATGACCTTGGTATGTATATAAAAATATTTGTTATCCCAATGCCTACAATATTGTAATATATATGTTTATACAAAAAATGAATAGTTTTCGAGATAATTTGTTTTTATGTTTTTCCCCCCATTTTTGTAAGAAAAAAAATGACCAAGGGAGATAACTCAGACTGAAATATTGGAAAAAGTACCTCGCTACCCCCTATTTTTCTTTCCACCAAAGTCTTTAGGATAGTTTATGCTTTATTCTTAGAAAGTATGAAAAAAAGTTAGTCACTAGAAATATTGTAGATTTTTATTTAAAATATAATCCACATCTTGTTTTATCTTGTTATATGTGCGACTTAAATGTGTTACTAAATATGGACAAAATACATATTTTCTACATTCAAAATCTCGTTTTTCTTTTTTTATCTAACAAAGTAAGGTTCAAAGTGTACTCTGTTGAAAAAATTGTGTTGATCAACCTAATAATATCTCTTATAGCTTAAATACTATTGTACAGAAATTTTATAGTGTATTTTGCAACATTTTGCAATAAAATAACATGCAAAGTTCAATTGATCGTGCTGCAAAAACAAGCGCACTACCATATTGTTTTCTTTGCATTTTTGTAATCTACAAAAGTGACTCTTGAAAATGATATATGTTTAAAAAAAAGTTAGTCACTAGAAAATTTTGATATTTCACAAGGGAAGATCCTTAAGAATTGAACTTCAGTTCAAAGTCAACCTCGCAGCAGTCATCAACGTGGTTGTGTTTGCAGAATTCGATAATCAAATAGAAATCAACGGACTCAGAGAAGTCATCACAGATTATTAAACATGCTTGGTCACGAGTATGCAATTAAATTGAGAGAAGACGCTGAAAAAGTGAAATATTCCTCATCATGTGAACCATCAGATCGCACATATGACATTCAGAAAAGTTTTCAGTCGTGTATGGTGAATGAACTGCAGAACCTTATCATCGAAGAAGTACATAACAGTTGTAACGGATGTCAAATAGATCATCCTAGTCAAATTGAACACCCTATCTGTCTATACATGGACAGAGCAGAACATACAGACTTGTTTATTGAACGAGCGATGTTGAATCTCAATCCATACAAAGTAATGGAAGTATGGTACCCAATGCTGACAGAAATGAAACTCAACGAACAGGAATCAGTAGAAGCCTACAGATTATGGCAAAGTATAAAAAGGAACATTCTCCATGGATTCACTAGTTCGTGGATAAATCAGTGGTGTGAAAAGGTGAAACAGTCGTGGAAGTAAACATGTACGCAAACGAAATACAATATATCTTAGACAATGGTATGTGGATTAAAAACCTTCATGCAAATGTTTGTGCAAAAGATAAGTTACCAAAACAAAAACCACGACATGTCAATGCATATATCATCAACACCGAGAAATCCCATAAGTCGGGAGAACATTGGGTAGCAGTGATATTCACCAGAAATGGTGAAACGTTATACTTCGATTCGTATGGTTTACCACCTCTGGAAATGGAAATAATCAGTTTCATTCGGAATAATTCACTATCATGGACTTTCAACAATCAAATGTTACAAAGTGTGTTTGGAAAAGTGTGTGGTCACTATTGTGTATTCGCATTGGATGCTGTTTCAAAAGGATACGATCTACAGAAATTACTCCAGAAAACATTCACCACAAAGAACCTTCACAGAAATGATCGTTTAGTATCATCGTGGTTTATGCAAAACTTTAATTATCTCTTCTAAAATTGTTGTAAATAGTGTTATATTGTTCATAATTCCTTGTTCATAGTTCTAGTTCAATAAAATAACAGAAATAAATATATCCTCTTTGTCCATTATTTCTTCCCTTATTGCGAATAAGCGAAACGTTCATGATGATTGGCCACATCTTGAAAGTTACGCTATACATAAAACTGATTCTCACAATCATAACAACGGGGCAGAATCAACCCTCGGATCGAATTCTCCGTAGAATTCCTTGTTATCCGAGTGAGAATAGCCCTCGTTGTTAAAGCGACTAAGTCCAAAACCCTGGGAGGTCACTCTGGCTACGCGGCAAAACGTAGCCAGAATCCCCTCCAAAACCCTGATTTGTCAAAACGACTTAGTCCAAAACCTAAAAGACCCCCAAAACCAGATGTAGCTAGACTGGCCTACGTGTAGCTATACTGCCCTACGGAGGGGCATCCTGGGAGGCTAGAATAGCTACGTTTTCGGCGTAGCTATTCTAGCCTCCTTTACTACTGTTATGCCCCATATAAGCTGTGCCATTCTTCCCTGTGTGCCATGACAAATCATTGTTATATTTAGTCCTTCATGGTATGACATGTATCTGCATGAATCCAGGGGTGGTCAGGGGCCTGACCCCCCCCCCCCCCTCCCCCTGAAATTTGGTGAAAAAGGGGGTTAAAGATCGCTACCCCCCTCCCTGGGAAAAATAACTGGATCCGCGCTTGTCTGTCCTTCTCTGTTACAATGTCTACAGGTAAAGATGTAGTTGAAATAGATCAACTGATCTTACCACGTACGAGCACATACATATCAGTCTCAAATACATCTTAGAAACATAGCAAGACAACGTTTTCTTCATTTCATTGTGTGTAATTGTGTGTAATTTTATGTCAACTTCACACTTTTCATTTATTTACCCTTGCATGAATATCTGAAATATGAACTCTCATGCCGATACTATTTATGACCTTCAAAGTTTTGTTTTAAAGCACTCTTAAGAGGTAAGTGTGCTATTAGGAGTTCAAAATGACATTGCAGTGGCTTGTAAATGCATAGTTACAAAGTAACATTTTCCGAAGCAATAAAATTTGAGACGAATCTGAATCAAGAACTGTTGTGGACGACAGAATATGCACACGTTTTGCAGCTCTAATACATAAATATATCAGTTGGGGTCTGACACAAAGGTCCCTTATAGCATTTGAGAAAGTTGTGTTTCATGACCAGCCTGTTCCTAAGTGATGTCTGACCGGGATCCATGGTACTGTTTTACTGTTGCTACAAGTCACGAAGAAGCTATTGGAGAACAACATGGTTCATGATCAGACTGCGTGTATACGCAGGCTGATCTTGAACCATGTTGGACCCAAAAGCCTAAAGGAACTTTGCCAGATTCCAGCTCATATATAAAACATCATGGAAAGAAGGAAACGCATATTTCCAAGATTTTGTCTTTGGCATGTATAATTTCAAAAGGAAAACCCGACATCGCTTGCAGTTAATGCAAAACAAAATAGGACAATTCCACTAACATGTTTCATTATAGTACTAACCTTCAATATTTTCAGTAAGTCATTGCCCTCTAGAGCTTTTCCAATGACAGTTGCACCAGGAAACCCAATTCTATTATTAGATATGTCGATTTCAATAATAGTTCCCGACAGTTTCAACATTTCAGCCACGCCAAACGCGCCTTCATTGCCGAGTCCGTTCATACCAAGCTGGACAACTCGTAATCTACTGTTATTCTGAAACATACAGAGTAACCTCCCGTACAGAGCTCCGTTTAACCCATTACCACACAATGGCTCTTTTTGACTCCCTACAAGATAATGGCTTTGAAAAACATTGTGGAAAATAAAGTAATTGTTCGTAACAAGCAATTTCTTCATTTCCAACAATTTTTTTCTACCCAGAAAGATCAAAGAATGCGAAATTTCATTCAATTTATATTGTCCTCTGCAGCATCTTTAAATTTGGACAAGTCCAAAATTTTGTCGTTTGGTAATGGGTCAAAATATCGCCTCAAATGGAAATGGAGTCAAAATATAATCTATCAATGTGTTGTTGTATGTATAATTATAATTTCTTCCATAAATGAAAAGTATTTTGCAGATGAACAATAAACCTATACACAAAAAAGTAAATAATTACATGTAGGCGTACTTTGACGTTAAAGAATTTCATTTACTAGGTATGTATTAGGAAAGAAATATAGAGATAAATAACTTGCAAATGAATTGTTCGCCAAGTTAATGCAATTATATGTTGTTTGGAAGAATACAGTATACATGCTGTACATTTCAACGAGAAAAAATAAACTTTTCTTACTACAATAATAATCAAAGTTGAAAGCTTTTCCTCGAAAGTGAAAAAGGAACGACTCCCTATGGATAAACATTGCAGTATAACGAATTCATTTACAGACCACTTTCAAAATGCATCACTGCTGTTCATTTCCAGGCCATACTGCGAGTCTGCGATGTCCACGTAGTCAAGCAATTAGCCATTTCCCAAACAAGACATGATTTTATTGTACCTATTAGAAAAGTCTAAGGAACATTGAGGCAAAAGAAGAAATGATGAAAGTCAGCATTTTCTCCTTTTGCTTCAATATTTTTTTAATTAAATTGTACATAATTCATATTTTATCTAACACCCATCTTGTAGTTTGTAGCAGCTTTGAAATTTGATCACCCTTAAATTTTGCTGTTTTGGAAAAAGGTAGACTAATTTTATTCGGAAATTGAAAATGGAAAGAAACAAATAACTGGTCAGCCATGAAAAGAAGAAACAAGAGCTGTCACTGTAAGATGACAATGCCCCCGACACCGCTTTGATTTTAAATTATGGCCAATCTATGTTCAAGGTCAAGGTCATCCAGGGGTCAAGGTCACCAAAGTATGTGCCTACAGAAAGGTAATGTACCAAGGAATGTTGTGGTAAAGTATGAAGCGAATATGTTAAGTAATAAGGAAGTTATGGCCAATGTTAAAGTTTTTGGACGGAATGACGGACGGACAGACGGACAGACAGACGGACAGATGGACGGACAGACGGACGGACGGACAAGTCAAATTTATGATGCCTCCCTATCGGGGGCATAAAAATACCGCTATTCCTTGACAAATATTGAAGCCACTTTTGAGTCGAAAGTTGTTCCAGCTGAGATCTACCTTCTCAAGTGTTTCATTTTCTGCTGCAATAAAATAGAATTAACATTTTTCCCTGTAATTTTCAATCATAGAATAACGTAGTTAGATTGAAGGAATCCTATGGGCGTAGCACTCCGTACGCAAAAACGCAATTGCGTACACATCTCATTTTTTTAAGTGGATTTTGGTTTTGCTTCCCTTGAAATAAACACCTGAATCGCCATTAAAGTACATACCAAATACCCATGGTCATTCGTGGCTCCAGGTGGGCATTTGGTATGTATTTCCTAAGCATCTACATTAAATTTTCAAAAAATTTCTGGGAGATGACCGCAAGACCTACCCCAGCATTATGGAGCCCGCCATCAAACCTCCCCTGATATATTAGGCATGCGTTTTGCGTACACTTTATTTTCAGCTAGCTACGCCAGTGAATCCTACCACATCATTTTTACATCTTCTCTCTTTATGCCAAATTGATCTAACGGTATAAGTCAGGAATGTGGGTGGAATGTGGCGACATTTAGAAAGAATAGTTTGTTAGAATATTTTCTGCGATATAATTAACACAAATCATATCTTCATCAACATCAATTTGTGGTCTGTAGAATCTTTTGACCACCCTAAAAATTTGAAGTATGAGAAAGGGTTCATGTCATTGTTAAATGCATTGCGATTTTTTTTCGCTAGATTCTTTACATCATACTATAATTTGAGCAACGTTTGTCCTTGAAAATCCATTACCACAAAGTGGCGCCTTTTGACGCCAAACAAGATAAAGACTTTGAAAAACATCGTGGTAAATGAAGAAATTGCTTGTGACAAGCAATTTCTTCAATTCCCACAATGTTTTCTAATCCAAAAGTTGTAAAGTTTTGAAATTTTATCACATTGAAATTGTCGTCTGCAACTTTTTTTCAATTTGGACAAGCTTAAAATTTTGTCGTTTGATAATGGGCTAAAGGTACTTACATATCGCATTCGCTAGCACCATACTAGATGTATGACCAAACTGGTTATTACTCAAGTTTAACGTCTTTAGAATGTTGTTTTCCTGTCGAACATGAAACATATTTTCAAAGTATATAGCTCCTGGTAGAGCATCTCTAGCTATTAGCAAGAGATGCTCTGCCAGGTCAATATTCGTGAACTATAGTACTTACAAATACATCCAGAGGCATAAATTAAACGAAAGGTTTCCTTTTAGTACATGTACACTTTAAAATAATATTTTTGCATTTAAACTAGTTAAATAAAGTAACACGAGAAAAGTTGAGTCATCTCTTTTAAATTTCGATATGAAAGCATTTTACTATAGTTCTAATTCAATGTAATAGTGGACAGCAAAATTGATATATTATATGAAAACAGAACATGAAAAGCGTTTGGAAGAAAAAGAGAAAATACGTTTTTTTGGGTTTTGTTGTTGTTGTTTGTTGTTGTTTTCGTTGCCTTTTTGACTCCCACTGTTATTCAAAGGCTATATGCATCGATCGATGAACTAAGCCCCAAGTTTATAATATTTTGTGTAAATTGTTAATGAATTAGCGTTACGTCACACAAAACTTACATACAACATGTCTGCAATGGCGCTCCCGTCCGTGTCTGTCAAGTCATTTCCTGTTCAAAATTCATTAAATAACTTAACATAAGATACTGTCTGTAGGACTAGAGCTTATCTGGAAAGTCAACCAATAAAGCATGTGAATTTCTTGTATAAGCGAACAGTTATAAAATGAAACACAAATGAAAAAGATTCTTGGTAAGATTTCAATCCAATATCAGATGGCCACAGTTTTAATTTTGAGAATGAGATTCTATATTTTGGTCTTTTTTATAAAGGAAAAACAGTATGGGGAAAGAAATAAAGCGCTTATCACACTCCACTTTCTCATTTTCCACAATGTTTTTTCAAAGCTTCTAACCTATGGGGCGCCAAAGGGGCCACTTTGTGGAAATTGGTTTGGTACGTGTAATTCTAGAAATTATAGAACAAATAAAACTACACATGATATTACACATGTATGTTCGCTCTATAAAACAAATTAAATTTTCTTTTAAAGAAAGGCAGGATTTTTTTTTAAGAAAAGAGAGACCAAGGATGATAAAAAAAAGCCAAGTAATGTTCACAAGCAGTACAATACCTGATAGATTGATATGTTTTAGAGTTGTATTATTCTGTAGAACTTTACACAAAGCTTCACATCCTCGTCCGCTCAGTCTGTTACATGAAAGGTTCTGAAAGCAAAAGAGTATGTATAGGCGTAGCAACCCGTTCGCAAAATGCAATTGCGTACACGTCGCAATTTTTTTTCAAAAATATGGATTTTTGTTTTTGTTTCCCTCGAAATAAACACCTGAATCGCCATTAAAGTACAGTACATACCAAATACCCACCAGGAGCCACGAATGAACATTCTACATACCAAATACCCATCAAGAGGTACGAATGGCCATGGTCATTCCTGGCTCCAGGTGGACATTTGTTATATATTTTATAAGCATCTACATTAAATTTTCAAAACAATTCTGGGAGAAGCCCGCAAGACCCACTCCAGCAGAATGGAGCCCTCCATCAAACCTCCCCTGATACATTAGGCATGCGTTTTGCTACACTTTATTTTCGGCTAGCTACGCCAGTGCTATGAGTATTAGAAGAAATGTTCTCCAAAAACCTAGTGGATCGGACATCCTAGAACAACATTCAAACATAGAATCGAAAAAATTGTAATTGTTTTATTCAGCCATTGCTCAAGTTTAATGTAGGAGAGTTAAACTTAATGTAGGAGGTAAAATGGATAAATACATTAATTTTGTAATTATTATATTACTTTATAATGTGCAATGTTCATAAATATTCATTGATCTTTTCTCAGTATTTACGGTATAAGATACTGTTTTTAATAAAGAAAAGCTTACGCAAAATATAAACCTCGACATTTTTAAATCATAAAGTCTTACCAAATCTGTAATAAAGCAGTTTTCTTTCAGCATACCGGCGATGTACTCGCCTCCCTCGGCTTCTAGCCAGTTGTCTTGTAGATCAAGTGTCAAAACCTTCGTATTATTCTGACAAACAATAAATAATTGTACTTTGAATAACTAAACCACAGCACTAGTTTCGATCAATGAAGTCGACTAAATTTAAAATATGTCGTAATTATTGCAAATGGTACAGCAATAAATGAAATGCATTTGTCTAAATCGAGTTTCACCTAACTACACTAGAACTGTCGCAAAGCGGACGAATACCCCCCACTAGGGCTTTGTCACTGAAAAAGTGCTATAGTTCAAAAGGTTCTTGACTTAGAGCATGTAAACCGATTTTAAGCAAAGTCTAATTGTGACCTTGACCTTTGACCTTGGTGACCCAAAAACGATAGGGCACCTCCTTGGGTCATGGGCAACAACTGTGTAAAGTTTCATGATCTTAGGTCAAATGGTTCTCGAGTTAGAGCACGGAAACGAAATTTTAAATTTTGACTACCCCCCCCCCCCTTAAAAATTTCAAAGTGGCATAACTCTGAAACTAATGACTTGATCACGATGAAAATTGCAGGTGCACAAGTTCATATGATAGGAAACAACCTGATAAAATTTCAGCAGAATTGGTCAAAAACTATGGGAGGAGAAGAGGACACAAAATTATGTCCACGGACGGACGGACGGACAGACGGACGGACAACCTGATTCCAGTATACCCCCATAACTTCGTTGCGGGGGGTATAAAACACTACGTGCATCTTATGGTGCCACAGGTAGCAACGAAAATTGACGAGGGTATCCTCGTCAATTGTCGATACCACGGATGACGTCCGGAAATTGACAAGATTGTCTCTTCTTTATTTCCGTTGTCACGGAAAACGTCCGAAGATGCACGAAGTGTTTTATATGTAAAGCTGTAGTTACGAGGTTTTGAAAAAAGCAGGAATAACACAAATTAATTGTATATTATCCTTACCATTAACGGATAAGCTAGAGCTTTCATCCCCTGTGATCCCAGACCATGGTGAGCCAGTGATAGGTTCGGATCGTTCATATGTCGTACAAAATACGACACCGGTACGATCCCCAGGTTACGGCACGCGTTCAAATACGTCGTCTTGCCAGAAACATCGTAGTCAGCCTTCTCCTCTGAAAAACGTGATATCGTCGGTTTCTTTGAAATGACCTCGTGTTGATGTGGAGCTAGAAAGCCCTGAAGGGATTGGGTCGCTCCATAGGCCTGAATTTCTTGTAATATCCAATCAAAGTTTTAACTAGTACGTCTTTCGATGTTTGTGATCCTTAGAACAAAAACAAGGTATATGAGATTGATACTTTTAGTTCTTTGAGCCAAAACAAACAATCTCATATACCTTGTTTTTGTTCTAAGGATCACAAACATCGAAAGACGTACTAGTTAAAACTTTGATTGGATATTACAAGAAATTAAAAAAATGCTGTTATCGACTATGTTTTCTGAAAGCCACAAACATTAGTAAATGATTCACTTTCTCTTTGCTTTGACCACGTTACAAAGTAAAAAAAAACAGTAACGTGGTCAAAGCAAAGAGAAAATGAATCATTTACTAATGTTTGTGGCTTTCAGAAAACATAGTCGATAACAGCATTTTTTTAATTCAAAGGCACATAGTTATGAACTATCTGAAAACTATACTCAAGCAAGACCATATGATCACCAACATACTGTCCAAATTTCATCTTGAAATAAATAAAACAATTAAAACAGGGTCGAAAACTGAAATATTGTCAAATCCAATTGCACATTATTTATAATATGGGATTCTGATAAGGTTGTACGTTACACACATGCAAGATGGTCAACATGATTCTTTCCAAAAGTTCTTTCCAAAATTCTTTGAAGGAGTCTTAGAGAGGGTTAAACAGTGATCATTTCTGTGAAATATGGTTGAAAGCCATTAAGAAGTTTTGATAAGATTTTAAAAGAAAAAGTTTACGGGTACACAGACAGACGGACTACGGACGGACGCACGACTGACACACTGCCGTGACATTAGCCCGCTGGTGTGGCGGCCAGTGGAGCTAAAAAGTTTACTCATGTAATTCGAGATCCATGAGTGAAGGTTACTGCAAATATTCAAGAAGACATTAGAGACCAACATGGATCTCGATCAGACTGTGTACAAGGACAGACTGATCTTGATCTATGTTGGTCTCATATGTAGTACATTGCCTATTCTTCAAACATTGGTTGTAACACTGTATTTTCACTATGGCCGAATCAAGAAATATAAAAAATAATGTTGACGAAAGTATGGTAAGGTAGACAAAATAATTCGTTGTCGGCAGGATTCGAACCTGCGCGGGAAGATCCCAATGGATTTCTAGTCCATCGCCTTAACCACTCGGCCACGACAACTTGATGCAAAACGACGTGGATCGGATAGAAATTATTGGATCTGTGATTGGTTCAATCGAATTAAGATAGCTTACCCCTAATGACATTCGCGCGACGTCGGAATTATTCGGGCGATGTCGAAAACATTCGGCGGTGGAACTTTCCACCGCCGATGGAACTTTCCACCGCCGAATGTTAACGACCGCGCCCGAATAAGTTCGGATACGTGTTAACGACGGCGCTCGAAAAAATCCGATGTATATCGATAACAGATTCGATCTCCATTTATATACCCAATGTTCACATTTTCACAAAGATACCGTCAAAACTTTTTTATACCTCACGATAAATTACCTTGCAGAGCAGTCCGTGCTAATCGAAAGAGATGCTCTGCCAGGTCATTTTTTCGTGAGGTATAACTGTAGTTAGAATAATAAAAACGCAACCACCACCAATTTACTAAAAGAAGACGTTGTCGGCAGGATTAGAACCTGCGCGGGAAGATCCCAATGGATTTCTAGTCCATCGCCTTAACCACTCGGCCACGACAACTTGCCATATACAACAAGATATGACAGGTAGATATGGATATAGTTTATAGATATGGATTTTAACCCTTTCCCGAAAAAGACCCGGTTTGGACGTCCAAAATGGAGAAGGCAATGGAAAACATTGAGAGAAAAGAAGAAATTGTAGATAGTAAAAAGTTCTCATTTTCCCTAAATATTGTCTTCCATGCTACAACATAAACATTTTCTACTTTTGATATCAATTATTTTGTTAGCAACAAATCTTTTCAAATTAAACCACCATAAAATCATTTGGGAAAGGGTTACTGTCAATAAAACATTTCATTAGATTGCACCATTTTAACTGTTTAACCCATTCTCATTCAACAAAAAATTAGTTCAGAAGAAAATTGTGCACATTTGATTTAGATCAGAAAATGAGTGTTTATTTTTTCATTTTATATATTTTTTTATTCATTATCAACGAAACATTTATAATATATAGTTTTGATGCATGTACGATTCTCTTAAAAACCGTTAACCCATTAGAACACAGTGACTCTTTTTGACTCCCTACAAGATGATGGCTTTGGAAAACCATGTGGAAAATGAAGAAATTGTTTGTCACAAAACAACCAAATATGTTAGATTTTATTCACTTAAAATTGTCGTCTGCAACATCTTTGAATTGGACAAGGCTAAAATTTTGTCGTTTGGCAATGGGTTAAATGCGGTAAAACTACAAATATATGCAAATCTTTTGTCGTCACATTGTGGTGGCTGGTGCACATAACGGCAAACCATGTGCTCCAGGCATTACCATATGCTGATGGCATTTTTGCTCCAGCACAAGGACAACATCCAATTTGAAGCAACGGATCACTGCTAATTTTTTTTCTAAGAAAAACATCGTAAATACAGCTTTAAACAATATGCAGTTACGAGACTTTTGAATAAAAGCGACCCGCCTGCTACCCAAGTAGACATTTGGCTATTTGGCAAGAGAGAAGATGCGTCTGACAGAAAAGATCCTGACCAGATCCTGACCAGACTTGGAATTGGATGAGAACCCCTTTCCCCTTACTTAACCCATTACCAAACAGTAACGCTTTTTAACGCCACTCAAAAAACGATTCTTGGATTATATATTGTGAAAAATGAAGAAATTGCTTGTTATGTGTAACAAGCAATTTCTTCATTTTCCTCAATGTTTTTCTTACCCAAAATGGAAAGATTTTCTTTAAATTTCATGAATTTGAAATTGTGGTCTGTAACACAGTTGGAACAGTCCAAACTTTTGCCGCTTTTAGGGTTAATACTGTCCTACGTTACTCAACTCAATTCAGAATAGTGTATGATTTATGTAACCACAGTTGTCGTGGCCGAGTGGTTAAGGCGATGGATTAGAAATCCATTGGGATCTTCCCGCGCAGGTTCGAATCCTGCCGACAACGAAATATAATTTTTTTTTTATGAAAAATGGAAAGTAATTAGTTACAGTCTTGGGGAAACAAAACAATAGCTTAGAATAGCAATGAATTTTGTGCTGAAAATAGACTTGGTTTATCGTTATGTATTGATAAACCGTCAGTGTTGTTATAAAATCTCATTACTACGGCTTGACTCAAGCTGTACAGTAGTTACGAGATTTTATAACAGCACCTACGAAATCCAATTGAGACATGATCTTGAAAAGGGGTTCTATTGATCCGGTCGGCACAATTCTTTCAGCCAATCAAAAACGTCGTCAGCGGACCTGCACTCATTCGGTGGAGGTGAAAGCTTCGGTCTTTTTCGTTGAAGCATAACCAACTTTCAGCATTAATATCTCGACGACTACGCCTGATCATTAAAAATGCGTTGATAGTTAGAAAGTTTAAATCACATTCTTTAAAGAAAGAGTTTTGTTTATGAATTTTAACGATGGATTTTTGAAATAATCTGCCTCAAAGTTGGTATCCCGTAACGATAAAGACCGAGGTTGTACCCTCGATGAAAAAATGAAAGTGAGGCTATGACGTCATCCCGACTGATTCTATAGCATTAAGGACGGGCATGTTTCACGATCAGCCTAGATGCCTAAGATCAGTCTAGTCGGTATCAATCTTGCTGTCTTAAGGTGACTACAAGTCACAAATAACCTTCTGGAGACCAAAATGGTTCATGATCAGATTGCGTGTATATGCGGGCTAATTTTGTACCATGTTGGGCTCAAAAGCCTTAAAGGACCTTTTTCCAGATCCTGACTCAATTTTTTGTCGGAAATTACGTCACAGTTAACTCAGTGAAATCATCCCCTATTGGATTTTGATAAAAAGGACGAATAATAAAGCATACTAGAATTTAAAGACCATAGTCTGATCCGTACCTTCCATCTCGAGATCTGTGTCTGATCCTTCATCCTCCCTGTTCTGTCTCTCTCGTTCAGCTTTACCTCGAAGTTTGGCTAGTTTCACCAACAGGCTTCTGATATGAAAAGAAGAATGTCATAGCAGTGCAACATATAAACGAGGATAAATGCATCTTAACTTCCTGAGTTGTTATATCAATTTCCAAACCCTATGTTGTGCATGTGGATGCTCTGCTATTAACTTTGCTCCTTAGACTTCCAGTTTTGAAACCGTATTTTTTCACATCGATTGGGAAACAGGTTATTACAACTTATGTTAATACCTTTGGATTATGCTTCCTGGAATCTACACAAGTACTTCTCATGTGTAGATCCAGGGTGGGGAACAGGTCCGTCCCCATCCCCGAAGTTCAAAAAAAGGGGGGCTTACCAAAGTAATGTAGTAGGCCTAGTGTTTACAAGCAATTTCCAATGTGTCAATACAGTCGCCACCTCCTCAGAGAAGACGGGTACACTCGAGAAAAATGTCTAGATCTGCGAATAAGGAAGATGTTCCAATTTCGATCCCCCGTTAGCCGCATGAAGCCGTTTTTGGTCAATAATTGGGAACACATCTAGTAGGCTATACCGGTCCCTATTTACTAGGAAGTATTTTGGGGGCTGCCGCCCCCACACCCCTGCTTTATTTTATTTTTGAAATTATTTATGGGGGCTGCTGTCCCCACACCCCCGCTCATTTTCTTCTTTATTGATGAAAACTTAATCTATTTTGTCACTTTACTTGTGACCATTTAGTTTAGGGACCGGCTAACTAGAAACTTTCCAATAATTGCATGCCGAAATTCCATTTTCCACGATGTTTCATCGTATCTTTTAACATTTAAGTAACTGCCAAAATTACTTTCGACATTTTTGGCCTGGTAATTACGTCTTTGTATCTCGCGACCATTTCCATTTTCTACCCTTTCCGCCGCTATGCATCCAGGACATCCTTTGACCCCCTCCACCCCACTCCCCCACCCTTCCGTAGGCTATGTACAGTAGCCCCGGTAGCACTCATAGAGCTCTACGAAGAAACAGGTTGATAGATATATACTCAGCAAAAGAGCTAACGCATCACTTTTTAAAATTGCAGAACTTCTTTATTGTCAAAGATTTAGATTAATAATTTGGCATATATTTATCCCACAAGTTTTGCGCGCGTCCATAGAACTATTTCCAAGTTTTCTTTCTTATGTGACCGCGTCATACAAAAAGGGGACCAAAACAGTTTTTCGGCTCTTGTAACTTGTGATCTTTCTCAATCATTTTTATTTGAAGTGATTTTGAAAGCTGGTTTATTGTGAAATTGAAGTCTGAAAAAATTCATTCCTTGTCTGACGTAATAAGGGCTGTTTGCGGACAACGTAGCCCGCATAGACGCATCTTTTTAAAATAAAAGGTCAATAATTCAAGGTCAAGGTCACAAGGTCAAATTTTATAGTTGCACGAGAAAGGTCTTGGTGGGAACTGTCAATGTATGAATTATCAAGACTGCATCTCATATAGTTCATAAGATATAGACCGATACGTTTTTGTCGACGTAACTAACGTCGCCGTCGACGCCAACAATGACACCAACGACAATAGTAATGTAACATTAACTCTGTGGGAATAAATTACGCGCCCACAAAAGTGTTAAAGCCATCGGTTTGTTTAATGAATGGTAACTTTTCTACACAGGAACTCTTTCAGCCAATACAAAAGGTTTGAAAGTTATGCGTGAATTTCCTATTTTAATTAAATCTTTGACTTTATGAATTTTAGAATTAGGAGTGTCCTTATTAAAAGTTTAATATTTCAAAACAGACGGTAGCATTTAAACTAAGAAATTTCATATTCTTCTAAAGAAATGGTGGTAGTCTGCATGTGCAAATTTTGAATGTTTTCTGTAGATTCGTTAAAAAGATATTAACGAAAATCTGAGTGATGCGTTAGCAGTTTTGCCGAGTATATAACTTTATGTTCTGTTGCAGTTCTCGGGTCTGCAATGCTCAAATGCAAAAATCAGACCATGTGCTAGATCTACACGAAAACAAGTTTCAAACATTTTTTTCTCGGATCAATGAGAGATTGACACGTTCTGAATTTGTTCGACTGACAATTTAACGAAATTCGCCTACCCTGCTGAACTATTTTCTATAACTTCTCCTTCAACAATCGCATTGCATGGACTTTCTGTCAAGACAACTTCTCCTTTTTCTTCTTCTTCCTCCTCCTCCTCTTCCTCGGCTCCTTCCTCGATTATCGGACAAACTGTCTGAAGACCCTTGTCTGACATTTTGTAAACAAACAGTTGATGACGTCATACGGTATGAATGACGTCATTACTTTAAGCGCATTATCTACGGTGTTACAAATGTGCCATTCCAAACTTTCATTTCTTCGTAAAATTATTTTGTAGGCTACAAGTTTACTTGTAAATGGCAGAAAGTTCTACAATATCTATGAGTTCGATTGCTCTATACGGAAAGTTATGTAAAATCAAACTTCATATTTTTGTGGACTAATCCTGATCAATTTTTTTTCCTGGATAGGCTTGAACCGTTAGAAAAAAATCATGTGTGGACGTAAGAAGGTTTTGTCGGCAATAAATCGTTTTGTACCTCACAGACCCGTAGGAACAGGGGGGCTAGAGAGGCTAAGCCCCCCCCCCCCCCAAAGTTTGCCAAAAAATGCCGAGGAAAATTCAATTTAGCCCCCCCCCCAATATTCAGACACTGGTCAAAGCTTTAGCCCCCCCCCCCCCATATGAAATTGCTTCCTACGTGCCTGCCTCAAGATTTCCATTCTCCGCCATCCGTTTAACGTTCAGTATGATGATCAAGGGTGAATCTAGAGTGGGGTCAATGGGTCCGGACCCCCCCGGGCATTGGCCGAAAAATTAAATTTTGACCATATAACTTTAGCATAATGTTACATATCGCTACTTTTCGCTGCTTTTCATTTGGGCTTGGAACCCCCCTCCCCCCCCCCCGGAAAAAAAACCTGGGTCCGCCCTTGATGATGGATAAATATACGAATATGGATAAGTCTTGTGCTAAAATAGACAGGTAGGCCCCTATTGTCCACCCAAATTAACCCGGGACAACTTAATTTTCGTGTGCAAATTCTGTTAGTTGAGCGTCTCAAAACATCGCCGAAGTGGGGTCATTACATATGCAGATGTCCCGGGTTAATCTTGCTGGACTATACTATCGGTTATACCTAAATCGTCGGCGTCGTTATAAAAACTTGTAACTACGGCTTCAATCAAGCTGTAGTTGCGAAGGTTTAGAAATACAACACTGAAAACCCAATTTCGTCCGAAATTACGTCACGGTTTACGGGGTAAAATCGTTTCATATTTCTAATCGGAACAACTAAGGGCATTAATCTATACAGTCGAGTTCAAATAAGTAGTGTACGATTTATCTCCCTTCATATGATGCTATCCGATCGGAAAAAAATACAAGAAGACTAGTAGGCCTACTATGGTAGCTAGATTACGTGGATAGTTTTAATAATACGCGGCCACCAATCGTATTTCAGTTTTCAGGATATAGTTACATTTCTGTCAAGGTTATGAATCTAAAAAATGACAAGGTTTATACCTGGAAAAAATGTAGGCTCTATGGGCATTGTTTGCAAAAGGGGGGGGGTCTCATTTGCGCCCACGCTTATATTTTCTTGCAACTTTGCTCATAGACTGCCCCTGACCTATGAACTACAAAAATATATTCGTTTTACTAAAAGAGTGCATATAGATCTTTACGCGGCACCTTAAAGTGTTCCCTGTTTTCCTTGATACCCGTCTTACAAAAACTAAATGTTGGCTATCTAGTTTTGGTATAAATCCACAAGTTTTAATACAAATAGCAAGAGGAGTCATTGTAGAAACTTTTGATACCAATACTGTTGGTCCCAACATGCGCAAAAATTTCTTAGAAATTAATTTAGTCAGAAATTGTCAGAAAAATAGACGAGAAATTTTCAAAACCTAAAATTCTATCAAATATTTTTGTATGTTCCCGTCTTTGTCAACCTATGAAATTGATAGGAAAGTTTGCCATATATGTTCCCTGTTTGTATGCAAAATTTGGTGAAAATTTGAAACCGGTAACATTGTCAAATAATGAGAATTGTGAACAACGGCACCTTAAGATGCTCCCGGATTTCAATGGTACCTGTCTAGCAAAAGCACAATTTTGCTTACCTAGTTTTGATATCAGCCCCAAATTGTAAATTAGAATAGCAAGAGGAGTCACTGTGGAATATTTGGTACCAATATTGTTGATATCAACATGAACAAAAAAATTCTTAGAAATTTATTTAGTCAGAAATTGTCAGAAAAATAGCCGAGAAATTTTCAAAACCTAAAATTCTATCAAATATTTTTGTATGTTCCCGTCTTTGTCAACCTATGAAATTGATAGGAAAGTTGGCCATATATGTTCCCTGTTTGTATGCAAAATTTAGTGAAAATTTGAAACCGGTAAAATTGTCAAATAATGAGAATTGTGAACAACGGCACCTTAAGATGCTCCCGGATTTCAATGGTACCTGTCTAGCAAAAGCACAATTTTGCTTACCTAGTTTTGATATCAGTCCCAAATTTTAAATCGGAATAGCAAGAGGAGTCACTGTAGAATATTTTGGTACCAATATTGTTGATATCAACATGAACAAAAAATTCTTAGAAATTCATTTAGTCAGAAATTGTCAGAAAAGTAGTCGAGAAATTTTCAAAACCTAAAATTCTATCAATTTTTTTGTATGTTCCCGTCTTTGTCAACCTATGAAATCGATAAGAAAATTTGCCATATATGTCCCCTGTTTGCATGCAAAATTTGGTGATTATTTGAAACCGGTAACGTTGTCAAATAATGAGAATTGTGAACAACGACACCTAAAGATGCTCCCGGATTTCAATGGTTCCCATCTAGCAAAAGCCAAATGTTGCTTACCTAGTTTTGATATCAGTCCTAAATTTTAAATAAGAATAGCAAGAAGAGTTATTATAGAACATGTAGAGCATTTTCAGACCAATATTTTTAATAGCAACATGCCACATAATTTCTCAGAAATCTATTTAGTCAGAAATTGACAGAAAAACTACCCTGAAAATTATATGAAACCTAACATTCAATCAAACTGTTTTTTATGTTCCCGTTTTTTGTCAACCAATGGAATTAATAAGAAAGTTGGCCATATATGATCCCTGTTTGCATGCAAAATTTGGTGAATTTGAAACCGGTAACATTGTCAAATTATAAAAATTGTGAACAACGGCATCTCAACATGCTCCTGGATTTCAATGGTACCCGTCTAGCAAAAGCCCAATTTTGCTTACCTAGTTTTGATATCAGTCCCAAATTTTGAATCAAAATAGCAAGAGGGGTCATTGAAGAACATTTTGGTACCAACAATGTTGATGCCAACACGCAAAAAAAAATTCTCAGAAATTTATTTGGTCAGGAATCGTCAGAAAAACAGCCGAGAAATTTTCAAAACCTTCAATTCAAATAATTTCACTTGCATGTTACCGTCTTTGTCAACCTTTGAAATTGATAAAAAGGTTAGCCATATATGTCTCCTAGTCATATGCAGAATTTGGTGAAAATTTGAAACCGGTAACATTGTCAAATAATGAGAATTGTGAACAACGGCACCTTAGAATGCTCCCGGATTTTAATGGTACCCATCTAGCAAAAGCTCAGTATTGCCTACATAGTATTGATATCAGTCCCCAATCTTAAATCAGAATAGCAAGAGGAGTCATCGTACAACATTTTTGTATCAATATTGTTGATACAAACATGCGAAAATGATGCATGTTCTTCTCAAATCTGAGATTATCAAAAAGTTAATATGTCAACAAAGCAGTGGCTAGTTCATCATTACAATAGAAATATTAGCAATTTTGCATTGAAAGGCACAATTAATGTACAATAAAAACTGTTTTTGTGTTCTTTTTATTATCTTGAGCAGTGTAGTAAAGAAAAAAATGTTTATATTTTTAATAACTGTGCGATAATGCTCTTATAAGGACCCAGCACTGTAACCGGAAGAAGAAGAAAGTAGTCTAAGTGCTGATAAGCCACAAAGGAAATTTAAAATGGTGACATAATAGATTAAATATGTAACATTATGCATCTCCTTTATTTTTATCCCCACATTTTATAATTTACTCTGCTGTTTGGGATTTTTTCTTCCATTATATCATTGGTGGATGGGGTATGACAATGTGCCCATTATTCTTTAAAATCATGTTTTTGTGTGAAAAAAGTTAAAATTGATGCCATGTGTAAGTTGGTTATGTTAAA
Source organism: Fragum sueziense (assembly GCA_963680895.1). Classification (NCBI taxonomy): domain Eukaryota; kingdom Metazoa; phylum Mollusca; class Bivalvia; order Cardiida; family Cardiidae; genus Fragum; species Fragum sueziense. The sequence goes on from OY804593.1 coordinate 49,852,734, forward strand.
TAAAGACACAGCAAAGTATAATGAGCTATTTACAAATGTATTTGAAAATAATTAAGTAAAATCTTAGATTTTACATTCTTAGAAATCTGGACCCTTTACACTTAAATTCAAAAACAACACTGTTACCGGTTTTATTTTTTCTTCATATTTCACCATAAGTATGGGCATATATAAGGGCAATACTTCCCCTCGAGTAACATTTGAGGACTTTTTTTCTGGAATGAGTAGATGGTTGTAGATTATAAAAATGTTGGTTTCGTTTCTGTTAGAATTAGTGGTGGGTTTGGCCTATTTTTCGGCTAAAGTGACTGGCCTATTCTGGTGTGATATTTAGTTCTGTTAGGCTAACTATGTATAATCGAAGGGTTTTTTTTTTTTTTTTTTTTTTTTTTTTTTTTTTTTTTTTTTTTTTTTTTTTTTGTTGTTGTTGTTGTTGTTGTTGTTGTTGTTGTTGTTGTTGTTTCTTTTTTTTTTTTTCTTTTTTTGTTTTTTGGTTTTTGTTTTTTTTTGCGAATTTGTTTTGTTACAATTTTGTTTTGATACAGCTGATGGATGAGAATTCTCTTTTGTCCTATTTTATCAAATTAATGTTTAACCTATTACCACACATTGACTTCCCGAAATATGATGGCTTTGGAAAGACATTACGGAAAATGAAGAAATTGCTTGTGACAAGCAATGTCTTCATTTCCCACAATGCTAAATCTACCCAAAAAGCTATAAAATCTCGAAATTTCATCACATTGAAATGTCGTCTGCAACTTCTTTGAAATTGGAATACCCCAAAATTTCGTCATTTGGTAATGGGTTGAACCTCTTTCCAAAACAATTCCCTGTTTCCAAGACCCCAAAATAAAAACGGAAGCACAGTATTTTCCGTCCGTCCATATAATTAATGAGAAGAAGAATAAACCGTATCGTTTGATATCCTGTTTCCAAACAACAAAACAACAAAATTTTACGTTGGTCCAAATTCAAAGCTGTCGCAGGGGTCAATTTGAAGTGAACAAATTCTAATTTTTTGTTATCTTTTGGGGTAGAAAGCATTGCGGGAAATGCAAAAATTGCTTGTCACATGTAATTTCTTCATTTTCCACAATGTTTTATAAAGCCATTTTTTGTGAGAAGTCAAAAAAAGTCAGTGTGTGGTTATGGGTTAAGGTGATCTCCAAAGCCGAGGTCTATTGATTAACCATCAAATATGAGTATTATTATATGACCTCTGCCGTTTTTGGTACACAAACATCCTATTTGGTCGTCATAATCTAATTATAGCCCATCATTTGAATAATCGAATCAAAATCATTCAGTTTTATCTTGCATGATCATTACGTATACATTATGTCGCTTCTTTTTTTGGTTGAAGCCGGTAACATTTGAATTATTGAATCAAAATCATTCAGTTTTATCTTGTTTGATTACGTATACATTGCGTCGCTTCTATTTTTGGCTGAAGCCGGTAATTTGAAGCGTCAGCCAATGAAAGTTTGTATCAGCTTTTAAAATTGTTTTGTTGTGTTAAGCCAACGATTGGATACCAAAATCCTGCCAAGGCCCCGAGATTAGACGTGAAATGACCTCGCGGGAACAGAGCATCATTATATCATAATGGAATGAAGAGAGAATGTGCTCTGTTCTTAAGAGAGTAGGGTTAATGTGGTTCAGTTTTTAAAAACGGATATCCAGAAGTCTCAAATGACATTTTGCCAAGAATTTCAATTTAAAACTTTTATTTATTTATTGGTTATCGAAGTTTCTTTGGAATCTCTTGGAAGATTATTTGGTCCCTTTTTGAGACTTTTCTTATAATTTTCTTTGTTTCGTTTCTTCGTAATATTACAAACATAGGCGTAGCAACCCGTACGCAAAAACGCAATTGCGTACACGTCGCAAACAAATGGACAAAAATATGTGGATAATTGTTTTTGGTTCCCTTGAATTAAACACCCAAATCGTCATTAAAATACATACTAAATACCCAGCAGGAGCCACGAATGACCATGGTCATTCGTTGCTCCATATGGGTATTTGGTATGTATTTTATATGCATTCTACATTTTAAAAAAGTCCTTCAAGACCCACCCCAGCAGTATGGGGATACCCACCTCCCGGCCTCCCCTGATGCATTGGGAATATATCGTATGTTTTGCGTACATTTTATTTTCGGCTAGCTACGCCATTGACAAAGGCCTGTCCAAGTACATCTAAATTAGTATAGAGTACAATGCAACTGTCAAAATACAATAAAGTTTATAAGGTGACAAAATGACCATTTTTCTGTCACCCATTTTAGCTGGAAGCGTTAATTTTATTGTCTGTCACCTCAATTTTACTGTTACACGTTAAGGTCAATTAGAAATGATAAGTTTTCAATTTTTGATAAGATGTAATTTGTTATAGTTTCATCACGAAGACAAGTTTTATGATCTCGATAATTCGATAGTTGTTATTTCTCCCTTTCGATGATTTTTTTCCATTTTTCTGTCTCCGGATAATATCTTTATTCTTTCTTATAACCATAAATAATATTGTGGTATTTTTTTTTTTTTTTTTGTTTTTTTTTTTTTTTATTTATTTTTTTTTTTTTTTTTTTTTTTTTTTTTTTCGCTTGGAGATACAGACTGTTGAATTGTTATAGATTGAAAGTAATGGTTGGTATGAAAAAGCTTACAAAATGAAACTCGAATCAATCTTGAAGTGGAGAAAATTACATAATTACATTGAGTAGATCTTTGTGTTGACGTTTCCTAGGTAAATACAACACAGTTTTTATGCATAACGCGACACTCCATTTTTGTGTGGCTGTTGACAAAGAAGAAAACTTTAAGGAAAATGACATAGAATGTTGAACAAAAGTGCATCTTAGGTCATGTCCTCAACTGCTCGACAGAACGCCAGAACCTGAAGGCAGATGGTGGCACTTTGATGACCGGGTAGTCGTAACCATAGGCATAGATTGACACTATGAAACAAAGTAGTACATTCATCGCATGGAGATTGAATAGATATAAATGTAGAAGATATAATGAAATAAATATATCGCTGCTTTTCTGTGAAAACCTCGTATCTGCAGCTTAAAACAAGCTGCAGATACGAGGCTTTCGTAGAAAAGCGACGATATCGGGGTTGTGAGAGTCCATCTTTCTCATGACCACGTGGTTCTCCGTATCGTCATCTGCTTTGCAATCGCTACACCTTGGTCAATTTTGTATAACCAAACCTCGGCAGTTAGTCAAGGATTTGTTTAGATTTGAAGGAACGGTAAAATAAACAAAAAAATTGTCGCCGTCGTCATTGTTTTCGTTGTAGTCGCCAATGCTTACAGTCTTTGTTTTTCCACTCGAAACCTTAAATGGTCTGTGGCTGAAAACATTTTATTACAAGTGTTTTTTTTTTTTTTTTTTTTTTTTTTTTTTTTTCAAACCTTTATAAATTGGAAAGCATTTCCAGTTGGTCCAGTCAGTCACTAAATACAAAGAACAACTTGAATAAATCATGATGTCTTATAGCTACATGTATCTACACCTCCTTCTGGTCCTTATAAAATACATTTTCTTCTGTGCGTTATACAAAAAGTGTTTTGTAAATTTCATAGCAAAGTCCAATGTTTCAGTGCCCATTCTAAACAGATTAAAATCAGTTTAAAATAAGATTCAGCATGACGCGGATTAGAGAAATATAAACTTTTGTCTGATACGACCGCGTACATCAGATTCACGGGTTTGATAGCAACCAAATAATTAATACTTTATTGTACTGTTTACAGTCGCCTTTGGTCATATTACAAAAATAAAGACATTTACCTGGGACATTGAAAAGAGGACCTTTTGAAATTTGATATTCACAAGAATCCAGATCAGCCTGCGCATATGTGCCTTCTGATACGAATTCATGTTCTACTCACATATAGACCTTGAGCCACCAATAACCCCTGCTCCCCCCCCAGAGGGAATTTTGAAGGGTATGATTTTCTGAAAGCTTATAACAAATGCTACAAGATGAGCTTTGTTTGCACTCTGGCCGTTGGGGCTTTTGGCTGTAACCCTTATCTAAAACCCTTAACCCTTTCAAATTTTTCATTTAAATATACAGACAATTATTTGGTCATATCTTGATTGAATTTTAATCTACATATGTCAAAATGGTATCAAATGAAAGCTTATGACTTGCTCTTCAATTTGTAGTTATTTTATGCAAATTAGCTCATTTGCATATTCATGAATATTAATGATTTTCCTTAAAATTGCTAATTTTTTATGAAAATTTGGTTAATACTTTCCAAATGAAGGCGTTTCTGTCCAGGGGGAATTTTGTAATCATGGTTTATCTTAAAGTTCATTTTATTAGAAACATTTTGAGCATTGTTTGCACTCTGGCGGGTGGGGCTTTTCACCCGTAACCCTTATCCAAACCCTTAACCCTGCCAAATTGTTCATTTAAATTTTGAAAATGAATTTGGTCATATCTTGATTGAATATTGACACACATGTGTTAGAATGGTATCAAATGAAAGCTTATGACTTGCTCTTTCATTTTCAGTTATGTTATGCAAATTAGCTCATTTGCATATTCATGAATATTAATGATTTTCCCTAAAATTGCGATTTTCGACAAAAATATGGTAAATACTTTCCAAAACAGAGCATTTTTGTGCAGGGGAATTATGTAAACATAGTAAATATTTCAGAAAATTATATAAGAAACATTTTGAGCGATGTTTGCACTTTGACCATTTGGGCTTTTGGCCAAATCCCTTATCTAAACCCTTAACCCTATAAAATTGTTCATTCATTTCAAAATGTTTTTGGTCATATCTTGGATGAATATTGACCTACAGATGTTAAAATGGTATCAAATGAAAGCTTATGACTTGCTTAATAATGTGCTATAAATTTTATGCAAATTAGCTCATTTGCATATTTATGAATATTAATGACATTACTTAAAACTGTGACCTTTTTTCCGAATATTTGGTTAACACTTTCAAAAACATTGTGTTTCTTCTCAGGGGGAATCATGTAAACATGGTTTAAATTAAAGAACAGTTTAAAAGAAACATTTTGAGCAATGTTTGCACTCTGGCGATGGGGGCTTTTGGCGGTGACCCTTATCTAAACCCTTAACCTCATCAAATTGTTCATTCAAATTTTCAAAACGTTTTTGGTCATATCTTGAATATGCATTGACCTACTGGTATCAGAATGGTATCAAATTAAAGCTTATTGCTGGCTCTTCCATATGCTATTATTTTTCATGCATATTAGTTCAGTTGCATTGCCATATATATTAATGAATTTCCTTAAAATTGTGATTTTTCAGCGAAAATGTGTTAACTACTATCAAAAACAAGGTGTTTCTGTTCAAAGGCATTATGCAAACATAATTTATCTTAAAGAACATTACATGAATAACACTTTAAGCAATGTTCACACTGTGGCATTTGGGTCTTTTACCCAAACCCCTTATCTAAACCCTCAACCCTATCAAATTGTTTATTCAAATTTTCAAAACGTTTTTGGTCATATCTTGATTAAATATTGATCTACAAACGTCAAAATGGTATCAAATGAAAGCTAGTGAATTGCTTGTATATTAAAATTACTTCATGTCGATTTGCTCATTTACATACTCATAAATACTATTGATTCTTAAATGTTTGGGACAAAAACACATTTATTGTGGAAAATCCATAAAATGTATTCCATTTGACAGTGCTATATGTTATATAGTAATCCTGTTATGTTATGTACATAGTAACCCAGTTATGTTTAGTAATTGATCTATGTCGGTTTCAATCATGATAAACTTGCCCAACTCCCACAGTTTGAGTAATTCCAAGATTGCCACCAAGTGCGATGTGAATCATTTTTGGTCAAATTGTTCTAGAACAGTGCAATAAGTAAGTGTCTTAATATGGAATTTCACATGCTGATTTAAACCTGGTAGCATAACTGTTGTAGCATTTAAATATCAGGAAAATATTGATCTGAAGATATCTATGGCCATCGAATGCCATCCTGGAAAACATATGCCATATTGAAAGAGATTGTGTATCGCAAGGGAACTATTTTCAATTTATTGTGAGGTGGTACTAAGTGAAAGCACATATAAGAAATATGTGTAGATAAGGAAGAATATGAATATACATTCAGCGTGGGCTGTTGGTAGTATGGATCAGTTCACATCTGTTCTGATCAGATACAGATAAATAAATGCATCGTAATAAATGCAATAATCTTTTGATCACAACCAGTAATTGTCTGTACTCTAACTACATACATGGCGTACATCTCTTGATTTTATGTATCTGATACATAGGCTTTACATATGGCACCCCAAGCTTAATTTATCTGAATTGAAAATGCCTTAATAGAGCATAAAGGAATGGTAACACCAGTATCCCTGATCTGTCAGCCACATATCAAATACACTTAAGGCCAACAAATTCACTTGTCTATGAGGAAAACATAAGGAAGTGCTCTCCAGATGGAGAAAAACCATGCTGTTTTCTCCATGTGAATGGCAAAAGTAAGGCCTTGATAATTGCTTAACAATGTTATTTTGCTGTATGTATGCAATTTGTCTACATTCCAGGATCTCTGTTCATCCATAAAACTTAAAAAAATAATTGGAATGATTAATTTTACATGTGTATTAGAATACAGTCCCCCATTTTGTATCATTCTATGGCATATGATAAAATGTTTATGTTTAAAGTCCTATTTTGCGTCAATTTTGGATTCATTTAGCAGTTTTACAAAGGATAACATTCTGTCAACTAAACTAGATATAAGCAAGAATACCACTACAATAAAAGAAATTAATTTAACTTATTTGCACTTAAAACAATAAAGATTAAAAAGATCAAATGGAAACTAAATACATACATTGAAAATAAGATTTATAGGAACAAAATATAATGGGCTGCACACTTTAAAATTACTGTTACTTCCAAACAAAACATCAAATAGATTTCAAACAAGGCTTATATGTTGTTAAAAGAGTGAACATGGATATTAAATGGTTGAAAACTCACGAGAAAGAAACAATCGGACCTTTTGGTACGTATTTAAAATAAAAAACCTTGCAAAACAATCAAAATTTTAGACAAATCATTAATATGCATGCTTATGCAAATGAGCTAATTTGCATAAAATATCTGCATATTAAAGAATAAATCATTGGCTTTCATTTGATACCATTCTTACATCAGTAGGTCAATATTCAATCAAGATATGACCAAGCATGTTTTGAAAATTTGAGTGAACAATTTTATAGGGTTAAGGGTTTGGATAAGGATTATGACCAAAGGCCCCAAGCGCCGGAGTGCAAATATCTCTCAAAATGTTTCTTATAAAATGTTCTTTAAGATAAACCATGTTTACATGATTCCCCCAGAACAGAAACACAATTTTTTTTAAACTATTTACCAAATATTAGCAAAAAGGTCACAATTTCAAGTAAAATCATTAATATTTATGAATATGCAAATGAGCTAATTTGCATAAAATTTATAGCAAATTATTGAGCGAGTCAAAAGCTTTCATTTGATACCATTATAACATCTATAAGTCAATATTCAACCAAGATATGACCAAAAACGTTTTTAAATGATTGAATAATTTATAGGGTTAAGGGTTTAGATAAGGGTTTTGGCCAAAAGCCCCAACGGACAAAGTGCAAACATCGCTCAAAATGTCTCTCGTATAATTTTCCTTAAGATTTGCTATGTTTACATAATTCCCCTGCACAAAAACGCCTCATTTTGGAAAGTATTTACCGCATTTTTATCGAAAATCGCAATTTTAGGAAAAATCATTAATATTCATGAATATGCAAATGAGCTAATTTGCATAACATAACTGGAAATGAAAGAGCAAGTCATAAGCTTTCATTTGATACCATTCTGACACCTGTGTGTCAATATTCAATCAAGATATGACCAAAGTCATTTTCAAAATTTAAATGAACAATTTGGTAGGGTTAAGGGTTTGGATAAGGGTTAGGGCGATTAGCCCCAACCGCCAGAGTGCAAACAAGGCTCAAAATGTTTCTAATAAAATATACTTTAAGATAAACCATGTTTACAAAATTCCCCTCGGACAGAAATGCCTTGTTTTAGAAGTTATTTATCAAATTTTCGCCCAAAAATGCAAATTTTAAGGGAAATCATTAATATTCATGCATATGCAAATGAGCTAATTTGCATAAAATAACTTCAAAATGAAGAGCAAGTCATAGGCTTTCATTTGATACCACTTTGACATATGTAGGTCAATATTTGATGAAAATATGACCAAATAAGTAATGTAATTTTTTATGAAAAAAATGATAGGGTTAAGGGTTTTAGATAAGGGTTACAGCCAAAAGCCCCAACGGCCAGAGTGCAAACAACGCTCAAAATGTTTGTAAGATAATATACTTTAAGAAAAAACATGTCTACAAAATTCCCTCTGGGGGGGGAGCAAACATGTTTCTAGCTCAGGGTCTAATAACTCCGCGGTTATCAGTAGCACGATGGATAATCACGTGATACAACAATTTCAGAAAATCTTCAAATTTTTGTAAATACCGGACCGATTTGAAATCGGTTTGAAGCAGAGAAGGTGGGAAAATACCAGGAATAAGCTGGATATTGTTGATTTTTGAAAGATCAACTGATAATTATGTTATTGAAGATCAACCAAAATGTTGGTTGATCTTCAATCACTATTATAACAGCTGATTTTACAAAAAATCCACTTCGTCCGTCAAATGCGTAACGATTGTCGACCATCTCTGCTTCAAACCGACTTTAAATCGGTCCCGTATTAACAAAGTTTTGGAAGATTTTTTGAAATTGTTGTATAACGTGATTATCCACTTTGCCGTAGCTACTGTAAAAAGGAAGCTTATTCGACTGAATAAAGATGCTATCAAATAATTCATACTTCGCTGTGTCATAAAAAAACGCCTATAGTCATATTACGAAAGTAAACACATTAAAATGCCCGTGTCTATAAAAACTGCAGCATCATTTCATGGGCTATAATATGGTTATCTATACAGATTTGCATCAACACCATGACATTCATTGGTGGTTACAAATTATAGTAAATGATTATCGACATTAAAACTGTTTCATGCTCCGTTTTGGGGCGAGATAGATTTTCATGTGATAGAGTTGTCAACAAACCATACCGTTTGCATAATGCATGTGTTTCCCGGGTAGGTATAGCGGACGAGAATTGACCTGGCAGAGCATTCCATTCGATTAGCATTGGCTGCTCTGCCAGGTCATTTATCGTGAGGTATATGGAACATAATTGAAAGCTCGAAGTGTTTTGATCAATTTATCAAGTTAAAAAAAGTATATATGCCAAATTCCTGCATGCCAAAATAGAGCAAAGATTAAAGAAACAACACTAAATTTCGAAGAAATCTAGGAGAGTGTATACAAATTTAACACTGCATTTTCAAGTATGGAAGTATACAAATATTAATTACTCGTATAAAACTAATTATCGAGGGCTGTGCAAAAAGTGCGTAAACAAATTATATGAACTTTTTGCCCAGCCCTCGTAGACGTTGTTAATTAGCTATCAGGAATATACCCTTAAAAAATGCATGAGTTGTGGAATGACGTGTTTTTTAATATATTGTACACGATCTCATATTCCCAAGCCGTAAGCAATACCACCGAACTATCAAGGAATCGTAACTACATATTATATACGCTGCAGTTACGACGATTTGGTAACTCAACGAGGATCTGCTTGTGGTGACAGGCACACGATGAATGTTTCATGACGAAAAAATGTTTAGTAAAGAAAATTATCTTTAATCCGAGCACGGAAAATTAACCATGTTGACAGTTGATGTTCTTGTTAAGGTTAGTTTCCCACCATTTTCTATGTCCGAATAAATCGAATAATCACTATGTGGACCACTGTCGTTATATAACCGGAAACGTCACCGTAATGATAGGGGTATTTTTCACGATTCTCGTAATCCGTATTGATACACCGGTCCTGACAGACTCGGTATCACACTGATGGTCGCCATTGTTGTGCGTCATCGTTTTAAAATTAGAATCGGGTATCTGTCCAGAAAAATTATTGGCGATCGTGTTGGACACAGGTCGAACAAACGAATGTATGAAAGGGATGGGAAGTTATTTTACTGGGGCATAATGAGCTCGAAAAGTTTGATAATGTGTATAAATATTCATGATGCCTATTTCTGTCGTCCGCTTCATAGCCACTCGCAAATCAGAAAGTCAGAAAGTGCAAGTAACCTTCACTTTTTAACAAAAGGTGGTTTGAAAAATCGGATAGCTGAAGATTTGCACTTAGCAAATGTATATAATAATAAACTCCAAGAAGTTGTTGCTTTGACTCTTGTAAAAATGACTTGTGACCACGTGATACATAGAAAAGTCGACATTGGTTAGTGGTCTACTTTTCGACTTGAATTGATCAATGGCAAAAAACATAAAGTATATCCATTTTGTTATTGTAGGTAATCATTCTGATAAAAATTTATTTCGATATCATAAAATTCTAATTTTTGAGATTTCGATAACGATTATTTTTGCTGTCTGTATGAAATTGTAATTGAATCCATGTTCTTAATTTTTGATTGATTTTAATTATTTATTTACTCTTTTTATTGGATGAATGATACATGTAATTTAGATGTTGCTATAATTATGAGTAAGCAGAAAATGAAAGGTACTCTCATGGAAACAAATTCCAAGTCATTGTACGAGTCAATGAAAATATCCAGTACACTGCTTATCTTGCAAATTTCGAAAGAATACATCGGGGGCGGTAGTTAGAGCAGTAATTGGATTAGCATAGTGACCCACATTTTTTTCCTAAAAAACCTAATCTAATTTAAGTACCATAAACTGTAAGAAGTGTCTTAAAGCAGCGAACTTAGCACAAAAGAAAACAGCCAAATACGAACCCGTCAACATTTGAAGTCCGTGTCATAAAAAGAGGTGTTTTTTCCCCAAAAAACATGGTTTGACGTCTAATTAGATAAGGTTTGCAAACGTTTGACACAAAAGAATAATATGTTGATAGCCAGCTATTTCTCCCGTTTGTCTCATTCTTCTGTATGCCTACTTTAACATACACAAATTTCGCTTAAATCTAACATTACAGCTACTAAATTCGGACAGCCCAAAATTTGCTGTTTGGGACAGTACTAAAACGACAGAGAAGTCAGTCTCGTAAATTCAGTTCTACCGCTCGGGTTATATAGCCAATTTTAGTGCTGATCAAAGGAATATAGTAACCTTTTCTTAAACATGAGCTAAAATTAAATCTACGATTGACTAATGTGACGTCATACTTTGTGTACCTCTTGCATATTCTAGTAAATCATGCTTCAAATGTAAACATGGATAAAATGGAAATTCTTAATTTGTTATTCTATAATGGCATACTTATCCGGTCTATTGTTGGCGCAAGATCGTATGGCACAGGTTTGCGATTTGTTCAATTGTAAACAAAACATTTTTTCGATGAAACGCAGAAAATTCTGAACATTGAACAGACCGCTCTATCACTGTACCTAAATTTTCAACATGTCTACGTCACTACTTATAAAGAATTTATTAATCTTTTATAGAACAATGTTTTGTTTACATTTGGACAAAATGTAAACATGTGCCATACGATCTTGTGCCAACAACACATTCAATTACGACCACTTTTTTAAAAAAAAAAGAACGTTTAATAACATTTTTGTTTGTCTGTTTTTTTTTTTTTTTTTTCTTTTCTTTTTTTTTTTTTTTTTTTTTTTTTTTTGTGTGTGTGTGTTTTTTTTTTTTGTTTTTTTTTTTTCATTATTTTTGGAAAAAGTCCTATTTCTACATGACCACATGTTAGCATCACCTAATATATGTCAATATTTGACCATCACTGGTCGGAGGCCCTCTTAACCAGGTTACAACAGTGGACAGGTTTTATGTTTTTGTCAATTAGGACGTAAATTTTGTGGTCAACTATTAAATGACCACCAAAAGAGATAATATCTGCGGTCAGCCCGCGAACTCGCTAGGAATAGTTCATAGTATAACAAACCTTTTTGCCTCATATATAAAGCTGCAGCAGAAAAATAGAACATAGGAAATAGACTCGAAATACTTGTCAAAGATTCTGGCCTAAGAGGGTGTACACTTCTCAAAGTATAGATATTTTAGACAAATAAAAAATGATAAATTATTTTCAATCATTTTTAAACGGATAAACTGTTTGTGTATTTTGTTCATCTGGCACGAGACGACAGTGTCACGTGTCGGCGGGAAAGGGTAAAATGTCGTCTGGCGTTTACATCAAAGGTGATGACATCTCGATTATTACTTTTTATGGCGAAAAGTGATGTTGAGGTCCTTTTTCTAGTTAGTATGTCCGCTACTCATTGACTTCTTTGTTTGACCAGTTTATTCGATTTGGTGTCATGTTGATAATTTGCCATGTCTTTTGGTATTGATAGTACCAAGTTGACTACTGATTTTTCATACTTTGATTGTCTTTTATACGATGTGCTTTACGATACATACACCCATTTTAAATGGCAATCGGCAATGCCAATGCAACAAGAATATCGCAAGCGAAGATAATGCAGTACCAAAATAATACTTTTACGCCACATTTGTCCCAAACATGATGTGTCGGTAAGAGGACCAATGTCTTGCAGATATTGTGTTAGAAAATAGATCTCGGTAAATATAAGGAGTAAATGTTCTTTGTGGATCTCCGAATCTTTAGAAAAACTGTGAGAGGTAAAAAAAGAAGTATAGAAAACAAAATATATGAATGAGTAATTTTATCAATGTCGATACTATTTTGCGATTTCATAAGACTCTTTTATGTAGTTCAAGTTTCGTATTAAAATATTTCAATATAATAAAAGATTTTATTTAAATCTTATACAAATAACCATTTCGTTCTATGGCGGAATGTATATGTCTTACAATAGCCCAAAATATGACACGTGGTGACTCATCCAAAATGATTAGTTAAACTGAAACTACAAATAATAAATCGTTGGTGTTGTTGCAAAACATCGTATCTACAGCTTTAGTCGAGCTGTAGATACGAGGTTTTGCAATAACACCGACGATATCCTTTCCGAAACAAGGCCCGCTTTTGACGTCCCCATCTGATACTTCTCTTAATACGTAACCAACTTAAAAATGGTATTAAAGCAGCGCAGGGGGAAAGTCAGAGAGTTTCTGGACGTGGTCGATCTTTTATACACAGCGCCTGATGAAAAGTTATTGGCGAGCAAACAAAATTAACATTTTTTTATCTGAAGATGTAATAGAAAATTCACCACCGCCAACAAATCTTTGACAGTTTAGTCCTTTTTTGCTTCTAACCACTTTCAAACCGGACACGTATCTACAGATCTTTTGTAGATTTTTTGAAAAAGTTGCTTTTGTTCTCTGTCTCGTGATTCTCAACTATGATCAGATAATTTTGTATTAAAAACGAGAGATACTCAAATATAAAACAGGTGTTGAGTAAAATTTTATCAGATATTGAACCATTCGAATAATATGTGATTGGATCGCAATATAACATAATAATTTTGACTGGTTTTGACATTCTGAATAACTCAGATATGCATTCCTTAAATGGATATCGTGTTTGAGCTGAAAGAATTTCAAATTATTTCAGAAATGTTAAAATTAGATTCATGAAGTTCCACAAAATAACGTTGGCAAGATTTCACACCCTATTACCGGCTATCACTACAGCAGTTGCTAACCTTGGGCAGTATCATCTATAAATAGCGGGTGTACTAAGTAGGTCATACTTTTTCCATCTTTGTTTTTGTGTTAAAGTCTTTCTCAGCTATATTTGTAGTGCACTTGGCTGGCCATACATTTGAGCAACTACATGATAAATATTAGCCCAAATAATCCCTAAACAACAAAATTATTCAGCGACAAAGTCGTAACTTCACAATTTTTTACGTAAAATCCAACTTTCAGTCCATATAATGAGAAAATGATAAGACGATCATTAGAATTAATATAACTATTAAAATAGTCAATCAATTTTCTTACACTGTGTACATTTAGAAAACTGTCTGAATTGAATTAACTTCAGACTGGCCAATTAAAACTAAACACTGATGCCGATTTGGCTATCACGAACAGCATATTGAAAATTTGAATGGCAAACCCGGACATAAGTTGATGGCAACGCAGAACAATATGTCTTGTTGGAAAAGCGGCATCTCTTTCAACAAGAAGTTGCCTGAAAGGAGCATAAATAATGAATTAACACCATTTCTTGATAGACTAGCCAATTTCTGAATTATAGACATAGAAATCGTGCAAGTTCCTTTCATCTAGATATGGTTGAAGCTGAGTAACACAAAATTGAAGGATGTATGCAACCATTAGTTGTAGATGATAGTTTGTCGGTTAAGGTATACATCCCATCATTAAAAACACCACTTTTTAGCCGTATGAAATGCATCAAATTACACACATGTGTACATACACTTCTTATAAGTTGATTCAACGTGCCGGATTTCAAGATTATGCTTCAAAAGGAAAATATATAATTTACAAATATTACTTTACTCTATATTCATATGCAGCGGAGGTAATTTTGAACATTTCTGTCAAATATTTCCGTAAGTATGCATTGATTCAAAATTCTAAACCGTTCAAAATGGTTATGTTTAGAATGGAAATGTAACACAGTTTAGGAATTACTGGCACTTATCAAATTCACCTCTGGCTCTTTAGTGCTAATGATGGGTTGCAAACCTTAAAAAACTACACATACTTTACCGTGAAAATTGTGGATTTTACATCATGTCGTCGCTGTTTCAGGCACACAATATGACTGTAATATTTTTAATGGGGTTAAATTTCATTTAGTCAGACTTAACTTAAATAGATGGAACCTACGCAAATATATGTATATGAATCCTGCTATTTCAAAGTCGGTCAATGAATCTTCAAACATTTCGATCGAATGTTTTGCGCGGTGCAAATTTGTATTTTTCATTGCGAAACGATTTGGTTTATTGGGGTTTTACGCCGTTTTCAACTGCCATGGTTATATCGCGGCACCTTGAGCGCCTAACCATGGATTCCTGTTGTTTCTCATACAAGTACTAACACAATAGACTAACCGAGCCTCCAGCTGCTCGCCCACATAGGTTAACAATATCAAACCATTGGTGGGTAACATTAGTTAGAAAAGATATTTGCCACGGCCAGGGATCGAACCCGGGTTCTCTCGAATGAGAGACAGATGCGCTATCAATGTTCAGCGTTTTGGCCTCATTGCGAAACGAAGAAGAGATATCGGTGATAACGGATTATCAAGCAAGAATCTGTTGATATCGATAAAACATCATGGTTGTCTGCATAAAGCACATGATTGTAACTAGCCTAGGTAAGTGAATACAGAAACTAGTGAAGGATCAAAGATCAGTCAGCTAGGTAAGGATCTCTATGGATAAGGCGAGAAATCTCCCTAAACGTCTCAAATGGAAAAGTCAATTTTCAAAACATGAAAATTGATAAATATCTCGAGCTGTATTGTTAGATCTATACCTAAATCATATGAAAATTGATTTTGTACAATCAAAACGATCCGACATGTACAGATAACTCTTGGTTTCTGTACCTACCCCTTAAATTATATTTTCTTACCCCACCGGTATTCATTTAACCAGGATTAAGTTTTCTATTGTTTTATCAGCAATATTTTTTGTAAATGTAAGGAAAATTGGTTTTGAAATCACAAACCAGTTTTCGTTTTTATCCTTAGTGCGCATGCGCACCATTGAAATGAGTTTAAAGGCGAAACTTTCCCGCCAAAATATGGCAATTGGTATATGAGCACTATTTTTGATATAAAAGTATGTTCCCCCCAGTGACCCAGGAAATTCTTTTTACCAAGGAAGTCTATGATCAAGTGACAAAACATATGTCAATGGGAAGCTGGGTCAAGGGGGGAAACGATGTTTGCCAGCCAAAGGAAGGTAGGTATTCATCGGTTTTGGGCGGGAAAGTGCGTTTTTAAGGTTGTTTCAGTGGTGCCTATGCGCAATACGGACAAAACCAAAGCTGCCATATAAAGTCAACACCATTTATCCTTGTATCTGTAGAAATTAAATTGGGAATAAAACAAAAAGAAACTTCATTTTACATCTATGAATACAGGTAGTGTAAGAAAATGAAAACCATTTAGGTGGGTAAAATAATCAAGAGTTATCTGCACCTATAGAACTTTTTAAATGGCATAAAAATCGGTATTCATTTCATTTATTTATCTACCTAACCATAAAGCTATATTTTGTTTCTCAATTTGTAAGTTTTGAAAATTGACCCATAGAGTTGAGCCTTTTAGGGAGATTTCTCGCCTTATCCATAGATCGAGGCTCTTTACACCTAGGGTTGTAAGATTATCATTTTTATATTGGACCATATTGCAGAAGACAAAGTGGATGCTGACAAGAATATACTGAACTGCATAGCTAACTCCTCACTTTTGATTTGTGTATAACTAAGTAATCATACAATGAACCACCTTGATTTTCCATATTTCAATAAATGAGATATGTCCTATCAATTTTAGCAAAAAACAAATTTAATTTTACTTGTCATTTACGTCGTCCAACGCGCACGTGCGTTTTACGATTTTGAAATGCGTGCGCATGCATTTTAACAAAAACCTGAACAATTCATCATGTCTTTATTCAATGTTGATCGGGAGTAATAAAAACATAATTTCGACAAGTTTTACTAATAAAATCTTATTTAGACAACGTAGCAAAGACAGGTCTAAAACGTCACATGGTCGATACGTCAGATAAGATCGAATCTAACACGTGTAAAACAGTTTGCAAGTTAATAAAATCATTGAATACATTCAGTAAGAGCAATATCAAAACAAACTACGAAGAAATCATTTGCTTTACGCTATAACGTCACAAAAGTGACGTCATTCAACACTATAAAACTAGTAGCTTGTATGTCCACCGTTTGCACGACATCTGGAGCTCATGGAATTAATGTAATTGACAATGAAGGTTTGGGGGATAACATTCCAAGCTTGCACTAAAGCGTTTTCCAACTCCTGAAGTGTTACAAGACTGGCGTGCTTAATTTCTTATACGACGTCCTTACTCATCACAAAGGTGCTCGACAGGATTCTGATAGGGTGACTTCCAGTGCCACGGAAGTACCCTGATACGATTCATAGCAAGTACCGAACGTGTAGCGGCAGCAGAGAACTTCCGTGGTGATCGAATTCCCCGGATCTGAATCCTATCGAGCACCTTTGGGATGAGTGACATTGGACGTCGGATAAGGAATTAAGTACGTCAGCCACAAATCCTTAAGGAGTTGGAAAATGCTTTAGTGCAAACTTACAATACTTTCCGCCATGCTTTCAATGTCTATTACATTAATTCTATGCGCTCCAGATGCCGTGCAAACGGCGGACATACAAGCTACTAATTTTACAGTGTTGACGTCACTTTTGTGACGTTATAGTGTAAAGCAAATGATTTCTTCGTAGTTTGTTTTAATATTGCTCTTATTGAATGTATCCAATGATTTTATTAACTTGCAAACTGTTTTACACGTGTTAAATTCGATCTCATCCAACGTATCGGCCATGTGACGTTTTAGGCCTGTCTTTGTTACGTTGTTTAAATAAGATTATGTTAGTAAAACTTGTCGAAATTATGTTTTTATTACACCCGATCAACATTGAATTAAGACATGGTGAATTATTCTGGTTTTTGTTAAGATGCATGTGCATGCATTTCAAAATCTTTAAACGCATGTGCACGTTGGACGACGTAAATGACACGTAAAATCAAATGTGTTTTTGACTAAAAATGACGGAAAAAATGTCATCTACCAAAATATGAAATATCAAAGCAATTGATTGAGCGATGACTTAGTTATACAAAAAACAAAAGTGAGGAGTTAGCTGTGCGGTTCAGTGTATAACTTTGTACAAAATAGCAAGCTTTTTCTAAAAGGAGCGTAAAAAGAGGCATTTTTTTGGAAATGGTTAAAAATGTTTATTTCTTTATTCTGTGTTATGTTTCACCTTGCATGGCGAAGTAAAGCCGACTGGTCATTGGACAAATAGACCTCTCAATAAAAGTACCCAGCCTCCAGCTGCGCTCTCACATAGATGATTCACACCCATTGGTGAGAGACAAATGACTTTTGCCAAATGTAAGAATGGATACTGGTCGGCCTGGGGTTCGAACTCGCGACCCCTGGATTGACAGACTCCGACGTTAACTGGACTCGGCTTAAACAGATACATGTTGCAGCAAATACACTTTATAAAGCAAACCGCACGGAATCTCGGACAAACAAAAGTGCTTTGTCCGTATGATTCTAAAACCACACAACTGCAGCTTGATTGAAGCCGTGGTTACGAGATTTTTAACAGCTAAAACCGCTTGGACCATTCTATTTATAGCGTAAGATTTAACCCTATTAATCATAAGATTCCATTTCCTATTTTATCAATAGCAATGAACTCTGTGCTAAAAGTACACTAGATTTACCGTTATAAGTATTGACAAACCGTCAGTGTAGACCTAGTTATAAAGTCTCGCAACTATGGCCACATACGAGATTTTATAACAACACATACGATGCACTATTGTTTCACCAAAATTGCGCCACGGTTAACTGGATAAAAACATTCTCCATTTACCTGATTTTAATATCAAATAAATAACAACGACATCGCTGTATTGTCCACCCAAATTAACCCGGGACAACTTAATTTTCGTGTGCAAAGTCCGTTAGTTGAGTGCCTTAACCTTAACAAGTGGGGTCATTACATATGCAGATGTCTCGGGTTAATCTTACTGGACAATATAAATGACCATTCTGATATTTGGCTAGTATAATTACCCGGTCAAGGTCAGTAATTATCCTCCAAATAGTGTTCATAATTAAAACTCTTATTAAATTCCCCTGCAAATAATCGAGTTCATAAGCAATAATCAGATAAAGTGGAAACTCACAATTTTAAAACTTAAATTTATATTGCTATAATAGACGAATAAAGCAATGGTATTTTTGAGCATAGGATCTAATGTTGAAGGTATTTTTGTAAAGTTAGTCTGTGTCCGATTTTATAAACGCCGGCTAGAGTTAACCAAATGGCCAAGTATCTGTTTCGGTTATTTTTCGATTATTCACATCGGAAAAAGTGAACAAATCAGTGAAATATTTTGTTTGTGCTAAACAGAGTTGATACAATCGGGCCTATGATTTGATTTCATGAGATGTAACGCCGTTTTAAACCGCTATGGCCATGTTGCAGTGGCTGGATCACCTAACCGTGGATTCCTGGGAAGTTCTTGCTTCATATATAGCTTACTCTTATCTGATGCTCTTTTATCAAACAAAACTACCAGCATTCATGTATTGTTGTAATTATCATCAGCAAATTTTAAATATTTCACACCATGATCACTTGGATAATGAAAAAGAATTGTACATAGACAAGCAAAATAGTATCATTTTTGCTGTCTGTGATTGCCTATTTCAATTACGAATCTCCTGTCGGTGATCCCCCTATGTGCTGTTCGTGATTGCATAAATTTGTAGCTCACCAAACTTTGTTTGACTATAACGACATAACGGAATAGTTGATTGTCTTCACAAGCAATTAGTTGGTAGATAATATACTAGATATCCATTTTGTAATAAAATTTCTAACATTTGCTTCAGTGTTTTTTCTGCTATTTGCATGGAAAGATGAATTTTATATACAAATATGTGAAGTTTCGACTTTGTTGGTGAATTATTTTTTTGTTTGAGGACTATCTGTGCTAATATTTGACATGCAGGTGCTCAAATGTATGGCAAGCCAAGGGCACTACAAATTATAGCTGAGAAACGCTTTTACACAAAACAAATATGGAAAAAGTATGACCTACCCAGTTCACCCTCTATTTATAGATGATACTGCCCAAGGTTAGCAACTGCTGTAGTGATAGCCGGTAATAGGGTGTGGATTTGGAATACATGTGATATGAGCAATTTAATATATCGTCGCTTTTCAACATAAACCAAGTAACTGCTGCGGTTGCGAGATTTTCGTTTAAAAGCAGCGAAATGTAACTATTTCTCTTTTAAACCAACGCCTACATTCAAACGAGTGTTCATTTTCGAACAAAGATGTGCAGCAGTCGAAATGATCGCCATAACTCATGCTAGCTGCAATCGGCACTGAGTATCGCAATATACTTATTCCAACTACTGCAGCTTGAATAACAAGGACACTTCATTGCTTTATAAATTATAACTGTTGTTATTTGTTCGCCATAGTTGAAGTAATATAGATCTTCAAAATAGTCAGGACAGAATGCTGCTGCTGCTGCTGCTGCTGCTGCTGCTGCTGCTGCTGCTGCTGCTGCTGCTGCTGCTGCTGCTGCTGCTGCTAGTATTCCCCATTTTTCTTGAATGTTTTTCTTGTGGTTTTGTTTTTCATGTCTTGCGTCGATTTCAGGAATTCAAACTTGAAACAGTGCTTTCGATAGTGTTCAAATGTACCAAAGAAATTAATTTTACATATTTGATTAGCATCAAACATTTTCTAATGCCAATGATGGGTCGATAACAACTACATAGAAAAGACAAATACAGCTTGGTCGCCATAATGTTCATAGCTCTCGGCTACGAAGTCAAAGCCTCTCATGATGATATTCAGCCTACAATTGTACTTCTTGAGAAAACCTCGCTGTCATGGCAATTAATTCAATTAGGGGTCAATTAAAAGTTGGAATGACGGGTACAATATGAATGGTGATTCATGAGAAAAGGGGACTGCGTTGTAGCTGAAAGTGATATAGATATATCCCTTTAAAGTGACATTTCACAATATTTTTTACATATATTTTACTTTTATTCTATCTAAAAGAGCATCTTTTCTTATGACAATTCTGAAAATTTCAAGCCAAAATATTGAACCGTTTACGAGAAATATATATTTTTGTGCTAAAATTAAACAAATTGTTGTGGACAACAGTTCGGATTTTTATAGAATTTGTCATTTTTGTCTCAACTTTAAAGGTGTATTTTTCGCTTATAAATAACAACTTCAAAAAACTGATAGCATTTCTACGCATAAGATTAAACAGTCTTTGCATCAAGACATACTTTTAATAAATGAAATAAATGTGAAATGTCACTTTAAGCCTGCATTTTCGTTCGATTTTCCTTTAATTCAACGAATTACACTACCTCCATGTACGTATTTTGAAGAAAAGGCCCAATTGAAAAACATTGGTTCCTGTTTCGGTCTTTTTAAACTAGTTCATGTTCATCTACGAAGTGGCAGTGTGTCGAACCTGAGACAAGATGGAGAGAACAACCCAGAGTGATAAAATAATGAATAACCCATAAAATCAAAATTAACAGAAATACATGTACAGTGTATACAAATCGAGATCGCATGTATTTTACATAGCTTTCGTTTGAAATATTATAATGATTTTCACAAAAACAATTTAGCACGACGTGACAGTTATGAGTAGCATCGGAAAACACCCCCACAATGTCAGGACATCTGTCACTGGGTTATAGAGCTTCTGCCTCCCCCGGGGAGATACCCGATGGACACACCCTACATCATTGTTATGATATGCATACATTCTCTGGAATATGAGACGCTGCACAGGTTAGCCCTCTCCCACATGAATACAAGACTTAAGAAAACGACATGGAAAACATCGTGGAGAAAAAAGGAAATGGGGGTGACCAACCATTTCGCTTCTATTCCCAATTCTTTACATAATATATAGATTCTAAAATTCATGCTTTTCGTAACGTTAATTTTGTCGTTTTCGCGTCCATTTAATTTGAGCCAGACTCTCCTTTTGGACAAGCGTTAAGCATTAACCCAATATAAGCCATCAGTCTTTTAAACTGGTACATTGCAAAAAAGATACTGACGAATTCATTGTGATCATAATAATTCCGGATGTAGAATTGAAACATCCAACTCTATTGTTATTATATTCATAATTGCTGATTTCTAATAAATGTATGTATGTATGTTATATATGTATAATGATATGCATGGATTCTCTTGAATATGAGGGAATATGAGATACTGCACAAGTAGGTCATAACAAAACGTCAGCTTTTTAGACTCGTCAAAATCGTAATGAGTTGGTGATTTAAACCGATGAATGTAACAACAAATGAGAGGGACCCATGCTATGTTGTCGAACATGCAAGCGAATAAAACATATATTCCATAAATAAAGAATGAATTGGTCAATCTGTACGAGTAGATCGTTTCTATCAAATACTTTCTGGGACAACGTCGTTATTATACGTAGCTTATCCGTACAGATCGAATGATAACGACGAACGTTTACGACGTCGAGCCAAAAATGCCAACATAGCCACAATACACGTATTTTTCCATATCACCATTTAAGGTGGGTTCACATTGACGAATTTTCTTACGATTCCTTACGAATTGGACTTTCGTAATCACATTGCCGATAAGTTCACGTATTGTTACGATTTGAGCGAATTTAACGGACGGTTTACGTATTTCTACGACTTGTTTACGGACTGGTTACGGGTTATTTACGAATCAATAGGAATATAACCGACTTAGTTACGAATGTTAACGAGTCCTTTGTTATTATTTTGTTGTTGTTGTAAGAAAGACAACCTCGTTTTTGAAAATCTGATATTCGACTAGACGATATGACTTGCGAACGAAATAAGCTTGAGTTGTACGGACAATTTCTTCAAAACAATTATCCCTTTCCCAAACAAGACCTAGTTTTGACGTCCAATGGTTTTGGAAAATATTTAGAGAAAAGAATAAATTGCTGATAATCAGCAATGCAGTTCTTTCTGTTCACTCAGAATTTTCTATTCAATAACATACAAAGTTTACACTTCTTACATCAATAATTGTTTTGTCTGTAACTCCTTTCAAATCGAAACAACAAAAAATCTTGCCGTTTGGGAAAGAAAACTTAAGTGCTTCTACCGGAATAACCCTCATACTACCATATTGGGTCATTATGACCCCAGACATATATTTCGTCGTGGTAAATGCGAAACCTCGCATCTCGTTTTTGGAGAATTTTAAAGGGGAGAGAAAGAAGTGCAATAACTTTTCCCAAACTGAAATGTTTAACTTGAAATTTTGACATATTGTTCGCAAATGATTTGTCTTTGGTACTGATCATTTAAAATTTCTCAAAACCTGCAAGAATTGATTTTAACTGAGCACTCAACTTTGTACTTTGAAAATCGCTCAAAACCACAAACAAGGTTTTGCATTTTTACCGACGATTTATTAATGCTATATTCAAAGTTGTTCTCCGATGCACGTTTACTTTTTTTTACTTTTTCAATCTTAAAATCGCGGATAACAAATCAATTTTTCTTGAACATCGAACAACGTTTGAAGGACTTATCGTCATTTTTTGTAATTGGATAAAAAAAATGGCATCAGTGCAAATAAACATATTGAAAAAAAGGGGCTCTTAGTCCTCATTTTAGGCTATTGCAAATCCAATTGGAAATCGTTTGACGTTTAGCACAACATTAAATAGTATTTCCTCTATCATAAATTATATTTGTCATCAATTTTGAATCGAAGTATAGTATATGAGCAACGATTTCGGAAAAGTGTACTCATATCATGTAAGATAAATATTTATCACCTTAAGCCTCTGCATATATACACAAGGTCTGACTAGGACCCACACTGTCCTCTCGCAGCTTCTCCATCAAACATAACCCTCATCAGGCCCTTTGTGGAGCCTGATCTGTTTTTGTATCATTCTCGGAATCTCTTATCATAATTGCCCTTTTTTAAACATCCCGGCTCGTTTATATTCGTAAACTTTCCGTATTATATTCGTGAATCACTTACGGGTGATTTGCGATTAACTAAGAGTCATTTACGATTGAATAACGGAACATTTAATCCGTGGACATTCGTGAGAACATTTTCGACATGTCAAAAAATGTCCCCGTATGAGCACGAATCACTAAGAATATCCCCGATCCATTGCGAGTTGTTTACGAATGCATAAGAGTTGTTTACGAATACTTGCGGTTATATACGATAGGACTTCCCGAATGGGCCACTCAAAACGAAATCTATTAATATACACGATTTCTTAACTATGTCTATTATCTTTTTGGTTGTAAATAATAAGATATAATCTCCATATCATCATCAAGCAGCTGACATTGAGAAATAAAGCATTTTATACTTACGAGTTATTTACGAATGTCAGCGTATTGTTTACGAATGTTCACGGATGGCCTACGAATGTCCAATTCGCAAGGATTCGTAAGGAAAATTCGTTAGTGTGAACCTACCTTTAATAAATCAATCTATTTTTTTTTTTCACACAAGGTTATCGTTCTTATAGATCGAACGGTTTAGTTAAGATGTCACGTATGCGTACTCTATATAAGCGTCATTCGACACTCAATCAATCAATCAATCGATCACTCTAACTATTCACCATAGAGAAGTTGTCCTTTTTGATAGGTCGACCGATTTAGTTAAAGGTGACCGATGTTAAAATCTTTTACACGTATCTCTATAAGGAATTAATTTGCTTAAAACTACTCAGCATCGCCAAAATGTATTAAATCGATGAAAGATCGTATTTATTTATGGACCCTTTCTTGCTACATTTCAAACTGTACTAAAATTTGTATTTTCTAATCGGAAGTCGTTTAGCGCATGAGCGATCTTAGACTGGTTATGACCCGATACTACTTTGCACAAAATTGAGTGCTAATACCTACAAAAGAAAAAAATCTCGGTTAAAGACTGTGCATGCGCTAAAGGCTCTCGGATAAAAAATGGCACGGTATAAAACGTAGCATGAAACAGAAAGGGTCTATAACCAAACATCGTCTGTAGTTTTAATCGTTCCACAAATTAAGTGTTCAAGCCAGGCGATTCTCAAGTTTGTCAGTTGGCCACAGGGTTACGACGATATTAACCCTTTCCCAAACAAGACCTGGTTTTGACGTCGCTAATAGAAAAGGCTAGGGAAAACATTGAAACAAAGAAGAAACTGCTGATAACCAGCAGTTTCTCCTTTTGTCTCAATATTTTCTATGCCATATTTTACACAAATTCTATCTTTAATACCTTCCATTTTGTCATTTGTGGCAGTTTTTGAAGCGGATCACCCTAAAATTTTGTCGTTTGGGAAAGGGATAAAGTGATCAACTGACGCTGTGACATATTGATCTAGCAGACGACGAAATGGGAGAAGTTTCATAAAAGTATGATTACAAAAATAATGAACATCTCGCGCATTATTCCCTAAAACCCACAGTTCATAATCGAATGACGCTTTTCGAGTAGAAGAGGAATAATCCAATCAAACGGGGCTCAGATTGGAAAAGAGGCGCGATCTTTTAAATGAAGACGACTCCAATCGCCAAGGGGAAATGAATCTTTTATTATCAAGACCAGCAACAATCACTTCTGCGCGACTGCTGCTGTTTTTGATCAATGACGTCAAATTGTGACGCGTCATGACAAAAAGGGATCTTGTCCAAAAACTTTTTTGTGGACTAATGGTAGTGCACCCCTAATGAGATTCACGCGACGTCCAAAGTTTTCGTGCAACGTCGTTAACCCTTCACCAAACAAGACCTAGTTATGACGTCCCTAATAGAATTGGTTCGGGAAAACATAGATACAAAAGAAAAAACTGCTGATGACAAGCAGTTTCTCCTTTTGTCTCAATATTTTCTGTGCCATATTTTACACAAATCCTTTCTTTTATAGCACCATTTTGTCATTTGTGGAAGTTTTTGAAGTGGATTACCCTAAAATTTTGTCGTCTGGGAAAAAGTTAAAACATTCGACGTATCCGAACCCATTCGGGCGACCTCGTAAACATTCTGCGGTGGAACGTACACAACGTCGCCGGAATAATTCTTACGTCGCGTGAATCTCACTATCTCACTACGGGTAGATTACCTTATTTGGAGCGTCACGTCTGACATCTGTCTTTAATATCATGTTGTCAATGAATTGCAAAAATGACGTCTTTCCGTGTGCGTGTTTTTTTTTTTTTTTTTTTTTTTTTTTTTTTTTTTTTTTTTTTTTTTTTTTTTTTCAAGGGCGTATCCCTTCTGATCTTATGATAAGCCCATATCATTATTTTCAATCACTTATTCTGTTGCGTCGTCTAGCACTTGTGCCCTTTTTAAAATCGCAAGAAATAGTTCGATTTTGACAAGACTTTGAAATCGCGAAGTATATCGTTACTTCGGTAGGTAAGCCTGTAAATTCCTATCTAGATATAAAATACGACGTCGTTTTCCCTCAAAAACGTCGTAACCACAGCTTGTTTAACACTTCCAAAACATTAGAATTTGCATTGGAAAACATTGAGTAAAACAAGGTAATGCTGATAATCACCATTTTCTCCTTGGCCCCTATATTATTCTCAAGTTTTACCTTAAGTAGCACCCACTTTGCCACCTGCTTTAGCTTTCAAATTGGAAAACGCTAAAATCGTGCCGTTTGAGAAAAGGTTAAAAACGTGTGGGTTATGGTCGACAGTTTTGCGCACTTTCCATGTGGTCATTTGTTCTACAACTTGACAAAATTCCAAATGATCGGTATTGATCAGACGGCCCATGCTGACCAGGTAGATTGTTTCCGCAATATCAATGCTTCGTATGATGTCATGTAACACGTCAAAATCAATAATCATTTTGATCTCTTTCTCTAAAGTATCTTTGACAAAAGGCGAATACATATTGGTCACTTTAAACTTTCTCAATTCGTTCAATACTTTAGCAATTTTTATTTGTCCCCATAACCAATAGAGTGACAGAATTGTCAATTCTGGCGGAGAGTTTCGAGCTTGATCGGACATCTCATGCTGCTTATGTAGATTATTTTCGCACGTTCAGTTAGGGTCTTTGTAATACGGCACGTCAAAATTACCAATCGTTCGGTTCGTTATTCCGAAAGCATCGTTGACAAAACACGAAGACCCCTCGCGGCCACTTCAAACTTACACGCTATCAGAGGTAATGAAATTACTGCATTTTGATTGGTTGTTTGGCGATAACGCGAATTGCTTTTTTCTGGGGGAAAAGAAATGAAAGTATGGAAATTATCAGTTTTTTATCGGGAAGAATCGTCCTAGTAAGGTTATCTCGTGATTTGATAGAGATAATACAATATAGATGAAAATGACATCTTCATCGTTAGAATTATGATGGTTTTTTTTTTTTTTTTTTTTTTTTTTTTTTTTTTTTTTTTTTTTTTTTTCTAAGGATAGCTTCTGAAAGTCAAATATTACTTCATAGATAGTCTGTAGTCATAATTTAGATATCATAAAGTTTTATTGGTTAGTTTTATATTTCCCTGATAAGTGGTCGGGTACACTGTTCAAGCTTTCAAAAGATACATGTAACTTTCAATACATGTACGTCATAATGATGATATAATGTACCAGAGAAAATATTCTTATTTTGTTATTCTAAGCTTTTTCTGAAAGGGACTTCGAAACAATGTCTTCTTTACGAAGTTCGTGACATCTAGAACATTTGTTTGCTTAATGTAGCATTGGATTTTTTAAACAATTTGTAGTGTGTGTAATTTATGTCAATTTCATTCTATGTTTCTATGTTCTATTATACAAGTTTATTTTACGATTTTCCTTTTTTCCATCCTGATTCCGACTGATAAACAAGGCACATGGATTGAAGCAAATCGATGTCAACAAAGAGTGTCAACTATGAATTAAATAGCGTACTTTAGCTCTCATAATTTCGGATAATTGCCTCACATTTGTTTATAACTAGATCATCCCTGAATCAATATTGATAGATAAAGACGTCTGACAGTTATTCAGTTAAAATACAAACGAAAATATTGCGTTTAATTTGGTCTTAATTCTGTTATCCGAAATAGCATACGCTCTATTACACTACAAAACAATCTCAAGTAGTCTGTCGGACCCATGACAATTTTAGGGCAGTACAGGATTCCAAATCTGATAGCAGCACATCCGACATTATGGATTGCTTATTGCTGATGTTGGAATGCATATGTTACATGTCAGCTATCTGAAAATGGTTATAAACGAAACATCAAATATAATCGAATCATACAAGGATCTTTCGAACTTTATTTTTTATCTTTATTTGAAGACATCGAAAAAAAATCAGTATCCCCTTGGCTGAGGTCTAAATGTCGTCAGTCCGTAGTTACGTAGGTACGTAGCACGTGCGTACGATTTTGGTGGACGCAACCACGACGCAGACTGACCTGACAATTCTTTACTACGACCATTCTGTGTCTTTTGGAATCCCAGGAGCACGCAAGACAGAAGTACAGAGCACGTACGACAGGCGTGCGTGTGACGCAGGGAACGATATACTGAAATTCCAGAAAATTCACAAAGAATGCGTACTTTTCCCGAGAGAGATTCATACTTTTGACCTGCTTTGAATGTACATGTATATATTTTTAGGCGCCCTTACAACCCGTAATGCGTCTTTATAAATCGTGCGATTTTGCAGTTTTAAAATGTACGAATTAAAAAGACGCACGACGGGTTGTGAGAGAGACTTTATATATGTGTTGTCTTGGTAAGGGTCAAATCTACTTATGATACAATACTATGTTCAATAACAAGTTATAAACATCGATAACTTATTTTGACAGTTGATCGTCCAAATCAGCCGGGTGTAATAAATAAAATAGGATTATCAGGAAAAGTTGTTATAACGACTTTTATCATTATACCGTATTATAGGGTTAGGAACCTATTTGAGATCCATTAAATAAACAGATCTACATTTGTTAGACATGTCAGACGATAGTTATTGAATAACATATCGAAATGCTAATGAAAAGAAAATTAATATATCAGTGAGTCTTAAAGTGACATTTCACGATTATTTTTACATAAATTTTACTTTTATTCTAACTGAGAGAGTATGTTTTCTTATGAAAATTCTGAAAATTTCAAGCCAAAATATTGAACCGTTAACGAGAAATATTGTTGTGGACAACAGTTCAGATTTATATAGAATTTGTCATTTCTGTCTCAACTTTAAAGGCATATTTTTCTCTTATAAATAACAATTTAAAAAACCGAAAGCATTTCTACTCATTAGAATAATTAATCTTGCATAAAGACATACTTTTAAAAAATGAAATAAATGTGAAATATCACTTTAACATTTATGCACATAGTTCTATGATGATGTCCAGGACGTGTATCTGTTTCGGGCAGCAATAGTGTGTAAAAATTTACTTCAGTATATAACAAACCGAAAAAGTTGTAGACACCCTGGGCAATTTATTTTACACAAAGCATATCAAAATACAGGTTAAACGAAAAGTCGCCATTTCGGTCTGTGCTTTGAAACTATGACATGTTTTGCTTGTCTATTTTTTCTTTAAATTTTGGATGGCGTACTTTATGATAGTGATCTTCTCATATCATCTTCTCTCTGTGCAAAAACTTTGCTTATTTGAACCCATTACCACAGAGTGAGCTTTTTGACTCCCCATTAGATCTAGATATATCATATTTGGAAAATATTGTGGCAAATGAAGAAATTGCTTATGACAAGCAATTTCTTCATTTCCCACAATGTTTTCTATAGAAAAAAGTTTTACAATTTTACAATTTCATCAAATTGAAAATGTCGTCTGCAACTTCTTTCAAATTGGACCACCCCAAAATTTTGTCGTCTGGTAAAGGGTTAAGCTAAATTGTAAATTGTGAAGAACAAACAACCCGGTGACTTCAGTCTCCTAAAGTAGAATTTCGTCTAACATTTTGGTTGTTGGTATCAGATGAGGTTCGCATCACCGTTGCTTCAATAGCTCGACTGCCTAAATTGAGACATCTTGGATCATTTTTCCATGATGTAAATATTGCGTTATTGTTGTTGTGTCGCTACAAAGGGGGCTTTTTAAAGTGCGAAAAACGCCGACCCCGGTCAGCCTATGCCGTTCGCGCAATCTAGTAAGCGTCGAAGCTTTTTTACTTTAATTGAAATTTTGCTGCTTTTTTATTTCATGCGTCATACTATGAGACATTGCGTTCGCTCCACAAAGTAAGGATTCTCTGTCTTATGTAAATGGCATACTTACAGTAATTTCAACCCTTTCAAATTTAAATATCTTTTATGGGTTGATATTAAATGAAGTTTACGTTACTGATGACTCAATTACTCGACTGTCAGGCTTGAGACGCCTGGGATCATCTTCGCTTGATCTTATTCTTGCATATTTATGCATGTCTCCATTTCAAGTGCGAAAAGCATCGGTCTTTGCCAGTCTGTGCCAGCCGCGCAGTCTTTCAAGTGTCGAAATGTTTCGCCTTTGGTTAAAATTTTGCTGTTTTACGTGTTGTTTCATTCTCTGAAACATGTGCGCTTGCTCAAAATTGTTTCTCTGTTTGAATTGTGGAATACATGTACATTGTATATGAGCCAATATTTTATTTCGTGGAAATCGCTGTCCTGGCTCATTTTCTCAGAAATGGCTTTTCGTAAACATGTCATTTTAGGTACATCGTGTAACGACCATCACTACCAACAACGGAGACAGTTTATTTGGCCTGGCAGATGGAATGTTTCTGAAAATATGGCACTTTTGTACCGGAAAATGACCATTTTCTCTTGTCCCTAGGACAGACTTATCAATTTCCAACATGATTCTCACTATAAAATAATCGGTACAGATCGGATTTTTCTTCATTTCATTAATGTTTTATATCTCACATTATTAATAGTGTTAACCCTTTTTGGGAAGATATAAATACGACGAAGATTTTTGGCCATATATGTCTGTCCCTGGATTTTTTATACGAAATGTCCTCGCAATAACTTACATGTGCGTAATCAAAGTCTTTTTGGTTAGATATTCTTTAAATACAACCCAAACGGAGGTGGAAACACTCACCAAAGCCACAATGTTCAAATGAAGACAAAGCAATACATGGTTTCGAAATTGCGAGGCAAATTAGGTAGGCCGTTGGCTGCGTAGACTTAATTTTTCGTTTTCTTTGCCACGCGACCAACCACACTATATTGCCAAGATCTTAAAATCGTATAGCTTTACTTATTCAGATATAGAATCATGTCGTTTACAGCATGCAACATATTTTCTCCCTAGTTATTCTTGTGTGTAATTTGGAGGAAATGGTCGCGGAATTCCTCGCAATAACTGTCCTCGCAATAAGGACAGTTTTGTTACTGGGAGTACGAAAATCGTTACCGCAAAGACATTTTAAGTTTTCTTTCGTAATATGGACTCTTTGCCAAAGAGACAAAGGTCTTGATGAATAATTGTTTTAAACTATAATAGGAAAGCGAAGTATTTCAGCTGAAAAAAATATAATTACTGTTGCCAAACATGTGCACCGATCAGTTGTTACAGAGCGGACTTTGAATCGTTATTGCAAGGACTCCTTACACATTTATGGATTCTTGGCACCACAAATCAATAAATTTTATCACTAGTCAAATGGAGATATTTTGCCAATCACCTTGGAATGTTGTATGAAGAATATAATTCTAGATTTATTGAAAAGATTAATTCTAAATGATCGTTCTTAAATGATCTTTCTTCAATATTGGAGAGACATTATATACTATTTCTTTTAAGGTATGAATCTGTATATCTTTGTTTAATGGGTTTTGAAGATGTTACATGTCATCATCATCATCATCATCATCATCATCCTGTTTAGTTTATCCAGGCCGTGGATTAGTCCTCCTCCGAGGGTGTGTGCCATGTACTTAGTCATTTTTTTGAAAGTGGTAATGGTAAAGGAGTTCCTGTTGCTATATGGGTGCCGTGAAAAGACAAGTAGTTTTTTTTTTATTTTCAATGCGATTTGCATGTATAGATTTGGATCGTGCATGTAATCTTGCAATCACAACATTTCATCCCGAAAAAAAGATGTAATATTTTGTCAAATATTATCTTATCTAGGTAAACAAGAAGAATAAAACATTTTCAAATTATTTTATTTTTTTGTTTTTCTTTTTTTTTTTTTTTTTTTTTTTTTTTTTTTGGACAATCAGTTTTAGGACACTCAATGTCTTACAATCGTGTATCTAAATTATTATGTGAGCTATCTTCCAAAAAAGAAATAACAACAACAATAAATCATCTGCGTATATTGCTAAAAGGATCGAACTCAATGAGTATGTCAAGACTGTACACTTAGACTATGGTCGAGATTTTTCCCTCCTAAACGATTTACTATACCTTGAATGTTTTTACTTGAATGTACAATGTGATATTTCATGGTTTGACGGTTTCAAGGTTTAAGACATTCCATATCTACAAACACTAAGGTAAGAGAAGTAAATGCTGATTACCAGCTCTGACTCCGTTTACTTTGATATCCATTCATCTATATTGTACACACAAGTAAGATCTTCATAAACTTCATTTTTGTAGTCTTCAACAGCTTTCAAGTTGTATAATTTTTATGCTAGGTATCCACTGCCTATCAAATCAACTCGACCAAGTCGAATCAAGCGATCGAGTACAGATCGAACTCGATCGTCATTTGTGATCGGGAATGGTCGTGGTAATCGAGCTTTATCCGCACCACTTAGTCATCTTTCTCTATTTGTTTAAATATCAAAAAATATTTGTGTACGATTGGGTAAAAAGTTGATCGAAATGCGATCGTGTATTGATCGGATAGGCGATCGACCAGATCAGGAATCAATCAAATCTGCAGAGCGAGTGTGATCGGATTAACATCTTTATATCGATCACATGGCCTTTTAATCAAGTGGATCCCAACCAAATCTCGATCAACTCGATCTGTTCACTCGATCAAATAGACAGTAGAGGTCGGGTTGATCGAGTAGAGATCGAGAAAAAGTCATTAAGTCGGGAATGATGGGCGAATTTGAGCAGTCAAGGTGGTCGATTTGACTTGATCAGCAGTTGTAACATAGCATAAAATTTTGTTTTTTAAGGGTTCAACAAAGTGACTTTTACTTTTAAATGTATATATTTTTTACAATTGCATTGATTTTAAGAGTAAACGACCATATATAGGTCAATACAATGTAAGAAATGGAAAAAAATTAAATATAAGTCCTCGCAGTAATGGTAAATGTCATTCCAATAACACAGACTTTTTTTATTACAAACTGCATCATGGTTCAATAGAAATTATGTCTTTTGATGGTAAAATTGGTATGTTTTTGAACCTAATTATTTGAGGTTTTAATAAAATAGTGAAATCAAATAATTTCTGTTTATTTCATAAATTAGCGAATATTGTCCTTGCAATAACTAATGTGTCCTCGATGTAACGATGCACTTTCAGCAAATTATTTCACAAAAAAGGTGTTTCGCTAACTTTATTGTGCCTGAAATACAAAGAGAATAACATTTTCTAGAGTCTAAAGTACATGTACATATATTTTTTCTTTGATAGAAGCTTTATTACATTTGAAATAGACAAAATTTTCTATTGAATTATGAAAATACAATACTACATTGAAAATAAGCGAAGAAAATCATTTTTTGAAATGGACTTGAACATAAGTCCTTCAGTCTGGCCACGTTTTGTTAAAAAAACATACTTTGAAATAATCTAAAACTTTCAAATCGAATTTCTGAAAGAAAATGTGGTTGTTACAGCAAGGACATTTTATAGAGACAATATATTTATGAAAGACGATTTCGAGTATTTCCATGTGCATCGGAATGTTCCTGTAAACGTTACTCATTATTTTAAATGTGGTACTTTCATCCTGAACCAAAAATTGACAGAATAAATTGGAAATAAAAATTGAACTTTTTTTCTCAGATTTCCACGAAAATAAATATTGGCTCATATGTATATCTACAGTAATTTCAGTCCTTTGAAATTTGAATATTTTTGTGGGTTGATATTAAATGAAGTTTACATTACTGATGACTCAATTACTTGACTGTCAGGATTGAGACGCCTGGGATCATATTTGTGAGATGTAAATCTAAACCTCTAATTTACAACAAATATCTTCCACTAGGGCATTTCGAGCACCGCGATCATTCTCCAATTAAAATGTTTCTACTTGCTTCATCCTATTAGGCTATTATAGATGTAAATATTTAGTTTTTGAAATCGCCTTGACGAGGCGTGAAAAGATTTGTCGCTGCTTTTCTTCGAAAACGTCGTAAATGCAGCTTAAGACAATATTATTTATTTGTAAGACACGCACTTTATTTGTCAACGCGAGTTAACAAACTTCAGAAAACTATGAACAAAGCAAGTTTTCACCACTGTGATTTTTGTAGAAAAATAAGTCCCGAGTCGTTTATTTTTTAAAAATTATGAAAGGCAGCCTTTGGTGTGGAAATATCACAATATTTGCCTTAAAGGGACCATGCTAGGGTGTTCGGGGATCAGAACAACGTGGGGACTGCTAGCGTTTGCACTGTTACATTTTGATTTGGTGTATTGCATTATCTAGAGCCAAAAAGAAGGAAATTTTGGCAATGATACCAATACCCACAATAAAGGGCCTAGCAAACAATAGATAAAATATTTATTTATTGTATTTTACAAAGCCAACACCCCTCTCATCTGTAGCGCTGACTGTACGATGACACCAAAACCACGGTGGATAATCATGTGATACAATATTTTCAGAAAATCTTCAATAACTTTGTAAATACTGGACCGATTTGAATTCGATTTGAAGCAGAGAATGTGGACAGACGTCAAGCATTAGATGGACGTAGTTGATTTTTAGTTGATTTTTGAAAAATCAACTGATAAAAAAATTATTTAAGATAAACCAAAATTTGGGTTTATCTTCAATAACTTTTTTATCAGTTGATTTTTTTTCAAAAATCCAACACGTCCAGCTTATTCCCACCTTCTCTGCTTCAAACCGAATTCAAATTGGCCAAGTATTAAAAAAGATATTGAAGATTGTCGAAAATTTTGAGTCACGTGATTATACACCGTGAAAACGAAGGTGTCCAACGACCATCGGTACCTACATTTTCACGGCCCGGATTACCAACTCGTCTAATTTCACACTGAGCGCTGTATGATTTTCGACAGATCGGTTAACGTATTATGTTTCACCCTGACGATGTAACAATAAGAGCCATTCTAGTTTTGATGAGCTGGAAATTAAGTTGAAACATTCCACAGTAGATATGTCAAGTGACACTTCTCGTAATTTGGTGATTTTGGCGCTTTTTATTCATTTAAACAGGGTAGGACTACACAATCACTAAAACCATCCAGAACAGCAGAATAGCAGCTGTAAATTAGGGCGTTATATATGTTTAATTCGTCACTTATTTTGTAATTCTTCGTTTTAGCAAACGTTTTAGAGAGCATCTACGACACGATTGGCCAATCTTTACCATGGGTTACCTGGTTTGATCCCATGTCGTCACAAATGCCATTTCCGTCATTTGTTTGTCATCAGTTTGTGGACATGGGATGACTTACTGTAGGCTCGTAAAGGATGTTATTTTAGTTCTTGTGAGAGAAAAAAAAAACAAAAAAAATATTGGTGCTTCCGCCGCCAAATTAAGGCAGAAGTATGCATAGGTGCACCGTCTAAGAGTATACATTGTTGACCAAGAGTACATGCTCTTGTGCTTTCCTTGCTTGACTACATCACTTTGTGGACTCATACGACTCAAAATTCCCGATATTTTTTTTTTCTTTTATATATATAACAAGTCTGTTAATATAAGGACAATTGAAAATTGCTTGGAGCAGAGAAGGCGCAAATACGTCAGGAATTCGGTAAATGTGAGACATCTTTAAAATTGAAATTATACTTTGTCGTCAATAAATTTTTAACGGCTGGGTTTTAAAGGGTAAACCACATTCGTACTACCCTTTTTGCATAATTATACAAAAAACACATGTATTAACATTAACTTCGTGTTGGTCTTTTAGGTAGCATTTTAGCACGAGGCTTACGTTTTTGCATGTTAGTAATTAAGTGTTGCGCCATGACATAAGCGTGTCTATACTCTGACACTAATTGTGGTGTCCACTTACACGGAAATGCGTATCAACTCATTTCGATATTTTGTTTTCATTCTAAGACAGACCTTAATTTATTACAGACTCTTTAATCTATTTGGAATATTCAAAATTATTTACCTAATTATCTAATTTCTTCGGTCGAATCTTAATCAAATTCCAAAATCGCGACTGTCTATAGAAATATTGATATACTAATCTAACAATACATCCAGTCACGTGTTTATCTGACGAGCTCTTTCAAATGTGTCCAATGGCGTTTTAGATCGCAAATATCCAATTTATATAAAACAAAAAAGAAAGAACTTAAATGTTAAAATGGTCGATGTCTTTTGTATGCTAACGCAAATTTCTACATAAAAGTAAAAATTGAATGGTAAGGGTTTATCCAAGTAGGAACCCCCTGGATTAATTCACGCGCCACGTAATAGTTTAGACACTCTAGGAGGTCCAATGTCTCTCAATTGGCACCATCCCTTTGCTCAATGCAACTAATCTTGTGAAGTCCTATAAACGTTTAAAACAGAATCGCCAATGACCGATCATAAAACCAACGCGGGGAAGAAACAGTGTATAAAAATCAAAGTACTGAAAGTACTGTTAGGAAGCAAATTTGTTAATGATGTAGGCCTGTCCAGAAGTAGAGTAGTTTGATTAGGTATTTTCATTATCCATTTGAGTACCTTGAATACTTTAATTCGTAGAGTACTTTGATTTGGTACTTTGATTATCCATTTGAATACCTTGAATACTTTGATTCAATGCATCTATTTTTTGCACAATCGTTATGCATATTTATCGTTTGAGTAAGCTTTGAATATATTTCATAGTTCAGTAAACTTGACTGACCCATTTACAAGGAAAGCCATTGGACTGATCTTTGAACCATAATAAAGCAAATTACTGCGTCGGTATTTACTTCTCTTAGAGACATGATTAATTGAATGTTTCATTTTCAGTCACACAATTCAATATCTACACATAACTTCAGACTTACATATTGAATATTCGAATGACTGTTACCTCATTAACATTTGCTTTTGGTGGAAGTATTTATAGTGAGGAGGACCGGAAGATGCTGTGTGGTATGCAGAGAATGGTAAAGTGCAGAGAGATGTGGCTTCATAGAGAAGCAAATTTTGCAAAATTTGCTTCCCAAAAATGTAAAGATAATAGTGGTATTATAAATGGGATGATACGTTGTATTATAAATCCATGAATTGCTCGTGTTGTCTGAAATACGAAAGACGTCTACATCGAAACCAGAGAATTTAATGATTTATCATGTTTCCTTTCTGTTTCTATAATTATTTGAAACAAGCCACATTGTCCTGTTTTGTAGAATCTTTTTTAATATTTCTATGCAATGTGGTGGCAGCGACACGAGAGTATATTTTCCTTGTTTGAACAACTAGAGCATACGGGCATTTGTTTATTAAAAGTATGACGGATTCCCAGTCGATCTAACAAAAAGGCTTTACCAAAATTAATGAAAAAAGTCAAAACGCCATTGACGTTGTTACTCATTTTCAAATTATTTTCAAGAATGCTAGAAACTAGGGCTCATGGTGGTTTTAAATTTTCGATTCAATTCAAACCCGCTCTTCGATAGCAAGGCGATGATTTATTTTTGTGACCACCTACCATTGTTGTGTTCCTACTTTTTTAATCACGTGTGACTTTTCAACACTCTTCACGATGAGAGGCGAGAAAGTGGTATGTCAGTTTTTCTAACTCCCGCGGTGAAGAGTATCAAAGTTGATGACGTGTTCAAATTAGTATGATTAGTAAAACTAAGCGCAATGAAACTATTTTATACGTGTCAAAAGTATCGCCATTTTCAAATTAGAGGCAAAACCGGTAGTAGATTTATATACGACAATCAAAAGCATTTGGAAAATATCCTGTCTGTACTTTCTTCTATCCCCGCATAACATTCTGAGTAACTTAAAGGGGGACCAGCTAGGCTGTCGAAAATGCAAATGGTACAATAATTACAAACCAGAAATAACGTATGAAATTACCAACCTGAAACGGTAGATCACTTATGTCCATTGTTAGCACACATCAAGCTTTATTAAGTATTTAAATCAATTCGCCAAAACTTTACCCCATGAATATCTTTTTGTTTTTGGATATTTTGAAGATAATACCAAGAGCTATTTTCACACAAAAAATCAACACACCTTTCCACGCAAATGAAAAAGATGTTTGACTATCTAACTCCACCCACCCTGTTTAAGCCTAATTATGACAAATTACGACAATAAATATCTATATTTTCCAAAAAAGTCTAAACTTTTCTGACAGATGTTTACATTTAGAACAACAAAATACTTCATTTGACCATTCACCATCACAAAAAGTGGAACATTTCGCTTTAAAAAATTGATGAAAATTGTAGCATGGGCATTTTGAGCCGCGGAATAAACACAAAATGGCCGCTCTCCAAACTTACCTTAATCCACCCACACAAGAAATTGTTCCAATTCAAAGTTTTTTATCAATCGTCAATTTTCATGTATCTTTTAGTAATCCTTTTCCGAACGATGAGTGTGCTAGAGAAAGCTAGGATCTTGAAAATGATCATCTAATGATTTTGTAGCGATGCGAATAGACGCACTCTGATCAAGTGCCATAATGATCTTTTCAAACTTCTTGACCTTGTGACCTGTGAAAGTTTTAAGTAAACAATATTGATCCTGATCAGACTGCGACATAGGTTCGCTTTGATCTGATCTTCGTCTCAAATACTAGTACTATTAGGGCTCCTTTTCAAGACCGAGGCTCAAACGCTTATAAATACACGTAACCGATTTTTTTTTTTTTCTTAATTCTTTCTTTTAATAAGTCCTTTCAATTTGTGAATCTGAACATATTTGTCATGTACACGTAGGTATATAATTAATTAATCATGTAACATGATAAGCTATCAAAAAAGCTATCATTTGTTATACAATCCGTTTGTATGGGTACACTAACGCTAAACCAAGTTGTCGTGGCCGAGTGGTTAAGGCGATGGACTAGAAATCCATTGGGATCTTCCCGCGCAGGTTCGAATCCTGCCGACAACGGATATTTTTGGTACAGTGTATTTATCTGGGAATGTGACCCTGATATTGTAAGGTTCGAATATGTTTGTTTATGTTCTTTGAATTATAATTTTGCGAAGGCTTCTTCTCCTAAACGGTTTATTGTCCAGCAAGATTAACCCGGGACATCTGCATATGTAATGACCCCACTTCGCCTTTGTTTTGTTAAGACGCTCAACTAACGGACTTAGCGCACGAAAATTAAGTTGTCCCGGGTTAACCTTGTTGGACAATACGTTCCTTAAACAAAGAGTTCTTAGTAATCGTGGGAGAAAAAAACAATGGAAAAAGAAGAAATTGTTCATCATGAACAATTTCTTCTTTTCCCATGTTTTTTAACAGTTATAACACTTACAATCATTAAATGCATCATTTATTAGAGGTTTCCTTACATGAAATACTCCAAGTTTGGGACCGTTTTAAAGACATTTTGCTGTGGCGTGCTTTTAAAGCTGCATGTGGGGGTATTACACTGATTTACTTGAAGCCGTAGTGATATTATCGGGCTTGCGAGAACACTGTCGAATTATGCTTGACAATGGTTTTCCTAAATTCATTTTTTCATCTGCGGTTTTGTTTCGCGTGAAGTGTACTAAATCTATCAATGAATCAACCATTTCTTTCCTTCTAGTTTAGACATACATATGTATCCATATAAATGACAAACAATAATTTCAAGCGAATAAAATTTAACATTTTCTGGTAATTCTATGTAGAAACCAGTGGAAAATGAAAAAAAAAATGTGTTTGGTTTGGTTTTGGTTTTGTGGTGGTGGTGGTGGTGGTTGTTGTTTTCTTCATTTTTTTATATATGTAAGTTAATTTCTGTTATAAATTTGAATTGATAACCAATGGTGGTGACGTAACATATACATAGGATGATCCATTCGGCCCTTTTGATGTGGCTCATCGATCATTCGTTGTTTCGCATAAACATCAGAAATCGCGAAAACATTAAAGATTTAAAATGCGGTTGAATATCCAAAAGTGCAGTACATAATCCAGAAAACTGTTAATTGTTTACCAATTGTGTGATTATTGATATTTAAAATATACAGTTAAACTGTATAAAGGTATTGGATATAAATCACAATTTTGGAGAAACAGACTTTAAGTTTCATGAAACTGCGAACAACAATCGCTTTAATGTCCAGCGACGGACGGTGCGGTGTTCCAATTTAACTTGTATAATAGCGATATACATGTATTATTACGGTAGATTGAATTGGTAAATTGTAATAAACTTTATAATAATGTAGCCTATACAAAGAATAATCGTATCCATCTAGAAATTGTATGCAGCAAAAAGCTGATACTAGTACATTTAAATATCAGTTTTCCTTGGCAATATACGAGTTCAAAGGTTGGTCATTATTCTATACCAGGGTCATTTTTGGAGGAATTAAGAAGTAAAGGTACAAGATTGAACTGATAAATCCCAGTTCTTTAAATATATATACTGAGAGGCAAAAATAAGTATACATCCAAGTTCTTCCACGTTTTCTGAGAAAACGATCAATATATTTTTACGATTTTCAAACGCCACCGAAGGTCGTCGTTCATTTCATGTAACCTTCATTCGCCTACACGTCTATCTATTCTTCCTTCCGTTGTGATGTTTTTTTTTTTTTTTTTTTTTTTCATATCATACAGCGTCATTGAAAAGGGAATTTAGTTAAGTAATTAATGCAATCATTCACGTTGACACAACTCCTACATTCATGAACGGATTTTGATAAAATTTTCACAGAAAGTGTCTAGTCATCTAGGACCATGCGTACATAGATAGTAATTTCCAAATTACGATGCGTCATGGCAAAATGGGGACTTGGTGAAACAATTAATCTGGTATAACTCTTTCTAACTTTATAGACGGATTTTGATAAAATTTGCGCCGAATGTTCCTATGCCACCTGCCTTAGTGCATACAGTGTCACGTTTCTTACATATTATGCTACGTCATAGAAAAATAGGTCTAAATGCCAAAAAAGGGAAATGTTGATTGATTTCTACCAGCGACTGAGAATTGTGTTATAATATTCTAGAGAAATTTTAACTTTGTGATTTGTTGTGATAAAGAACAAGGAAATCAAATACGGATTAACAGCAATATTTGATGCTCCACTGAGTCGTTGCACGTGAAAAATTTGCAAAATCGGCATGAAGCGAGACGGGCCTGCAAGAGTA
Source organism: Fragum sueziense (assembly GCA_963680895.1). Lineage (NCBI taxonomy): Eukaryota > Metazoa > Mollusca > Bivalvia > Cardiida > Cardiidae > Fragum > Fragum sueziense. The sequence goes on from OY804593.1 coordinate 49,894,076, forward strand.
TTTCGTTTTCATTGTTATAAAATTTATAAACTACGGCTTGAGTCAAGCCGTAGTTACGAGATTTCTACAAGGGTTTTTTTTTTTTTTTTTTTTTTTTTTTGGGGGGGGGGGGGGAATTCTATAACAACGCCGACGGTTTATCAATACAAATCGGTTAATCTCAGTCTATTTTTAGCACAAAATTCATTGCCATCGTGTAAGTGCTTTTCCATTTTTTCTCAAGCTAAATCTGCTTTGGCACCCATAGGATTATAAGGAACCTTAAAAACAAGAAGATATTTTGATTTGGTTGGAGTAAATATAGCCGGTTTTGGGTTTCCCAGGGTCAATGAAAATGACACGTAACTGGTGCCTGTCAGATGTTACAGTAAGACAACATCGGGTTTTACTCAGATGGCATGGAAAACAATTGATTTTGAATAATAAAAAAAGTTAGTCTTCGATATACTAAAACTAGTCGTTGTCGGCAGGATTCGAACCTGCGCGGGAAGATCCCAATGGATTTCTAATCCATCGCCTTAACCACTCGGCCACGACAACTGCATGTGTCATAACATGGATGCATGTATAATACATCAAGTGCTTGATTCCGCCGTGTAAAGGTCAACAAGTCCACAGTGAAGAAGGCTTCAGAATGAAACCATAGGCACTTAGATTCAGGAACAAAAATATAGTCTATGGGGAAGGTTGCGCAGCGGCAATTTTGATCGAACGGATTTTTTTTCCGTAAAATATGTTGATAGATCTATACATGTACCAATGTACCAAGTGATGTTTTAAGTATCATCTGATGAAAAATAGTTATTGAGTACATTGTACCAACCAACATTTTAGTTGTACCTTTTTATTAGCTGATTTCAAAATTTCTACTGAATTCAGCTATTTTCTGTTTCTCTTTTTTTGTTGTTGTTGTTGTGTGTGTTTTGTTTTTTTATTTATTTTTTTCACATTCTCTGCTTTCAAACGAATTCAAATTGGTCAAGAATTTACGAATTCACTTCTTGATTTTCTTAAATTATTGCGTCACGTAATTAAATGCCGTGGTTACAGTTCAAAAATTGCTTCAATGATAAATTTCAAATTATAAAAGAAGAGGCTATGAGTGATACAATTTCTTTATTTTCCACAATGTTTTCCCGAGCCTTTCTCTTTTAGGAAGTCAAAAATGGTTATTGTTTGGGAATGGGTTAAGTGTCACAGACGTTCAATATAAAGCAATTTAGTCGATGGTGTTCCAGAGAGGACCCAAATAATTCATTTATAGCATATATGAGTGATTGCCTATAGTTAAAGGGACCCATGCTAGGTTGTCGGAAGTAAAAAAACATGTTCAAGAAATATCGTATGGAATGGTCGACCTGCATAGCTAGATTATTTCTGTCCCAGAAAATTTCAGATGAAATTCTTTTAGTACTTCTGTATCTAATCTGTATATAATTGTCTGACCCACCATTTATATTCATTGTAATATGTATGGGAAACTCGACCTTGAAAGATAGTAAAAGATTTGGTATCAGCGCTAGAATCTCTTTCTTATTTTGCCCTAGTTAATGCAATTGCATCTCACAACAATACAAACTCTGGCTGTCTCCGTGTTGTTTTGGTCCGTGAAAACCCTAGCCTGGCCCCTTTAACCCTTTCCCAAATGGCAAAATTTTAGGGTGATCCACTTCCAAAAAGCCGAAAATGACAAAATGGATGTTATGAAAGATAGAATTTGTGTAAAATATGACATAGAAAATATTGAGACAAAAGGAGAAAGGAGAAACTGCTGGTAATCAGCAGTTTCTTCTTTTGTTTCAACATTTTCCCAAGACTTTTCTATAAGGGACGTCAAAACCAGGTCTTGTTCGGGAATGGCTTAAAGTGACATTTCACAAATATTGTTTTGTAAATTTTACTTTTATTTGTATCTAAAAGAGCATATATTCAAATGAAAATTCTGAAAACTTCAAGCCAAAGTATTGCGCCGTTTACGAGGAAAATATATTTTGTGTTAAAATTAAATAAATTGATGTGGACAACAGTGCAAATGTGTTTTTCGCTCACCAGCAATGATTTAAAAAAACTGGTAGCAATTATACGCATTAGAATAACCAATCTTTACATCAAGACATTCTTTCAAAAAATGAAATGGGAATGTTATTCCCAAATAGCAAGAACTGTGATTATTCCAATTTTAAAGGAGCTGTAAACGACAGAACAACAATAGGAATATGTTTTGCTTTGTATAAAAAGGCTGTACAGTATGAAACGGCAAAAAATACGCGAAAGAGAAAAATGCTGGTTTCATCATTTTTCTTTTGTTTCAATATTTTCCCAAACCTTCTGAAGCAACTTTCTTTTATGTGCGTCAAAGGCGCCAGTGTTTTGGAAAGGGTTGATTAGCTAGTATAGCTCAGGATGATTGACCTGACAGAGCATCTTTACTGAACACAAAAATTATGATTTACATGCCACATTGTATGAGCGACAAATCTTTGGAACACATTGAAAGAATAGAAAAAGTGTTGATAACCAGCAATAACAACTTCGACTTTTCTCTAAATATGTTCTGTGCAGGTCGTTAGGGACAGGGTGTGTGTGTGTGTGTGGGGGGGGGGGGGGGGGGCTAGGGGCTAAGCACTACCCCAAACTTGGCCAAAAGTGCGAAATTATGTTTATTTTACCCTGATAATTCAGGGGTGCCCCCACCCCAATATTCAGACATTGGGGCTTGAACCCACCCAATATCAAATTGTTTCATACGGGCCTGCTGTGCCAAAGACCACATGTATCTATATTTTGTTCATTTCAAAAACGGAGACAGCTAAATTGTAAGTGTCACAAACGTTCTATATAGAGCAATCAGTCCAATATAACGTAGGAGTAGACCCAATAATTCATTTATAGAAAATATGAGTGATTGCCTACAGATTTAGTGGCTAATCCAGGCTATTATTCTGTAGCAATACTCATCAGCTGATCTGGATCAAAACGATCATTTGACATATGTTAATAGCTGATAACGCACACTCGCTTAAGCAGATGAAATAAGAAATTGTTCGTCTGTCAATAAGAAATCCTTTCGAATGAGATATTATATAGATCTTTGCCTGAATTTAGAAAAGGGGGTCATATGGGGTTTGATGAACATTTAGTGAAGTTGTAGATTTGCTCAAATGGCAAAAGGTTTTTTTTTTTTTTTCAGATCCCGACTTTCTTTCTCGAAAGATATTATATTCTCTTTTGCAAACCTTTTAAAGCTGGAGGGTAACAGATTGTCTAATTGCAAAAAATGAAATTTGTTGAAAAAATATGCAAAACTTTTGTGTTGGCCACCTCAAATGGTTAAAAATATGCGATTCAGAGATTGAGCCGAAATTATAAGAGAGATAGCCAAATTAAGGGAGAATCTAAACCCAAATTCAACTCCGTTACAGATGCGGTTGAATTTATTCTTTAACTGTCACGCATGCGCATACAGCGCGGACCAAGATTCAAACGAGATTCATACTTTCAATATGACGTCATCATGTATGTTGTGACGTCATTTAAGAAAGTCGCATGTCCTACTGTTTTTTACCTACTTTCGACATCGCTTCATGAATTTGGTATTAAATTGCGAAAGAATGAGTCATTGCTTCAATAGTTTGTCGTAATCATTTAATCAGGTCATATAAAGCTTAAAAAGTGTACATTTCGTTTGTTTTTGACAAATTTTGGGTCCAAATCTGGGAAATAGTAGCTTTAAAGCATAAAATAACTCTTGCATTGTGAAAGAAATTATAGTAAGTGCATGCACTTTTACTTACTATTTTGCTGTTTCTTGTGTTCATTTACAATGCAGGCGTCTGTCTGTTAAAGTATTTCTTAGAAAGTATTGTGAATCCACACTCATTGCTTATTACAATAAAAATGCATTTAGATATGTGTGCAAAACAAAATTTACATTTCTACTTAGCTCAAAATCTACTCATGGTCCTTTCGCAAATTATTTTGAGCAAAAAAAGAGAAAGAGGCGTGAATCTATTGTCGAAAGGCGATTATTTCTTTTAAATGATATCCAAAACGTTAAAAAAAACTTTTTTAACTAATAAAAGATAACCAAAAGCATTTTCATTTTGAGCTTAGAGCTAAACTAGATACGAAAATGTCTTTGGTATTTATCAAAAGGGTCACGGCTTTCACAGGATTTGTCATTCGAACCCATATTATATGTACCATTGTATAAAGTCATTTCATTCGTATATTTAACTAATACCTCGGACATGATCTTTGAAAGGAAGAAACGGTTGGCACCTCGAATAAAATGTCAAATTTGTAGAAAAATTGCAATTTCATGTCAATAGAATCCGGCGAGTATGCGAATAAAAGTGGATTAATCCAAGTATTATCTATGCTCATCGTGGGAGAGTGGAAATCTGGGACGATTTGATTTTATTGAGTCATTATATTATATATGTATATGTATAATGTTATGAGCAAGGATCTGGAGAAAGAGCCCTTATGGCATTCGAGAACAACAAGGATCCAGATCAGACTGCATATGCACAGTCTGATCTGGATCCTTGTTGTTCTCTAATAGCTTCGTCGTAAGATATAGCAACTGTAAGATAGCAGCATGGACCCTGTGTCGACTGCACTGAGTCACATGATGATCTTGAATTCTAGCAGCCTCAAAGGACCCTTTTTTCAAATACTTGCTCCTATGTTTTGTGGTGTTGGTGTTGTTGTTGTTGTTGTTGTTGTTGTTGTTGTTGTTGTTGCTGCTGCTGCTGCTGCTGTTGTTGTTGCTGTGTTTTGTTTTGTTTTTGTTTATTTTATTTTTATCTTTATTTATTCATATATGTTTTGTTGGGGTTTTTTTTAATTTATCGTATTTGGACGCCATAACATTGGAACTAGTGCTACAGAATAATCTTTTTTAAAGAAATATCAATTGATTAAGATTTTATGATCCATCCCAGTAAATATACATTGTACTTCATTTTAAGATTTTGAAAAAAATGCTCGGTTTTGATTGCTGATTTAGCGGGAAACTAAACTTCGTAATTACATGGCTCAGGTGTCCATTGACATAAAATCGTAGTTGATGTGACCATTTATGTGCATGGAAGCCGCGAGCCAAAGTTTACTTTGTAATAATTATAAAATATTGACACAAAAGGAATTCATTTCATCGTTTAAACAGAGAGCTCTTGACCGAGGCTGTATTAAAATTAATCCTAACTCAAACTAGAAACAACTAGAGCAAATAGTCATGCTACCCTTTTCGCTTTTTGTTTGATAGTTTTGATTCCAATAGTTTTTTGTTATCTAGTAAACCCTTGTTTGAAGCTGTGGTTGCGATCTTTTGTTGAAAAGCAGCCACATGTACTCATAAACAAAAAATATACATACGCTTTGTTGATTTCCAACGCACTGTCTATAAACGTCATCAAATCACACCAAACTATTCTTCAATCAGAGGGACACTGGCGTTGTTTTGTGGAAGTTAACCTCTTTTGGCTCACTAGCCACATCCACTTTCAGACATGATAGAACAAAACATAGCTGCTTAGAACAGAAAATGAAGAAGACATGGGTTTTTTCCTACATTCAATAGATTTGCCGGATTATTGCCAATACTGCATTTATATGTCTTTTATGTCATTCAACAAATCTCTTGTTTCCAATTGCTTCTTTTTGTTTTAGTTTTAGGCCTAATGTTGGTATATCTCTTTCCTAACCTACAATGCAGCTTTACCTTCAAAGATGCCGGGTTTGTCATTTCGTAATTTGCAAAAGAGAGCATAGGGTTGATTCCATATTTGTTCTGTAATTGCGTTTTAACATCTTTCGTCAAAATCATGTTTGAGAAGGGGTATCGCTTTACAAAGCCGGCTTCCTCCGTATAATCCGCTCAACGTTTCATTTCAACAAAAAATGAACTTGTGTGTGTTTACTGTTTGCCCATATAATAGCTTTAAGTGAACCTTATGGAAACATCTTGAGGAAATCGGATGACCGACACATTAATTTAAGCAAATATAATTTGTTATATGTTTAAAAAATCTGATATCATTAACGAGGGCGAATACTTTAAACTAAATCTGAATATTAATATTAGTGTTAGACGACAGGCATCAATCGAACCTAGGAAATTATCATATTCTGCTGATAATTACACATGCTTATTAATGTCATCTCTTGGTTATCTACAATTTCAGTAGGCCTAGTGTAATATGTCTGCCCTATTGATTCAAGTCAATTAGGTCAATTTGTGTCGACATTTGAAAATTTAGCAATTGAACACATACACATAATTACGACTGTTTCCATGTTTCGACTAAACCAACACTCAGCCCAGGAGAGATACAAAAAGAACATAAGGCAAATGCACGCGTTAAAAGTTATTTGGATTTCGGGAGAACATCTACAATGCTTCTGTTTATGCCAATGCCGTTTTTAAGATGGAACTACTGGGGAGGGGAAATCTTCGTTTGTTCTGTACAATCTGGAATAATGTTAGAGATTTGAATGCGATGTGATGACAGGTTGTATGGACATTTACAGTCTATAGATATCGTTTAAAAAAGTTGTATTATCTTGACCTTTGGCATTGTCAGTAGATCTAATACCGGTATCATAGCGTGGTATCATAGTTCAAACCTCAATGCTCAATGTTTTAATATTTTACCGAGGATTGCGACAGGTTATCGCAGTAGATTGGCCAAGCTGACGTAACGTTTCTCACGATTCTCGGCTTCCTATCGCGGTTTATAGCTAGTTAGGCGCTCTGTTTACGACTCAGATGCGGTATGGAAAAAAGGACCCAATTGCATTTCATACCTACGTAAATTCAGATTAGCCGGTTCTTACATGCATTTAGGTCAGTGTCCATGCTGCTATTTTTGGTATTTTTTCGTGTTATAAAGAAGATGCTTGTAGGAGAACAACGTTGATCGCAATCACACTCTGGTTGTTTAACAATCATACCAGTCCCAAATGAATAAAGACCATTTTCACAATGTCTCATATTGACTATATTCGGATCTTTTACAAGACAAATGTGCCAAAGTTATGAAACAGACCACAAATTGATAAACGAATCTTTACCTATCATTTTTTAAATTGACGAATTTGAAATAAAACAATAGATCATCTAACACACGTTTACCCCTTATAAAATAAAAAAACCAAAGAATACACTTTATTCAAAATTAATTTTACTTGGTTGGTATGCCAACTTTGCTCTGCTACTCTGCTGGTCTGCCAACTTCGCTCTGCTATTCTGCTGGTCTACCAACTTCACTCTGTAACTCTGCTGGTCTGCCAACTTCACTCTGCTACTCTGCTGGTCGGCAAACTTCACTCTGCTACTCTGCTGGTCGGCAAACTTCACTCTGCTACTCTGCTGGTCTGCCAACTTCGCTCTGCTATTCTGCTGGTCTACCAACTTCACACTGTAACTCTGCTGGTCTGTCAACTTCACACTGTTACTCTGCTTGCCTGTCAACTTAACTCTGCTACTCTGCTGGTCTGTCAACTTAACTCTGTTACTCTGCTGGTCTGTCAACTTCTCTCTGTTACTCTGCTGGTCTGCCAACTTCACTCTGCTACTCTGTTGGTCTGCCAACTTCACTCTGCTACTCTGTTGGCCTGCCAACTTCACTCTGCTACTCTGCTGGTCGGCAAACTTCACTCTGCTACTCTGCTGGTCTGCAAACTTCACTCTGCTACTCTGCTGGTCAGTCAACTTCACTCTGCTACTCTGCTGGTCTGTCAACTTCACTCTGCTACTCTGCTGGTCTGTCAACTTAACGCTGTTACTCTGCCGGTCTGCCAACTTCACTCTGCTACTCTGTTGGTCTGCCAACTTCACTCTGCTACTCTGTTGGCCTGCCAACTTCACTCTGCTACTCTGCTGGTCGGCAAACTTCACTCTGCTACTCTGCTGGTCTGCAAACTTCACTCTGCTACTCTGCTGGTCTGTCAACTTCACTCTGCTACTCTGCTGGTCTGCCAACTTCACACTGTTACTCTGCTGGTCTGTCAACTTCTCTCTGTTACTCTGCTGGTCTGCCAACTTCACTCTGCTACTCTGCTGGTCTGTTTAATTTACTCTGTAACTCTGCTGGTCTGTCAACTTCACTCTGCTACTCTGCTGGTCTGTCAACTTCACTCTGCTACTCTGCTGGTCTGTTTAATTTACTCTGTAACTCTGCTGGTCTGTCAACTTCACTCTGCTACTCTGCTGGTCTGTTTAATTTACTCTGTAACTCTGCTGGTCTGTCAACTTCACTCTGTTACTCTGCTGGTCTGCCAACTTCACCTTGCTACTCTGCTGGTCTGCAAACTTCACTCTGCTACTCTGCTGGCATGTCATCTTCACTCTGCTACTCTGCTGGTCAGCCAACTTTGCTCTGCTACTCTGCTGGTCTGCCAACCTCACACTGCTTCTCTGCTGGTCTATCAACTTCATTCTGCTACTCTGCTGGTCTGCTTACTTCACTCTGACACTCTGCTGGTCTGCCAACTTCACTCTGCTACTCTGCTGGTCTGTCAACTTCATTCTGCTACTCTGCTGGTCTGTCAACTTCACTCCATTACTCTGCTGGTCTGTCAACTTCACTCTGTTACTCTGCTGGTCTGTCAACTTCACTCCTCTACTCTGCTGGTCTGTCAACTTCACTCCTCTACTCTGCTGGTCTGTCAACTTCATTCTGCTACTCTGCTGGTATGTCAACTTCACTCTGCTACTCTGCTGGTCTGTCAACTTCACTCTGATACCCTGCTGGTCTGCCGACTTCACTCTGCTACTCTGCTGGTCTGCCAACTTCACTCTGCTACTCTTCTGGACTGTCAACTTTACTCTGATACTCTGTTGGTCTGCCAACTTCACTCTGGTGGTCTGCCAACTCCACTCTGCTACTATGTTTGTCTGCCAACTTCACTCTGCTACTCTGCTGGTTTGCCAACTTGACACTGCTACTGTGGTGGTCTGCAAACTTTGCTCTGCTACCATGCTGGTCTGTAAACTTCACTCTATAACTCTGCTGGTCTATCAACTTCACTCTGCTACTCTGTTAGCCTGAAAACTTCGCTCTGCTACTCTGCTGGCCTGTCAACTTCACTCTGCTACTCTGCTGGCCTGCCAACTTTGCTCTGCTACTTTACTGGTCTACGAACTTAACTTTGCTACTCTGCTGGTCTGTCAACTTCACTCTGTAAATCTGCCGGTCTGTCAACTTCACTCTGTTACTCTGCTGGTCTGCCAATTTCACCCTGCTACTCTGCTTGCCTGTCAACTTAACTCTGCTACTCTGTTGGTCAGCCAACCTCACACTGCTACTCTGCTGGTCTATCAACTTCATCCTGCTACTCTGCTGGTCTGCCTACTTCACTCTGACACTCTGCTGGTCTGCCAACTTTGCTCTGCTACTCTACTGGTCTGCAAACTTCACTCTGCTACTCTGCTGGCCTATCAACTTCGCTTTGCTACTCTGCTGCCCTGTCAACTTCACTCTGCTGGTCTGCCAACTTTACACTGCTACTCTGCTGGTCTGCAAACTTCACTCTGTTACTCTGCTGGTCTGCCAACTTCACTCTGCTGGTCTGCAAACTTCACTCTGCTACTCTGCTGGTCTGTCAACTTCACTCTGCTGGTCTGCCAACTTCACACTGCTACTCTGCTGGTCTGCCAACTTAACTCTGCTACTCTGCTGGCCTGTCAACTTCACTCTGATACTCTGCTGGTCTGCCAACTTCACTCTGGTGGTCTGCCAACTTCACTCTGCTACTCTGTTGGTCTGTCAACTTCACTCTGCTACTCTGCTGGTCTGCAAACTTCATTCTGTTACTCTGCTGGTCTGTCAACTTCACTCTGTTACTCTGCTGGCCTGCAAACTTCACTCTGCAACTCTGCTGGCCGGTCAATTTCACTCTGCTACTCTGCTGGTCTGCCAACTTCACACTGCTAATCTGTTGGTTTGCCAACTTCACACTGTTACTCTGCTGGTCTGCCAACTTCACTCTGCTGGTCTGCCAACTTAACTCTGCTTCTCTGCTGGTCTGCCAACTTCACACTGTTACTCTGCTGATCTGTCAACTTCGCTACTCTGTTATTCTGCCACTCTGCTGGTCTGCCAACTTCACTCTGCCATTTTGCTAGTCTGCCAACTTCACCCTGCTACTCTACCGGTCTGCCAAGTTCACTCTGTTACTCTAAAACTTGAGTGCACCGTACTATATATGTCGAATTGTTTATGAATATATTGTATATTTGTTTTTATGGATATTAAGTACAACCCATGCATATTAATTTAGTCGGAATTCAATAATCTATTTTTATTTAGGTGCTTTATTATCATTTAGAATGTTTCTATTGTAATGATTTACCAATCTGTCATGGAAGCGTAAATACGATTTGTTATTAACCCTTTCCCAAACGGAAAAATATTAGGGTGATCCACTTCAAAAACTGCCCCAAATGACCAAATGGAAGTTATCAAAGATAGAATTTGTGTAAAATATGGCATAGAAAATATTGAGACAAAAGGAGAAACTGCTGGTTATCAGCAGTTTCTTCTTTTGTCTCAATGTTTTCCCAAGCCACATCTACTAGGGACGTCAAAACCAGGTCTTGTGTGGGAAAGGGTTAAAATGCAAAAGTTCGTAACTGCATCTTACCAAAGGCAACTTTATCGCACTTTAGCTGGCTAGTTACAATATGCCGACGTTTTTTATTCGGATATTAAGAGTTAATGGAGTAGTAAATTAATGCACACACCAACGCTTCGGTTAAAATAAGAGTTCAAATCTATAAGGAAAGAAGTTTCTTTCCACCGATTCGTTTGATTTATGACCATGTACCGATTCTTTTTATTCGAAAGGAATACAATGTCACTTGTTTTTTTAAACGAAACTACGCAAGTTTTCATGTATGTTTGATTCCTAGTGAAAACAATGCAATGAATTTCTAATGAGCTCGAATATTAAACCCATTACCACATATTAACGCTTTCTTTTCGATACCCGCAAAGTAAAGTCTTTAGAAAACATTCTTGAAACTGAATAAATTGCTTGACACATTTCCCACTATGGTTGTTACCCAGAAAGACTAAAATTGTAAAAATTTATTCATTTGAAATTGTCGTCTGCAACATTTTCAAATTTGGACCCAGTCTAAACATGTGCCTTTTGGTGAAGACATGGTCACATACAAACCCACGTCCACATTGCGTCAAATGCCACATTACGACTGACCATTTTTTGACGTTTTTTTTTTTTTTTTTTTTTTTTTTTTTTTTTTTTTTTTTGATGTAGGCGCTGGATTATGTGTGACCAGACTTTTAACCCTTGTCCAAACGACAAAATTTTAGGGTAACGCAATTCAAAATCTGATACAGATGACAGAATGGATGACATTAAAGATTGATTTCTCCTTTTGCCTCAATGTTTTCTCAAACCTTTTCGGTTAGAGAAGACAAAACCAGGGCCCGTATTCACCAACGTTTCTAAATAGATTTTCTAAAGTAAAATTACACACCAACCAATTACAGTGGCCGAGACGTTTTTCTACTTTCGTCTCGGTCACTCTGATTGGTTGTAATGTAATTTTACTTTAGAAAATGAATTTAGAAACGTTGGTGAATACGGGCCCAGGTCTTGTTTGGGAAAGGGTTAAGACCTGGTTACATATTATTCCTCGCCCATCGCCTCAAAAAATATGCTGTATGACTGTCCTTTCTTTGGACTTGCTCAGACTATGATGTGTGCGCAGAATTGCCAATCTCCGAGCAGAGTTGTCGTTCGTTACTCTCACCATACATCTCTGCAATGGGCTGACGCCATAAATGACAAAAATCTTGTCAAACCGAGGAAAACGTACATGTGTATATATATTTCGGACTTGGGAAAAGAAAAAAATATTTGTTATTGCCATTTTGATGTGATATAAAGTGACGTTATCTAGCAGATGATGACGAAATACTCTCTGAGCCAACTACAGAGGTGAATGTAATGAATGAACCGTGTGCAAGAAAGTGTCCGTTAAAAGAAGAATTTTCCCTACGTTTACTGGTCTAGAGTTTGCCAATATAATGACAATATAACAGATTAACAATGATTCCGCAAGAAATTATCATAGACTTTATTGTAATTATTCGCAAATTTTATTACTTGATTAACTTTTTGACATCATTTATATTTCATTCTTCTAAGTTTCACTGGTGGTGAACTAAAACAATTTTCGCTACAACAAGGTATAGATATTTTGCGTTTAAATGTGAGTTTGTAGATTTTTTTTTTGTAACGACAACGAACTTGTTCTAAAAACAGACCGGGTTTACCGTTTTGTATTGACAAACTGTCGGTGTTGTTATAGAATCTCGTAACTACGGCTTCGATAAAGCCGTAGTTACGATATTTTATAACAACACCGACGGAATACATTGATCGCGAAAAAACGTCCCTCGCTTTGGCCGAGTTCACCACCAGTGAATTTTGCTTTCTTACGTCGTCGTTTTTTCTCAAAAAAAAATCTCGTAACTGTTCCAGCTGTTTTGAGGTTTTCGAGATAAGCAGAGTTATTCAACATACAGTCGACAGTCGTTGTGTCGAATTTCCGCTTAAGTCGAAGTGAATGTTTGGTCCCGTTCTCTTCAACGGATTTTAGAAAGTTTAAACAAATTTTTTATGAAATAAATATGCCATTGAAATTTAATAGGAAAATGATAGAAATTGCTCGTCTCGAGCAATTTCTTTCCTTTTCCTACTATATTTCAATTATGAAAGCTTTTGGTGAACAATAGAATGGTCAAATGCCATTTAATTCGAAACAAAATGAAATGGGATGAGTCAAAACTCCGGATATGTCGAGGTATTTTGATGGCCCCTCTGACTTCGACACAACGAGTGTTGACTATTTGTATTTTCTTTTCTATTCCGTATGAAAAGAAGATATGAAATGACAATTGATACACAAAAATATAGCTATTATTGCGTAAAATACAATTTTATTCGTGTATATCCCAAAGGCTTCTTCTCACGATTAGACTAACTTAGCAATGAAGTTCAATTAGCGGAACATTACATTTTATCATTCTTTGTTTTGTCCCGCCACAGTACTTTTCAACAAACAAAAAAGAAATTCACAGAGCTTTTGAAGAAGTGATATATTGTGGCTATATGTATGTTACTTCTAGTATGTTTCCCTTTATGAAAATTTCGACGAAAATCTGTGTTAATGTTTTCATAATCGAAGAATAATTTGTGAAAATAATCTACATATCTTATTCCTAAATATGTTTTAATATTTTTAGCGCAAACTGATTTTAGCATGTAACGATAAAGATAATCTAATCCGAAAAAGTGTTTCAACGGCAAATTAGAAAATCTGAGATTAATAAGGAAAAAGATTGAAAAGAGGATTCCGCATCAAAGTCACGTCGTCATTGTCTGCAAAAAACAATAATAGAAAAAATAAAATACAAAATCCCGAAAAATAAAACGAGGGGACGTAACCAAAACTCTCTAGATTTGTAGATAATTTCTATTTGATTTGTATATAATTAATACAAATATAGAATTATTAGCCCGGCCACCTCGGGGCGTAAACAAATAAAACTGTGTAATAACTTTGTTTTATTGTCATAATAGCAACATCTTGTTTTATTGTGTATTCTGACTCCTTGTATTTCCCCTGGGCATCGTAGTCTTTCTTAGCTTTTTAATAAACCGTTTACATCCAAGAGCTGACTTTGGCGTGACATCCAAAAATTTTGGATGTCACGCCAAAGTCATATCTTGTATGTAAATAATAAAAATAATAAGCGTTTTTCTCATTTCGCCTCAATGTTTTCTGTGTTGTACTTTATTGATACTAATACCATTCTCATATTTCGATCTGTTTTGCATCTTTATATGGTTTCCTGTTGGGAAAGTCTAAAATATTTGACACACACGAAAAATGGCATATATCTAAGATAGTGAAATTTTAATTTTCGTCAAAAATTTCAATGTGATGCGATTTCCTCCAGATTTGAAGAATTCATGAGAATACATTTGTAATAATATTTCTTCCAAGTGATATTGTTAACGAAAGAAATTAAAAGAATTTGAGGCAATCGGTCTTAAAATCTGCATGAAAAAATAGTTTGTGTCAATGAATACATGTATTTATAATTAGTAAGAAGCCTTATGTATATATTTTCCTTTTTTCATCTATCACATTTTATTCAGTGTGTTCTCCCATTTTTATTGGCAAATTCTCCCAAAAGCATTTAGAATTAGAAATGGTAAAATATCTCATCTCCTGTTGTCATTTTGTCTCATATAATCTAATCATATACAAAATATAATCATTTACAGAATTCCGTGATTCGTATTCTCTTTATCTACAGACAAAATAAACCAAATTATTATCATTTACCACAAACTGTCTCGGAAAATGTATTCAATTTCAGTAGTTTAAGTATTTGTAAACATTAAACATCAGCGGTCGGTATTCCGTACGATGCCGAAAGCGATTTGTAAGCCCCGCCCCCTACCGTCACGTGGAGGTGTATTCCACGTTTGATTGACAGATAGTATTGACTGACAGTTGCTATGTAGTAACAATATCGGTGAAACGTCATCGCCCAATCGTACAGAGAGCTATTACTGATACGAAGCGAAGATAATAGACGACCAATAAAACTGATATAAACCCTGACACATTGTTAATGTATGCCCCTCCCACATACTTAATATTAAATACAACAAAAGATGTTTAATAAGCAACGTGAAAGAAATCGTCAATCCGTATAAAGATATGAACAAAACGAAAACAATACATAAAGTGACAAGCTCATAGATCACTTGCGAGTTGGTCTTTCGTGATTTGAACAATTCGTTTCTATGATTGTTCTGCAATATTTTATACATATTCCGGACATTGGGATATTTCTTTAAAGACGCAGTGTTTAAGATATTCAGATTAATGCCGCTTGGACGTTACAGTGATTAATAATTTACAGTGAGTTGTCATTTGTATCGGGGGAGATGTTTGCTTTGCCTACATTACATTTTACACCACAACAAGTTGCACAAGTGTGTGAGACGCTGGAGGAGAGCGGGGACATTGAGAGACTAGGACGATTCTTGTGGTCCCTGCCCGTCAACCCGTCCGCCATGGAAGCACTCAATAAACATGAATCTATATTGCGAGCTAGAGCTCTTGTGTGTTTCCATACGGGAAACTTTCGGGACTTGTATCATATCATTGAGAGTCATAAGTTTAGTAAGCCATCACATGCGAAATTACAGGCAATGTGGCTTGAATCCCATTACCAAGAAGCTGAGAAACTACGAGGTCGACCGCTCGGTCCTGTCGATAAGTACAGAGTCCGCAAGAAGTTTCCGCTCCCGAGAACTATCTGGGACGGCGAGCAGAAAACGCACTGCTTCAAGGAACGAACCCGGAACCTATTGAGAGAATGGTATCTGCAGGACCCATACCCGAACCCGACCAAGAAGCGAGAGCTTGCCCAGGCTACAGGTCTGACTCCCACACAGGTCGGAAACTGGTTCAAAAATAGAAGACAAAGAGATAGAGCGGCAGCGGCGAAAAATAGGTACATACATTTAGAGTGTAGGACAAAACCCCACCAAGACAAAACCCCACCAGGACAAAACCCCCTCGGACAAAACCCCACCAGGACAAAACCCCATCAGGACAAAACCCCACCAGGACAAAACCCCACCAATATATGAAATATAGTATAAAAAATTTATGAGACATAGAAAAAAATATTTGGTAAGGAAAATATTTTTAAATATAAGAGATTTGATTATGTTTCACAATTTATTACTTTATAATTCAATTATTTATTTGAAACTTCAAAAAATGATATAGATCTAAATTGTATTTGTGTATTTATTATATTTTAAAATCATTGTTTTTTATACTTATTTCCCATTCTGTGTTTATTGAAATATCCAAATAAGGCTATTTTGCTTTAAAAATGGAAACAATTGTGGGAAAAGGAGGGGTTACTGGGAATAAGATGAAGCCAAATATTATCTTGACATCAAATTTTTGTCACCTAAATAAGTCATTTGGCATGCATTATATCATTCCCTTATCTACGAAATCAATTATCACATATCATAATCAGGACAATAGATGACATCAGAAGACTTAACACCTTAGAAGAAAGTAACACTTCCAATTTTAAATAAGTTTATTCCCATGAATCATGCTTATTAATATCTATCAAAGGCATTATTCAATTGAAACTTTTTGGGGAAAAATCATTTCATATTCATGATATTCAGGGATAACTTCTTCATTCATTATCAATTTATGATCTAGCAATAAATACTTTTTTGTTCAAAAAACAAATTTTTAAGCTTCATAAAAAAATCTTCAAATATTCATAAATCTAACAATATTATAAAATAAAATCAATGATAATATATACCATGGAAAAAATAACATTAGTCCTACATTGTAATAGCTATTATGAGTGCTATTTCTTTCCTGTATTTTTTATTCATCAAACATCAAAAATGAGAAAAATAGAAAATAAATTATCAGAGCAAAACTATAACAATACTTTATCAAATGCAAATTTATTTGTTTCAATAATTATTTATTGTTGAATGATTTGAAAATGAATAAAATATAAGACTGGTGGGGTTTTGTCCGCCTTGCCAATTTTAGTGGTGGGGTTTTGTCCGAGGGGGTTTTGTCCGAGGGGGTTTTGTCCTGGTGGGGTTTTGTCCTGGTGGGGTTTTGTCCGTACCCCATACATTTAATATCTATTTTACTATTTTTGTATTCTTTTCAACTAAAAATAAGATTTACACTCTTCTTTAAAAAAAACATCGTATTTAAGGCTTGTACAAAGCTGCTGTGTTTTGGAAGCTGCTGTTTTGGAAGAAAAGCAACGATATGAAATCACTTTACAATTAACCACAATTTTTATTTTGACTTATTATAAGCAGACATCTGGGAAAGAAGAACAAAATGTACAGTACATGTTAAATTACGAGATAATATTTTAAATCGACTTTGCAAAACCAAATGCATCTCTTTTTAATATTTTCTCGTATTTTTATATGTTTACAAATGCATGTTTCCGAACTTAAGTGTTATCATTTTCCTTATTTCTTTGAAAATTAAATTCTTCAAAATTGCACCGATGGAATGGTCAACATAGAATTGAACAAAAAGCTTTCTTTTCTTTCGAAATTCATTGTGCAAAAGATAAAACCGGAACTGAAAAATGCGTAGCTTTTTCAATATCACAATAAAGAATTTAATGGTACCAGAAACGAAAATAAGACTAATATTTGTTGAGAAATATAGATGTTGGGTGTCTGTAGAACAAAAAAGTGCATGTTTATTATTTGCAAGATTATTTCATTATTTGCAAGATCATAAATTTATTTAAAAGCTCTCGCACTTCATGTGGCTTCCATGCAAGCAAAAACTCTCAAAAACATAAGTAACAAGACTGTGGAAGCAACTATCAATAAATGTCATCGTTAACAATTTTATAAAAAAATGCGAATCAAAAACTGTATTAATAATATTTCGTCCTATGCCAAACGAAAAGAGAATCGTAAATATTAATATGTGTCAAGCGTACTTTAATTCCCTAAATAGGCTATTATATGGCCTCATTAGATTTTCTTTAAAAAAATCTGAAAGTTGCTGACTTAGCATCTTTGTATTTCGCGTATTTGAGAGAACATGAAATGAAAAAAGCGAAAAAGTGCTCATAGTAATACATTTTATAAACATAAATAGTGTACAATGTTTGCCCGATTTTTACTCAAATATAGAAATAATTCAAAATGCAGCGTCGAATAAAAAAATCCCAAAAGCGATCTCAGCGGAATTGGTTCTTCTCAAAGATAGTAGATCTAAGGATTTTCTGTGACAAAATAAACACGATCTGATTTGCCGAAAATATTTTGCAGAATTTAAATAGAATGAAAAGTAAAGTGTAACATCATTTCTTTTCTAACCGTAAAAAAATCTTCATTAACACTTAAAGCGATTTTTATTCAATTAAAGTAATCGAGATATAATTTTGAATTAAGTGGTATAAATAGCAACTACAATTTAAGATTAGGTTAAAATTCACAAGCAAAATATTCCAAAAACAAAAAAAAAAACACTAGAATTACCAGAAAAGCGAGAATCCTCAGAAAGATAGAGATATCTTTTTATATAGACAAGAGTACCTCGATGATATTGTCAACTCTAAAAACTTTCCCTGGTTATTGTTAATAAAATTTTAAAAAGTTATTACACATGCAAATGTTTTAGTATGAACGTATTTTTAAAGATCTGAAAGCCTATTATTGACTTTCCTATTTTCTAACCATGACATAATTCGATAATATAAAATTATAAGAATGTAACTAGTTGTATCAACTTTAAGACGATTAAATGCCAATCTAAAATTAACTAGGTTCAGCTTTCAGAAGAGTCGAAATCTGATTCATTTGTTGAATGGAAAATCCAAAGGGAGATGCATCTACAATAAATAGCGATAAATAGTACACACACACTTAAAAATATAAGAAATAATTATCAATGCCAATTAGAAAAGATTCTAATTAAGTGCAATAGAACTTTAAAGACGACCAAAATGAAACCTTCTGCGAAAGCGCAATGTTCAACGATGGATACCAGAGAGACTTACTTAAATTGGACTATCGTAAATCGCCGAAATTAAATACAAATATACGAGAAAGGAAACGCAGATCAGACAAAATTTTGAATAAAAACTACTATATCGGAGAAATCATGTGATAGAACAATTTCAGAAAGTCCTCAAAAGAGCTGTTAATATGTGACCAATTTCAATTCGGAATAAAACAGAGAAGGTCAAGGAGTTGCTGGAAGCGATACATGTAGATCTTTAAAAAAAAATCTGATATAAACTTTCACAACCAAGTTAAAGTAAATGCTTCAACCATTTCAAATCGGTCGCGTATTTATATAATTATTTGGGATTTTCTGCGAATTGTTATGTCACGTGATTCCTTGCCGTGTACACATCGCTTATGAAACTCATTGAAACACCATGGCAAATTCAATCTCAAGATTGAAATCTATAACCAATACCACATGTCACAATTTTAAACTTATCGGAATTCAAAGAAGTTACAGAAGACACTTGAAATCAGATGAAATTAAAAATAAATGTACAAAGTAGCCTATTACTTTTAGGGAAGAAAGCGTTGGCAAATGGAGACATTGCTAAGCAATGTCTTCATTTCCCATAATATTTTCACATCATTTGTTCTAGACTTGTGACTACCTTTGTTCTTGAGGACGTCAAAAAGAGTCATTATGTGGCAATGGGTAAAATCATACACAGTAGAGGACTGGCGTCGTTCGTCATTATTCGTTGACCACGTCGATGACACAATAGGTCTTTGCATAGGCATATTCAGGGTATCGATAGACCCGAGTCAGTTTATTAAATAGATATTTTAATAGGTGAAAAAAAAAATGAAATTAGAAGTCGTGGTACTGAAAATCGGATTTGACATGCTCTATTCAGACCAAGGACTATTTATAATTCTAAAGGCTTGTCATGGTTGTGTGTCTTCATCTTTCGAGAGACTAAAGGATTACAACCCATCGTTAGATACCAAACACTCCGTGCATCTTCGGGTGGTCATCCTGGCCTTGGTTCAGGCCCTGTATGTGTTTATGTCGCTCGAAAAATTAATTCAGAAGTAAAGTATACATAATTATCAACTTTCCTTGATCTAAAATATACTGGTTAAGATCAACACAGTGCAACAATTTTTTATGTACAATATCTTTATATTTCTTAATAAAAATATTATTATTCTTAACAGACTGACATCAGTCTAGGATCATCCATGACAACGGAAATTAACGATAGATACCCTCGTCAATTTGAGGCCGTTACTCGTGGGAACAGAAAATGACGAGGGATACTCTCGTCAATTTTCGTTTCTACGGATGACTTCGAAGATGGTTGAAGTGTTTTGTAGATAAATAAAATAAAGAGACTGTCACCAGGCTAGTGCCATAGTAGAGGTTGGTAACGAACACAAGAGGCCAAGATGCAACCACGTGCAGTAATTTCTTAAACATATTTTACTGATAGCCTCTACTAAAAATAAGGAATTTTCTGACACCATCATAAAAATGTTCAAACTTAGCAGTCATTAAGAGACGTGATAGACCACCTATGACGATTTTAATCAATGTATACTAATAAATCGAACAACAAAAACTCGGTGGCTGACAAGATGTAATAAATGTGACAGAATCTTAAAATATTTCTGTCAGCCTATCCTATACCAGTGCTCTAACCTCTGTAGCATTAATAATTCAACATACCTAGCGTCCAATATCTTCCTGAAACGTGTTCCATTGGCTTATAAACTATAGGTCTTGGGTTCGATCCAATGGCCGACAAATATAACAATCATTAACAATCTATACTCTATATGTGTTTGACTATTTGAAAGGCGACAAGTTTTCAAAAAAAGAAGTATTGAAAACATTGCTAACGACAACTATAGTTTTTGGAATCGGGAATTTTGTATTACACAAGATACAATCAAGACAAAAAGTTTGGATCGTTTCTCCTCTTACAGATTCAATATTCTGGCGTAATTCAATTGTCATGATTATAATTGTGATTGAAAGCAAGGTGCTCCTTTTGCTGTCTCGAAAATTGCATGGAAGAGCTTGTTTTTGGTTCAATGTTCGAGCAACACATTTCTGAAGATAGTTCAAAAAGGCCAATGGTTCGATCCAATGAGCGAACACGCCATACATCCATACATTCTATCCTAAATATAATATACTACCAATAATTCTATACGTCAGTTTCCTGAAATTTTGCCGTAAAATCGTGATCAGGGCCTCTTGATCTAATGAGCGAATAAGACATATTTAGGTGCTTGTGTATAAATAACAAATTGTTTATGGCAATTTGAAAATGTATATGGCATAATTATATTTACCAAGTATTTACAGACGAAAAATATTATGTAAATTGAGAGGCATCTAAAACAAAAATTAGAGGCATAATAAAAACTAAAAGAATTTCCAGAAATTTAGAAATAATGAGTCGAAGTCTTTGAAATGTTTTTAAGATCGTCGTTTATATTCGCTTGTGACTTTTAAAATCATGTAAATTAATTTGTCGATAAATTCAAATTGCGTTTGATGAAATAAATTCAAAATGCGGAGTCAATGTAGCATTCTTAAAATGAAATCAAATGGTCCGAAAGGGAAATTCTCTTCATTTTTTCAGCTTTTCGATAAGTGTTGTTACAAATTAATTTTTGGTCTCAAAATTTCGGTCGTTCCGTTCCATCGTCAGACAATTTAAAGTTCTCGTAAATGATACAAATCGTACGTGTTCGTCGACTTTCATAGTTTCATAATGTATCCGATCGACCAATTTGTATTTTGATTTACAGATACTAATTACACTTATGATCGGGATTTACTTGCAGGAAATTATAATTTTAGCTCATGAAATAACAAAAGTAAATATTGCAGAACACAACAAAATTAGCTACTTAGTCTATATTTATAACATAAACAAACGTTTACAACATAAAGACCTGATAATATATCTATTATCTGATCATAAAAGATGACATAAACTAGTGCTAAGTACGGACAATTGACCGCTTAGTGATATGTTTAGCACCTAACGTAATATCTGCCACTAGATATCCTTTTCCCAAAACAAGACATTGTTTTGACGTTCCTTATATTTTTTTGGAAAACATTGAAACAAAAGAAAAAAATGCTGGTAACCCATCATTTTTAGCTCCACTGGCCGAAGGCCAGCGAGCTATTGTCATGGCGTTGTGTCCGTCGTGCGTCCGTGCGTGCGTCCGTCCGTCCGTGCGTCCGTTAACTTTTTCTTAAAACATCTTCTCCTCTTATACCAGTGGGCCAATTTTGACCAAACTTGGCAGGAATGTTCCTTGAGTGACCCTTTTTAAAACTTGTTCGCGAATTTTTGATTCATCAAAAAATGTGGCCGTGGCAGGGCGGGGCTTATCAGACTTAGAGAAATCATAAGAGAATTCTTAAAAAATCAACCATTGGACCAATTTGAACCAAACCTGGCAGGAATGTGCCTTGGGTCATTCTTTTCAAAATTTGTTCACAAATTTTTACATTTGTCAAAAAATGTGGCCGTGGCAGGGAGAAAGGGGCTTATCAGACTTAAAGAAATCATAAGAAAATTCTTTAAAAATCAACCATTTGGCCAATTTGAACCAAACCTGGCAGGAATGTGCCTTGAGTCATTCTTTTCAAAATTTGTTCACAAGTTTTTACATTTGTTTTAAAAATCAACCATTGGGCCAATTTGAACCAGACTTTGCAGGAATGTTCTTTGAGTCTCTCTTTTCAAAATTTATTCACAATTTTTTACATTTGTCAAAAAAAGTGGGCGTGGCAGGGAGGAAGGGGCTTATCAGACTTAAAGAAATCATAAGGAAATTCTTTAAAAATCTACCAGTGTGCCCAATTGAACCAAACTTTGCAGGAATGTGCCTTTAGTCATTCTTTTTAAAATATGTTCACAAATTTTTATATTTGTCAAAAAATGTGGCCGTGGCAGGAAGAAAGGGGCTTATCAGACTTAGAGAAATCGTAAGAAAATTCTTTAAAAATCAACCATTAGGCCAATTTGAACCAGACTTTGCAAGAATGTTCTTTGAGTCTCTCTTCAAAATTTATTCACAAATTTCAAGATTTGGCTGGCCCCGTATAAGGCTTACAAGAAATCATGGGATAATTCTTCCACTTTAGCCAGTGGAGCGATTCAGGCCCTCCTGGGCCTCTTGTCTTCTTTTGTCTCAATATTTTCCGTACTATATTGTACACTAATCGTATCTTTACTTACACAAATTTTGTCCTCTAAAGCAGACTTTAAAAAAGCAAAAGTATATTTTTCCTAGTAAGGGCAAACATTATATCTGCTACTAGTTACAGCATTCACCGTTATTGATAATCAGAACAGTTTTGTGGCTGTTTAGGGTTTGAATACCAAAAATGCATGTAATTTTTTAATCATTTTTGTCAATCGAGCTCGAAAACTTATGCATTGTCTTAAGTTTTTCAAAGTCTAGCTATTCATGCCAAAAGCGAAATATGCCTAAACATTAATTACTAATTATCGCTATAAAAGAAAATGCTGATTGCCAGCTATTCCGCTTTTCGTTCAACATAATTATTCTCTCCTTTTATTTTCCATTCCAAGCATGTGACTGGAATAAGACTCATGCTAACTGAGATCAGCGCATTCAGATCAGCGCATTCTACAATTTTTATTCTGTCAATTAATGTCATACAACAATCGCAGACCCTGATGCATCGAAAAGTGTTTATGCTCAAATACGTTGCAGTATATCTGACGAAAAAAACTTGCGTTACTTTGTCTGTTTCAAATTTAGGGACACATTTATGTGACAAAAATTCATTGTATTCATATGGTTAGACTAACCATCAACATGAATCATCCATCTAAGTTTTTGGCAGTAATGATACATCATTTAGCGATATGTGGCAAACCCGGTGTGAATTGGATAATTCATGTTAACGCCTCAAACCTTCTAGATTTGACCAGACCGCTGGCGAGAAGTAATTGCTATCATGTGGTTTTAATGAAAAAGAAGGCTCCTTTAATACACTTGTTCTTACACTTGACGGGTCTTATTAAGTATTTAGCGAAATTATCGCTTGTTATCTTGTGTATCTACTTGATAAGAAAATTATTACGAAATAAAAGCGTTTCGTACCAAAGGTGCGAAAAAGAGATTGGGACGAAAATCACGTTATCGCGGCCATTGTTGTGCAATATTCGGAATGTATCGGTGTTCTTCGACAGATAGATGACTTAGTTCAATACTATCGTTAGTGCATATGAAATTCATATGCACTAACGATTGTAGTGCACTAATCCATCGGTATTCTATCACTTACTGATAAAGTTCTTACACTTAATCTTGTATTAGGGGATTAAAGCCACATATACTGTATGTTTAGGATATCAACGACTTTATTTGTAGCATATGATCGGGATCGTCTTCGTTCCATCCCTTTTGTCCGTTGCCATATTGGTAATAAAGTAACGGGAGAAAGAAGAAATGAAATAAAGTTAAAACCATTCTTTAGATGAAGTATCCATTTTTACGAGGGTTGTTCGGGAAGTTCGCAGGAAACAGCTTTTCCAAATATGCCCAATGCATTATAAATGCGTTTAAACAGTCATTTTCGACTCGCCTATGAAAAAACGAATTTATAAAAAAGAGTCCAATATGGATCGACAAATCACATATCTTTGATAACTAAGCTTCATGATGTACATCCATTTTTAAGACAGAATACTTAATCGTGGTTCTAAAAAATAATTTTAAGAATACAGTAGGCCTTTTATGTGGGATGACATTTTAAAAAAATGAAACTTTTGTAATGATGAAATAGACCCAGGATATGTACTAGTCACGTTGTTAAGTCTAAAATTAAGGCATAACTTTATTGGTCTTAAAACTTTTAAATTAAACTATTTATTAACAAAACCTACTTGGAAACATATTTCAGCATGGAAAAATGTGTTCATTTCACATGAAAATTATAATTTATCATGTATTTTAAAATTAGTACATACAAAGAATCCGGACACTGCATTACATGTAAACGCAACTTTCATTAAAATAATTACCATTCTTAAGATCTGCAAGCCATTGGAACAGCAATATTAAGATTATACCGATCCTCATCGCTAGTAAAATGATATCAAGAATTGAGCGTTTTCTTCCGCTTCATGTGACGTTGTTTACGGTTTCCAAATCCTACCGGCGTCATCATATATTTCTGTAAGCCAAAGAATATGTTACAGATACGCACAATTTTGCGCCCAGTTAACCCAGGATCGTAGACTTGGGTTTCTTCCAGACTGGAATAAGTCAGGCATATTCACCCTTTTCGACGCGTCAAAATAGGTAATCAGACAAATGCAAAGATGTTGCAGACGACAACCAAATAATGTGTAGGCTACATGTATATATGAGAAAATGACGAATAACAAAGTCGAAAAAATGAGGAAAACACAGAACATGCTTATCATCAGCATTTTCTTTCTACAATTTTTTATCAATTATCTTTGTCTGTTGCTAAAAGACATATTAATTCTAGTGGGTAAAGGCAGACGGATTATCCGCTGATCCGACAAGGTTCTCCACAACACGTGTTGAAAATAAACAAAGATCGGGAACTATTGCTTATACTGATATATCAGAAACAACATATAGATAAGATGATGTTTTTTCTGACACTTGTCTACCTAAACCGAATATCCTTTAACACGCAGTGACGCTTTGGAAAACATACTAGGAAATAAAGTAATAATTGCTTGTGACAAGCAAATTTCTTTATTTCCCTTTAAGTTTTAAATCCCAAAATACGAGTACCAAAGAAATGTAAAATCCAATTACTTAAAATTGCCGTCTGTAGCATCTTTGAATTCAGTCCTGTCTGAACTTTCGCCGACTGGTTATGGGTTAAGAAACTACCTATGTGCAAAAATAGCACTAAACTCAGTGAAATGCAGAGTTCTATAGGGTCAGGTAATAATTTCACACGCAATGGTGTCCAAAATATTCCTGGTAAGTCAAAACTATTTCTTTCATTACCTACGAAATAGATAGTAGAGAAAAATGTGAGAAGCAAAACTCATACATGGTTAAAACTTTCAAAAGAAGACCAAATTCGTAAGAGCTCCCGCAGATCCTCGCACAATTAACAATCGAATTAGATAAATGTATTTTCAAATACCATTAGACATCCCCTGAGGAATACAAACATTGTGCTCACCAAAAATTAGTCAATAATCATGATGATAAATGAATTTTAATATACAAATTGATGTAAAAATTCATAAATGCTACGTTTACTAGCGACACGCCGGCCATGTTTGTAAATAGGTTGAAAGCTACATTAGCGCCCCATTCAAATACAGGAAACTGGTAGTTACAATATAAGAAAGAATAACATATTAATCCCTTTTCCCAAAGTGTCAGATTTTATTCCACCATTTCCCTTGGAATCTAAACAGATGCTTTTGATCATTTCACCTTCTTCAGTTTCGAACATTTTCTCCATTTCTTTTGTCTCATTTGCAATGAAAACTTTTGGAAATTACTTTTTGCAAATTACATTGAATGGCCGCACGGAGGCTCATATTTAAAAGAGGATTCTAGATGTTTCTTTGTCCAAACAAAACCGGTGCGAATTTATGCTGTGGTTACGACTTTTCGGCTGCTTAATGATGTTTGAATTCAACATTAATTAAAATACAGCTAAATATCAGCTTATTCAAAGTCTGTTCTGGCAATAAGTTTCAATTTCGTGAAACAATACTTGCCACACGCACGTAGTAAACTATTGTTTACGTAAAGATAAGAGTTTACAAGTATGACATTTATTCGTTATAAGTGGATAATGGCCGAGACGGATAATCGCTCCGTAGAATAAACATCATATTTTTGTTTACCGGCTCTATCTAAGCAAAGCATATTTAGATACCATTGACACGCGGTATCCAGTAACGCAAATAAGCAGAAAGTAATAGGTTTTGGAATGCGATATGGTATTGGTGACTAGTTTCCGATGATTTGACAAATTTTGGGGACATATACCTTTGCCGAGGGCCTCGATGTAACAACAGTTTAACATATTTGAGTTAATATTATTTTATTGTTGTCTCAAACAATTATTAAATATCGCATGATATAGCAGGGAACCATGACAACCGTAAAAGATACTTTCGCTTGAAGCATGTAAACTTTATTGTCCAGTTGTATTTGTGCACCTTAGTATCACTTCATTTGTTATTTATGAGAAATTAGCACGCTGATTTGTCTTAAGTTAAAGAAAAATAGTTCACAACTATATAAATAGAAAATAATGGTTCTGTCTGTAGTACCAATTTTAAACTAATACCGGACGACAAAAATAGGCTGATCCAAATTAAAATATCTTGCAATCGTCGGATAAATATTTCTATGTCAATGATATAAATTCCTGTTAATCTTACCACACAGATTCACATTTTTCACGAAAAGGTTATATCTTACAGCTGACTAATGATGATAAGAAAATTAACAAATGGATTTTCAACAAAAGATCATATCGCTTCTTTTCAACAAAAACCTCGTAACTGCAGCTTGATTAAAGCTGCAGTTAAGAGGTTTTCGTTGAAAAGCGACGATATATAGCATCATGACAACATTTCTGTATTGCTATGAAAGCATCAAAGCAATTGTCACGAATACTGTGTCATTCTAATAAAAGATGGTATTCATCTTCGAATATATTGAGCTTCAACATGATCCATTTCAATAAGGTTTTGGCGAATTTGTTTGTAACTAATTACTCGAATAAGTGTTAAATTGTCCCCCAGATGGCAAGATGTTAGAATGTAAAGTTTGACCCTTGATTTAATAGTAAGCAAGACAAGGAAGTCTATAGAAAACAAATCTGCGAAGTCAGAATGGTACCCACCATGGTTGATACAGATAGAATGTTAAATAATTATTTAATTCATTAAGACACAGGGTCTGATATAAGAGTTGTATGCACTTGTACTCGCGCATTATATTGTACAATAATTTTGAAAATATAAAAATGTATATTAATTTAAAAACTTATACAGAATTGATAATTATTTGAAATGAAAATATTACTTCATTGAGTTCATACGTACTTTCTTTTAAGAATTCGTGTTATTTGCAGAAAGACTACAACGCACCGACATTTTTTTTTAAAAAACGAACATTTACAAGTTTCCACATGATAACAATTAAAGAAATGACTCAGTTCGGCCACTCTATAACTAAGCATGAACGTGTCTATTAGGGAAAATCTGAGATAGTCCACCTGTTCATTTTGGGCCAAATGATCCGATGGATTATTCGTATTTACTAGATAAGAGAAAACATTTCTATTGTAAATATATTTGTTTTAAACACCTGTCCGATGACAATTTCTCATGACTGCACCTTTAACAGAGCTTTAAATAGATAACTAGGTTGACTTGGTTTGGGCTTAAAGTCAGTAATCTACAAAATGAATCATATTTCAGATCTTAGCCACGGTTCTTTGTGGTGATAATGAACATATTATTATTTGTTCTTTGTTTTGTTTAGAAAAACTTGAAAATCGGAATTCTGGGCAAAGTCTGCAGCTGAGTAAGGTCTGGAAATTGACCATTTGACTTTTGAGAGCATAAAGGACCAGACCAGTCAGTGCTTTGATACAGTTTTTGTCAGGATCTTGAAGTTGCTACAGGTTATGAGAAAGCTTTTAACCCATAACCAAACGACAAAATTTCAGACTAGTCTAATATCAAAGATGTTGGAGACGACAATTTCATTTTGAATGAAATTTAATTTTCTGGTCTTTTGTGGTAGAAAACATTGTGGGAAATGAAGAAATTGCTTGTCACAAGCAATTTCTTCATTTTCCACAATGTTTTCAAAGCCATTCAAGTATTTTGTAGGGAGTCAAAAAGAGTAAATGTGTGGTAATTGGTTAAAGAACGACATGGATCTTGACCAAAATGTACGTATGCACAGTGTAGTCTGGAAACCGTATTGACCTAAAAACAATAAGGACCCATTTCGTGATCCTAACTTTATTGCATTTTGCAATTGAACTCGTGCCTTGTTTTCACAAAGCCCCTCCATAGGACATACTTACGACAACCCAGTGTTTTCTCCTCTCATAGTTTTCATATTTCACATACGGACATTCCGTTGTCATCATTCTGCCTCTTCGATGCAATCATATCGCTTCATGAATATTGACGGGTCCACGAACCCAAGTTTTAATTTGTTTGTAATCAAATATTGTATTAGAGAAATAAGACATAGTACCATTCCAGTGTCATGACGCAGAGGGCCAAAATTGGTACTTATGAAACCTTTCAATACATTTCTTTTTTTCAGTCACGAATATAGATTTTTTCTTTAAAAAATATGCTGAGTTCGTTGCATGTTTAAACTTTACTTCATCAAAACCTATTGGTCCCAACGATATTGAGCTACAGTTCTTTTGCAAAAAGGAAAATTCCTTCTAAACAACTACTTATTGTAAGGTGACCTGCAGGGGGATGACATATTATGTAAAACGGCTTTGAAGCATAAAACTAATTTTCAACAGAAAGAACACCTATGGCTTTTCATCAAAAAGCTCGTAACTACAGCTTTATTAAAGCTGTAGTTACGAGATTTGTAATGAAAAGCAGTGGTATGCATACAGTTTCTTGTATTCTTAAAATGTATTAATTTGCCTGCTAAAGGCAAAGCCTTATCTGAAAATAGCGAGGACAATGTTGGACAATGTTGACGAAAGCTTGATGACATCTGACCGGTGATTAAAGAATGTGAATGATACGTGTATGATATCTAACGGCTATCTACTTAAGGTGTCAGAAAGATCATGTTAATCCTTAACAAACAAAGCATTGCATTCACTGGTCCATACAAGAGAATGTTTTGAAACAGCTAGAGAAAAGAATAAAATGCTATCAAATGATTTCATATTTCATAAATATTTCTATATAATAGCATACGCACATATCATCCGCAGTTGCAACATTTATTATTTCACCGGAAAAGTCTTACAATTTGGACTATGGTAACATTACGATGTCTTGGAAAGAAGTTAAACGACCAACAAGTTGATAGAGAGCTTTTCACAAACGTCTAAATTCAGACTTCCCAAATTGAAAGTTACTGGGAGAAAAAACGGACATTATGATGCTACAAATTTATCTTTACAAAAAGAAAATAATGGGAAATAAGAAAGTCCAGGTAATCAGATTTTTCTTATTCAGTTTCAAGGTTTCCAAAGCCTTTCCAATGAGGGACGTCAAAATCGGGTATTGTTTCAAAAAGGGCGAAGACCATCGAAACGGCTCTTGTGGTCTATATAGCACGTGTGAAAAGTTGATAAAATTTATCATGGACTTGAGATGGGAATCCCTATCATGTCAAGGGATTTGTTATTGTTTTGTGATACGGGGGTCATGATAAAATTGAGAATGATATTTTACTATCAAACTGTCACCCTTTTAAGATTAAGATTCAGTTTCTAAAATACTGTCACCCGAAAATTTAAGGTAGAATATCCGTAATGTGGCCATTTTGTGATTCATACAACATCGGCTTTTTTCGAACGGCGTCGTTACGTATCCGAACCTATTCGGAAGCGGTCGTAAACATTCGGCGGTGGAACTTTCCACCGCCGAATGTTTACGACCGCACCCGAATGATTCCGACGTCGCGCGAATCTCATTATGGGTAGACTACCTTAATCAAACATTTGTTATACAGAGTACAGATGAGTAAGTTAACTGTCAAATGACTAGGAGTCTTTGCTATCACAATATCATTAGCCCATCTTTCCGCAATTTGAAAAATGCTTCTTCTAAACCACAATGTATTCTGTTCTGAAAATTTGTATCATTTCAACAAACTATTCTTCGTGAATATCTTTTTAAATGTCTTCTAAAGCATCCATCTATAATAGGTTCGCACAAAACATAAACTTCGGACGCGTCGGAGAAGTCGGGCTCTCCATTCCTACTCGTATTCCTAGCCCTTTTAACAAGCCCGTTGTCATCCTTCTACATTGAAAAGCCAAGAACAACATTTGTCTTCAGCAAGCCCTATCAGAATTTTTGTCTCCTTTTAGTTCAGTGTTTTCCTGGGTTGCCTCACTTAAAAAAGACTAAAATCCAGACGTTGCTAACAGGACTAAACTTGAAGTCTAATATCCTACTCGTTTTCCTAACCTTTTTAACAAGCCCATTGTCATCCATCTACATTGAGATGTCAAGAACAATTTCTGTCTCCCCCAAACCATATTGAGATTTTCATTTCCTTTTAACTCGGTGTTTTCCTCAGTTGCCTCTTAACAAGGCCAAAACCTGACATTACTAACAGTGATAAACTTGAAATCCCACTTCCTACATGTACTCGTTTTCCTGGCCTTTTTAACAAGCCCATTGTCGGCCTTCTACATTGAGATGTCATGAACAATTTCTGTCTTCTCTACAAGCCCTATCGCCCATACTGTTCACCTTATAATAATGTTAAGCTAAGCCAATTTGGGCGCTTACAAATCTGGTCTGGTTTTCTCCCTGAATAAGCTATAAGACGATGATGATGTGGCTCGCTGACATTGATCACTATTATACTAGTTATTATACTGTAAAGGAAATAGGCACACTCTTCTCTCAAAAAAGAACCTTTCCTGTATTGTTAGTTAGTCTTTTCTATAAGGTTGACAATATTATTTCTCTTTTGTTTCTAGCTTTCACGTTGACTTCGTGAAGAAAATCCCCGTAACTTGCATGTTGTTGCAGTGTTGTTCGTATTTTATATTAATTCAAAACGAAGATCATGCTATTACTTTGGAATGACAGGGAGTTATTTTCTTGCCATTATTTGTGAACTTTTTCAATCAGATAAAATGTACCAAAATTATATAAATAATGGCGAATGTTGCAAGTCCTGAACACTGTCATATTATGTGCTAAGTTAATTACAAGAGCTCTTTGAATAATGTCATGAGCACCTCAAATGAGACAAATATTTCATGACGGAAAATCCTATCCCGGTAGTACAGGGATAAGGAGATTTAGGCGGAGAAGAGACGATAATTTGTCGTGAAATGCAGGATTCAGGAGGGCGAGCTGTCGAGATAGATTTGGTGCAGAGTGGACTCGGAACACCCGCCGCAGTGTGGATGACAAACTAATTTCTCTCAACCCGCTGCGATTTCTTTATCAAGTTGATACATGGAAATTATGTTTTTTTCTACGACATTTCGTGTCATCTAAGATTGGGCGCTAGACAATTTACTGGATTGATGAAAAACGCAAAAAGAAGAGTGATAGACACATACTTAACAGTCGATCGCATTGAATAATCTTAGAAAGACCATTAAACTGGAAAAAATGATTATCCAAATTGATATTTATACAAAGCATTTCAGCTATCAATTATTAAAGCAAAAACGGACACTCTAACGATCTTACTAAGCCATCATCCAGACACAACGTTTATAATCATGGTATATTAGCTTTCTCGGTTGAGCGATTGGGTGCAAATTTGTTCCTTGTTGTAATTTCGATTCCAGTAATTTTAAAATAGCATTGTACAAAAATATTTCCCATGCATATAATTAACTCAAAGTAAAACGTTTCGAAATTCAGAAACTGTTCGCGCTTTCAAAAGCTCTTTTCCCGATGTCCTTATACAAATGTCCTCTCAATCTCCTATCCATGTTTTAATTCCCCGTCTGAGAAAATTTGTACTTCACATTGGATTATTCGCATCATAAAATAGCAGACATTGGGTGTCATTTTGAGTGAATTTAGACATGCAGTAAACATGTTTTAGACTAATTTGCCAACAGGAGCCGGAGAATAAACCTGTAATTTTAATTTCCTCTCGTGGGCATAGAATTATTCTTTTCCGTCTATTTCACGGAAGAAACTTTCAGAAAGAAATGCGTTTTACGATTTAAAAAAGAATAGATTATATTTGAACATGGCTTGCAAAAGTTTAACTAACTAAAATACTGTATGAAAAATAAAACTGAAAGTACTTTAAATGTAAGGAACAACTTAAAGAAATATTGCAACAAGATTATAAACAAAATATCAATGTACATTCTTTGCATCGTACCTAAAAATTAAGAAAAAAATGACATCTTTTTGTAATGTTCTACTCCCAAACCAAAATGTACTAGTTTGGGAAATTGTACATGAAGTGCTAGTGTTGTCTTTATACTTCAGGTGAGTCAAATGGCCCTTAATTTGACTCACAGCACCCATGAACCAACGAATTCAAATATGTTGCTATCTTGGCGCAGAGAGTCAATATAAGAAGAGCGGCATAGGGACATCTTGACCGTCTTGTCGTATTGATAGTACATTGTATCATATAATATGATTGAAATCGATATGGGTTTTATACAAGTTCTGAAAAAATGTCTTTGTGTTTCTCCAATTATGGCATATCTAATTGTTTGCTTGCTTAATAAGAAGTGGTATCATTTTGAAAACACTTGGGACATCGTTATATGTCATTGAGACACCGTGAAAGAGTACCATCCTTTACCAAGCCAGACTAATTTTTTACGGAGACAAACTTACAAATTATAAAAGGTGCATAGAAAACGTCTTTCCATTTCATATACGTTTAATCAATCACAGGATTTCTTTGACAGTTTCTTATGTCTGAAAATAAAAGGATACTGTAAATTACATGTACAATTTAAAGCATTATCAGTTGGAAGTCACTTTACATTTCTATACAAAATTATATTAATAAATACGACATGCATAATCGATTCTAATAAATTTCTATTTGTGTAAGCATTATGTTATGCAAGAAATAAATTTCAGAGTAAAAGGTGCTTTGAGAGCAAGGTTAGACAACATTCAGTCATTGGGTCTTGAATCATGAAAAGATTTTGTCAAAGTAAACACTAGACCCGCGAAAATCAACAAACTTTGGCTCCAGACAGTATCTTTTTTAAGAGTTCTTTTTGGTTGTAATTGGGGAAAACATGGTGGTAATGATATCTTAACTTTAATTGCAACATTGTGTATTTTGATAATTATTGTATTCATAAAAATTACATTGAAAACGTAACCGACACGTAGAGAATCAAAGAACAGTCCACATTTATTCTTTGTCGGCACTTCTTCAAAATTCACACGGTTTACGAATATTTTCATCGACACAGATCGGCCTATTAAGAATTGTTGACCCACTGACATGGTATTTATATGAAGCAAAACTAGAAACTAACAAAAATTCCGTTGTTTGTGCATGCTTGCGTAGGATATCAATGTGCTACACTATATGCAACTTAGTCTGGTGTCAGACTCTGAATATTTATGTTATGTCTAAAAAAATCAAGACACGCAACTGTGAGCAACCTTCAGAATTATAGTAAATTATCTTTCCCTGGTCTGAATATTCAAATATGATAAATAAGAGAATCAGATGTCTTTGTTTGACTTCAAAATCTCTATTTATCAGACTGTCACAAGTCTATATGCAACTGTGCATCAAGTCTGTCAATCTGAGAGCCAGAAATGTTCTTTCAGAAAGACATACATGTAAAACGCTTTTGGTACATCCCTTCAATACAAGTTTGACATTGTCATTGACATTAGATAGATCTAAACACAGTGTTCTAATGACAGATATGGATACCGCTAATTATTAGACACAATTTAGTCTTGTACTTTTTATGTCCAGAATCCGAAAAAAATAATAAACGTCAAGGAATGAAACTTATCTAAGCTCAGAAACGCACGCAATAGTGATTGGCTTGTGCTAGTTTATCAAATATAGATTTTAAAGTTAAACACTAACATGCTAAATTGAATTGTAAGTCTCTATTCTGAAAGTCTATTTTGATACCACAGAAAGTTAATACTATAGATCTAATTCTGAAAGTTGTTCATGATTACGTGCCGTTATTCTTTAGATACATTAATTTTTAAATACAGTACCTGAAACAAGGCTAGCTCTAGTGAATGCATATAATTATAGGCGAAATTATGTTGTGAAGACCCTGTCTAGATGACCACAGTTGGTTTGGCAAAAGGGTTGACAGAGTAATGCCCCTATCTTAACTCTTCTTATTCATGATTAAGTGTTTATTTAAAGTATTTCATTACTTATATTTTTTCACCTGTAAAGCTCCCCCGCTTAACCCTTTCCCAAACAAGACCTGGTTTTGACGTCCCTGGTAGTATTGACTTGGGAAAATATTGAGACAAAAGAAGAAACTGCTGATAACCAGCAGTTTCTCCTTTTGCCTCAATATTTTCTGGGTAATTTCCAACACAAAACCTATCATAATCAACATTGATTTTGTCGTCTGCAGCAGCTTTCAAATTGGAGCACCCTAAAATTTTGCCGTTTGGAAAAGGGTTAAGTACGCATAACTTCATGTCAAAGAAATGCGATTAAGATATAGGCTATATCTATATTTTCCTAACTTCTTGTTTTTGTTGTTTTAACAAAGAATAGAGAGGGTATCATAATAAATATATTAAGAAAACATCAATGGTAATATTGGGGGATTTACGGGAGAATAACTTTGTTTGATATTGTTAAGAATTAGACCAATAAAATTAGATAGATGTATAGATGCTATAATATGAGCAAACGCATTTCAAAACTTTACTCGTTTTATTTTTACTGGTCATTAAAAACAGACAAAAACAGACAAGTGTATTCCAATTAATTTGTTGGTTTATTAATTGGTCGATTGTTTTACAGACAGTCTGGTATGAATAAGAAAACATTTTTTTTAAAAAAAAGGAGAGTTTAGACTATAAATATCTGTACAGAATACGAATTTTGCTTTTATTTCGAAGCTGGCTGAACACACAAAAAATAAGTCCCAGAATTGGAAACTTGATTTCTTGACGAATAATTGCAGTTACTTAAATGAATAGCGAGAAAAATGTTGGACTGTTCCAGTTCTAATACAATATAGATGTTGCTAGGATTTGTGTGCAATGTAAGATAAATTAAAGACGTAAAGTACGAAAAAGCTGGTTATTAATGTCATCTTTTGCATCAATGATTACCAAGTCCTTCTTTGAAAAAAAATACACATTATCGTCTTAATCATTGATCTTTCATACGCATGTACATGTAATTATAGAAGCAAATTTTAATAAACATGCCAGCGGAGCCCTGACAAAAAGAAAGGAAATTTTAACGAAGACATATCTCAAATATCAAGTGACAATTTCAATAGATTACATTTCTAATCGATGATTCACCTTTAAAAATTTCATGACAATTAAGATATTAACAGAAGATTCCACTCTTTTACTTTAATTAGAAATACCGATCTTTCTCTCACCTTTCTAACAAAAGAATACGTAAATATTATTAATTAGCATCAGATGTGCAGCATGCATACATACGAGTACAAGGCAAATTTTAAAACTCACAGAAAACAAACATCGAACATATAGAAAAAAATCCTATGCATCTCATGAATTTGAATTTGATCTCCCAAACGACGATATGTTAAGTAAGGATTCGTGTAACATTTTGGATGCACTAAGTGTAACATCATGTGTTACTTAGACGCACTTATAAGCTAGAGTATGGTAAGCAAACTATTGGTGTATCAATATAAGTTCTGTAATAGAGCATCGCAATAGAAAGTATTCGAATTAAGTTGAATACAAAATAAGCTTTATTTTACCATTTCTTAAATCTATATATCTATTCCTATGGTGGAATGGGTTTGTAATAAAACGTTTTTCCTTCTAAACCTCCTTATACATCATCGTTATATGAAGTGCCTATTGAATAGGCACCCCTGGTTATGATATCTGTTTGCTTTGGGATCTTGTTTCTTTAACAAAGCTCCTCGCAATCTAAACACTTCACGGAGAAATTATATGGTTTTAGTCACTTAAAGAATATCTTACTTACATATACAGCTTAAATATGGTAGCAATATTTGATATTATGAAGAGATTTGCAGTTTTCTTAAACGTTTGAAAATGCATGAAAATATCAAATTTATAGTAAATGACCGACTGAAATGGAATCATGACTAACATATTATTGAATTAAAAATGTCAAAGTGATATTTAAATACATGTAGGGCCTGTGTTTTACAGTGTTAATTAATAAATCCACAAAATTGAATTCTGCGAAACCATTCCAAGTTAATGACTTATATGTTACATAAAGAGAATGAGAGGAATTAAAAACAATAGTTTATATCTATGTGTACAATATTCCAAGGTCTGTCCAAAACAACGCGAGTCTTAGAATGCATTAATTAATGATGTGAAATGTTACTTTAAAAAAACGGTTGGAGAGAGCGCGCCAAGATTATTAGTACATATCCTCGTTTGAGTACATATTACATGATCCCTTTTCGCTTAATAGGTCAACTTTATAACAAATTTTTGTTTGCCTAGAAGGATACTCAAGCGACGTTTTAACCCTTTCCCAAACAAGACCTGGTTTTGACGTCCCTAATAGAAATGGCTTTGGGAAACATTGAAACAAAAGAAGAAACTGCTGATAACCAGCAGTTTCTCCTTTTGTCTCAATATTTTCTATGCCATATTCTACACACATTCTACCTTTAATAACTTCCATTTTGTCATTTATGGCAGTTTTTGAAGTGGATTACCCTAAAATTTTGTCGTTTGGGAAAGGGTTAATAACGTTAAATAATTGCTGCCCCTCCAAACCAAACATATTCGTGTCAAACTCGACCCGATCAATGCTACTCCAGTCACTCGCTGAATAATTAATTTGAACTTTTTTTTATCAAATTTGAATCTACAGTTTTTTGTCAACATTTGTAGTTTTTGTACTGAATATGCGTTTGAGTTACGTTTGAGTATCCCGCCAAATATTTCCACTGTGCCATTATAGAAAATAATTATAGTTCTACAGCGTTAAAATTACAACAGGCAAATTTTTAGAAATAACCCTTTTTAAATCTAAAGATTTTTTAAGAGTCCAAATTCTTAAAAAGTCACAGACATTAGAATGTCCATTTCAGATTAGAAATTAAGCTTTTAAAAAAATACGCGAAAAAAGACAAAATACAGTTTGCAAAAACACTCTAAATCATTTTCCTGGAAACAGATTGTCTGGAACATA
The DNA here is from genome assembly GCA_963680895.1 of Fragum sueziense. Lineage (NCBI taxonomy): Eukaryota > Metazoa > Mollusca > Bivalvia > Cardiida > Cardiidae > Fragum > Fragum sueziense. The sequence goes on from OY804593.1 coordinate 49,931,810, forward strand.
ATTTATTAATACTTTAGTTCCTTCTCAACATTATGGCACATGTTACAAAATTTTCCTATGTAAACAACCCAATATCGAACTAAAAAAACTGCTGTGATTTTGCATGTGATGGTTTGAATCTGCAGGTATCTCACACTTGCAAGAATTAAACCAATACATGCAAAATTGTATTGAAAAGTAAGAACACTTGTTTATGTAGGTAACATTTGTAAGCATATGTCATAATATCGTGCTTGAACTGTACATGTATCTAATCAGTGTTCTCCCCAGCCCAATAAGCTTTATCGGCCCCATTATAGCTTCATGTAAATCAGTGTAATGCCCCTGCTACCCCACAGCTTAATTTTACCAAAACGGTCACTAAATAAGGGGATTAGTAGACATTTCATGACAAAAAGTGATAAATAATGCATTCTTATAAAATAAAATGTAATAATTATGTATAAAAAAATAATGGAAAAAGAAGAAATTGCTCAAATTGAGCAATTTCTTCTTTTCCCATTATGTTTTTATTTACAATCGTTTGCATGAACACAATGCACTTTAAGGTTTCCCTACCAATACTTATGATTTGCCACTACGGTTTCAATTTTTTTGTGGAGAACCCTGCTAATGTTCTTCTGTTTCTATTTCCAGGTTGAACAACCAACAAGGCGGTGACAAGATGGATCCTTACCAGTCCAGATCGCCCGACCAGGACTCATCCACCGATTTCGACGATATCGATCTTGATAACAAATCATTTGATGACGATGACGACGACGAAAAAATCGATATTGAACACGAGGATGACCACAACGCTTCTTCCCCGCTTTCTCTACCAAACCACACGCCACCGCAGATTTCGCCCACCTGACTATATGGTCGGCAAAATCGGGAACCAACATCGTCGACACACGAGCCGCCATTTTTACCACAACCTTGGGCTTTGAACTTGTCCATGCCCAAACCGTTACATGTCCCTAACGTACCCCACCCACATCCGGGGCCCGCGGTGCGGTCATTCGGTATAGACGATATTTTGAACAAACCTTTAGATTTCTCGCACGGAAACTTACAACAATTACAAAATAATCTAAGACATTTACATCATAGTTTTCAACAGTCCTATGTGAACAGTCACCTTGCCTCGTTACGTCATCAAACTCAAAATCTCGTTGGTCACGAGTTTCCGGCGCAGACGGCGGACAAAATTGACCCCACGTGCCAGGAAAGGGAAGAGAACTCGGACAGTACACCGAGCGGAAGTGGAGATTAGTGTCACTGTAAGATTATGTCGATTCTATTCAAAAACATCGTAACTACAGCTTGTTCAAGCTGTAGTTATGATGTTTTTAAATGGAATAGTCGAATGTGAAATGGTAGATAAAGCATGAAACTTACACTCGTCTGCTAGCGGGATGTGAAGTTGGCAGACGGCTTAAATTTTTGTTGATTTGTTTTTATTGTAAATAATACATTTATTGAGAAAAAGAGTGTTTAAGACTGTTTACTTTTGGCATTTCGTGTGTCAAAATTTGTACGAGGCTAATCCGTATTAACTCTTTACATTTTATCAACAGAATCTGATGATAATGCCATGTACAGTAGACGAGTTCGTACATTTGGACGAGAATCGAAAATCGAACGTAAAATGCATAATCAATCAAACAGTCAATTTTATAAATGAAAATGGTGTTTTACTTAATCAGCTACCATATCTTTTCATTAAGTATGGGAATTTTGTATAGACAAAGAAAGAGCAAAATTGGTAACCATTACTTTGTTCCTTTGTCACGGTTAATTTTGTTTAAACGGCATTTGTTTTGAGACTCAATAGAGTTGTTATCTGTGTTAAACTAACGCATTGAAATCGTTTGAAAATGTATTTAGAAAATGTGAAGATGAAAAATTGAGCAATTTAGCTGCAAAATTATCATGATATACGCTTACGGTAGTTTCTAATGATAACGTTTCAAACTGGTTCAATTCTTAAAGCAGTCGTAGACAACAGAAGAACATTCTGATTACCAGATTTCCCTTTGTTCGATTGACATTCATTGTCTGTGTGTTTAAAGGACGATAATTTGAAATGTCACAAGTGTGTTTCTGATATCCAAGGTTTCTTCAGATCAAGGCAAAAAGCATTTTAAAAGATGTCGGACGATGTATAAACTTACAAAATAAAGAGATTTATATTTGTTATATTGTATGATAGTGCTACATGTGAGAACATATGTTTTTGATGAAAAAATGAAACTTTGTTTTTGTTGGTAATAACTCGAGAAATTTGTATTTTTGACCTCGTACCCGTTGACCCTTTTAAGAAATCTTAAGTCAGATGTATTTTTCGTATGCCTTTATTCTGTCCCCGTAAAGAATACAGCGTGTTTCTTAAATAATTATATGTGACCCATCACGCTAAAAGGGACCTTATCGAATGTTTGAAAAATATCGACCCTAGTCAGTCTGCGCAGTCCGCGCAGCCAGACTAGGGCCGATACTTTTTACTTTTATGTAATTTTCTAAATTCGGAATGTTTTCCTTATCTTACCATATCTTCATTTTTCGCATACGGGATCTAGTTGGCCTGTTGTTAGTCTGACAAGTTGGTCAAATTTTTGAAAATTGGAGTTCAGATAAGGTCCCTTTTAGCGTGACGAGTCACATATGCTTCTGTTTCCACCTACATTCACTCTGTATTCCTGTCTGTATCCTCCATTCTGCCTTTCTGTCACTCGTGGTATCTTATTGTTACATACGCATATATGCGTTTGGTAATTGGGCATAAGTCGTTGTATGCCAAACCTTGACAAAGAATATTTGAAAGAATATTGTTATTCTCGATTTTCTGTTTGATTAAAGTGGCATTTCAGAATTTTTTGTCATAAATTTTACATTTATTTTTATCCGAAAGAGCATATTTCCTTATGAAAATTCTGAAAATTTCAAGCCAAAATAATTGCGCCGTTTACGAGAAATTTATATTTTTGTGTTAAAATTGAACAAATTGTTGTTGACAACAGTTCGGATTTATATGCAATTTATCGATGATGTCTCAACTTTAAATGCGTGTTTCTCGCTTATTGGCAACAACTTAAAAAAACTAATAGTATTTATACTCATTAGAATAACAAATCTTGGCATCAACACATACTTTAAAAAATTGAAATTGGAATGAAATGTCCCTTTAATAAGTCTGCATTTGAAAAAGTCAATTCGGAAATATTGTACTGTTTCAACAAATAGTCTGTTTTGATTCTGGGATCTCGTTAAAGCATGACTTGTGCTTGTGCTATATACATGTATTTGTTTAAGAGTTTCAACTTTAAAGTAACTCTCCCCAAATCGACAAACTTTCTCAGACTACTCATTATCAGAGTCGTTACAGAAGATATAATGGAACATTTATTAAAAAGATGGGATGGCGTATCAACTTGTGTCCTCTTTTCTCCTTAGTGTTTTACTAAGTTTTCTTAACACATATTACGTCACCCCATGCATTTTTCGGAAAATAATACTATAAAAATTAATAATCATTTACCTCTTGAACTTACCGGCTAAACAATTTGTTAGACTAACCAGGGAAGAGGAATAGAAATAGCCATTTACCCTTTTCCAAACAAGACCTGGTTTTGACGTCCCTTATAGAATAGGCTTGGGAAAACATTGAAACAAAAGAAGAAACTGCTGATAACCAGCAGTTTCTCCTTTTGTCTCAATATTTTCTATCCCTTATTTTTAGCTCACCTTAGCACGAAGTGCTGAGGGTGAGCTATTGTGATCGCTCACCGTCCGTCGTCCGTCTGTCCGTCCGTCTGTCCGTCCGTCTGTCCGTCCGTCCGTCCACAATTACTAAAAAATCTTCTCCTCCCAAACTATAAGGCATAGAGTCTTGGAATTTTGTATGTAGCATGGTCTCAAGCCCCTTTACCAAAATACTTCAAATTATTTTGATACAAGGAAAATTGGCCCTATGTTGTGGGTATCGAATTTCATATAGAGACAAAGAGGGAAATCTTGTACAATCTTCTTCTCCTGAACCGTTTGATCTAGAGCTTTGAAATTTTGTGAGTAGAATTATCTCAAGGCCCTCTACAGAAATACCTAAAATTATTGTGATAAAAGGAAAATTGGCCCTATGTTGTGGGTATCAAATTTCATATAGAGATCTTGTACAATCTTCTTCTCCTGAACCGTTTGGCCTAGAGCATTCAAATGTTGTGAGTAGAATCATCTCAAGGCCCTCTACCAAAATACTTCAAATTATTGTGATACAAGGAAAATTAGCCCTATGGTGTGGGTATCAAATTTCATATAGAGACAAAGAAGGAAATCTTGTACAATCTTCTTCTCCTGAACTGTCTGGCCTAGAGTTTTGAAATTTTGTGTTTAGAATCATCTCAAGGCCCTCTACCAAAATACTTCAAATTATTGTGATACGATGAAAATTGGCCCTATGTTGTGGGTATCGAATTTCGTACAGTAACAAAGATGGAAATCTTGTACAATCATCTTCTCTTGAACCATTTGGCCTAGAGCATTGAAATTTTGTGTGACGAATCATCTCAATGCCGTCTACCAAAATACTTTAAATTATTGTGATACAAGGAAAATTGACCCTATGTTGTGGGTATCGAATTTCATATAGAGACAAAGAAGGAAATCTTGTACAATCTTTTTTTCTCCTAAACTGTTTGGTGTAAGGCTTTTGAAATTTTGTATGTAGCATTGTCTCATAATGATACAATCTTCTCCAATTCTGTTTATCAGAGATCTTGAATGTAAATTTTGCACTTCCCATGGTAGTATAACTCTCTACTACCAGCATTGTTTAAATGTTTTTTTAATGAACGTTGTCCGGAAGTTGTGTATGTGAGATGAGACAAAAATTATCATCTTGATGATCTCTAAGGTGAGCGATATAGGGCCGTCTTGGCCCTCTTGTTCACAAATTCTATCTTTAATAACATCCATTTTGTCTTTTTGGCAGTTTTTAGAGTTGATCACCCTAAATTTTGTTGTTTGGGAAAGGGTTAAGCCCTAATCACTTTAATACAGCTGGTTCCAATTTTAATCTGAGTCTGCAGATGGCAATTTTTGTATTGAAAAGGCAAAATCTATGTCCAATATAGTACAGAAAGTATTGAGACAAAAGACGAAAATGCTGATCATCTGCATTTTCATCTTCTGTCTCAAAGTTTTCTAAAGTCCTTTTTACAAGGGACGCTAAAATCAGGACTTGTTCAGGAAAGGGCTAATACTTCACTAATACATTATTTGTTTATGATAGAATTATGTTTCTATGAGTTTTATTTATAATGAATAAATTCCTATGTGATCATAAAATATCTTTATTGTCATTTGTATTCCGGTTCGTCAATGATCATTCATATAATGGACCCTACAATTGTTTACTTTCCAAGATTAACCCATTACCACACAATGACTCTTTTTGACTCCCCACAAAATAATGGCCATGGAAAACATCATGGTAAATGAAGAAATTGCTTATGACAAGCAATTTCTTCATTTCCCACAATGTTTTCCATCAAAAAAGACATAAAAAGTAAAAATTCCATTCACATGAAATTGTCGTCTGCAGGATCTTTCAATTTGGACCGCCCTAAAATTTTGTCGTTTGGTTATGGGTTAACACTTTTCCAGACGACACAATTTTAAAATTTAGACTGGTCCAAATTCAAAGGTGATGCAGACGACATCATATGGTAATTGAGAGTTACAAATAAGTTTGTTATTTTAAATACAAACCCTATGTTGTTGGTACCCATTAGAATCGTCTCAAGGAGACGATTTCAATGAGTACATACAAAACAAGGTTTGATAAACATTGAAAGATATTTTGCATTTTGAAAAAAAAGCCATTACCTCCCATTATCTTAAGCTCTGGTACATGTTAGAGTCCAACAAAATAACCACTGACAACTTCATTTTCACTGACCAAATCCATTAGTGTATTAATAACATCTTAAGAAAAATTGCCAAATTCGCGTCATTATGCAGATATTCCGTGTTAATTTTGATGGAAATATCGCTGCTTTTCAACGAAAATCTCGTAGCTTGTTTAAAGGGCGACGGTAACAGATGGTCTAATTGCAAAAAATGAATTTTTTTGAAAAAATATGCAAAACTTTTGTGTTGACAACCTCGGGATGGTTAATAATATGCGATTCAGACAGAGAATGAGCCGAAATTACAAGACAGATAGCTGAATTTAGGGAGAATCCAAACCTAAATTCAACCCCATCACTGATGGGGTTAGAATTATTTTGAAATTGTTGCACATGCGCATACAGCGCGGACCATGATTCAAACGAGATTCATACTTGAATTTCAATATGACGTCATCATGTATGTTGTGACGTCATTTAAGAAAGTCGCATGTCCTACTGTTTTGACCTACTTTCGATATCGCTTCATGAATTTGGTATCAAATTGCGAAAAAATGAGTCGTTGCTTCAATAGTTTGTCGTAACCATTTAATCAGGTCATATAAAGCTTAAAAAGTGTACATTTCGTTTGTATTTGACAATTTTTGGGTCCAAATCTGGGAAATAGTAGCTTTAAGCTGCAGTTACGAGATTTTCATTGAAAAGCGACGATATTCTATTGCACATATAGTCTGATCAGGATCCCTGGTGCTCAATGTTACAGTTGGTACATGTCAAGAAGGACATATTAAAGCCGGAGGGTAACAGATGGTCTAATTGCAAAAAATGATTTATTTTTTTTAAAAAATATGCAAAACCTTTGTGTTGGGCACCTCAGAATCTTTAATAATATGCGATTCAGACAGAGACACGGGTGGTAAACAGAGAAACTAGCTCCAAAAAGAGGTAGTTGCATAGAGCGAAAATTTGTAGGTCACGAACACATTTTCTAAAATTATTTCTTTTAAAGCGAGTTTTTGAGAAATCCGGCGATGCTGTAATATGAAGAAATGGTCGAAGTTTGTTGTACACGGGGATATACGGTATTAGTAGCAGGGTTTTAATACAATCGTTGAAAAACATTTCAAAATCGAAAGTAAAAAAGGTTTTACTTTCGATTTTGAAATGTTTTTCAACGATTGTTTTCAAACTCTGCTTAATAACACCGAATATTCTCGTGCACAACCAACTTCGACCATTTCTTCATATTACAGCATCGCCGGATTTTTCAAAAACTCATTGTTAAAGAAATAATTGTAGAAAAATGTGTTCGTGACCTACCTTTGTTTACAGATTTCGCTCTATGCAACTACCTCGGTAGAGGCCGGATGTCACGAGGAAACAAAATACCGTTGACTCTTTTTGGAGCTAGTTTCTCTGTTTACCACCCGTGAGAGCTCTGTTTACCACCCGTGAGAGATTGAGCCGAAATTATAAGAGAGACAGTCGAATTTAGGGAGAATCCAAACCCAAATTCAACTCCGTCACAGATGCGGTTGAACTTATTTTTTAACTGTCACGCATGCGCATACAGCGCGGACCAAGATTCAAACGAGATTCATACTTGAATTTCAATATGACGTCATCATGTATGTTGTGACGTCATTCAAGAAAGTCGCATGTCCTACTGTTTTGACCTACTTTCGACATCGCTTCATGAATTTGGTATTAAATTGCGATAAAATGAGTCGTTGCTTCAATAGTTTGTCGTAATCATTTAATCAGGTCATATAAAGCTTAAAAAGTGTACATTTCGTTTGTTTTTTGACAAATTTTGGGTCCAAATCTGGGAAATAGCAGCTTTAAAGATTACCAATTACCAGACAAATTTTTTTTAGACTTAGAGTCTACCCAAATTCAAAGAATTTGCAGACAACAATTTCAATTGAATGAAATTTTAAATATTTTGTCTTTTTGGTTGGAAAACATTGTAAGAAATGAAGAAATTGCTTGTCACAAGCAATTTCTTCATTTTCAACAATGTTTTCCGAAGTCTTTATCATTTGGGGGAGTCAAAAATAGTCAATGTGTGGGAATGGGTTGATTAGCATGTTTGTATAAGCAGGTTAATCTGAATCCATGCTGGTCTCAAATGTCCGAGAGACCGGTTCCCGAGATCCCTGTTCATTTATAGTATTTTACGTATTAGATAGAGTCTTTATAGTGGATTCTACGCGAAATAAACATTCAAATGCGCGCAGCGCATTGAATGTTTATATCGCGTAGAATCTACTATACAGACTCTATCTGACTTAGTGTTCGCTAGCGGTTCATTGGAGACTGGGCGTGGCTATGTTTAGACGTCACATAAACTAGCCGGCAGCCCGTTTATACGAAATAGGGCGGCGAAATTTTAAAATATACTGCAATTTCATTGATCCAAAAAGTAGGTCGAACACTAATTTATTCTCTTTATGACCATTAGATGATAAACAGAAGGACCATGATGGTCCTATATCGCTCATCTGAACCAAGATGATATGAGCCACGGTTTTGTTAGAACCAATTGATATACTAAAGGAAAAAAGAAACGCAACAAAAATTTAATTTGGTCATGCCTTTTGTTTTTGTTTTTCTCAAAATCACCATAATTTGCATAATTTTTTCAATGCATAGTAAAACTTATTCATTTGACTTTCTTGTGTCAAAATGTTATCAATGTCACGGGTTGTACGTGCCATCAATATGCATTTAAACGAGAGCGGTTTGGCGTCAACGTTAAATGCGTTCTTGCACGCAATCCAAACGGACTATAACGATACCTGGCTGAAATTTGATTGCTGTACTGTTCACGAGTAGCATCAATAGTTTTTCTCGATTACAAAATGTGTTTCCGTAGGTAAAATAAACGCACGTTATTGTCATGACGTCATGACGTTAGACGTTGACGACCGCTTTTCGGGCGACCGCCAGTTGCTCTTTTAGTTCTGAGACGTTATCTCAAGCAATATTTTGTAAACCGATGTACACCAAAGTCAGCAACAACTGCGGGTTGAGACGTTCTATTCGTAAACATCACAATTGCTACAGGACGACGTCTTTGAATAGGTTACAAAACGATATTAGGGATTTAATCAAAACAAAAATCATTGCATTTTGTCGAGTCGACGTGCATCTACACAAATTAAAAAAGTTCTATGTAAAGTTTTGATATTTAAAGGTTTGCACGTGAGAAACGTGTAAACGTCTATTTTGACGTTATCTCACAGGTAAGACAGGTTCTAACGTAAACACAAAGATTAATATCAAGATACAGAACCCTGTATTTATCAGTTACATTTTTGACTCAATAACATATAAGAATTAAGAGAAATAACAAAAAATAGTTGTTGCGTTGCTTCTTTCCTCTAGTATACATTATTTTCGGCTTTAAGACTGAAAACAAACTTATGGTTAACAATATTGTGTTAAAGTTTTGTCTTGATTGGTCGCTATTTGTGCAAATACTTTTCTGATTATGCATAAATTCAAACTCATCCAAGATCTTACAGTAATCAACATTATGGCCTAGTTTTGTCTTGTTTGTTCAATATTTGTAGTTGTTGGAGTCGAAAACTGCAATTTTGTGCAATTTAGATTCAAGGGCACATAGATCAATAATTATAAAACCTTAAGTGTAAACAAAGTTAAAACAGCATTTTCGACATTCAAGGGCAGATAAATCCACGCTTTATGATCCGATCAAGCCCAAAATCGAACTCATTCGAGAACTTATGATCATACTTGTTTTGACAAAGTTTGGTCAAAATTGACTGATATTTGCGGATGCTATAGTGTAAACACTAAATTGTTGACGGACAGACATAGAGACGGACGACGGACTAAAAGCCATCACAATAGCTAACCTTGAGCACTTCGTGCTCAGGTGAGCTAAAAATCGATAAAAATCGCCCATCAGCGCGACGGGGAATCACGCGACACAATAACATCAATATCAGAAAGTAATCAATCATTTTATTAATACTTTCCCAAACAAGACCTGAGGCGCGTTCTTTAGAGCGAGATATTTTAAGATTTCTTAAGATGTTTTTGCTACAGCGTTTTTAAGACCGAGATTATGAGCGAGGTGTTCCGAATGTTCCATACTTCATACAAATGACGTCATCATGACGTCATTTGTATGAATTACGGAGCATTCGGAACTCCGCGGTTTATGAATCATTGAGCATTCGGAACAATTCGGTCAATTCTCTCCCATACAGCCTGGGTTCAAGCCCCCGCCACGAGCATCAATTTAATGCCTGAGGGAAGCATTTATATAGAGGCAGATGATGGTCATGTCTCTTTTCTGCATATAGATTCTACAGAAATTACCGAGGGGTTCCGAAAGAAGTATAGAACAATGGCGGCTCCCAGTGATCGTCTTAAAAGTCTTGCTCAGAAGAACGCTATATCTTAAAACATCTTAAGAATCTCAAGATATCTCAATAAATCTCGCTCTAAAGAACGCACTTCTGGATTTGACGTCCCTAATAGAACAGGCTTGTTAAAACATTGAGACAAAACAAGAAACTGCTGATAACCAGCAGTTTCTCCTTTTGTCTCAATATTTTCTGTGCCATATTTTACACAAATCATGTATTTATTATCATCATTTTTGTCGTCTGCAGCAGATTTCAAATTGGATCACCCTAAAATTTCGTCGTTTGGGAAAGGGTTAATATGTGACCAATTTGACTTTGGTTTGAGGCAGAGAATGTGTAAAAATGTCATTGGTTTTATGGACGTGGGAGGTCTTTAAAAAACACATGATAAAAAGTTATTGACGACAACAAAATTTTGCTTTGTTGTCAATATTTTTTCAATGTGTTTAATATCTTTTTATCACGTAATGCTGAACAGATCCACCACATTTATCCCTTTCCCAAACAAGACCTGGTTTTGACGTCCCTAATAGAAAAAAGCTTGGGAAAACATTGATACAAAAGAAGAAACTGCTGATGACCAGCAGTTTCTCCTTTTGTCTCAATATTTTCTATGCTATAGTTTACACAAATCCTGTCTTTAATAACATCCATTTTGTCATTTGTGGCAGCTTTTGAAATAGACCACCCTAAAGTTTTGTCGTTTGGGAAAGGGTTAAAAGATCCCTGGTGTTTTACGTCTTCTCTGCCTCAAACAATATTGAAGTCGGTCACATGTTAACAAAATTATTGAAGCTTTTCTACAACTATTATTGCTGTTGTAGTCATCGTCGTAGTTGTCATGAAATTCTGCGCCATGGATATGTATCGCAACATGTACAACTTTCAGGTAAGATCTCAAACTCCACACAGCGACAATGCCTTACATTATCTCACCAATCCAAATTCAGGGGAGATAACTGCGAAGGAGATTGGTAAGATCTGTGTAATGCACTTCCGGTATAATCGTTATATTTCGATTTATTCCGTGACGACCGTAAGTCTGAGCATTTTTTAGGTACCGTTAGATGCAATGTCGCCTGTTTTCGTAGCAGATTTCCAGGGAGTATTCTAAACAATTTTTGTAGAAATTATTCTAAATTGTATGAAGAGTAGGCAATACCCCCGACAAAAGTCACAATTTGAGTGCAATGAAAACTACTTCCCTTGAAATCGTCTATTCGCACCATACATATTTTGTTCCATAACTAGTCACATAGCCTATTACCTAGGTCTTACCCTAAACAAAATTCCGAAAATAATATTTAGTCACTCTAAAGCAGAATATCTGTTATAGAGATTCACTTGACGTCGGTATTTTTCCGAGTCGTTAATCATTCGAGACGGTCGAAAGTGCAAAATGTTCTCTTTGTTATATTTCGGATTCTGCATATTTACGAAAACAATTCCGATTTTGTGTGAATCAAAATGGCCACATAACAGGTATTCTACCTTAAGGGACAATGTCACAGTTTCACTTCAAGAACTAGAACAGAAAATTTAAAGTATGTGCTCTCATGACTGAGTTGATGTATGAAACAATATATTCATAAATTCAATTACAATGAAGCCGAAGCTCTTATGTAGAAATGCACATTATGGGAAATATTTCATGTTCTACTTGATAAGATTTGATAAAACTCCCTCAATGTATCAAGCAATATGTACTGTTAATAACCAAAGAAGAAAATGTGCATGTCATCGCACTTATAAAGAGTGAGTTATCATCTACCAATGAATTAAAGAAAAAAGAGCATTTAGAGCGTCCAATGCACTTACAACTGGCTTGCTCTAGCCATCGATATATATCGCAAGAAAATCGGTTTCGAGTAACAGCTACAGTTAAATATATACACTGCATAATAGTCGAAAATGGTGAAACGCAATGACATTACATAGTATCGAAAACGAATATATTGCGAAACACTAAACTTTCTACAGAATTGACTTGGTGCTCCAATAACTGTAGCATTGTGCATTGAAGTCTGGAACAATTCTAGACCAACGCATAGATGGTTTTCTTCGAAGAAAAGCGACTACATGCACATTCGCATGAATATACATTAATATAACACGGCATTTATCGCGCTTCATGGAAAGCAAGCTCGACAATGAACGAAGAAGCAAAAACTATTAGGGGTTCACAGATATTAAAGATGAATGCGCTGAGTTTTGCCCATGGGGTCAGGGTGTTGTTTCAATTTTCTATCCTGTTTGAGACAAAATTAATACGAATTGTAAACATAAAGTAACTTTAAACTTACACTGCTTTGTGTGTTTGGCCACAAAAACACATTGCAAGTTGAGTGTCGAAACAAAGAACAGATAAAAAATAACATTTTTTAATTGAATTTAAGTTGAGCCCCTACGAAAGTAGGGTTAAAGGTTTCAGGGAAATAATAACAATACTGATAACATTAAAAACATAACCTTTCCGTAAATCACACCATACTTTTCTAACATAGACAGGTATATGGGCTTTTTAACTAATCATTTTTAAAGCAACTTGAAGTTAATACTCATTTTCAAAATTTCATAGATGGCGATTATAATTATTATTATATGCGGTTTCCTCTTCATGTTAATATTGTAAAGATTGTGAATACTTCTACATTAATCATGTATGAGAAGGTGCATCCTTTGGTGCCAAGGTCAATATTGTTGTCAAGTGTCAAGGTCCCCTTTTAGCTCACCTGAGCACGAAGTGCTCTAGGTGGGATATTGTGATCGGTCTATTGTCCGGCGTCCGTCTGTCCGGGCAAACCTCATGGTGTTTGTGTGGTTCAATCCGTCGATAATTTATATGAAATAAAGAACAAAACCACTTAAACCATGCCATTTTATGTGGCACTTTTCTACATAAAGATCAAAGAAAAAACACTTAATCCTGAAATGTTGGAACGTCCGTCCGTACGTCTGTCCGTTCGTTCACAGTTATAAAAAAATCTTCTCCTCCTAAAGTACCGAGCAGAATTGGATGAAATTTCACAGATATGATCCTTTGGTCATCCTTTTTCCAAAAAACTTCAAAGAATTGGGATCGGGGACAGAATGGGATCAAAAAGTAGATCACTAGATCAAATCTTATTTTTGCTCCAGGAGTCACTGTATTGGCTCAATCATTGTGAAAATTGACCAGAATCTTTGTCTTTGTGATTTCTAGGTCATGATAAAAAGTAGGTCATGCCAAGTCAAAAACTAGGTCACTAGATCAAATGATTCAAAATCCTTGTTTTTTGCTCTGGAAGTGCCAAATTTGGCTCAAATCTTGTGAAATTGCTCAGAATCTTTTTCTTGTGGATATCTAGGTCCGCTTAAAAATGGGTCATATGAGGTCAAAACCTAGGTCACTAGGTCAAATTTATGAAAACCTTCCTTTTGCTCTGGAAGTGCCTATTTTGGGTGAATTGTCGTGAAAATTGCTCAGAATTTTTTTTTCAATGATATAAAGGTCATGTCAAAACTAGGTAATGAGAAGTCAAAAACTAGGTCACTTGGTCAAATGTCAAAAATCCCTCTTTTTAGTAAAGAAATACCAATTTCGACCCAAATCTTATTAAAATGGCTCAGAATGTTTTTTTCTTGTGGATATTTAGGTCCAGTAAAAACTTGGTCATGTGAGATCAAAAACTAGGTCACTAGGTCAAATGTCAAATGTCATAAAATCATTCTTTTTGCTCTGGAAGTGCCCATTATGGCTAGATTGTTGAGAAAATTGCTTTTTGTTTTTGATGATATATTGGTCATAAAAAAGTCGGTCATGCAAGGTCAAACACTAGGTCACAAGGTGAAATGTCAAAATCCCTCTGTTTAGTCTGGAAGTGCCATTTTTGGCTATAATCTTGGGGGCGGGCGCTTGTTTAAAAGAAAGCCCTTTATTCGATAGTCTTTGATCAATAATAATAGTAACATTTGTCTTGTATAATTCTAGTTTTAAAATTGAAGTTTGAATTCAATTCTTACTAGTATCTTAACTATGAATTCAGGTGAGCGATCTACGGCCATCTTGGTCTTCTTGTTTTCGAATAATATTTGAGCTAGGATCTGGAAAAACGTCCATTACGGCTTTTGAACCCATGTTGTTCTCTAATAGCTTCTTCTTGACCTGTAGTAACTTAAATAGAGCAGTATGGATGCATATTGGACTGCATTTGACAACAGCACGGTGAGGATTGTGCATGATGGGATGGATAACGAATACGGACAAACTTGCCTCGCTTCGGGTTAGAAATTGTGCAATAATTTTCTTGTTTCTGCGTCAATTTTCAAGCGGTTTGTTGTATGTACCCCGCATTACTGAGCTCTTTCCTCAGATATATGATATATGACTTGTTTGTAGAATCTTTGTACTTTGTCCAAAAATTGATCCCAACCGATCAGAAAAACGACAAAAAATCTAGGTCAATTTTCTGGTCGGTTGATATCGATTTTTGAGACAAGTACAAGGAGTTTCCCGATAAGTAATACATCTGAGAAAAGGGCTCAGTAAGACGGAGTACATGCAACAAACTGCATGAAAATTGACGCTAAAATAAGAAAGTTATTGCACAAATGCTTATCTGAAGCGTGGTTAATTTGGCCGTAGTCGTTACCATTTCGCTTTCTGGTCGGTTGGGACAATATTTTGGAAAAAGTACCACGAGTTATCTAATATGTCATACATCCGATGAAAGAGCTCGATAAGGCGGGGTACATGCAACAAACATTTTGAAAAGTGACGCACAACTAAGGAAGTTATTGCAAAAAATCTTACCAGAATCGAGATTATTTTGTCCGTATTCGTTATCCATCCCATCATGCACAATCCCCACCGTGAACAGGCTGATCTTGAAACTCAAATTTTCGCGTCATTTTGTCGATAGCAACAGCTTTCAAATGACCACCGTAACTTTTGCCGTCGGGAAAGATGAAGTGAAGTAAATAAAAAATGTAAACAATTGAAGTGATACATTTGAATCGCTCACATTGTTTTATAAGTACATAAACGTTTATGTGAATTTTAACATAGGCAAAAAACGGAGAAAAGTCATAATGGTGATAAAAATTACGACCAATTATCATTTATCCGATGACTTTGTATTTGTTGTTAATGTATCGTGGCGGTAAACTTCAAAGGTTTTGTGGTAATTAACGTTTTCCTATATAATGTGTTATTTTGACGTCCGTTTAGGAAGAAGCTGTTTTAGAAAATTTAAAGACAATTAAAATATTCCTTTTCAAAAACTTGGTATACTACTTGGTATACTGAATGGTATTAGATTATTTTTTGTCTCATAAAACACTAGTTTTGTCATTTGCAACACATTTGATTATGTACATACGAGTTTACAGGTTTATGGATAAACTGCTGCGAATATTCGCTGGTTTTCACGAGAATTATATAGAATAAGCTTCGAAAATTACCTCAACCAACTTTTGTTCAAATTCATTTCATTGTCTGCAATTATTTGCCTGGATATTGGCTTGGAAATTAGCTGTGCGAAGTAGAAAATCTGCTTAGACGACAAAAGTTTATAGACGCTGATAAAGGTATAAAATGTGTACTGAAGTACAGAAAAAAATTATAATAGGCAAATTGAAGAAAATGCTGATTCTGAGCATTTTCTGCTTTTGTCTCAATGTTTTTCGAACCCTTTCTATTATAGGCGTCAGAATCAAGACCTATTTGGGAAAGGGTTAGGATATTGCGACCCACCAAAAACTCACAACACGTCTATTTGTTTGGTTGGTGTCATTAATAACGCTTAAACAAGAGATGATTAAGTACTTATTGTATAAAAACTTCTTTCTTATTTCATCATTTTCTACATTAAAGAGACATTTCGTCTGATTTAAATGATACAATTATTTCCCCGAAAATGACACCGATCCTTACTATTATCATAATTTCGTATCTCAAAATCGTGTTAATAATTTTTCAGTTTTTTGTTTGTTTGTTTGTTTTTGTTTTGTTTTTTGTTTGTTTTTTTTTTTTTTTTTTTTTTTTTTTTTTTTTTTTTTTTTTTTCTTTTTGCTTGTTGTTTTTGTTTTTGTTGTTGTTTAAAAAATCCTTACGAAAGATGATCCAATTGCGAAAATAAATGAAATTTTAGAAAAAAAATACTTTACATTTGTTCGTACTGTTCATCTTTGAAAAGAAATGAAAACGCGATTCGGGTAAAG
This sequence comes from Fragum sueziense, assembly GCA_963680895.1. Classification (NCBI taxonomy): domain Eukaryota; kingdom Metazoa; phylum Mollusca; class Bivalvia; order Cardiida; family Cardiidae; genus Fragum; species Fragum sueziense. Next base: position 49,948,305 of record OY804593.1, read on the forward strand.
AATTAAGAGAAAGTAAACTGGAAATAACTGACTTTCTACGAGAACACTTTCGTGAATTCTCTTTGAAATAGTAGACTCTAGAACCCTATTTCAAACAATTGACACACGCGCATTGTAGAAAAAGAGCGTGCATGTTTCTGAGCATATGTAAGTTGGTAAATGAAATGATCGTGACGTCGTTTATCAAGGAATATAGTATAGTCAGTCATATCTCCTTAGACATCGTTTCGTAACTTTAGAACCGAATCGTGAAAAGAGTTATCCACCAAAGTCTGGCTTAAATCATTTAAACCGTCCGTATGGAGCGCTTACAGAACGAGCAGTTTTTCAAATGTGTTATTCTTGTATTTGGCATTAGAACTTAGAAGGACAATAATGCATACTGCTTCTAAGGGAGCAATGTATTTGGACATAAAGACACTTTCTTTGTAGCTTTTGATATGCTATAAAGAGGGGTGCATTTTACTTTCGTTTCAGCTAAATTCACTGTACAAATGTCATTGTGTCCGTCCGAAGCTCGTAATAAATTGACTGGTTAGATTTCTAAACGTTTTACATCGTGTAAACGCAAAGCCGTTCACTGGGTGATTAAAAAAAGATATCGGTTGTTAGATCGATTGTGACCAAGATCGATCCGTAAACGATCAGTCAGTAGGATAACAAGAGACCATACTGCTGGTCGCCAATATTGTTGATCAATGACGTAATTTGTTGGTCTTGATATTTCAGTTTGTCATGATCAGTTATACTGACAATTACATTGTTTTTGTGGAAATAAGATTGGTAAAATGGCCGCCAAATCTTATCGACTTTTATTTAGTCGTCCAGCAAGTCCTGGTAGATGTGTTTCCTTCGTCTTCGAGAGTACGTCATTCTGTTGGTCTGTATTCTGTATATAGACTTCTTGAACAGTCATTATACAATTACATGTACATGAATTTATATTTTTCTATGAAATATTGTAATAAGTCTTCACTAGGTTCATTTATTTTATGCAGCGTTATCATAAATTCTGTATCATATCGTTATATAACTGTTTTCAATTTACATTGCTTAACATGACGTATCAATAATTTGATAATGTGACTCATGGTAATCAATTAAACTTCTTTCAAGTTTATGAAGATCCGACATCATCTTGTATTTTGTATCTTTGATAAATCAGCTTGAACGGTATGTGGTTCGTTATTAATTGCCATTGATAATTTTTATGTATTTTTCATTTTAGCGTGACGAGGTTTTTTATCCATATTTATCCCATAATTCAGAATAGGATACCACCTAATTTGAATTACAGGTTTTTGTGTTGTCTTCATCGAAGAATGGCCACAATATGCTCGTGTAATCTGATATGTATTTGATATAAAACAGTTTCCGCATAGTGTATCTGCCTTCAAATGCTATAAATCTGCTGAAATTGCGAAAAAGATTATATTGTGCATGGATAAGTTTTACGACTTCTTTATGAAAAGCAATTTAATTGGTCCTGCAGTCAGAGTTATCATTTAAGGTATCCAACCCCTCAAAAGCACCAAAGACCCAGATGCGAAATTCAAAAAGTGCCAGTAATTCCTTAACTGTGTTGCATTTCCATTCTAAATACAAACATAATCATTTTGAACGGTTTGGAATTTTAAATCAAGGCATACTTATGGAAATATTTGACAAAAATGTTCAAAATTACCTCCCTTGCATATGAATATAGAGTAAAATAATATTTGTAAATTGTTTTCTTCTTGAAGCATAATTTTGAAATCCGGCACGGTGAATCAACTTATTCGAAGTGCATTTACAAGTGTGTGTAATTTGATAAATTTCGTACGGCTAGAAAGTGGTGATTTTTTCATGGTCTGCAAACCTTAAGACAAAGTTTAAATTGTCACTTACATTTTCTCGAAAAATAATTCGACCCCAATCTTTGAACTGCAAGGCTTTTTTACATAAAGACATTCTTGTCCTGCTTCCTTTCTTAGTAGATCTAATTTATTTTCAACATATTTAGTATCTAATAATTAGGTCAATACCAGCACAAATAACTTGGCTAACGTATCATTTTAGAAGCAAAAGATAACCTATCGGCTGTTGATATATAAGGTATTTGTTAATGGTATTGTGTGGACTTGGGTAATTAACGATAAAATTGATCTTTTTCAGCGATTATAATTGCGGCATCATCAATTACAACCATACTGTTATCTGTTTTTTTCGCTATCCGTATCATTTGTTTTACTGAATTAGTGGTTGCCCCAGGGCCAAATCGAGATTTTATTACACCTTTAAATAGAGGTAATAACATTTTTTCTCCTTTCTTGTGACAACAATAATGCATGGAAAATATATCAGCTATCATCTGTTACAATGCTTGTTAGTATCACTCCATCTAATTTTGACTCTTTTTTTCACAATTACGACGCCCAGGACATTATTCGTGTTTTATCTCTATTCATTTCCCCTTCCACACAACTTCATTTGGCCATGGTATGTTTATGCAAACAAAACATCTCTTATAAAAAGTCTTCCATTCCATTGCACTGCAACAAATTTTGGGATACGACATATTTATATTTGCACGGGCGGCGTAAGTGCACGTTGTGGATCTTTTTTTAGCATTTTATTTTCTTGAATATATAAACGAAATTCAAATCATTCATGTTTCCAATACGATAATCTTGAATAATTTGTCTTTACTTGTACAAGAATATGTCGAATAATTACAGGCACTGTGACAGTAGATTTTGATCGCCCCTCGTACAGAAGTCATCATTTAACCGGATGGCGGATAACCAACCGGTCGCTTCAGTTCTAATTCGACAAGCTGGCTTCGGGTTTGAACCTTCTACCTCCCACTTCCAAAATGGATATTTTGACAATAAGGTCACGGTATCACTACGGAGAAGAATTGACTGATAACCGACGACGCCCATTTGAAAGTAAAATAATTATTGTTGTTTTATAAGTTTTATAAGGAATATGGTACGCTCAATTATCTTGGACTTTTCGTTTCTACTTCCGGTGTAATTTTCAAAAATCCATTTATAAAAAATTTATGAGAAATTGAGAATTTAAGTCGTTTTAAATATTTTTTAGTCTGACATGTGTCAATGGTATTAAGAAATATCATTTACACTAGAAATACTTTTGGAATATTGCAATGTACACGTTGCGTAGGGTTAGTCCCTGTTTCTATTGTTTAATATGGGATTTTTATGGGTGAGTGTAACATTAAATTCATCATCTGCTACTCCTTTCATTTGTCCAGTCTAAAATATTGTCGTATCAAAGAAGGTAAATATGCACAATTGTACGTGGAACATTTGGGGTACAAAGGATTTCACTGCCATAGTCGTTAATTTTAGTTTTCTGTATTTTTGGTAATAAACGATGGAAACAGACCAAAGCAGTATCACAAATGACTTTAAAGAAGCAAGTCGTTGGTCCAACAGGTTCTAATCAGCAGATTTTGCAGCAATCCGTCTTGCAAACCTACTTGTTTCACAAAGATATACAAAAGCTCTTTGTTTTCTGATAATACTAGAATGAAATTTTGCAACTGTCAGTTTGAATCAGAGGGTTCAGATTGATGAATTGAGTGAATGCATCACAAACAAAATGACATTTTTAACAGTTTCGTTCCTCTTTCGTGTTTTTTGTACGTTACCTGTTGTTGTTGTTTTTTTTTTTTTTTTTTTTTTTTTTTTTTTTTTTTTTTTTTTGTAAATGTTTTTAATTTTTGTCAGAAAGTGTTTATTCAAGCAAGATCAGCGTATGTTTAAAAAATCATTAGTGTTGTCGCCTTTTCACACTTGTGTATCGATCAAATCACAAGAAAACAGCTCGTTGTTATCAATTTCGGCAGTCCTCAAGGTGTACCATGTAAACCCTCACTATATTTGATGTGTTATAAACGTATAATAACTAAACTTTCGTTACTAAACCTTCCCCAAAACAACGTTTGATTGTGAATGCCATTAACAAAAGGGATCTGAAAGCATTGACAGAAAAGACGAAAATGCTGATTACAGCATTTTCTCCTTTTCTTTCAAGGCTTTCCATGCCATGGAATATAATTATTGTATTTGGTCCCGTACAAAATGGCATTTTGCAATCGTTCATAGCTGTCAAAATTTAAACAGCATAAAAGATCGTGGTTTGGAAAAAAAAGTTTAGCACTAGTTTTTTGTGGACATATAAAATCACAAAAACGGCCAAATGCTGAAATCCAGCTTGTTCTCTTTTTCTAAATCAATGTTTTCCGTGTCATGGTACGAAATTTTGATACAGGAAGTAGCAATTAATTGTCGATAACCCCTTTCGAATCGCAACAGTCTTTTACAAACTTTATTTCATATAATTATTTTGGGACAAGATAAACTTGCCGCTTGCTTTCTCTTGTGAATAGATCAAACCAGCAGAAAACGACTTTTTGTCGTCCCACAAGGTGTACCATGTTAACCGTCACTATATTTGATGTGTTATAATTGTATCATAACTAAACTTTCATTACTAAACCTTCCCCAAAACAACGTTTGATCACGAATTCCAATAACAAAAGGGCTTTGGAAGCATTGATAGAAAAGAAGAAAATGCTGATTACAGCATTTTCTCCTTTTCTCTCAAGGCTTTCCATGTCATGAAATATGATTATTGTACTTGGTCATGTACAAAATGACTTTTATTTTGCAATCGTTGACAGCTATCAAAATTAAACAGCATAAGAAATCGTGGTTTGGAAAAAAGGTAAGCACTAGTATTTTGTGGATCTATAAAATCACAAAAACGGTCAAATGCTAAAATCCAGCTTGTTCTCAAATTCTAGACCAATGTTTTCCGTGTCATGGTAACAAAATTTGATACAGGAAGTAGCAGTTCCTTTGTCATCGGTGACTCATTTCTAATCGTAACAGTCTTTCATTTCGCATATTGTGTTGGGATCTTTTGGGACAAGATAATCTTGCCGCTTACTTTAACTTGTGAATATATCAAACCAACAGAAAACAGCTACTTGTCATCCCACAAGGTGTACCATGTAAGCCTTCACTGTATCTGATGTGTTATAAACGTATCATAACTAAACTTTCATTACTAAACCTTCCCCCAAAACAACGTTTGATCATGAATTCCAATAACAAACGGATCGATTTTAAAGCATTGAAAGAAAAGAAGAAAATGCTGATTACAGCATTTTCTCCTTTTCTTTCAAGGCTTTCCATGCCATGAAATATAATTATTGTATTTGGTCCGTTACAAAATGGCATTTTGCAATCGTTCGTAGCTGTCAAAATTTAAACAGCATTAAAGATCGTGGTTTGGAAAAAAAGGTTATCACTAGTCTATGTGGGTCTAAAAAATCACAAAAACGGCCAAATGCTGAAATCTAGCTTGTTCTCAATTCTAGATCACTACTTTCCATTTTATGGTTACGTACTAAAATTTCATACTGGAAGATGCAGTTCTTTTGTCATCGGTGACTCCTTTCTAATCGTGCCGCTTACTTTAACTTGTGAATAGATCAAACCAGCAGAAAACAGCTACTTGTCGTCCCACAAGGTGTACCATGTAAGCCTTCACTGTATCTGATGTGATATAAACGTATCATATTATAATTAAGCAAATAAATTATTAAAATGATGCGATTCATATCCTCATATATCATGTTTATACACACAACTGTCACAGCGTTGTCTTTGTAGAAACCGAGATTATTAAATACGGCTACGCTCTCTTGCATTTAGTAACTTCTCCCAAGTTCAACAAGTTACAAATCTATATCAAACATTTTATGTATACTCCGTAAACATTGACCTGAACCTGTTGAATATGTAATGAGTAAATGTGATGCGAAATAATTAATACTCGCCAGCACTCCTCACTGTCGAGCAGAGTCGATAGTTTCCATAAGCTTTGGGACTTTGTATTCTGCTCGTGCTCCTCGTGCCAATATACGTCGAAGAGTGATTATTTCGCATCACAGTTACTCATTACATATTCAACAGGTTCAGGTCAATGTTTACGGAGTATAACAAACAATATTGTGAAAGGGAGGCTAGCATTGCATAATGGAAAACACATGCACCTTCCTAATAGATATTCTTTAGGACAATTTCATCAAAATACTGTTCTCTGATCTATAATAAAGATGAACCATTTTAAATATCGTGCAGATGGTGTATCAATAATTCTAAGACTATATCATATTTTGCACGACCTATCAATTGCGATAGAAAATAATACTTGCAGTGACAACACACGTGCTGATCAAAACTAACTTCCGTAAAAGAAGCAAACAATATTTGTTAGACACATCTTGCATAAATGAACGTACTTGGTTAATGCTGTATGTTATCAAGATGATTTCATTTTTGTCTTTGAAACTGTAACTTCTTGTTTCACTGTAAAAACAAGTTGTATATAAAGCATAAAGAGTTTTTTAGTTCGATATTTAAAGCTACTATTTCCCAGATTTGGACCCAAAAATTGTCAAATACATACGAAATGTACACTTTTTAAGCTCTATATGACCTGATTAAATGATTACGACAAACTATTGAAGCAACGACTCATTTTTTCGCAATTTGATACTAAATTCATGAAGCGATGTCGAAAGTAGGTCAAAACAGTAGGACATGCGACTTTCTTAAATGACGTCACAACATACATGATGACGTCATATTGAAATTCAAGTTTGAATCTCGTTTGAATCATGGTCCGCGCTGTATGCGCATGCGCAACAATTTAAAAATAATTCTAACCCCATCTGAGACGGGGTTGAATTTAGGTTTGGATTCTCCATAAATTCAGCTATCTGTCTTGTAATTTCGGCTCATTCTCTGTCTGAATCGCATATTATTAACCATCCCGAGGTGGTCAACACAAAAGTTTTGCATATTTTTTCAAAAAAATTAATTTTGTGCAAATAGACCATCTGTTACCGTCGCCCTTTAAGGTTGGTTTAATTAACTTTTTCCACAAAGTAATTCACCCACTTTGCGTACAATTACAGATATTGCAAGAAAAGCATGGTATAACTTAAGCACATAAAAACGCACGTGTTTATTCAGACAACCATGTCATTAAAAAAATTGCAAAGTGCATACAAGTGACTAAATGCTCGGGGTTTTTTTTAGGTTGGTGCAAAAATGTAGGAAAATGCTGTACAAGGACTCAAAACCGTTAGCGGAAGAAGAGGAATAAGTCTACGCGAACAAAGTGGAGGTACAATCATTGGCTTGTTGTGCAGATATAATAGCAGGTAGAGTACACAGACAAACAGACAGAGCTAAGATCGTAAGACAACGGTAAGCGTTATTTCTGGTACGAGGTATGGGTCATCCTTGCAAACAAAACAGTGGTACAATCCTTGGCTTGCACAGATGATATAGCAGGTAAACAGAGTTGTACATATCAAGAGACAAAAACGTTTTAGCTTTGTAAATTCAAAATTCAAAACCTATGTTGTGAGTACTAATTTGAATTGCCTCGACAAGACGATTCCAATAAGCATCCACTACTTAGGATTTGATGAAATATAAATAAATATTTCACTTTGAAAAAACTTTATGTAGCGCCGGACAGGGCTAAGATCGTACGACAGAGGTAAGGGTTATTTCTGGTACAGTGGGTGGTACGAGTCAATTACTTTCATTGTACGTCCCATCAAATGTGAACAATATTACGTCTTTATTTTGAAATTAAATGTTAATTAAATTCAAATGGCTGTGTGTGACCCATCGTGTCTTCTTATAACTGATGCGTGCCTGGCATCTTTCTAAAATATCGTAGCTCGGGCTTGTAGGATTGGTGTTACGACTTTTCTGAGGTACCTTGTCTTCGTGTAATTAATGCAACGTCTAAGGTGTTCCAAAATGTCGTAACCGCAGTTTTGAAAACGCTTGTTATGACATTTTTCTGCCGTGTCTGTTAGTTTAAATTTATGTATCATCAATGGTGTTCCAAAATGATGTAACTGCAATTCCGAAACCCGTTGTTAAGATATTTTAGTTTTATAGATTTGTATAAATTATTACAATTTATCGTTTAAGTTGTTTTGTAGCGACTTAGCTACTGCCTTTTTTAAAAAAAAATAGAAAATGTAGATATAGCGTTTTAGAACAGCAAAACCTTTTCCGCAATCGTACATTGCTTCAGCAATATCTGGGTTTATTTGGTATAGATCTATTCATCAGGGTTGATAATCACGTGATACTTCAATTTCAAAAAATCTCCAATAATTTTATTAACACCGGACCGATTTGAAATCGTTTGAAGCAGAGAAGATGGACAGGCGTCACGTATTAGATGGACGTAAAGGGTTTTTGAAAAATAAGCTGATAAAAAGTTATTGAATATCAACAAAAAAAATTCAATAACTTTTTATCAGTTAGTTTTTCAAAATTCCACCTCGTCCATCTAATATGTGACGTCTGTTTTTACACTTTCCCACCTTCTCTGCTTCAAACCGAATTCAAATTGTTCACGTGTTAACAAAACTATATGTATTGAACATTTTCTTTAATTCTGAGTCATATGATTAACCAACTTGTACATGTATATGGTCCCTCCATGCACCAGGTTTTCTTGACGTCACCCTTTTTCTACATTGTCTCTCGTATTTCCTTTCCAGAAAATACCCATTTGGTGACATGGATAGGAGTATTGAGTAAATGCCTATATTCACAATCACTGGTGGTGAACGCGGCCAAAGCGAGGTGCGTTTTTCGCTACCACAAGGTACAGGTATTTTGCATTTAAATGTGAGTTTAAAAATCTGATTGGATAGTTTTTCAAATAACAATGAATTTGTTCTAAAAATAGACCGGGTTTACCGATATGTATTGACAAACATTCTATGTTGTTATAAAATCTCGTAACTACGGCTTTATCGAAGCCGTAGTTACGATATTTTATAACAACACCGACGGAATACTATGATCGCGAAAAAACGTCCCACGCTTGAGCCGAGTTCCCCACCAGTGACAATACCACGCCCTCATTACTACCACAGCACGTTCAAAATGGTCAGTCAAACATCATGTATTAGATAAGAGTCTGTAGAGTAGATTCTACGCGAAATAAACATTCAAATGCGCGCAGCGCATTGAATGTTTATATCGCGTAGAATCTACTATACAGACTTTATCTGACTTGGTGTTACTCTCAAAAGCCGAGGTCTATTGATTAACCATCAAATATGACGTCCTATCATAATGGAATGAAGAGAGAATGTGCTCTGCACTTAAGAGAGTAACTTGGTGTTCGCTAGCAGTTTATTGGAAACGGGGTGTGGCTTTGTATAGACGTCACATAAACTAGCCGATAGCTCGCTTATGCGAAATATAGCGGCGACATTTTAAAATATACTGAAATTCCTTTGGTCAAAAAAGTATGTTAAACCCTAAATTTTTGTATGCGATGTGGACTTGGAATTGCATGTGACCAAGCCTAAATACTAGTTTAAAAATACGGATAACTAGAGGAATTTTGGCATTATAATTGGTATTTTTTAAACGTTTGGTGAGATTAAAATGTTGCTGATATTGCAGTTAACTGTGTCTTCCCGATTGTCCGACATTAAATGCACAGAAGCAAGTGCAAAAATCTGCATACATTTGCGACAAATATCACCCTTTGGCAGTGTGCACGCGTTCACAATGTGTGACCAGGTTGGAGAATTAATTTAAATTTTGATAAGACAACATGAATTCATCGTTAGTACATGATCGCATAGCCATTTGACATTAACATGTATCACTGTTTTATAACATCGGCTTAATCCTTCTCCAGACGGTGCAATTTAAGACCATTCTTAAACCAAAAGCTCACAAACGGCAAAACAACCAACTAACAAGAGTGAACATCCTCTACGACAGGGAAGAAATATTGACGAAAATAAAGAAAATTATGATAATCAGCAATCAAATTGTTTGCGATTAGGTGACCCAAAAGGGGCCGACGTTTAGGAAAGGGTAAAAATATTAGCGCAGGCCATATATGTCTACTGTAGCTATTTACAACCAATGTTCAGCGCCAGGAACTTACAATACCCTTTCTCGAACGACAAAGGTTCAAACTCGCCCATATTGTATTGATTTGAAGACGGTGCTATGAATCTTACATAAAGCAGAAGGTGTGTATGTTATAGGACAAGCTTTTGTGGACATAGAAGAAAATGTTGCAAATTAGCATTTACTTCTTTTCTCGCAATATTTTCAAAACCTTAACTTTCGTAGGGACGTAAAAACAAGGTGCTGTTTGGGCAAGGGTTTGCTGACTTTATGGTAGCAGGAATCATTTTATTTATGTATGATAGATAAACATTTTATTATACTTGAGCATGCAGGAATTGTATGATAAACTTTACTTTTATAATGTGCAGTTGATTTTAATGTTAGAAACTGGCGTCTGTTGAACGAAAACAATTTTGATTTATCTGTAGCGCCAAATTGGTTTAAAAAGGTTACGTAAAGGTTATCTTTTCCAAAAGCAAGTTTGGGTGGCTTCCTTAAAGGGGGACGAGCTAGGCTGTCGAAAATACAAATTGCACAATAATTACAAACCAGAAATAACGTATAAAATTACCAACCTGAAGGGGTAGATCATTTATGTCCATTGTTAGCACTCCACCAGCTTTATTAAGTATTAAAATCCAAATCAATTAATATCATGCTGGTCGTCCTTGTTTTTGTTTTGTAACGGCTACATATGCCCAACCTTCAAAAATCAATTACGTCAGAGATACGTCATCTGTGCTCAGCGAGATTTAACGCACTGCACAACCGGCTGCGTAGAAAGTCAGCGAAGACAGATTCGGCATCTGATGTCATGTGCATGGTAGGTCAAATGAATTTACTTTTATAAATAAACGAAAGGATCTTTGGTATTCTATAGTTGATAAATACGCGTATAAATGTTCAGTGCTTGTACAAAATAAACCTTTTCACGTATTGCTCGCAAATAAGGTCACAGTCATCGACACAGCCGGTTGTACGGTGTGTTAATATCGCGGAGGTGTGTCTCGTTGACCTTGACCTTGTCTTGTTTTGAAGTAAAAATAGAATGTGTAAACACGCTTGTAAAGGATTGATCTATAGCAAAGGAAAGATGTTTTTCGCCGAGATTGGGGTTTTTATGCATTACTAATTGTTTTTCCATGCACAAATATGAGTTCCCGAACAGTTCGGAAGCATAAAAACATAGAATGCGCCCCTTTAATATAATGTCTGGGGGAAATTGGGAAAAAAAGAAAAATGCTAATAATCAGCGTTTTCTCTATTTGTCCCAAAATCTTTTGTTCTATCCTGTTCACTAATCTTTTCTTTATATTCATCTTTTTTTTTTCGCCTGCACGCTTTGAAATTGAGTCAGTCTATAATTATTTTCTCGTTTTGGAATTGCAAGATTCATTTTGGTATAGATATAAGCTTTGTAAAGAGTTTTGTTTAAAAATGAATTTGTTTCTGAAAAAAAATACAGCGAGAAAACAAAATAATACTGTTGTTTTTATTAACAAATTATTGTATGGTAGATGATAAATTTTATAAACAGATGTTTTGTTGTTTTTACTGCTTTGACACCACAGAAGATGTACGCTGCAGTTTTTCGTAATGCCGCCCATTTTTAACAGGTGCATAAGTCTTACACAATATGACAATAATGCAAACGACATTAAATGACTATGAAATAATGCATTTCCGCCATTAATGTTACGAAAATTCTGAAATATGCCTTTCAAAACAGCGACAAATATGGGGATAAAACAAACTAGGTGGGAAGCGGTGTCCAAATAATGAACATAAATCACGCGTTAATCACTGACAATGTTACACCAAATAAGTGTCAAATATTTACAGTCAGTTTTGGTATGGTCTTTTCCGCTATAACAACATTATCATGATAATAATATGTAACAGAATTCCCCAAAACAATGTGTGTTTTTGGCGTTCCTAAAGAGTAAAATTTTGAACCGAATTTACTGATATTAAGGTAGAATACCAATAAATGTCGCCATTTTGTGATTAATAAATCATCGGATTTTGTTCGATCGGCGTCGTTACGTAGGCTATCCGAACATATTACATTCTGTTACTATAAATAGTAACATTTTTGGCTAGAATCAGCAAGATATTGGGCGGGCCGAAAAAGCTATATCCACGTGAATCTTTAGCAGCGGGCAGATATGCGATATCTGCCCGCTGCTAAGGAATATATTCCAAAAACTATAGGTACAGATCTTTTGCACGTGCCTTTCCGTGACGAAAAACGTCAATGACGTCAGAAAAACGCAATGTTGTTTACAAAAATGGCTGCCGTCGTAACGGTCTCTTTCTTCACTTCAAGTGCGATTTATGTAATAAATGAATGATATTGAGTTTATTTCAACTGGAAAATCTATGAAAATTATGTTAAAAGGTAAAATTTACTCATCGAATGAAGTTTTTTTTTTTTTTTTTGCAAAAAAGAATGCAATATACAGATTATTACACGGCTGATTCGTGCCGGAGAGTGATATCAGCCCTGACCTTGATATCTGCCCTCGGCCTAAAGGCCTCGGGGCAGATATCGCGGTTACGGGCCGATATCACTCTCCGGCCCTCATCAGCCGTGTAATAATCTCTAACTATTCGGACACGGTCGTAAATATTCGGCGGCGAAAAGTTCACCGCCGAATGCTTTCGACGTCCTCCGAATAATTCCGACGTCGCGCGAATCTCATATGGGGTTGACTACCTTAACCACTGACAGTTTTTCTCGTAATTAAATTTGAACGTGTTCCTTCGAGTATATCGTGACGTCAATTACTACGTCACTATTGTTATTTTCATTATCCAATGGAATTCTACACGTAACAGTGATTGAATAGTGTACCCGTATATCCTTGTATAAAAATGGAACAATCGAAATTTATCATAATTCCCAAAATAGAATCTGGTGAAAACTTCCTAATGAAAGAAAGCTTTTGGAACCGTTAAATACTGAATATGTTTCAAATAGCATAGCTTGATTCTTTACGTTATCCCACGTCCTTCTATATTCTGATTTGAATACGAAACAATGTAATTGTTGCATCGACGTGTATCATACTCATCAAGGAATATTTTAGCTACTTTATAAGTATAAGCATATTCAAATTCAGGAGAATCACGGAGACTCAAGAATTTCAGAAAATCTTTAATACTTTTGCAAATATGTGTACTTGAAAAGTGTTATGAATTAGCTGAATGTAGTAGATCTTTTTAAAAATCAGGTAATAAAAACGTTACTGGCGAACAACCGAAATTTTGGTTGGTCTCGAATAATTTTTATCTGCTGATTTTTAAACGATCCATTGCATTCAGTAAATCACTGAAAATTGCCGTCTTCTTTGTTTCGAAATCGAAAGAAATAGAAAGAATTCATTTAAATTTTTTGAAAAAGTTATTAGGTGTTAAAATATCTACTTGCAATCATGATGTTTATCATGAAACGGGTAGATACCCATTGTACATTAGCAAATATTGTAGAATTATAAAATATTTGGGAAAAGTGATTTTTTCTGATAATATACTAATTAATACTAGTACGCTATATCGATCGCTTGTAAATAGTTCTCGGCATGGCTGTATTAATTGGTGCACAAATGTTAAAGATTTATTATACAGATATGGACTCGGATACGTCTGGGAAGATCCCTATTGTGTTAACCATAAAAACTTTTATAAAATCTTCAAGTCACGGTTGATTGTCGAGTTTCATCAAAATTTGTATGGTTATCTTAACAACAGTACTGTTTTAAATACTTATACATTTTTGAAATTGCACAATGACATTGAAAAGTATTTGAATTTGTTACCTCATAAATGGTTTTCTTATATTGCGAAATTACGACTCTCGTCCCATTCCCTCAGAATTGAATCTGACAGACATGAAGTAAATAGAATAGAATAGAATGAAATCAACGTAAATGCCAGATATGCAACGTGAATGAAATAGAGGATGAGTTTCATTTTCTTTTCATTTGCGAGGCATACTCTGAATTACGGAGAGATTATCTAAAAAGGAAATATCATATTCGACCAAATATGCATAAGCTTATTCTATTGTTCAATAACCCAAACAAAAACATAAACATTTTGATTAATTTGGCTAAGTTTATAAAAGAGGCTTTCGTCCGGAGAAATGGTATCTTGAATGATATTCAGACTGTATAATTTCACCACATACAGCTCCAAACTAACTGATTTGTCATCTGCTTCTCTTCCACATACATTGTTCATAATGTGTTATATTTTTGTCTACCATTTGATGATCACGTGTACTATTGTTTGTTTATATGTTTTGTTGTTTGACAAGAAACTGTAAAGTTTACGTCAATAAAAGTATTGTCTATTGTCTATTTGTTTCAAATCTTCTTCAAATCAGTCATATATTAACCTCTAATAACTGAGAGAAAAAATACAGAAAAGTTGTGTCACGTGATTCTCCGCTGTGACCGGTAGTTGGTTGATGTGGGTCCTGAACCTAGTCTTCAATGTCAGCAAAATTTGATAAGTGGATACCAAAGGGACATTAATGGGTATTTAACAAGACGGTTATAATATCCTATGTCATCTACAAAACCTTCTGCTATACCATTAAAATTCAGACTGTTCCAAAATGAGAAGTTTTGCATCATTAGGAAATTAATGTTGATGTGCATATTATGACAAAGAAAATAAAAGAGAAATGATGAAACACTGATACATGTATTTGCAAATATTCATTGGTCTTGACATATTGTCGTTTGTTTTCAAAACCCTTTTAAGTACATATTTTAGTTACGAGGTTTATAGAAAAAGTGGCAATATATGGAATGAAAGAAGAGTCGACGAAAATTTGCTTAAAAACTGATAGATAATTTTTTTAATATCTCGCAGGGGCACTATGTTGTTTACCAAATCATGCCGATAGTAGGAACAAATCAAAGTACTGATAGTACTGAAGGCCAGGAAAGAAGAGATCAATTTTATGGAATACGACCTTGATAATTGACATTGACCTTGTCAGGTGATCTTGATCTCAGTAGATAAATATCAATAGATAAACCCACATACTCCATTCGAGAAACAGACCTTCAAGACTGAGTAACAGAGAATTTATCTTGGTTAAATTTGGACACACTGACCGACAATAGTGAAACAATATACACCTGATTACTCGATGCATAGGCATTAAAAGAGGAAAAAACTTTTTTTTTCAGAAAATGCTTTATTGAACACTTGGAAAGAAAAAATTTAGAGAAAGAAACAGTTGAATCATAACTAACTTAAAGTGTCCGATGATTGGAAAAATTAAAGTCTTGTGCCGAAAGAACACCTTACTATTAACCAAATATCAAAGTTTCTACAATTTTCCAACATTAGAAGTGTTTTTAATTCGTCTTTTAAATTGGATATTTTGGTCTTTTCCGATCTTTGCCGAAGAAAATACGCTAAACTTCCGACTTGAAATTATGACGTCATACTGGCCACTGAATGACGTCATGGCGGGAAAAACGGGCAGTCATGGGTCATTTCCCGGAAAGTCTGAAATTTCTGAAAAAGTTAAATGTCCGACTTTTCTGTCATAAAGCGACTTCCCCAATCGATACTCAAAACACGGAATTCGTCCTCAGTAAATGTTAGAAAAAATGTTAAAACAGTCGAAGAATAGGTCGTAAGTGAATTAAGGAATGTGCCAAAGAACGGTTTAAGTTTGTCTATATTACTCTTACGATCGAGAAATGGACAAAAACTGAGACTTCGCTATATGACAGAAAAGTCGAACACATTATCTTTGTCAGACACCTCATGCTCTAGATTGGGGGCGGAGTCAAGCCATTGATGACGTCAATCCGTGGCAATTTTACGGAAATTGCCGATCTTTATTTTCTCGAAAATCAGTTTTTCAACGACGTAAAGAAAAGCAAATAAAACTTTTAAAACAACCGAGTTTGGCGGATCTTTTATAAAACACGTTAATTTAATGATTTTCTTCCAATATACGGTGCAATAAACTGCCAAGCTTGGTAGCCTTTAACACTACCTATTTTCTTATCACTGCCCACAGGACTTCCATTTAAAAGATAAATAGTTTTAACCCTTTTCCGAGCAAGACCTGGTTTTGATGATCCTTAAAGAATAGACTTTAGAAAATATTGATGCAAAAGAAAAAAATGCTGATGATCAGCGTTTTCTACTTATGTCTCAATATTTTCCATGTTTTAATGTACAACTTCCATTCACTAAATAACACTCATTTTGACGTCTGCAGCTCCTTTCAAAAGGGAGCAGTCCCAAATTTGGAAGTTTGGGAAAGGGTTAATGATCTTGACGGACTAGAATTACAATATAGCACATTTATGTATAGAGAATTTCAAAGTAAGAGCAGTCATACATTGTTCATGGCATCAATTTGTGTGTTTGTCAAAGAAATGGTGTGCAGTACAGATCATAAATTATGTGAACATATATAGTAAAGATTGCTTTACCTTGAAATTTACAATGCAATAAAGTTTGAAAGAAAATGAATAAGACCTGTTAAAGATTCACTTATCCCCTCTCTCTCTCGTCAATAAATTGACATTTAGGCAGCAGTAAAAGAACATCAAAATTTAACTAACATGATATCTGCCAGAGGACAGACACAAATGTAAAAGAAACCTCTTAGAATTATACATTTTCTGGGTGCAAGGAAAATGGCTTTTGCAATAGAGACCAAATCCAAATTCAATTTTCGAATGAATGTCTTAAGACATAATATTATGCTTTGTAATATTTTTATCTCATATTTGAGAAGAGCCCAAATTTTATTTTTCTGTCATAGAAATATAATTTTTAAAAGATAAATGGTGCCATTTATCAGGTTTGTCAGACTGATAAACAGTTACTAAAACAATTTCTTTCTAATGTTCAATATGTCTATGTTCAAGTCTATCAGACCAGAATTATCAATTTTCCTTGAGAAGAAATTGACCAATATTCATGGCACAAAGCACACATAAATAATTTCGGTTTGTGGATTCAATTAGTAAATGACAAGAGTAAAAGTATTCAGTGTTTAACTCTTTACCAAAAGATAATTTTTTAGACAGTTCCATATTGAAAGCAGCATTGCCGACAGCATTTCTTCCTTTTTCAAACATTTTCAAAAGCCTTTTCCCATAACATTTAAAAGCCTTCTCTCAGGGTCAATGAAAGTTTGTGATTGTGTGATAAAGAGTTAACAGAGGGACATTAATTATTGCATCTTGAAATAGAATTGTATTGCATGTACCAATCAATAGATGTACATCAAATTTCGTTGTAATACACTACCCACAGAAATATACCATCGGACAAGGGCCTTTTTCCACTAGTGACCTGTTATTCATCAGAAATGCATTTCAAGCTATTAGCTAGTCTCTGCATGCATACAGAAATACCGACGAAAAATATATCAATTTTTGACTGGGACATATTTTGGGATTACGACCCAGAATCACATTTATTTGTGGAGTGACACCAACTGTATCAGGCGCAGTAATTTATGTCTGTAATATGAGAGAAAACACACACTCGTTTATTATTAAAGGGTAGTTGTACCTTAAATTGCATTTGCTGATGAAAACTTTGATGAAAGGAAAGTATTCGGAGCATTCGGACCGTGTGATAAGCATTTTCTGTCTACACTTGGAAAACTAGTTGTTTAAGCGGACTCAGTGGCATAGAGTGGACACATCGGTCGCCAGTTTTCTGAAAGTAGTCCGTCAAATTTAGCTTTGGATACCTATAGGCTAGAAATCCCTTGAGAGGGATTTCCTGGCCTAAAAACTGGTCTTAGAATGTACGCATTCTAATAATAGATATACTGGCATCTGTAGTAGCTTTGGAATTAGGGCAATATAAACTTTCCACGTTTTGGAAAGGGGTAAATCAATTGAATAGCATTAAAATAGAGAAAGACGGAATTGTAAAAGGGTGTCTCCTGTTTGGGCGTGAATCGACATTTTTCGTAATGTTAAAGCAATTATAGTGTTAGTCTGTTCAGTCTCTACCTTTAGTGCCACTTCCCAAAACCTGTGTACTCTATACTACATTACACTTTTCATCAGAATTGATGACTTTTTGGACACTTAAAATACTGGGTGTGTTGTTTGGTGGTGTTTTTGGTTTGTTTTGGGGTTTTTTTTTTTCCAACTTTTATCAAAGTCAATTTCCTAGATTTTTCTCGTGCCTGTGCATATAGGTTTTGTGCTTATTTAGATGTTTCGAGAGCAAAATTTTAATGAACTGAACTGTATTTTTGAACAATTTGTGTGTGTTTTAATCAAAGTCTTGTTCTTTATATTTTTCAAAAAATGATCATGTTATAGCATGTAGTAACGAAATATCACCCGGACGTTATCCGTAACGTAAAATAGCGATGAATTTTGTGCTTGACAACCCGTCGGTGCTGTTAAAAATCTTGTAACGAAGGCTTGTATCAAGCCGTAGCTACCAAATTTTGTAACAACACCTAAGAAATACTATCGTTTGTCCAAAATTACGTCACGGTTAGTTCCTTATTTTGGATCCTTTCAGGTGACAACACTACTAAACTTCTCGAGAAATTAAATAAAAAAACAATAGGCTTATTTTATGCCAAATCTGGCATTTCTTGAAGAGGACAAAATTTCATTTTGTGTTACCAATAGTTGTTTCTTTTTTCACTGCTGTTAGATATTTGAAATTAACTCTGGAACACTATAAATAAGGGAAAACAAGCATTTTACAAGTATTCAATATATTCTTGAGAACAAATGGAATATCAAATCGAATTGAAAATGAAACTTGCAGTCAAGATTTAACCCTTTCCCAAACAGCAAAATTTAAGGGTGGTCTAATTCAAAATTTGCTACGGATGGGGGAAAATACTGATTATCAGCATTTTCTTCTTTAGCATCTATGTTTTCCAAAACATTTTGTAATAAGGACATCAAAACCGGGTTCTTGTGAGCCATTAAGATATGTTTATATTCCTCCGTGGATTTTCTGTTTTATCCTTTGTCGTAAGGATACATTATAAGAAGTACATTTTTATCGCAAGGTCTTGAAATCATTAATGTTAACTTTTCGAACCTGTGTGGTCACAAATGACAGTTATCATGACAAAAGCTTGTGTAGAGATTAATAGAATTGTCATAACCATCAAGCAAAAAATGTGAAACAGCATCAAAGAAAGGAAAATGAAGCGAAAATATGTAAATAAAAGTATGATTTGGGTGAGATAAATGATATCTATTTAACCTGGCAATGTAATCAGAAATTAATTAAACAGTAATTATGAGTTTTACACTCACCTAATGGACATTTAACCCTTTCCCAAACAAGACATTGTTTTGACGTCCCTAATAGAAAAGGCTTAGGAAAACAATGAGGCAAAAGAAGAAAATGCTGAAAACAGCATTTTCTCCTTTTGTCTCAATCTTTTCTTGGCATTGTCGTACATAATGCTAATCTTTATTGGCATCCATTTGGTCGGTTGCAGTATCTTTCAAATTGGACCATCCTAAAATTTTGGTGTTTTGGGAAAGAGTTAAACGAAATAAATCTCCCACGTCTATCCTCTTTAAAACGTACAAAAGTCTGAATTTTCTTACTTTATTGTTATTTTTTATAAAACATTTTTGCCATACTTATAATAAATGAGCACTTGTAGTAAGTCTATCTTTTCCGAAGACAATGATTTTAGATCCTATGCAAATGCAGAAAATAGCAGTATAAGATCTTGAAAGATCCCAAACAAAGCCAATTTTTGATGCAAAAAATACACGTATACCTATAATTTGAGAAACATTGGTGAAGCCAAATGCTTTATTTTCACTTATTCAAAATTGTGCGTTCTTATGTGCATGTGTGTTGAATATAAGACCATGTATATCAACTTGACTGGTGCATTTCGGCACCTGTAATACGCGCCATTTTTTTTTCCTCATTAGTGGTATGCATCACAGTTTGTCCACGTAAACAATAATCCGGCAACTAGAAATAGAATAATGAATTTACAAGAGGGCCTTCTGTAAGGTATCAGATTATCTTATAAACTGATAAAATCACAAAGTATTGTTACTGTCAAAGACCCCCACCCAAACGACGGGCTCATATTGCCGGTGTTATTTTTTATGCGCGTAGTATTTTGTCAGATGTGACGCGCCCCGAGCTACTATCACTTGCGACTCTAATGTTTTGATGACTTCATTAACAATCTTGTTTTTAAAGAAATCGCTCGGAAACGTTTCATAAAGAATAGCAGGGGAATCGAGTTCTCAAAAGCCGAGGTTCAGTATAATTACACGGTGAAATTAATGGTGGAGTAGTGGTTGTGCTTGATCTTGGGTTTTGATTGCGTTCAAAGAACCCGAGGCTGAGTTGTAACGCTTTATCGTTAAGACATACATTTCTGTGCATCTTGGTATCATTTATTCGGAAATAAAGCACATCAAAGATAAAAAAATGTTGTTTTGTTTTTTTTTTTTTTCAAAAAACCAAAAAGGTGTCATCGTCCTCAAATATAGACAAGTTTATTTTATCCAAATTAGCATAGTGATATTAAGTCACTTCATTTAATTGCATTTTATCGAAAAGATTTAAAAGAGTTTGTGCAAGTCAAATATAGGAAATAACATTAATTCTCACAGCAGAAAGGGTGAATCACAATTTCAAACACCGAGAAACAATTATCAATGTAATATCGTTCAAACACCCTCTAACATTAAAGTAAAATGAGAGAAAAAAGACCAGCGGGTTTGGGAAGCATCCTATTATGTTGGATGGTATAATTTTCGTTTGTGAATGCACCATGTCCAGACGAAATTCTCACTATTCAATGCTTTTCAACGAAAACTTCGTAACTGCAGCTTAAAACAAGCTGCAGTTACGAAGTTTTCGTTGAAAAGCGATGTATTGCTGATTGGTTAGCACCTCTATAACTAGACAAAGTCAGACTTGCAATGTCCCACGTAACCAATTGGGTGGCGTCACATATAAACACAGCTTAGAAACTGTGAAGATGAAACAAGTTCTGCTTTGGCTAAACCTAATGAAGACAGCTCTCTGGATAGGGAGTATTACATATGAGCAAGAATCTGGAAAAACGTCCCTTATAGCATTTGAGACAGCCATGTTTCAAGATCAGACTGTGTCTTGGTGCAGTCTGACTGTTATCCATGCCATGCTCAAATGGATGTAACAGACCATGAATAAGCTATTAGAGAACAACATGGTTCCTGATCAGACTGCATGTATACGCAGGCTGATCTGGAACCATGTTGGGCTCAAAAGCCTTAGAGGACGTTTTTCCAGATCCCGGCTCATATACATATACAATTGTGCTTGTCCTGTTAATACCTAGGCGACTATGATATTTCCATATCTTTAATTGTGGTTTTATAATCATAATTTGGGTTTGCCCATTGAATATTTTGTGATTACATAAAATCATGTTTATGTACTTAATTAACATGAACTAATCTAAAAACTGATAAAAGCCAAGAGGAATCTCACTTATTTTACGATAGATGTAGTCATTTTTGACCAAATAATTATCCGCTGCATGTAAAATAATAGAAAGCAAATATTATAAATATGTGCCATAATGTTTTGAACGGACTATATTTTTATTGACATCTGAGACAACTTTCATCTTTGACTGGTCCAGCATTTTGTGGGTCTGAAACGGGGTTGAAATGCTCTTGAGGAAAGTCAAAAGGCGTCATGGGAAACGTCATGAATGGTTCTCGATGGGTAAATCTCGCTTTATAGCCGCGCTCAAGCTGGGTTGTAATTTGCCGTAGTTTTCCACTTAACCCTTTTCCACATAGTGACATATTTTGACGAACCAAATAGAAAATGTTTGGAAAAAAAATGGAAAAAAGGGGGAGAAGAAATTGCTGTTGCCAAGAATTTCTAATTTTCTCGTCATTATAAGATTTGCCTTTATATTCGCAAATGCCCTCTTTCTCAACATACATTTAGCATTCTGTAATGACTTTCAAATTTGGAACAGTCTATATTCTTGTCGTTGTGGGTAAGGGTCAGTTTTCCACTTAATTATCTCTTCTCATTACTACTAATTTGTCTTCACTAGTCCGCATTGTATCGAAAAATGTCTGGACGAAAGTTCGCTATCTAAACGTCTAAATCACATCACTTTCGAGCATGAACAAGAACAAACACAGTGACCGGACAACTGATCCCGGATAATGGACCCGTAATTTGTGAGGCGACGTTACAAAATGGCGCTCATTGAGTTCCTGGAACACGAAAAGTTTAAAGAGAATTAATTTATAGCTCGATGATTTGGGCTATTATTATCCCATACCATGCTGTGAAGAATGTAGATACACCAGCGAAAAGACTTCCGTATGTAGCATGGCCAAGCTTATTTTGCACTATTCTGTTCCTAAAAGCGGTCGAAAGATTCCGAGGTTTCACTACGAAGGGTATTATTTCTATGTCATAAGTTGTACAAATCTTTTTAGAGATACATGTATGTAGCAAAATTGGCAAACGATGTATCGGGTCCGAAATCTCAATGTCGTTTGTTCGAGTCGCGTTTACATCATTCATACAAGAGCTGTCCGAAGACAGCGCGCTCGACTTTCTAGGTTGCTCAGTATAAAGGGGGCATAACTCCAAATAGAGTGGTCCCATGGTCATGGGCCCTGATAGTAAGGTAGAGGGTGTGATGGTGAATAAGTATTCCAAGTTTGGTTTGATTCCCTTTGATAGTATGGAAGTTATTGATGTTTGAAAAAACTTTAACCTTTGTTGCAACGCCGACGCCGACGCCAACGCCGACGCCCGGTTGACAGTACAAGCTCTCATTTTCTTCGAAAAGTCGAGCTAATAATGACTATCTCCATGGTGACAAAGACATTGGAAAACCTCAAAATAGAGCTGGCAATACCAATGAACTCTTATGCATATGTTATTTTTTGCTTTTGATATGCCAAGAGAAATATAGAAAATAAAATAGAAATAGAAATAAATAAACAAACAAAACGTCCCACCATTTCACGACTCGGCACAATTATTTCCCTACTGCGAGGCAGGTGAAAGAGGGGGGCATTCAATGAATTAGTGTTTACATTCATTTCTAAAGCGAAAAGTAAATTAATTTGCTCGCAACGAAAACACCCTAACATGGTATATTAACGCTTTGTATGGTTAGGCGACGGAGCGGAAGGAGTAACCCGAGAGAGTCGACACCAAGCTAAATCGCGAGGGGCCTCTTTCTTTATAATACGACCAGCGGGAAGTATGTTCTATTTTCATGATTTTCATTATTAACCCTTGTCCAATTAACACAATTTTATTGCAATACGCTTTGAAAAAATGTTCGGATCGCAAAGTAATTTTATAAAAATCAGTCAATTTTGGTGGTTATTGCTGAATAACTTAGAGAAAAAAGAAGAAAATGCTGACTACCAGCATTTTCTTCTTTTCTCTCTAAGTTTTCCAAAGATTTCCTTAATCACAGACGTCAAAATCAGGAACTGTTTGGGAAAGGGTTAATTGGTTGAAGTATCACCCGATTGGTTGACACTCCGGTCGAGGTATTGTGGAGAAAGGAATGCAGTTTTATTCAGAATTTTAAAGGACAAATTATCCGCCACATTTCGTTAATGAATTAATGACTGGTGTCTGAGAACCGATAGATTCATAATTTGTCCGTTTTTGCTCCTTCAATCATTTCCCAAAATAAGATCTGGTTTTGACCTCCTTAATAGAAATGGCTTGGTAAAACATTGAGGCAAAAGAATTGATACTATTGAAATTTCTCCGTTTGTCTCAATCTTTTATGTACTATTCGGTACATCAATCTTTTCTTTATCAACACCAATTTTGTCATATGCAGGAGCTTTCAAATTTATCGTTTGTGAAAGGGTTAACACTTGCCCAAACGACAACATTATAGTCAGATCACAATAGATATGGTTCCAGTTGACATACGAAAAAATACACAAAAGAAGAATATTAATGTATTTCATCACAGATCCATTCGGATGAAAAACAACAAATTTTGGATATAATGGAATTTGTCTTGCAAATGATGTTAGCTAAAGCCTTTTTGTGGTCTGGACCAGTTGTTTGGGAAAAGGATTATGTAAAAGTACGTATGTCTATCATCATAATCATATTGAAATGGAAAATCTATTTTGTCTATTATAATCGATCACATTTTATAACATTATTCTATTATAA
This sequence comes from Fragum sueziense, assembly GCA_963680895.1. Lineage (NCBI taxonomy): Eukaryota > Metazoa > Mollusca > Bivalvia > Cardiida > Cardiidae > Fragum > Fragum sueziense. The sequence continues at coordinate 49,972,520 of OY804593.1, forward strand.
ACTCTTAGCAGTCAATAAATTGCAGACGCTTGTCAACTAAAAAGTCTGCAGTTTTCGACGAGACAAAGCTGCCACAACATGTCAATTATCTTACCATTCTCTTAAATTTTCCCAAAGCAAGATCTTGCTTTGACTTTCCCTATGGAATTATTATGCATGTGAAAGAATTTAAGACAAAAGAAGTAAATGTTGTTACCTAGCATTTACTCCTTTTGCCTCAATATTTTCTGCTTTCCTGCTGGTAACTGCAAGAAGTACATGGAAGATTACAATGTATATAGAGCTCACTACAGGATGAATGGTAGAGAGTGAAAATTTCAGGATTCAATTAGATATACTTTATTATGAAATATATTGGTATTCCAAATAATAGGCTTTTGCTTTGTTTTTGATATAACTAAATGCTTCTTGACGCTTAAACATGTTGGTTCGCAGCCAAATGAATTAGTACGTGTAATTAGAAGACCATTCATTTTCCTATGATCCACTAAAATCGCTTAAAACTTTCAATACAACAAGGCTAGAGATTCGACACAGAAATATAATTTCTCTTTATGCACAAGAGTTTTATGTGAAATGACAAGGAATATGGATTGGGAAAGAAGACACCGCTCTATATTCAAAGTCTCTCTCTGTTGAAAAAGACAAGATACGCATAGAAAACCAAGTAAAAGTACCTTTTACAAAGATATCAAGTGACAAATTACAGATTATTACTTTGCTTTTAGAAGACATAAAGTAAATTACTTAACCATAAACACCATTATGATGGTATGCAGAAAATATCTCGGTATCTTCACGGTGGAGAGTGTGCATGATGGGATGGGTAAATCTACGGACAAATTTGCCTCGCTTCAGATAAGACACTTTGAAAAAACTGTCTTGTTTCTGTGTCAATTTTCAAACGGTTTGTTGAATGTAACCGATTCCACAAGTAATTCATTTATTTGAGAAAAGAGCTCAGTAAGGCGGGGTACATACAACAGACCTTTTGAAAGTTGACGCAGAAATAAAAAAAAAATATTTTAAAATAATTGAACGCAGTCGAGACTATTTGTTATCCATCCCACGATGCACAATCTCCATCGTATTCTTAACCAATTGCCATTCTCAATTCGACATGTATACGTAATTCAAGTCCCAAGAACGCTTATTTCACTGACGAATGTTTACAACGTCGTCTGAATAGTTAAGATGCGTAACGAATATTAGCCAAATCGCACAAAATTCCGACATCGGTATGTAATCGAAAATTGCTTGTCAATCACTCTGTAAGATAATTTCATGATTCCGTATAAGTCTTTAAGTCTCGTCACCTTTTCAACTTCCGCATCAAGAGAAGACGGCATCACAGACGCCAATACAATTAACAAAGTAATCTTTCTCGTACAAGAAATGATTTCCAAAATATCCCCTTTGAATCTTTCTTTCACTGCGTTTTTTTTTCTTATGCCTATCATTAAGGTAATAAAAAAGTTTCATAAATATAACTACATATAACATATTGGCCAAAAACTTAAGAGATTAGGTAATATTCAATAAAAGGACGTGTAGTCTAGGAGCCAGCTTTTACAAAGGGGGTTAAATTAAAAGTTCTTGCAACCGGTGACCTATAAAATTTTGAGTGGTATTTTTCAATACATTAGGGTCCCATGCTTTGGTTAAGGGTGGATGACATGCTTAAAAGTGGTAGGATTTTTTTAAATCAAGGTCATAGGTCATTCGGTGCACTTTTCATACATACCTTCTAAAATACCCCGTAACTTACTCATTTATTAAGCTAAAACAATTATTTTAGTATCAAAATAAAGCTGATGATTTGTACTTTGACTTACATGAATAATATACAACTTTTTGATTTTCTATTTTTTAGAATATTCATAAATATATCAAAAATTGGCTAAAAATCACTAAAATAAGTTTTGTCTACAAGCGAAAAAAAAGTTTTTAAAATACCAACAGTGTGTTTTTATGGTTGAAATCATACTTAAAAATTGCCCAGAAACCTGTTCTTGACTTATATGTATTTCTTCACAGAATTAGTCTTTAGCTTAGGCTTGTAGTCATAGGTAAAAGTGGGTGGGGTAATTTTTCCCTAAAATTACAAAACATGCAAACATTGATGTAACAATATATCTTATACATAAATGTGATATTTTATTAGAATTTATTGTTTTGAAATCATATTTGCAGGGAATTGTTAAGCTTTTAATGCATATTCCTGAAAATTAATTCGAATTTTAAGAGCAAAAATAACAATTCAATGAAACAGCATGTTAGATGGATACAGATTATACCAACACCACAATGTCAAAACTATGACTCTTAACGCGAATATTTATCAAGTATCTATATGATATTAATTGGCAGCTGAAAATATTCCCCAGGCCCGTGCCATATTTTACATGAATCAGAACAACATGGGGACGGTCAGAGTTTGCATTGTTGGGTAGTGCATTGCTTTTATAGAGCCAAAGGGAAAGGAATTTAGCGCTGGAACCAAATAGCTCATACACAGGAAACACAGTTTACAGTTTAAGTGAATAAAACAATATCTCTACTATTACATACTTATTAGAGATACCGAAATATCTTTTTTTCAAAATTATCTTTCTCCTTTTGTTCAAAATGGCCAACAAAATTGAAGATGGCCCCTTTAAATGTTTATATAGCGAAATTTTAATATAGATAGAAATAAGACCACGAATTAGTCCTTTTTATGCCCCGCATCGATAGATCGATGGCATACTGTTTTACCATTGTCTGTCTGTCTGTCTGTCCATCCGTCCATCCATCCATCTATCTGTCCGTCCGTCAGTCCGAAACTTAACATGAAAACTTAACATTGGCCTTTTCTCCAAAAGTAGTCCACATGCAAAGCTCAAATTTGGTATGTAACCTTCTTTCAATGATATCTATCTTTTCCATGCAATATGACTTTCCCCAAGGTCTTCCATTAATCCTTTTCAACCCTTACCATGAAAACTTAACATTTAAACTAATTAACGTGAAAACTTAACATTGGCCTTTTCTCCAAAGGGAGTTCACACCCAAACCTTATCAACCATTTATTTAAAAGCTTAATGTGAAATCTTCTCATTAACATTTTCATGTACATTCGTGTTTCACAAAGACATCTTTTTTCAAGATTAGGCTGAATTATATATGAATTCATGAGAGATAGCCAGTGATGTGCATTTTCGAAAGTAAGACCATTTTATAGAGTTTTATTTGTCAAAGTACGACCGAAATGTCTTCTGCATGATAGTAGCGTAAAGCAGAGGTAATGCATAAACTCATTGTTTTGTTCATTTTATATATCTTGTATACTTTACTAAATATAAGTAATATCTGTGTCTTTATACACAACACTATCCTTATCCTCATCATCACCATCATCATCAACAACAACTACAATAACAACAAGACACATGATGCAATAACCAGACTTGTAAAGTCCACAGCTACCCTATACTAAACACTTCAATACACTCAATTCATGTCATATATACTCATCCTTATCACTGTCTGATGCATCAAGATACTCATGTCTTTACACAGTTCTGACTCACAAACACGTGCATCAGTGCATAAAAGATCTTCTCTATGGCGCTCACACCTTCGTGTGCGGCAGTCAGTTTAACACGAGCATTTTGTGAGGTCAAGCAAAGCTAGAGGTGCAGGATCTTTACGCATTCTTACAGGAACTAAATTATTGTTGTCATCCTTGGTCCATACATGGCATGCTGGTGATGGTCGATTCAGATACTGGTCAGTTTAATGCTTACAAATACATGTATAGGAATATAGTGAATTTATGTTTATACAGAAAATATATATGGGATTGGGACCATATATTCTTATGCCCCCGTATCCAGAGATCGGGGGCATATTGTTTTACTCTTGTCCGTCCGTCCGTCTGTCTGTCTGTCCAAAACTTAACATTGGCATTTCCTCCAAAAGTATTAAGAATACAAAGCTCATTTTGTATGTAGGAGGGCTGTTTATAAAGTATCCGGAATTATGTCATAACTTTTTCATTTATGTACTAACTGTTATGATATTATAGGATACAAAAACTAAATTTATGCATTAAGGCGCATTCTATAGTTGTTATGGCAACATAGGGTCATATTGAGCAGCGCAACCTAGGTCTGAGATGGATAAGTCAGGAAAGTCTGTCTTACACATCTAATATTTACATCTTTTCGATATATTTGCCACTGCACGATATACCACATTTCCAACATAATATTATGCATTTATTTCTCAAAGAAGCGTCTGAACTGTACTTGGGGAATTCTATAGATAGTTTCTGGGACACAATTGGCAAGTAATGAACGAATTTGCCGACGTCATGTTGGGACGTCCTGCAGATATATTAAAGTCAGATACATCATAGGTAAAATAAATTATAAATGCGTTATACCACTCACAAATGCTTGTTTTTTCTCATAGACGTATTAGCTGTGCATGTTCATAATCATAAAGATCGTCTCTGATTTTGATTTTCCAAATTACACTCAAATCATTATTGAATACCATTGCCCTAGCACCATATTTGTTATGTAAGCAAAGCGATGTATTCACCTACGGTTGTTTACGGAAATTGACTCCAAATGTCAGCCGATGATGTTACGTTTGATGAGAAAAATGTCCGCTCAAAGGTAACAAGCATTTTGGACAATTGTTAAATTCAAAATACAAAATAGGATTGCTTTAAAAGCGATTCATAAGTCACATCTTTACAAGTTGTCAAAAGTTTCCCCGCTCAATGTGACACCACCCTGTCGAATGCGCCCTTATCCAAACAGCAGCGTTTTTGTTCCAGGATCAAATGTTTAATTCTTCAAAGTATATGTGTTTAAAATTTCATCTCAGATGGTTTAAAAGTTAAAACGACAAAATGGGTAATTAGATTTGTGTACAATATAGCCTAGAAAATATTGAGACAAAAGAAAATGCTGATAATCAGAATTTTCTCCTTTTGCATCAATGTTTTCCCAAGCATTTTCTCCTAGGGACATCAAAACAAGGTCTTGTTTGGGAAAGATTCAATGATTTCTTTGATATAGATACAAATGAAAGATGCGCGATTTACTAGGAATAGTTTTAGCCATGTAATAAGTAAAACATTGTCTAGATTTTTGTATATTGTTGTGGAGTTAGAACAACCACAGGTCCAAAGATTTCCACTTTCTTTAAACCAAAAGTTTCTCTGTGTCTACTCAAATTCATATTACAGTCGTGAATCAATAAACAAAGTTATGTTATCATGATGGGATTGTGAAGGATGGGTCGACAATTGTGGTATCTTTATTTTCTACTATTTACTCGTAACAAAATGTCACATGCAATAAATAATTTGCATAATAAGAGATATAGGGCCTATTGAGTTCAATTTCTTGTACAATTAAAACTTATTGGGTCACAAAATTAATTAAACTCAAAGACCAGATCCTCTGTTGTCCTTATTGAAATCATGTACATAAACAAATATACGGCACTAACATGTTCATGGTTACTCTTGGAGACCTTCATAATCACACATCATAACATCTAGATTCTAGGCTGATGATATTGATATGTAAATTATATTTTAGGTATACATGGTCGAATATTCTCGTAAGGCTACCAGGTGTAAGCATTGCAATGATGGCAGTTTCGTAATTATCTTTAAAGAGACCCATGCTATGTTGTCGGACATACAAAAAGATAGGAAATATGTTTATGAAATATTGTATGGAATGGTCAACCTGGATAGCTAGATCATTTCTGTACAAGGAAATTTCAAATGAAGTTCATCTAGTTTTTCTAAATCAAGTCTGTTCTTCTAAATCAATTGTATACAATTAACTAACCGCACTTTATATTTATATTAATATTTATGTGACACTGAACCTTGATAGTGGAAAAAATTTAGTTCCAGCTCTAAAATTGCTTTCCTTTTGGGTCTATAAAAGCAATGCACTACACAACTAAGCAAATTCTGACCATCCCCCATGTTGTTCTGATTCCTGAAAATCTGGAATGGGTCTTTTTAATGTCCTTTACCCGTAAGATAGAAAGAGGAATATTTTCAGCTGCTGACTATTTTCAGCTGCCGACTATGCTAATCTGAGTCTTGTTTTATTTAATTGTACTAGATACTTGATAAATATTCATTAATAGTCATTATTTTGACATTGTGGTGTTGATAGGACCTGTATCCATCTCATATGCTGTTTTATTGAATGTTATTTTGGCTCTTAAAATTCTAATTAATTTTCAGGAATATGCATTAAAAGCTTTACAAATCCCTGCAAATATGATTTTAAAACAATCAATTCTAATAAAACATCACATTTATGTGTAAGATTTATTGTTACATCAATGTTTGCATGTTTTGTAATTTTAGGGAAAAATTACCCCACCCACTTTTACCTATGACTACAAGCCTAAGCTAAAGACTAATTTTGTGAAGAAATACATAAAAGTCAAGAACAGGTTTCTGGGCAATTTTTAAGTATGATTTCAACCACAAAAACACACCTTTGGTATTTTAAAACCTTTTTTTTCACTTGTAGACAAAACTTATTTTAGTGATTTTTAGCCAATTTTTGATATATTTATGAATATCTAAAAATATTGATAATCAAAAAATTGTATATTATTCATGTAAGTCAAAGTGCAAATCATAAGCGTTATTTTGATACCAAAATAATTGTTTTAGCTTAATAAATGAGTAAGTTATGGGATATTTTAGGAGGTATGTATGAAAAGTGCACCGAATGACCTTTGACCTTGATTTAAAAAAAATCCTACCACTTTTAAGCATGTCATCCACCCTTAACCAAAGCATGGGACCCCAATGTATTGAAAAATACCACTCAAAATTTTATAGGTCACCGGTTGCAAGAAAAGTTCCATTCCAGGACCTGGCTCCTAGACTAGTGTATTTTTGTGCGTAAATTACAATAAAGAAAATTAGTGGCGCGTGAAATAGTTCTTACTTAAGAACAATATACCCTATTTACCAAATGGATAAAGAATAACTTATAATGTATAAAGTCAGTTAACCCTTTCCCAAACAAGACCTGGTTTTGACGTCCCGAATAGAAAAGGTGTGGGAAAACATTGAAACAAAAGAAGAAACTGCTGATAACCAGCAGTTTCTCCTTTTGTCTCAATATTTTCTGTGCCATATTCTACACAAATCCTAACCTTATTAACATCCATTTTGTCATTTGTGGCAGTTTTTGAAGTGGATCACCCTAAAACTTTGCCGTTTGGGAGAGGGTTAAAGGAGTATTGTATTCAAGAAGATTAATGAGACGAAAAAGGATTCTAAGCCAAAGCTGCATACCATGTTATCCATTATTTAAATGAGTTGTCCATCGATTCTACTGTGATCTAGGAAATCAGGCGGGATCAGAGGTTCGTTCTTTAGAGCGAGATTTCTTGAGATATCTTGAGATTTCTTAAGATATTTTAGGATAAAGCGTTCTTTCGACCAAGATTTTTAAGACGCTCAATGGGAGGCGCCATTACCCTATACTTCGTGCGGAACCCCTCGGTCAACTATGTACAAACAATATAAAAGAGATTTGACCGAGTTGTTCCGAACACTCCATTCTAAAACCGCGGTGTTCCGAATGCTCCATACTTTATACAAATGACGTCATGATGACGTCATTTGTATAAATATGGAGCATTCGGAACAGCTCGGTCAAAGTCTCGGTCTTAAAAACGCTTTATCCAAAACACCTTAAGAAATCTTAAAAAATATCGCTCTAAAGAACGCGCCTCAGTTCTTAACTCTCTTAGTCTGAATTACAGACGACTACAAGGACATTCGAGGACTTGCGGGCATAATGAAAGACATGGACAAATCAATCGGACGGAAAATGAGTCTGTCTGATAAAATGAAAAGCTTAACTTATATGTAAAAGATTTTGATAGAACATACTTGCTGCAAATCACTGTGAATGCTATTGATTATGTAGTTAGAATTATTTTCTAGTGTTTATCTCTCTTAACACTTCCAGATAGATCGTAGGTTATGCAGATGACGAATATCACAAATTATACGAAAAACGTATCAATATGCATGTATTTATTTTCAATTGATTAAATTGTGCATTTTCTTACTAAGGTTTCCGTCGCTGTGTGAGAATATTTTCCTAAACGAAATGCCCACAGTTGTGAAAGCGGTGGTTGATCATTAGTACAACAGAACGTCACAAGTTTATTTCCTTTTTACTCCTTATTTCGTGACAATGGTTATACCACACTAACGTTACCAGCATTGAGTACGTTAACGATTTATAAATCTGCAAAATTTTGTAGAGTGTCAATGTAGGCGTTCGATAGAGTAGGAAATGGAAGGTTATTGTCAATACTATAAACGACAAATGTAATCTACGTTACCTTTACATATTGATACAATAGATAATGATCGATTAAGCCCTTGTTTGACAAATATGGCACACTCGACTCCGGGCCATCTCTGAAATAGATGCTTTATTTGTGTCTGTTTGCCGTCTACAGTTACAGTATGCCGGGCGGAAGTACGATCAAATTGCTCAATTTGAAAATTTCATTAGTGCCATTGAAACGTTATTCGATTTCAAATATTTTGATGTCCTTTTTCACTTATAAACCTTTTCCTGACTAGTAGAAACGAGCCGCGTCATTCCAGAATTGGACGAACATGTCATCGAGAATCCAACTTATTAAGGCTCAAGTTGAAAAAATGATAGAATTGTCATTTCTAAACTGTACAAACATTATCATCTTTTGCCATTTTGATAACATCTCATTTGACCCCCACCATGATTATGCTTTAAAAAAGACACGTATTGTATATCTTTTTGTAAAAAAAAAATGTCAATCCGTTAGAGACATGTCCTAAAATTCTTATTAAATGAAGAGTAACTGGTAAATTATTCCATTTGCAAGAATCCTCAAATGAGGGTATTTCAGAGTAATATAAAGTTACGCAATGAAAGGCAGAGAGTCCAAACGAAATCAGGGACAAGGCTATCCATCGACAAACTAAATGGCGTGCTTGTTAATAGCTTGTCGGTCTTCATCAGCGTTTAGGAGGATAATAAGAGATATTCGTGAAGGACGATTAAGGCCCTGGCCTAATGATACTATTCTTTGTCATTATTCGTCCTCATGTCGCTACAGATGTAGTGTTTATTTAATTTGTCTCTATTCTGCGGCCTCGCAGAGTAAATAGGGGTGATTCGCGATCATCGTCTCCTTGAGAAGAACCGAAAGGGACATAACGAGCTAGGCTGCCATATGGGATAATTTCGTCCACATTCACGGCCTCTTAACAATGAATACAGATTTAAAATGAAAATGTAATTTACGTTATAAATGGTGATTTACCGTAAATGATATTTCCTTAACGTTGTAAACGAGCCCGCAATGAACGAATCTTATACAATCAGATTGCCACTGGACTTGCAATCAGTGAATTTGTTACAATGCTTTATTTAACAGAATGGGAAAAACTGAGGAATAGTTTTGTTTATCTCCCTTTACTGCTTTTTGGAAAATATTTAAATCGAAACTTCATTGCATACGCATATGTCATTGTATTAACTCTAGTTAACAAACATTCCGAGGAAGAATTCTTACAACATTGGGGTTCCGACTTTCATACAATGTACCCCGTAGACCTATCGAAACGTGTTCATACATACATGTACATGTATTTGCGTTCGGTAGGCCTTTAATATTGCATGCACATTTTTCACATTCACAAGAGTATTTCGAATATGCAAATAGGTAGGGGTTCGTTTTCGTAGTACTTCACAATTATGAACGAATTTCTGCATGAAAATGAAATAATCAGGCTACAGAGGCGGTTCAAACGAAAGCCCCCCCCCCCCCCGAACTCCTCCGGATCCACCACTGATATTCCAGCGACTTACATACAATCTTATTTTGCATTCTTATAAGCAGTATTATCTTGTAGTTCATTATAAAGCTTGCCATTCTACCAGACAAATTCTGACGACATTTTGTTCTTCTGAATTGTCCATATCTTTCATTATGCCCGCAAGTCCTCGAGTGTTCTTGTAGTCGGCTGTAATTCAAGTTAAGAGGGTTAAGAAGTGATCCCGTCTGATTTCCTAGATCACAGTAGAATCAATGGATAACTCATTTAAATAATGGACAATACGGCAGATCTGGCTTAGCAGCAGTTCGTTAGCCAGTAATTTTCTTAATTGTATATTTGCGGACAATACTACTTTAAAAGACTATTTCGTTGCTTTTCAACAAAAACCTCGCAACTGCAGCTTGTTTTAAGCTGCAGTTACGATTTTGTTTTTTATGCCCCCGTATCGAGAGATCGGGGGCATATTGTTTTACTCATGTCCGTCTGTCTGTCTGTCCGAAAACTTAACCTTGGCCTTTTCTCCAAAAGTAATTGACATACAAAGCTCAAATTTGGTATGCAACTGGACTTGCAATCAGTGAATTTGTTACAATGCTTTATTTAACAAAATGGGAAAAACTGAGGAATTTTTTTGTTTATCTACTGCTTTTTGGAAAATATTTAAATCAAAACTTGCATTGAATACGCATATGTCATTGTATTAACTCTTGTTAACAAACATTCCAAGGAAGAATACTTACAACATTGGGGTTCCGACTTTCATACAATGTACCTCGTAGACCTATCGAAACGTGTTCATACATACATGTACATGTATTTACGTTCGGTAGGCCTTTAATATTGAATGCACATTTTTCACATTCACCAGAGTATTCATCGGCGGTTACAGGATTTCTGCGATGGTGGTTCGAATATGCAAATAGGTAAGGGTTCGTTTACGTAGTTCTTCACAATTTTGAATGAATTTCTGTATGAAAATGAAATAATCAGGCTACAGAGGTGGTTCAAACGAACCCCCCCCCCCCCGAACCCCTCTGGAGCCACCTCTGGTATTCCAGCGACTTGCGTACAATCTTATTTTGCATTCTTACATGTATCAGCAGTTTTATCTTGTAGTTCATTATAAAGCTTGCCATTCTACCAGACAAATTTTGACGATATTTTGTTCTTCTGAATTGTCCATATCTTTCATTATGCCCGCAAGTCCTCGAGTGTTCTTGTAGTCGGCTGTAATTCAAGATAAGAGGGTTAAGATCTGATCCTGTCTGATTTCCTAGATCACAGTAGAATCAATGGATAACTCATTTAAATAATGGACAATACGGCATGCAGATCTGGCTTAGCAGCATTTCGTATGCCAGTAATTTTCTTAATTGTATATTTGCGGACAATACTACTTTAAATGATTATTTCGTCGCTTTTCAACAAAAATCTCGTAACAGCAGCTTACTTTAAGCTGCAGTAACGAGCTTGTTTGTTTGTTTGTTTGTTTGTTTGTTTGTTTGGTTTTTTTTTGTTGTTTTGTTGTTTTTTTTTTTTGGAAAACAGCGATTAGCTGCTCTTAAATATTTTGATATTGAAAAAAGGGAAAAATAGCCGTCGTATTAGGATATAAAGAACCTGCCGTTTCAATTAGCACACCAATGGTAAAGAAGCATTTTACATTTTCTTCTAAAAGCCAATTGATAACCTATCATTTGTCACTTGATATCTTATGAAAGCTATGTTTACATTCGTATAGCAGGTTTTCATCCCCTCTTATTCTTCCATTAATGAGTATATATCTTCTATGTGAGTCTGATTCCCTCATATTGACGCTTGCTCACGTCCGAGTAGATAAGGGCTTAGGAACACAATGCAAAATTTCATTAACTTGAACTTGCAGTTGACGACTGCAACTTCTTTTGATTTGGACCAGTCTCAATTTTTGCAGTCTGGTCATGGATGAACCAAAAGCCTCTCTTTCGTTTGACAGTAGCCACATAACAATAGATCTCTAACATTACTCTCTGAACATTTCATGACATTCCCTATGTTTACATTAGCTGTTTCCGAATGAATGTCTTTCTGATTTTAACAAAGTTTTAACCGCATTTATATTACCATTGGTGTTGTATTTCAAACAAGAGATGTTTGTAAAACATATATGCCCCCTCAAGGACCTACATTTGATGTAGGTCAAAGTCCAAGGTCAAGTTAACAAGGTCCAAGGTCATGGTCAAATATGAAAGGTCTTGGTAGGAGGTGTCTATGTGTGAAATATCAAAGCTGTATATGTAAAAGTAAAATGAAACATAGGCCAGGTTAAAGTTTTTAAAAGTAGGCCAAATGCCAAGGTCAAATGTGAAAGGTCTTGGTTGGAGGTGTCCATGTGTAAAATATCAAGGCTGTAGGTGTAAAAGGACATGATATATATGCCTGGTTTCAGTCTTTTTAAAAGTAGATCAAACTCCAAGGTCAAGGTTGCAATATTCAAGGTCATGGTCAAATGTGAAAGGTCTTGGTAGGAGGTGTCTATGTGTAAAATATCAAGGCTGTAGGTGTAATAGGACATAAGATAAAGGCTAGGTTAAAGATTTCTAAAAGTATGTAAAACTCCAAAGTCAAGGTCACACAGGCCAAGGTCATGGTCAAATGTGAAAGGTCTTGGTAGGAGGTGTCCATGTGTAAAATATTGAGACTGTATAGGTAACAGGACATGAGATATAGGCCTAGTTTAAGTTTTTCAAAAGTAGGTCAAACTCCAAGGTCAAGGTCCAAGGTCATGGTCAAAAGTGAAATATCTTGGTTGGAAGTGAGCATGTGTGAAATATCAAGGCTGTATATGTAAAATGACATGAAATATAGGCCAGGTTAATGTATTATTAAAGTAGGTCAAACACCAAGGTCAAGGTCACAAGGTCCAAGGTCATGGTCAAATGTGAAAGGTCTTGGTAAAATGTGTCCATGTGTGAAATACCAAGGCTGTATGTGTAATAGCACATAAGATATAGGTCCAGTTTATTTTTTTTAAAAGTAGGTCAAACACCAAGGTCAAGGCCACATGGTCCAAGGTCATAGTCGTATGTGTTAGGTCTTGGTCGGAGGTTTCCATGTGTCAAATATCAAGGCTGTATGTGTAAAAGGACATGATATATCGGCCAGGTTAAAGTTTTTTAAAAGTAGGTCAAACCCGAAGGTCAAGGTCACAAAGTCCCAGGTCATGGTCAATTGTGAAAGTTCTTGGTAAGATGTGTCCATATGTGAAATATCAAGGCTGTATTTGTAAAAGGTCATGAAATATATGCCAGGTTTAATTTTTTTAAAGTAGGTCAAACTCCAAGGTCAAGGTCACAAGGTCCAAGGTCATGGTTAAATGTGAACCATGTTGATGGGAGGTATCTATGTGTGAGATATCAAGGTTGTATGTGTAAAAGGACATGAGATATAGGCAAGGTTAAGAATTAAGTGTAAAAATCAACAAAGGGCAATAACTCCGAGAATTTGATTGGCAGAGTTACGGTTCTTGTGCACTGCACCTCTCCATAATAACATCTATTCACCTGTAAAGTTTCATGATTCTACCTTACATATTTTTTGAGTTGTGCTCCGGACAAGAATCAAGTTATAAAATCAACAAAGGGCAATAACTCAGAAAATTTGATCGGCAGAGTTACGGTTCTTGTGCACTACACCTCTCCATAATGAGATCTATTCACCTGTAAAGTTTCATGATTCTACCTTACTTACTTTTTGAGTTATGCTCCGGACAATAATCAAATTTGAAAATCAACAAAGGGCAATAACTCCAAAAATATGATCGGCAGAGTTACGGTTCTTGCGCACTGCACCTCTCCATAATGAGATCTATTCACCTGTAAAGTTTCATGATTCTACCTAACATAGTTTTTGAGTTATGCTCCGGACAAGAATCAAGTTTGAAAATCAACAAAGGGCAATAACTCAAAAAATTTGATCAGCAGAGTTACGGTTCTTGTGCACTGCACCTCTCCATAATGAGATCTATCCACCTGTAAAGTTTCATGATTGTACCTTACATACTTTTTGAGTTATGCTCCGGACAAGAATCAAGTTATAAATTCAACAAAGGGCAATAACTCAAAAATTTTGATCGGCAGAGTTATGGTTCTTGTGCACTGCACCTCTCCATAATGAGATCTATCCACCTATGAAGTTTCATGATTCTACCTTTAATACTTTTTGAGTAATGCTCCGGACAAGGTTTGGTCTACGGACAGACCGACCGACCTACGGACCGACCGACCGACCGACCGACCGACCTTCCGACCGACCGACCGACCGACCGACCGACCTTCCGACCGACCGACCAACCGACCGACACTTGCAAATCAATATACCCCCATTTTCTTCGAAAGGGGGCATAATTATATGTGTTGCGACGCTTGAAAATATGGCCAATGACTACTTTGTAAATGAATGTCTTCTATAAATGTTTTGAGCAAATGCTATCTCCGAATTAATGTCCAATGACGATTGTATAATAATTGTGAGCATTTTTCTTTTCACTACCATAATTATTTTTGAGTCGAATGCTTTTGTTAAGGAAAGGACCAGAGAGGCAACAGCCTATAAGAGGTCTCGACACACAAGTAACAAGTAAGTAACAAGTTGAAGCATATTTATTTACCTAAAAGACAATAGAATGTTTTTGTTCATTGTAAACGACATATTGGATGTTGAAAAACTATAACGAAAGAGGAGAAAATGTTTATTAGTATTTCCTCTAGTTCCTAGGCTAACATTTTGTATGGTCGTCAAATTATGTCTTCCTTGTGATAGAGATGCGTTAACATCGACGTTGACAGACCCCCCACCCCCACCCCCCATCTACCTAAGACGGAATTTCACATGTACGAAAGTGCTGTCAATGCAAAAATGGTCGACATACATAGGGAAAAACGTCCACAAGCAAAGTGATGCCATCCTTTTGGCCATGATCGAATTTAGCCTCTGTACTCATCCCAATAATTGGTGATGGATAGAATTTCACAACAAAGGGATGTAATATCGCCTTATATCCCCGATTACAGTTCTATCCATAAAATCCCCTCCCCTGGAAATCAGAAAATTCTTGCCGACGGGGACAGACAAATTAGTGTTTTGTTTGTTGTGCCTCACGTGCTCAAAAATAATCTCCTCCTCAACGAGATCTTGGTAATTTTGGACACGGGTCTAGGGCAATACTTAAAGGGCTCTTCTATTACCCTCTTATACTGTACACCATCTGTTATCCCGGTATTGGAATCATGAGACAAAATGACACTAAAACATTTACAGACATGAAGTGCCAAAATTCTGTTTGAAATCGAAATGGGAATACGCATGTATTTACTTCACAGTTGAAACACGTTGTCTTGACAATTGGCTGTGTCAATACCTCGGCATATGCATATTTCGACACGTCCGTCCGATTTCGATACAAATAAGAAAAAACAAAGATACATACATAATTGCCCTAGTTTCAAAAACATGCTTCGCGAACATACCACCACATAAGACAACAGCAATGTAGATCACAAAAATGCAATTGTCTGTGTCGGAGTAATGTGCCCAGCAAAATGCTCAAAATCTGTAACATGCCAATATGGTAAAGTGTATAGTCCACACACGTCGATGAGTGCACATTGAGCTCTCCTCTATCCTAAAGGAAGTAATCGGAGACCATTGACGTCTATCTTTAGTTCGCCATCTGTACACATAAAAAACCTACAACATGCCATCGCAGCTTTTCTTCGAAAATCACTTAACTGCAGCTTAAGGTAGAATACCCGTAAGGTGACCATTTGAGATTCATAAAACATCGGATATTTTCGGGTTTTTTTTTTTTTTTTTTTTTTTGTTGTTGTTGTTGTTGTTGTTGTTTTTTTCAACCTATTCGGGTGCAGTCGTAAACATGGTGGTTCCACCGCCGAATATTTTCGACTACGCCCGAATAATTCCGACTTCGCGCGAATCTGATTGGGGATGAACTACCTTAAAACAAGCTGCGGTAAAGTGTAGTCCACACACGTCGATGAGTGCACATTGAGCTGTCCTCTATCCTAAAGGAAGTAATCGGAGACCACTGACGTCGATCCGTAGTTCGCCATCTGTACACATAAAAACATTCAAAACAGAAAAAATGGCCAACAAATCCGCTAAATGTAGGCCTACACCTTTGTAACCGCGTTTATTTTTTTATTTCGTTTATTTATTTCAGCAGTATATTTGCCAAAATTGGCATCAATATAAGATTCAGAAATAATCGAACCTTTTCTTTTTAGGATTTTGATTTATTTCAAATATCCATTTTTTATACTGAAAAATCTTTTCTGCGCCTTTCCTGTGTAATTCTAAAAAAAATCTCATTTTTGACAATAATAATTCATAGCAGTGGGCATTATCTCAGTTTATGATCAGGCCAATGTTAGTCTTAAAAACCACACTGATATTGAGTTCAATTTATATTTCATAAACTGATATATTGCAAATACCTGACAAAGTATCGTATCAAATCATCGTAAATGGATATAAATGTCCAAAATACTGTAAATATGTGAAAGATATGAGTAGATTTGTGGTAAAAAATCGCTGCTTTTCAACAAAAACCTCGTAACTGCAGCTTGTTTTAAGCTGCAGTTACGAGATTTTTGTTGAAAAGCGACGATATGATGCTTGACCACTGTCCATCACACAGCATGTGGTAGAAATATCTAAACTTATCCAAGATAATTGACCCAAGATTGGCATGTTTATCTGGTCTTGATGGGTATTGTTTTCAATACTTACCGTTTCACCAATTACCACATGATATCTGGCTTTAACGAGCCTGACATGTATCTTTTTGTAAATTTCAAAATTAGTGAACGGGCATAAAAAGTAGATAATTATGATCGTGGTCAACACCACAGTAAGTTCGAATGTGATTATGGTCACTATCATAATCTACTTTTTCTTTGCATTTTTTCTAATTTATAATTTACAAGAGTTTATGCCAAGCAAAGTTATAGCTTTTGAAAATTATTTTCCATAGAGTTTTGAGATTCGGAGTCCCTTATGCAGTACGATTTGTAATCCAGCAATGTCGGACTTTGTTTGTAACTTTAACAGCAATACTGAAACGTCAACCATCATCATCAAATAACAAGAGTAGGGGTCGATTGCTTGACAGAAGCCAGTTCCAAATGAGCAATCGTCCCATTTGTCTTTTTAAAGATATCATTTTTAAACAAATAGATATCTTAAAACAAATCTATGTAGGTGTACCTTACACTGTATCGGCATAGAAAATAAGGATATTTGTCCAAATGCAATCAGAGATTTCGATTTCGATTTAACTTCAGCATCATACAAAAACATCCAGATGGCAATCTATTCGTACAAAAAGGATGAAACAAAATTAATTGGTTCGTGTATATCTGACTCTTATTTACTTAGGTTGATTTTGTAACTTTACACCATGTCGGATAACAATGGTCCGTCAAATGTCAATAAAGGAGATGTTCCCGCACCCTCGGGCCCCGGGAAAACGATAGGCAATTGATTTAATCGTACCAATCTAACCGCGCATCAGATTAGTCAAATGACAGGCGGATTGAGCTAATAATTGGACCTACAGACAAGTAAACGACGTATAATCCGGCGTCAAATTTAGTGTTTCATTCGATTTGAAAAGTTGTAGAAGATGGCATAAATAGTCAAGTAATTTATGTAACTATAAGGACGATAAAAAACTTTTAAAGGGAAAATTGCATTCCGATTTCATTTTATTAAAGTATGTCTTGATGCAAAGATTTGTTATTCTTACGCATAGAAATGCTATCCGTTTTTTATGTTTTTATTTATAAGCAAAACATATGCCTTTAAAGTTGATACAGAAATGACAAATTCAATATAAATCTGAACTGTTGTCCACAACAATTTGTTTAATTTTAGCACGAAAATACATATTATTTCTCGTAAACGGTGCAATATTTTGGCTTGAAATTTTCAGAATTTCCATGAGAGAATATGCTCTTTCAGATAAAAATAAAAGTAAAATTGTGAAATGGCACTTTTTACAGACGAAAAATTAGAATGTTATCGATTGCAATTTGTCAACTTTTACAAATTAATGAACATCGTATAAAATACTGAATGGACGTTGAAATATTGGTAAAATCTTAGTGCAGGGAATTTGAGTACCACTCATATCATTTTAGTGTCATTCATAGTATTTTTTGAAATATAAAAAATCGAAAATACATTAAGTCGAAATGGGTTCACTCGCACACGTTTTATTCAACGGAAGTCCTTTGCCTAAAAATCCATGTTAAGCCGGAAGTAATTCCATGATATAGGAGCCAATACAATCTAAATTAGAAGCTGCGATGATAGGAACAAAGATGTATTGAGTACGAAACCGGGTATCATTGTCTAATATTCTTTTATTCCAGCGTTAAGCATTAAAACGCCACATTTTAACCCTTTCCCAAGCGGCCAAATTGCAGGATGCTTCATAATTAAATAGGTTGCAGGAAACGTATATGCACTAAATGTTACCAAACGCGAAAATGTGTATATTATAACCAATAAAACATTGAGACAATGGAGAAATTACAGGTTACTTAGCATTTTCTTCTTTTGCCTCAATGTTTTCCAAGTATTTTTATTTCAGGGACGTCAAAATCAGATCTTGTTTGGGTAAGGGTTAAGCGGTATGGATTACAAAATGAATGTTTGAACAATTCTAACAAATCGTTTATTCATACAAAGAATGATATAATGGCAGAAAATGTTTTGTGCAAGTGACACAAAGGCGTAATTGAAACTCTCTACTACAGCATTAGCTCATATTTAAGGTAGTCTACTCCTAATTAGTTTCGCGCGACGTCGCAATTATTCGGGTGACGTCGTAAACATTCGGTGGTGGAACTTTCCACCACCGAATGTTTACGACTGCGCCCGAATAACTTCGGATGCGTAACGACGTCTCTCGAAAAAATCTGGAATCTAAAAATGGTCACATTACTGGTATTCTACTTTAATACGCTTTGGTGCCAATTGTAGCACAATCTACATGTGCAGCAACAGTGGCTCGGCTCGAGGGGGTGAAGAACAACACAGGGGCTTCGGTTATGTCAGTTTAATTACATATTGAATGTGACAAGTTCATCAAGATCTCAAATCCCCGTCTCCCTCTGTATCTTAGCGGTGACTATTTATACCCAAGTCTAAACGGACATATATCCTGATCAGTGCACGAACAAGGATGCAACAACTAGGATATCTTACATCTACCAGGATACCCATCAATATAAACGGATTTAATAGACATGCACAGTATTGTGAAAAGATGCAACAGAAACGGCATCACAAAAGTAACTTCAATGAGACTGTGCTACACCAATGATATACAAAGAATATCAACCTGGGTCTGAAAAATCATTTTAGTATTTTAAAATAAGATAAACATGGATCCATATCAGCCTGCACATTAGCTTCTTTATAACTTTGAGTAAATGTAAGAGCTCGGTATGGATCGTTATCAAATTGCACGCACCTTTGTGACGAAAGGTCTAGCTCAGATCCCGGTCTATCGGATGAGACTTTAAAGTGACATTTCAAGATTATTTTTACATAAATTTTACTTTTATTCTATCTGTAAGAGCATGTTTTCTTATGAAAATTCTGAAAATTTTAAGCCAAAATATTGAACCGTTTACGAGAAATATATGTTTGTGCTAAGATTAAAGAAATTGTTGTGGACAACAATTCAGATTTATAAAGAATTTGTCATTTCTGTCTCAACTTTGAAGGCATATTTTTCGCTTATAGATAACAACTTCAAAAAACTGATAGCGTTTCTACCCATCACAATAAACAATCTTTGCATCAAGAGATACTTTTAAAAAATGAAATGAATAATGAAATGTCACTTTAAACCGAGGTCCCGTCTCCATTATGATCTTAGCTGTTGAGTAGGACGCAAAACTCCATCCAATCCAATCCAATCTAGTTCAGATCAAGACTTGTAATTATAGATCCAATTGTTCTTGTGTTATATTTACTTTGCACCTTCTACATACATGCCTCTCTATATTTTCTAGAGCAACTACTGCGATCATATTTGTCATATGTCACGATAATTACCACAAAGTGCAGAAGTTGACATCGGTCTGGCACCATTTTGTACTCAAGTACAGTCTTACCAGAATCGATGCTGATTTCTTGGAGTGGCTACATGTTATGAAGAAGCTTACAGAGAACAACATGGATCCAAATCAGACTGCGTGTATACGCAGTCTGATCTGGATCCATGTTGGTCTCAAAAGCATAAAGTCACAAGATAGCCTTGTTCAGATTCCGAGTCATATCATTTTATATTTCTTTTTCCGGATTAATTATCGCGACCACATCTACATCTATCTACGAAGGATGTCCGGAATGTTTTGAGACAAACATTATTCATCATTATTTTTGCGAATTTCTTATTAATAATTAATTCAAAAAAAATAATCATAGACCTCAACATCTATGTTTGTCTCCTTACTATTCCATTTTCTAGATCTCGATTCATTTTTATCATATTCTATATTTTCTAGAGCAACAACTGAGATCATATTTGTCTATGAACCTCATATGTCACAATAATTACCACAAAGTGCTGAAATTGACATCAGTCGTGATAAACTGCCTGGCACCATTTTATGTGTCAAGGTTTCAGTTTTTATTAGGCTAAGTTTTCACGAAACAATCGCTAATCGTTATTCTTGCATCCTTCTCTCTGTTATGGCATTGGTCTTTCTGGTTAGACCTTTTTAATCAACTTTAATATAAACTACCACTGACATTAATTGAGACACATGCTGAAAGCAGCGTAATGGTGCTGATAATAGTTCTGGAATTTTGTGCATACACGATTAATTAGCTTACTTACAAGTGATTCAATGTCATTTTCTTTAACTTCGTTTCAGGTTTAAAGATATAAGTTTAACATTCCCTTTAAGAATAGAACATTTGTGCAATTGTTGTCTTAGAAATAGAAATAGAACTAAATGTAGAACATCGATTCTATTGCCAAAGAATATGTGGTTCCGATATTCATGAATTTTAGATTCGCATCGTTGACGTCCCGACAGATATCCCAATCGTGTATGTTTCTGTTATCTTGGTACAGGTTTTCCCATAAATATTCCCATAGATAGTAGTTTGACCAGTGTATACCAGCGTCTAGTCGCAGATTTTTGCCAATGGGAATATTTCACTGTGTCCAGGGTCCGAAGTCCGATGTGGGAAAGGGTCCGGTAATTTATGGTGGAGCTATATTCACACATTTTTGTTCAAACCCCACATAATGACTCTAAATAGGCGCATCTATTTGTCAGTATTTCACAAATCTGTCAGGGAAATCCCGCTCTATTTCAGGCCGCATGCTGTGTCCATTCTTGACGAAACTAATACATATGAGCCGGGATCTGGAAAAATGGCCCCTTAGGCATTTGAGAAAAGCATGAATCTTGATCAGCCTGCGCCTACGCGCAGTCTGATCAAGATTCATGCTATTCTCTTATACATTTCTGTGGCTTTTTCATGAAATCTGCGAACTGCGAGACAGCCGTAAATATCCCAAATATTCGGACTATTTATAACAGACTGTCCAGAGCTATTATTCTATGCTTGTCCGAAATGTCAATAGGACCTTTTTCCCAGATTTCGGCTCATTATGATTGTGCTGTCGAGATTTGACATGGTGGTATATGATAAAATCGCCGACAATTTGATTATCTCAATGGTGCTGCCTAGATAGATAATGGACCGACTCAGTGGGACGCCAAAGTGGTTTTCAAAATCCTTTCTATGTTACATTGTAAAGATGGTTGGTATGACGCCCGATAACAAATTGGAGAATAACATGGATCTTGATCAGACTGCGTGATTATCTCAATGGTACTGCCTAGATAGATAATGGACCAACTTAGTGGGACGCCAAAGAGGTTTTCAAAAACCCTTTTTACGGTCGCCATGGTGCATAATGGCTATATCTGTATATATTAAGAGTGCATCAACTAAACCCTCTTCTTCTGAAACTACTTTGCATCATAATAACACGCTTATAAATTATTGGCAAGTATAATGTTCATTCATACAATATAAATACGTCTCTAGGAGATGGTTTATTGAAAACGAAGAAATATGACCATAAAAGTCGTGGTATTGTACTTTCATTATATTACAAAGTAGCAAGGGCGGATTCAGAATGTTTTTCCAGGGGGGTCCAAGCCAAATTTTTTTTCCAGGGGGGTCCAAGCCCAAATTATGGCTTAAATGTAGTAAATATGTAAGGTTACACTAAATTTATATGGTCAAAATTTAATTTTCGGCCAATTCCAGGGGGGTCCCCCCCGGCCCCCTCTAGATCCGCCTATGAGTAGTATGAAAATTGTGCATGCATTTCAAGTTTAAACTATATGGAATTTATTTTAGCGTAATCGCAAGTAATTCTTCTGCATGTATTCTCTCCTTTCAGCTTTGATAAGGTAAGGCATATGTCACCAATGTATCCTAATTTGGAAAGGCGAACCAGAATAAGCCAGCTGATATATTTCTTGCTTTGTTCACTCATTATATTGCTGAACACAATAAGCCATTGTGCCTGATAACACATTTGAATGCGGATAGTTTGGGGATACATACGAGTCCCAAACACCACCACATTGGTATGAATGTGGACACCAAAACAAGACATCACTTGGTATTATTTTATAAGCCGATATTCTTTGATATCGCGAAACATGACAAATTCGCCATTCCACCTTGAATATTGATGGCTACAGACCATATTATTCGTGCATAGCTATACAGTATTGAAACTCAATGTTGTACGCGACAGTTCGTCGTGCGTTGGGCGCCAAAACAAGATTTCGCTTACAGTATTATTTTATATGCTGATTTTCTGTGATATGGCGAGAACTAACTGACCATGGTGGTTCATTACATCTTTGAATATTGATAATTCCGGATAATATTTTTCGTACATAGTTATACGGTATCGCGACTCAGAATCATATGCAACTATTTGTCAAGATAGGAATCGGGCGAGAGTTACCCTTCTCCAAATCGACCTTGATTTTGACGATATTGACCAAACAGTTTTGGAAAGCTATGAGAGAAAAGAAGAAAATGCTGGATTCCAGCATTTTCTTCTTTTCTCTCTTTGCTTTCCATGTGAGTGTACATACAAACTCCATCCACATCGCAACGAAAATTATGTGGTCGGTATGTCCTTTCAATTTGGACAAGCACAATATCGTGGATTAAGGGGAAAGAGTTCATTTGGCGGGTCCATCAGGACCTGTCATTGTGTCGATAAAGATCGTATATGATTTGTATAGCCCTAACCTATCTGATCCAAACTGTATCTGACATTAAATAAACAATGATACCATCATAATGCTCTAATACCTATACCGTCATGTGGAAACGGGACATAAACAACAAACACATAACAGGGATGTTCCTGTATTTTAAGTTTTGGCCAAATTTGAATTTACCCAGTTTCTAAATATAGCGAAATAGCATAATTATTTATTATTATCATTTTTAGGTAGATCGGCACATTTTCTGTGCAACACTCGTCATCAACTTTGTTCATAGTTACTAATTTGAGACTGACCGATTTTGCAAAGGTATACACACCACGAAAAGGAACTTAGTGTGTGTGTAATCATTTATGTCCAACAAGAGAATGTTCACAGTAAAAACTACGAAGCAAGAAAAGTTTCATTTCTGAACCAAAGAACCAGACCGGCTACGGAAATGTTAGTGTGTAAACGCAATTTCATCTGTCATAATATATTGAAAGCCCCAGTTTTCTTCCAAACAGCTACCAGTTAAAGAAATGAGTAGATCGTTGTTTGTACGTACGTTCTACATTTTCAGTGACATAATGCCTTTTCCTGGGAGGGGCTGCTCTCCATGTTGTTTTGTGTATGCGTAAATTCTTTTCTTTTTTCTTTTTTTATGGTGTTTTAGAAAAAAAAGTACATAATTATTATTTGCTATTTTACAACAATCAAATGGTGGTAAATGCATTCTTCCAAGACTAGGCCTACTTCAACAAGTGGTCAATATCACTGTACCCCTTTTACATGTCGTCTGTTTTTGTTACGTAAATATAAATATAATGAGACAGTATAAATTCCCCGAAGTTCAGTAATGTTTTCTAAAGCAATAGTAAATATTTTAGTCCATTGTATAAATATAGAGCCTGATAACTAATTGAGTATTTATTTAATCAAAACGATAAGTGAAGAAATTAATTGGTATTTGATTTTCGTGAATTTCTTTGTCGGCGGTCATTTAATAGATAGATCAAATAAAGTTATATAGGTATATTACTTATATTTGTTTTCGTTAATTGGTTATTATTGGCGATACATATCGATTATCAGATATCAAGATAAAAAAGACGTAAGAAAAAACGGGAAAGGGGAGACTGCATTATATCATCTCATCTTTTCCCTAAAACGACAGTATACCTTTTTTGGCGGGCATTATGGAATAAGTTCCTTTCACAGAGGCTCTTTTTCTGTAGCATAAAAAAATCAATGTCCCATACATCCATATTCACTGTACTGTGACTTCTGTATTTAACACAATTTATACACCTACTTTATTTTTTTCGGAAATTTTTGAGCAGCCCTCATTTTGAAAAATTCTTAAACTACTTCATATGGGATAGATTTGCATGCATTATAAAAGTTATAGCACAGTCTTACTAAGACCTGCAAGATTGGAACAATTGCATGCAAAATTACAGTAGTTTAGATTTCGATAGTATGTTGTTTACAGGGGGTATATTTTGTAAACATTTTTTTTTCATTTTTTTCGCGTAATACATGACCGATTGAAAAATGGTTTGCAGCAGGAAAGGCGAAAAATGTCAAAGATTTTCTGGATGTTGTTGATTTTAAGAATTACAATTGATAAGAAAATATTGACGGGAAAACAAAATTTTACTTGTTCGTAAAAAACCGTCTTTATCAGGTGCTGTTTGAGAAATAAGTCACACCCAGCCAATTCCAAAGGATTTCCCGCTTCCTTGCTTCAAACCTAATTCAAATCGCTCAAGCTGTGCAAGGCATAATTATTGAAGATTCTCTTACAAAGGTAGAATACCCGTAATGTAGCCATTTTTAGATTCATAAAACATCGGATTTTTTCGAGCTGTCCCGTTACGTGTACGAACCTATTCGGGCTCTGTCGGAAACTTTCGGCGTCGCCCGAATAATTCCGATGTCGCGCGAATCTCATTAGGGGTTTACTACCTTAAGTTGTTGTTTTTTCTCGTTATTCCCCGCCGTGAGTGTAAACGAGTTCAAGCCACACGAAGGAAAGAGAGAGTTACGATATTCTGTTAATGAGATCCCTCGCGACTTTTTAAATATTATGCCAGACGACCAAACGACCGTCTTGGTTTTATTATGTTCGGAAGTATCAAAGCTTAACCCCTTTCCGCACGATAATAATTATTTGGTCTGGTGTCAGACTCTGTATGAAATTCATGTTATGTCTTAAAAATAATCAAGGCACGCAACCGTGAACAACCTTCAGAATGTTTGTAAATTATCTTTCCTTGGTATGAATATAGAGATTCTGATAAATAAGAGAATCAGAGACATGCAATTTTTAGAATTTCATTTAATGTCATTGTTTGACTTCAGAATCTCTTTTTATAAGACTGTCACAAGTCCAGATAATATTTACACTGATCAAATTTAAAGCTTGGGGGTAACAGATGGTCTAATTGTAAAAAATGATTTTAAAAATAATATTCAAAACCTTTGTGTTGGCCACCTCAGAATGGTTAATAATATGCTATTCAGACAGAGATTGAGCCGAAATTATAAGAGAGATAGCCGAATTTAGGAAGAATCCAAACCCAAATTCAATTCCGTTACAGATGCGGTTGAATTTATTTTTTAACTGTCACCCATGCGCATACAGCGCGGACCAAGATTCAAACGAGGTTCATACTTGAATTTCAATATGACGTCATCATGTATGTTGTGACGTCATTAAAGAAAGTCGCATGTCCTACTGTTTTTGACCTAGGGCCTACTTTCGACATCGCTTCATGAATTTGGTATCAAATTGCGAAAAATTGAGTCGTTGCTTCAATAGTTTGTCGTAATCATTTTATCAGGTCATATAAAGCTTAAAAAGTGTACATTTCGTTTGTTTTTGACAAATTTTGGGTCCAAATCTGGGAAATAGTAGCTTTAAGAGGTATTGTAGACGACAAAATAATGCCAATTCATGAAGAAAATATCCTTTTCATGATACAGAAAAGATAGAAAGACAAGGAAAATATCCAGTAAGGTCTTAAATAATCCGAGTCTTCTCTGATGAAAATTCGCTCTTTGATATTTGGATGTCGCTATTTATTTAAATAGCGACATCAAAATATCATAAAGCAAATTTTCATCAGAGAGGACTCTGACTAGGTCGTAAAAAGTAGTCATTATTCATGAATCGGTAGATGAACTGTAATTCATGTAACTTTGATATCAAGCCTACTAATTAAATTTTGTCTGAAATTTTCCTTGGATTTCTAAAATTCTAACATAAAGCACAGAAAATATTTAGGGAGTACGTGGGGGTGTTCTCAGCATTTCCTTCCTTTGTCTCGAAGATTCCTCATCTGGAGATATCAAAACCAGAGTTTGATTGGGAATGTTCCTAAATATCAAAGCGAAAATTAGATTATAGAATTCATGTTCAATTACATTTTACAATTTTAACGATTATCACTTGAAAATAAAACTCAAAAAAGTTTAAGTAATTAAGAACAGGAAACACGTTACAGACTGAAAATGTTTGTTCGATGAATCCTACTTCAAAAATATCAGAATAAAAATTGTTACGATTAAAGTACAATCAATTATTTTTTAAATGACAAAAGTTGATGCCTACTCTAATACATGGCTCAATGAAAGACTATTTATATATAAGATTTTTATTAGCGAAATTATATTTTAAGTTTTCAAAACATAAATTATTCTAAAGTAAGGCACCAAAGTGTTTAATATCAATTTCCAAAGGAAGCATTGGACTGGATATCTTTCGTTTCGCATATCGACAGAAATAACGTTTAAAAAGAAAACATAGATACATTTTAGTTTAAATTAGAAACGAATGAATTACTCTTATTAAAAATGTACAAATTGTCTCTTATTTTTCGAAATAGTATACCGTCAGATTTTCCACGCAGAATGAAGCAAGATCGGCCTTCAAATAAGTGCAATCTAAAAAGGAAACGATTTAATCCATTTTACAGTAACGTAATTTCGGACAAACAATAGTATTTCTTCGGTGTTGCTATAAAATCTCGTAACTACGGCTTGATTTAAGCCGTAGTTACGAGATTTCATAACAATAACGACAGTTTATCAAAACATGACCGTAAACCCTGTTTATTTTTAGCACAAAATTCATTGCTATTGGTTCTGTACTAGTTTATCTTAGCACGAATATGATTCAAATATATTATTATGAATATTTTTAAAGTACAAAGAAACCATGTCGATGATTCAATGGCGGCTTTGACCCGCACGCTTTCAACCCCTTCGTAAGAAACCCTAGATTTCATATCCCTACCAGAGAAAATTTAAGAAACAATTAAAAGAAAAGAAGAAATTGATTATGAAAAAAGCACTTTCTGCCTTTCTCTCAATGTTTTCTGTGCTAAACAGTGCATCAATGCCTTATTTAATCTAATCCATTTTGTCGTCTGCATAAGCTTTCAATTTGGACCAATCTAAAATTAATTTTTGCCATTTGTGAAAGGGTCAATACGACCCATCTCAATTATCAATTAGTGTCACTTCTAAATGCTAACAATCATCATAATACAGATTCAATATTAAAATTATAATACAATAAATGCTTCATACCTTGGGTTTCATTCATAAAAAAATACCGGTTTGAAACATTCGCTTATTATCGACAACTCACAAAAAAAGTGGAATTCGTTCTCTATCATATAAACACTTTTCCAAACGACTAGTATGTTGACTACATCTAGTCCGTGTTGACAACTGATTTAGACTTCAGAATTAATGTGCGAATTTTTTTTGGCTTTTAGCATGGGAATTTTGAGATGCTGAATTTCAGCATTTTCTTCTTCCCTTTCAAATAATTCCCATGGCATATTAGATTAGAAAGGTCAAAATTACATGTTGTGTTGACAAGGGTTAATTTACTTGTACTCAGACGGCGGACGCAAAATGGCCGCCGATCGAAGCCGAGCTATTTACCAACGGTTCTGGTTTGTGAGGGGGTGTGGCAGTATTAAATTTCTCACTTACGTATTGGCAGCATGGCCTTTGTGTTGCTGTAAAAGGGTTCGTTATGACACCGGCTTACAACCTCAAACTTAACGCATTCAATATTGAGATCATAAGGCGTATTTTGAAAATGGATAGGGCCTACACATGTAAAGTGAGGGTTAATTCAGAGCTCAAGAAAAAAGAATGTAAACTGTCCAAGTAACCTTTTTACGAAGTTTCAAACATGGGTTAAAGATCGGATGTTTATTCCATTGCCCAACTAAAGTTTTGCTGACGCATATAGGATACTTTCAAGACCAAATAGACCATGAAATGAATCCCTTTTCGTGAATCTAAAATGAATACAAATAAAAAATTATACACAACACTCATCCCATGAATCGTTCAACAAATATCGTTTCTCTCTCGTAATATTGGCATCAATTTTATTTGAGTTTTCTAATTCGAGTCAGTTTCTTATTTTACTACCCGCTATGTTCTTCGTGGTAGCAGTTATGGGAGGCTTGGTCTTAATAGAATTTGGTATCTTGGTACCCGCCATGATTCCTGTTTTTTCTGTTTTAGCCCTTTACCAAACAAAACCTGGTCCTTTATAGAATATACTTGGGAAAACACTGAGCCAAAAGAAGAAAGTGCTGATGATCAGCACTTTCTTCTTTTGCCTCAATGTTTCCTATCTTATATTATTGAAAAACTTACCTTCATTCACATTGTTTAATTTTTGTCGTCTGCGGCAGCATCTAAATTTGACCTTTCTAAAGTTTCGCCGTTTGTAAAATGGTTTAAAATGAAGCACGAGATAAAAGCGTCGCATCACTCAACAGCGACAGCTCGGACTCTCCCCACTTTGCTCAGTGACCACTTTCATCAGAGCATTTAAGACGTCATTTTTTCTTTACTGTGTTTTGTCAATGTCTAGGACAAGAATCCACGTATAAAAAAACATTTAAATACCTTGGAACTGTGCGTTATGTCCTAAACGTTGGTAAGACATTGGTAAGACAAGAATAGGTCCCGAATGTTTTTATGGTGCCTAAATCATTTACACTGGGTACCTTTAATTTAGCACTTTCAGAATATAAATGTGGATATGTATATAAATTATCAACGGTCCCCGTCTATTACTTGGCATTCTCCCCCTGGCAGAACAAACAGAAAACGCGCTACAAAGTCAAAGGAACATAACAATAGCTAGACTCTTTCCAAAACAGTATATTTCTTGAAATATTCTATACAACAAAACATTTAGAAAATATTAGAAAATAGTAAAAAGTATTGACAAAAAATGGCCAGACTATGTTTCTATCTATTGAGTAAGAGTTTCAATATTTTGTTCTCGTTTTCGTTTAGAAAACGATATAAAAAGAAGAAAAACATGGATACGTTTCTTTGTCCTATATTGCCACTGTGGCTGCAGATAAATCTACACTTTACTCATTAACCCATTACCAAACAACAAAGTTTTAGGGTGGTCCAAATAGAAAGATCATGCAGACGACACTTTCAAGGGAATGAAGTTTTTGATTTTTGTGTATTTTTTAATGGAAATCATTGTGGAAAATGAAGAAATTGCTTGTCACAAGCAATTTCGTCATTTTCCACGATGTTCTCCATGGTCATTATTTTGTGGGGAGTCAAAAGGAATCACTGTGTGGTAATGGATTAATACGTATTTTATCATTTGGCCTCCACATTTGAAAGCTCAATTTTGAAGCTGTGGTTGAGTCTAATGATCTGATACATATTCCAAGAAGATTTCCCCAATCAATATAAAACAACATTATTAATAATAATAATTTACGTATCGTCGCTTTTCAATAAAAACATCGTAACTGCAGCTTGTTTTAAGCTGCAGTTACGAGGTTTTCGTTGAAAAGCAGCCATATGATATTTGGAATTTGCTCTCTTTCTTTCCTGTGTAGTCTACTCCTCACCAACTTTTCTCATGTAATGGCGCTAAATCGTCGTATTAAAGACGTTATGACACGTATTGTGCGGATAATAATCGTATTGTTCCTTTAAAACGTCGGCAGTATTGACACACGAAAATACTACAACCCGAAAATTGTTCTTGAGCGCCATTGTGATAAATACAATAGGACCGGAAATGGAGTTTTGTATCTACACCATGAGCATTCTGTTGCGAATTACTGCGTTGACAGCACATTTTCCGCGCACACAACATAGCGTTGGTGGCAGATTAAAACCTCGTAAATCCAGCTTGAAAAAGTTTAAGTTATGAGGATTTGACCTTCCACCGATGAAAGTTTTGATAGAAATAATGGATTCCGAAATTGAGATATACTCTCATCATTTTTCGGAAATGATACTATTTCATAGCGATATGACGAGAAAAAACTAAGGTCGGACTGCAGACATATGTTCCTGCATTTTGTGAGGTGACGATTTTGTTGCTTAAGGTCAACCAGTTATGGAACGAAATCTGTATGGTACGAATAGACGATTTCAAGGGAAGTAATTTTCATTGCTCTAAAATTTTGAATTTTTGACTTTAGTTTTTTTTTTTTTTTTTTTTTTTTTTTTTTTTTTTTTTTTTTTTTTTTTTTTTTTGCCTACTCTTCATACAATTTAGAAACATTTTCACAAAAATTGTTTAGAATAATCCCCGGATATCTGAGCACACTCAATTATTTCCGTTTTTACGGAAACAGAGGATATTACATCTACTGTAAATATGCTCGGACTTCCGGGAGTCGCGGAATAATTCGAAATATAACGATTATATAGGAAGTGTATTACCCAGGTCTTACCTTAATGGTACACTTGAACTTTAATCATTTCAATTTTTCTAGATGCCAGATGTATGCGTGTTAGAACACTTCGAATTCGATGGCTCAGCGCGAAACGGTTGTAACTGCCTATAAACATATAGGCAGTAAAAATCGTTTCGCGCTGAGCCATCGACTTGAATTGATATTTAGTCGGACACCTCAAATACTGGGTTTATATCAAGCTA
Source organism: Fragum sueziense (assembly GCA_963680895.1). Taxonomy (NCBI): domain Eukaryota; kingdom Metazoa; phylum Mollusca; class Bivalvia; order Cardiida; family Cardiidae; genus Fragum; species Fragum sueziense. The sequence goes on from OY804593.1 coordinate 50,003,727, forward strand.
CTGGACAAGAACCAAAGGCAAGAAAAAACAACAAAATGTTAAGAGTCTCACTGGTGGTGAACTCGGCCAAAGCGTGGGACGTTTTTTCGCGATCATAGTATTCCGTCGGTGTTGTTATAAAATATCGTAACTACGGCTTCGATAAAGCCGTAGTTACGACATTTTATAACAACACAGACGGTTTGTCAATACATATCGGTATACCCGGTCTATTTCTAGAAAAAAAGCATTGTTATTAGAAAAACTATCCAATCAGATCTTTAAATCCACATTTAAACGCAAAATATCTTTACCTTGTAGTAGCGAAAAACGTCCCTCGCTTTGGCCGAGTTCACCACCAGTGGGTCTGCGACTTTTACTTTTCGCTCTCTGTTGTTCAAACTTCCTCGTAACCTAATGTACACTTTCTTTTGCGTGTCAGTATAGTATGTAAGTTCTAGATTTAACCCATTACCAAACGACAAAGTTTTGGGTTATTCCAATTTGAAAGAAGTTGCAGACGACATTTCAATGTGATGAAATGTGATGAGTTTATAGCTTTGGGGGTAGAAAAACATGGTGGGAAATGAAAATATTGCTTGTCACAAGCAATATCTTCATTTTCCACAATGTTTTCCAAAGCCATTATATTGTGGGTAGTCAAAATGAGTTACTGTGTGGCGGTGGTTGACCAGCAGTTTGAAACAGCATGGAACCAACGCATGAACAGAAAAAGACGACTTCTATTTTAATAATTATCTATGCGCCATGTTGGGGACTAAACAATTTGCTTACATTTTAACACATCTTAGATACGAGGATCGTATAATATACAATCTTCTACAGTCAAAACTGTTCCATTTCAAGATAAGTGAGCATATCGTCGGTGGGCAGTCAAAACCTCCTTACTTCAGCTTATTCAAGCTGTAGTTACGAGGTTTTGACTCCCCACCAACGATATTTATTTATTTTTTCCGATAGCAGATGTTCAAATTTATCTTTCATGAAAATTGTTGCAACCAGTATTTAGAAACAATGTAGGGCTTATTCCTTCCAAAATTTTGAATCGCACCGTTTCAACGATATGTAATTATCCCGTATAATTTCCTCAATAGAATTACATTACACATAAAGCACATTTATCAGTTTTGTAGATTTAACCCTTTCCCGAGTAACAAAGAATTAGAATGACCCAAATTCAAAACAATTGCAAAAGACAAAATAATTCTACACAAAACTGACAGTGTGCCAGGTATTTTCCAATGAAATATTGTGAGAACAGACTAAAGCTGGTTACGAACATTTTCTTCTTATTTTCCGGTGCTTTTTTAATAGGGGCATCAATGCAAGGCTTGTTTGGGAAAGGGTTAAATATCGTTATTTGTTTGTAATTCAGATTATTTTAATATGCTTTTTTGCCGTCTGCTCTTATTGCTCTTGAGTCAACAATCTTCTGCAAACATAAGAACAAATATCACTGCTCTATGTTTATAATTTAGTAATCTATAGGCAATTGGCCATGCAAAAATTGGCGCTGTCTTTTTGTCGTAATTCAATTTTGCAAAGTACTACGTTTATTTTCAAGCCAAAATAATCCCTGGTTGGTTGTTATGTTTTTATTTATTTCATTTTTATTTATTATTTATCTTTTATTTGCGTTTTTTTTTTTTTTTTTTTTTTTTTTTTTTTTTTGTTTTTTTTTTTTTTTTAATCATGCAAATGTATTTGCCTGTTGTGTAATTTATAGTTTGAAAACCTATTTGGTTTAATATTTTCACTATTTCTAAACAAATTCTGCTTTTAAGGTCCCTTTTAGAATATGTTCATTTTATAAGTGAATACCGCTCAATGCGAGACATATTTCATATCTTCGGTGACAAAAATCAAAGGCAGATTAATAAAATCTTCATTCGATTTATTTCCCTTCCAAGATATTTATGATAAATGTCTATGAATAAAGTATCAACACCCGCCCTCCCTTTTTCTAAAGCTCAATGCTTAACGATTTTGGGAAACGATGTCTGACCAAGAGTTTCCTCATTCATTTTCTGCTGTGCTGTCTGGCTTATTCTGATCTCAGACGAAAATATGGGATCAGAGCAAGCTTGCCTAGCATAGCAAAATTTAATTCATTAATTATGTTAGAAAATCCTGTAACTACCAAAAGAGTGTCTGCTTTTATCGACCATGCGTTCAAAAAAAGAAATTATATTATAAATTCTGATGCTGCTTCATATGATAATGTATATCCAATTACTTTCTGTTTGAAATGCCTTGTAATAATAATATTATATACATGCATGATGTTATTTGTATATGTTCTGTCGTGACCATAGTTTATGTTAATTTATATTGTAAATGGTCAAAGGCAACTTGCCAATTTACCATTTTAAAGTTTCATCTTTATTTGGTAGAAAGCCAAAAGATAATATTACATGAAAAAAAACTCTGTACCTCACGATTTTGCAGACTTTATATTTTGTAACTGTGCACAACCGGCGGAAGGTGGGTGATTGCTTAGAATTGAGATTGTTTATTATGCTTGTCGTAGCTTTTCTTCGAAACCCTCGTAACTTCTGCAGTTACGAGGTTTTTGAAGAAAAAGAGTGTTATATTGTATGTATGTACCAGTATATAGTAAAATGGCTGTTGTAGCATTTTCTTGTGTCTTTTTCGTGTTATGTGCTTAATTATAACTTATACGATATTTGGCATCTCGCATTGAAACCATTTTATAAAACTTTCAAAGTCTGTCAGAATTGATTTTCTTTGCCAAGATGACATGGTCAAAAATATGTTTACATTGAGAAATTATGAAAGAGAGGATTGTATTGAAAACGGGAATGATATCCCTTTTATTTTGTATACCCTATCATTTCTTGGCTAGTATGAAAAGAGTCAATTTGACATTTTCAAACATGTGTTTCACTTGTATATTTATCTGATCGAGGGCTTTAAAAATAAAACTGTAATGGAATTAGGTCATCTGGGTTTAAGGAAAGTCCAATAAAAGAAATGAGTCGGGATCTGGAATACGGTCCACCTTGGCATTTTCTCGAATTGTTTTTTAAAAAAATGAATGTAACAATGCGCTCGGCAGCGTACATGAGCGTAACAATGTACAAATTAACACACGCTTTGTTTCTTTGGCACACAATTTCGTATTATAATGATTAGATACTTTTATATATTCTATGTAACAAAATTTTGAAATTGCTATATAACCATTATGTACGAGAAAACAATGTCAGACATCGTTGTATATTTCTACAAGAAAAAAAATAAAGATGAAAATGTGTACGTTAAATGTAAAAGAATACGATAAAATCAAGTTTGGATTTAAAAAAAAAGGTTTCACTTACAAAAAATCCATAAACGAATTTTCTATATTTTTTATACAGGAGTGAACTTTTGTAGTTAAAAAAAGAGTAACCTCTTTTCTACAGATACAGAATAATGAGAAATTGAAAGGAATTTCAAAATATGATATTAACCAATTTAATGAATTTTACTGAATTACATGGCCAAATATCCTCCAGCCGTTTCGTACTTTTTAAAATAAAACATCATTTAACTAGGCGTCTTAATAAATAAAAGATCAACAAAATAGTCTAATTTCAATAAAAGGAAAAATTTAATTATTTATTCACTGTATTAGTGTCATTGCGGCATGACTCACGACTCTGTAAAGCCCGAATCGGGTATCACGCGCCATTTTGTCACAAAATAAAATAAATAAAATGTCACTTGACTTCAAAAACCTCGAAACCACAGCTTTAAACAAGCTGTAGTTATGAGGTTTCGAAAGACAAGTGGCGATAAGTACATGTAAGTAGAAAGGCGTATAAATTATAGGCATAGACAGATAGTATCGCGATTTTTTAAGAAAAAGTACATGCATCAAACCTTTTGAAAATTGATACAGAAATAAAAGAGTTATTGCAAAATATTTGACCAGAATCGAGATTATTTTTGTCCGCAGTCGTTATCCATCCCATAATGCACAATCTCCACAGTGTTACTCGTGGCTCTATGAAGCTCGGAATCGGGTAACAAACGCAACTTTTAAACAAAATGAAATGTCGCATCGCATTAGAGTAAGACAAATATACAGACAGATAGATGGAATCGCTATTTCAAAAAGTGAAAATCAATCTGCGTAGTATGATCGAGATTAATACGAGATCGTACTTTGCGTTTTGCCGAATCATATTACTCTGGGGTGAATCGCCTCTGTAAAGCTGAAGTCGGGTAATCAGCAATTTCTCTTTTTGCCTCAATAGTTTCTGGGTTTTAATTGTCACAAATACTATCTTAACCCTTTCCCAAACAAGACCTGGTTTTGACGTCCCTAATAGAAAAGGCTTGAGAAAACATTGAAACAAAAGAAGAAACTGCTGATAACCAGCAGTTTCTCCTTTTGTCTCAATATTTTCTTTTGCCATATAATACACAAATTATATCTTTAATACCTTCCATTTTGTCATTTGTGGCAGTTTTTGAAGTGGACCACTCTAAAATTCTGTCGTTTGGGAAAGGGTTAATTAAAATTTCATTTTATCGTCAGTAGCAACTTTTAAGTTGGACTGCCCTATAATTCAGCCTGGGACCGATGGAAAATTTACCGTGTTAAAAGTACAAAAAGTATGGAACATGCTCACATTCTGCGAAGTCGAATAGTAGAGTAGTTAGATCCCGACGCTAGGAAAAAATCTTATACCATTTTTAATATTTCAAAACAATTATCGTTTTCTCCAAAACGGTCAGGTTCTTGTGAACAAGATGTAATATAATAAGGGTTTGTAATTTTTGGCTAGCAAACTATCATTTTTAAACGTAAAATTTCGACGTCGGTAGTCCGATTGAAGCCTGTCCAGAACACAACGCATCGGTTGGGCATGTTTTGAATCCATCTTTCTAATTCGGTAACAGTGAAAGGGAGATAACTCCTTCAACTTTTGAATTCTGGTTTGTCGCTTGAAAGCTCGCGTTTATTTTTGCACGTCAATTCAATGTTAATAAAATTGTTGGGCTGTGTTTTTTTACATTTATTTTCATTAGGTTTTAGCCATTTGACAGTGAAAATATTATCTACGAAGTACTAGATAATGCATTCGCGTAAAAGGTTGTATCATCTTAACAAAATTAATGCACTGCTGTCATTTTCACCAAAGCACAATTTAATACTAAACATTAATATTTAGATTAACCACTACTATTTCTACTAATGTTCGATTTTTGGCTAAAACCAATGCCTTTACCCGAAAATCCATCGATTCTGTTTTATCCAATTAAAATATCGCATAAAAAGGCTACTATACTTCCAACATATAAAAGGAACTTTTCTGTGAACAATAAACACTTTGTTTTAATGTATTCTATTTAGTATTTACTTAACCATAAGCATTGACATAAATAATAGAACCCTTTCTCGGAAGACGAGATTTCAAACTACTTCTATTTTAAAGTACTTGCAAATAACACTACCAATTCTAAACCTTTTTGAAAATATCCAAGCTCCAGCACATAAGAACAGACTGACTGAAGAAAAGTAGAAAATGCTGATAAAAATATTCTTTCTGCAAGTATTGTATTCGATCCAAATCCAGTGCGATCGTCATATTGACCCCTATTTGGGAAAGTGTTAAGACAAACCAGGAGACAGACTGACTAGCTTCGCACTCAAATGATTCTCAAATAAATCAAATGGCTCGTCTTAGTACATATCCAGTGGTGGTGAACTAAAACAATTTTCGCTACAACAAGGTATAGATATTTTGCGTTTAAATGTGAGTTTATAGATTTTTTTTCTAATGACAATAAACTTGTGCTAAAAACAGACCGGGTTTGCCGTTTTGTATTGACAAACTGTCGGTGTTGTTATAAAATTTCGTAACTACGGCTTCGATAGTTTATAGTTTCAAGTTTATTCAAAGAGACTTATACACAAAAGTACATCGTCTTTAACAAATCCAATTTGAATGGTCTTGATACAATATGAAACAATCACACACTAACACACGCACACACATACGCACATATACACAACATCCATTCACACACTTTCTTCTCACAAAGTTAAACATACATGTATAATGTTAGTAGACAAAACTTTTATCAAATAGATCTATCACAACACCTACGGAATACATTGATCGCGAAAAAACGTCACTCGCTTTGACCGAGTTCACCACCAGTGATATCGCATGTCGCTTTTGATAGGAACTGATGCAGTGAAGCTTGTGTTTTTTTTTTATTTCCTCTTCATGTGAGCATTAAATTGACATCATTTTCCGTTTTGTCTCGTTATTTTAATTTTATCAAGGTTCAATATACCCATGTCGATTTTGTGAATAAGAAAATCCATTGTAACATAATGAAAGGCATAAGTAAATCGTTTCGTGCCATTCTATATGTTTCTTGTAAAACGCATGTAACCATTATCGTAAGGACAGTCTTCCTTTAACTTCACACAGTTTAACCCTTTCCCAAACGAATTTTTTAGGGTAATCCACTTTAAAAACTGGCACAAATGACAAAATGGATGTTATTAAAGATAGGATGTGTGTGAAATATGGCACAGAAAATATTGAGACAAAAGGAGAAACTGCTGGTTATCAGCAGTTTCTTCTTTTGTTTCAATGTTTTCTTAAGCCTTTTCAATAAGGGACGTCAAAACCAGGTCTTGTTTCGGAAAGGATTAAAACAAGCTGTACTAATAAGGGTTTGGAAGATAAAAAATACTGTGCAACACATGGTTTGGAATCGGCGTGAATACCGTATAATATAGATTTTAGTCTGGCTGGCGTAGATGATAATGGAACGAAGTCCATCTAAATGATCTAGTCCATTTACAGATAGGACGACATGAAATCTATAAGGACCAGATAAGATGAAGCTAATATGTCACGTGACTGGATTAAGCTCGTGGTGACGGCACTATCCAATACAGTCTAAGTAGCTTAATCTTTGTATCAGAGAAGATAATGGTGGGGGATCAGTGATAAAAATGTGTTAATTGTAACTTCGCTTGAATTCTGACACCCCTTTTGATTTCAAAGTAAACAAACTTAAGAAGCACCTTATCTAAGATTATGATCCTTTTATCTTAACCCTTTATTTTGAATAGCCTATAGACACATGTATGTATATGGTCATGCATCCAAAGATTCGTGAACTTCAAAATGAGTTTACTCTAATAAAACGTATAGTCCAATCACAATGTTATGACTCATGTTTACAAAATTTACTTATGTAATATGTACCAATTAAAATATCGAACTCAAAACTTCTGTAATTTTGCATGTGAAGGTGTCTCACACCTGCAAGATTCGAACAAACACATGCAAAATTGTTTTGAAAATTACTGAATTGATTATTGAAGAGAAAAAAAACGTCTTCCCTTGTTTACATAGGTAAAAGTTGTAAACATATATCGCAATATCGTGACTGGACTATGATGAAGAATTCTGTGAATTTATCCCATGAAAACCGAAAAAGAAAAACAAGTTCTTATCTAGATCTATAAGCCGAAAACGCGCCTTTAAAGTTGAGACAGAAATGACAAATTCTATATAAATCTGAACTGTTGTCCACAACAATTTGTCTAATTTTAGCATAAAGATATATATTTCTCGTAAACGGTTCAATATTTTGGCTTGAAATTTTCAGAACTTCCATAAGAAAAGATGCTCTTTCAGATAGAATAAAAGTAAAATCCATGTAAAAATAATTGTGAAATGTCACTTTAAAGGAAAGACAAAATAGTCACTGCATTGTATTGCTTTATTACTCCAAAAATCGAAGAAAATGAAACTCTTGTCACAATGTATTCTACCAAATAGAGAGTAAGCAATAAATTTATTCTTGCTGACTCCAAGGACAACTGTTATATTTCGCAATAAAAAGTGATGCACTGGTCTTAACTCTTTGTCAAACACCAACATTTAGGACCCGTTGAAAATACAATTAAAGCGTGAAGTGAAATTAATTTTACATGACAATCCAACATGTTTAATATCAAAAGCATACAAGAAAAGGAGATTTCTAAATATCATCATTTTCTTCATTTCTTTGAACGCTTTCCAATGCATTCTCTTTTCAGGCAAAAACCAGAATTTGTTTTCTAAAGAGTTAAATTGTTATCATGTCGATGACAGCATTGAAACAATACTAGCGTCGGATCACCCTCTGGTCTTATCCCTTGTTTACATGACGATCTAAATCGGTTTAAATCGAAATACAAATACCAGCAAAACAATCATCATAGAGATACGGATACGAGCCTCTTTACTATATCTACCTTTTCTAAACAATACAATCGTAAGGAGTGACAATATTTAGTATTGTCCTCCAGGACAATTGCCCCTCCGGACAATAGACTTTCCTTTATATTATGGAACTTAATAGCCTTATATTATAGAATATCTTTATTAGGACGTGCAATTCTCGAACAAAAAATCTATTACATGTACATGTAGATCCAATGAATTGATTCCAAACAAAGAATAAAAAATCAAACCATTAAAGAATTTTTAATAAATATATGGAGGACTATTGTCCGGGTTGCTACTCTATGGGGAGGGATATTGTCCCGAGGACAATTGTCCGATTCAGAAGCTGCTGAAGACGACAAAGTTGATGATGATAAAAATTGCATTTGTGTATGATAAAGTCAAGACAATATTAATGCAAGAGAAGAAAACATTGATTGATTATCTGCATTTTGGTCTCGATGTTTTCCTGAACCTTTTGTTTATAGGACGTCAAAATCGCGTTGTTTTCTGTTCAATTAAACACATTTATTTTACATGTTTTCTTTGACAACAAGAAAGTTAACAACAGTTTCACCACAAAAACAAATTTCAATCTCACGTAGGAATAACGCAGCGCAACAAACCACTCAAATGAATAGCACGTTAACGTCGAGCGTCCGTGCATGTGCAGTTGGTGGCATTCGATAGTTTGTTATTGTCCACCCAAATTAACCAGGGACAACTTAATTTTTGTGCGCAAAGTCCGTTAGTTGAGCGTCTTAACAAAAAAATGCCGAATTGGGGTCATTACATATGCAGATGGCCCGGGTTAATCTAGCTGGTAATAACAAGCAAATCTTAAGGGCACATGCAAAATCTATTTCATGTAGATATGAAGCCTATTAAAATAATGAATAAGAAAATAAGCGTGTACAGGTACTTATTCCCGTTAGTATATTTATTGTCATTTTATCTTATTTAATTATTTTTGTGTGTTCAATGCTTTTTTGTAGTAGACTTAAATTGTGTTGTCTGAATATAAAGTAGGCCTAAACTGGACGTAGTTAAATTAGAAGCATGTGTTGTCCAAGACAAATAGAAATAAAGTAGGTTCAGAGGCTACATGTGGAAGAAATGTTCATTTGGAATTGACCAAACGCCTACTGTCAATCAAAAACATCGATTAGCCTATCAGAAAAATGTCGTTTTGCGTTGCACGTGTTATTGTATCGATTTATCGACTGACAATCAAAACAATCGAAATGCCAATTGCAAAGAATTTTGTGCTAACAATAGACTAGGTTTACCGTATGTTTTGATAAACCGTCGGTGTTGTTATAAAATCTCGTAACTACGGCTTAACTTAAGCCGTATAGATAGACAACGACCGGTGAATGATCAAAGATCAGCGAGTCTAAATTGACGGGGGAGGAGGGATTTCGAATTATAGAAATATGTGACTCGAACCCGTCTCCCTGTAATAAATCGACGAAATCCTACCTGGATATAACCACTGAACTCACACGGCATCACGTGCAGCACGCAATACCTGTCATTGTTCGCTTTTATTCAGTGGAAAAAAGGCACCCCCCCCCTATTTACATGTATTGGAATATACCGTAACCTTTCGTCACGGCTCACGACTCGATATCCATTTATAGTTACGAAATTTTATAACAACACCTACGAAATACTATTTTGTTTGTCCGAATTTACTTCACGATTAACTGGATAAAATCGTTCCCTATAAACGAACACATGTCCATTGTTTGTATTAAATTCTATGTTGGGCGGAGCGATCTGTCGATTGGCGTTTGGTCAATTGGTGTAAGTTGTCGCCAACGTCGTCATTTCAGTTTGTTGCTCGGGTAACCTAAACTAAGCCTATTTTAGGCATCTATAATCCTTGTTGCTAATACAAGTAAAATGCGAAATGTGAAATGCAAAATGTGAAATGGAAAATGTGAAAGATCTTTTTATAGCAATATGCGTGCGCGTTTGTCATGTGAATATGTTTTTGTTTGCATTTTGTTGTTTTTGTCAGCGCAAAAAAAAAGCGGTTTATTCTTGTAATGTTGAAATGTCATTTGGATTCACGTACTTTGATCTATATTTTGAGAAACTTGCGTGTTGTTGGTGGTGTTTTAGTGACAAGTCACACAAAAAGTAGGGCTGCCATTTAGGCAAGCTGTTGAATGTTAAGCAAGTCGAATTTAACCCTTTCCCTAGTCTGGCCCAGACCCTAGTATTAAGGTTATAGTATAAATGCAAAGACCCTTTTTAAATGACATCGTAGTCTAGAATACTAGACTGTTAGCAGTAAATACCTTAGACTTGGATTATAGAGGCAAGTCTCAAACAGAATAATGCACCCATTTCCAAATAACGCAAACAGAAACGACTAGGGCTAGTCTACCCTTTCCCAAACAGCAAAATTTTAGGGTGGCCCAGTTCAAAAACTGACAAAAATGACAAAATGGAGGGTATTTAAGATAGAATTTGTGTAAAAAATGGCAAAGAAAATATTGAGACAAAAGGAGAAACTGCTGGTTATCAGCAGTTTCTTCTTTTGTTTCTATGTTTTCCCAAGCCTTTTCTATTAGGAACGTCAAAACCAGGTCTTGTTTGGGAAAGGGTTAAACATTAGTCTTACGTTATTCAGTGTAAGCATACGAGTATCTCTGGCTACTTCAAAAATGTCGTAACTACAGCTTGAGTAAACTGTAGTTACAGTGCTTTCGAACGAACCTTGCATATTTACGTCCCAGAAAAAAATGCTACACGCCACAATACTAATTGGCTTACCAACTTTTGAATATAAACAAAAATGGAAGTGTTTGCATGCTTTTGAGCAGATAAGCCACATTGTCCACTTTCCACAAAGTTTTCTTCAAAAACGTACTTTCTCTCCTCAAATTATCATTAAAAACATAAACGTGGAAAAATTATTAAATTATTGATGAAAATCCGAAGACCT